>VDFB02000015.1:116773862-117365355 GCA_007258455.2 Sequoia sempervirens
ATGATCAGTCACCACATACCAACAATCTCCCACTTGGAGACTGATCAGGCTCCACACCACCACACAAATCAAGGTTGATTAAGGACTCATTCACTAGTAAAGGAAAATGGGTCCCATATTAGGGTTTTAAAAAGGTGAAAACTATGATTTTTAGGTTATTTTATGGTTTTTATGTGCAATTTGAAACTATAACTTTTATGACAAAATTTCCAGAATTTGATGACCTAATGCAAGTGAAATAAAGGGAAAATGATGACATATATAACACCTTTTAAAATTAAATTTTGTTTTGATTTTCAAATGCAAATGTATAAGATCTAAATTATATGCAAAATGATTAATTTGTTTTCATATTTTTCATATTTAAAGAATGAAAATGCAATTCTAAAACCTTAGATGAGATTCAATTTTGAATGTAATGCAAGAAACCCTAAATGAGATATTATTTCAATGCAAACCTAAATGTGCAAATAAATGCAAGATCTAACCTAGGATGCAATGAAAGACTTCAAAATAAGAAAATTTCAATATTCAATTAGTCGAGTTCACCAAAATGTTTAATAGAAAAAGTAGGGTTTACCACCATGAATGAACAAGATGATAAACCACTAAATATTTTTCTTATTAAAAAATTCAATTATGAGAGCCAAAAGATGCAAATAACAATGAAACTAGCCCTAAATCTTATAACAGCTATGGGGAGTTTTGATCAAAATGATGTACACCTTATACTAGAATCGCCTTGCTTGTTATTTTAGGCCACAAGGACTCATTCCTTTAATGGTGAATGGGTCCCTGTGAGGGTTTCAGAAATTGACTTCTAGGTTTTGTTCCTTGATTTCCATACTTCCAAATCCCTAGTTATCAACTCTCTAAAGTCTAAAATAAATTTTGTAGCCTCCTTTCTTTGTTCTTGCACTAAAAATAAAAATCTTGCAACTTGACAACTTTTCCAAATTTTCTCCAAATCTTGCTCTTCAACCTAAAACCTGCAACCACACATGCAAGAGGAGAAAATGTTGTTTGTTAGGGGATAGGGGTTTACCTTAGTCAAAACTCTTTTAGGTAATTAAACCAATTGATGAAATAATGAAATAGAAGCATGAAACATGAAATATGGAATTGATGATACCTTGGATGATGTGTTGGAGTATAGATTTGAAAACTAACATGAAGTGGCCATGGAGAATGTAGATCTTGATCTCAAATGGATATGAGACAATGCTTGCAAGAAGGATCTTCAATGCTACATCAAAAATATTGGATCAACAACATGCATGAATGCATAAAACCCATGACATGATGAAATGATCTTGTAGACTCAATTTTTCTATAAGGATTCTCTCTAAAAATTTCTAGGTGAAATAATGTGAATTAACCCCTTATTTATACTAAATTGAGAGATTAACTCCAAAATTCAAATAGTTCAAGTTGACCTTAAATCTAGGTATTAAAATTATAAGGATCCTACCACAATTAAATTCAAAAAAAGGGGTCCTATTAAGGGAGGAACCATTCACCACTAAAGGTGAATGGGTCTTGGCACAATTTCTAGGACCAAGCTTTGGGGAGGTGAAAGTACATCAAAAACCCACCTCAAAATGCATAAAAAGGAATGGCCTATGTGGAGAGGACTCATTTTCCAATAAAAGTGAATGCGTCCTAGCAGCACTTTTCAAGACATCAGATTTGGAAAATTAAATGTCATTCAATATCATTATTGGGTGTTGGGATAGATCCTTGAAAAGGGGACTTTAATTTGAATTAAATGGGTCAATTAATCTCAATTAACCACCATTAATTAAGGGGACCCTAGATAAATATGAAAGTGTGTTACAACACTTTATAACACCTAAATAAGGTATAGGTTAAATATATTTTATTTGAAAAAGGGTCCATTAGGTTTAATTAATTAAATAAACCTTAGAAAAGTGTTAAAGTGCGTTACAACACTTTACGACACTCTTGTAATGTACAAACTATGGTACATTTTAATTAAATAAGGACCCTAGAATTATGTGAATGTGTACAACACATTGCAACACCACTCCAAGAAACAATTAATTCAAATTTATGTCAATTATCCAAATTAAGTGTGAAAAAGGATTACTTTTTTCAACACTACAATCATATTTAAATTTCAATCACCTAATACATTAACAAAGGTAAAACTAGGAAACTATAAATGATTTTCTGAAACATTGACTTTGAATAATATATAATTTTGAAGGTTTAATATTCAAGTCCCAAAACATGGAAAATTAAGTGCCATCCATTCAAACCTCTTATAAGGTACTTTTATGTCTTAATTTAATTTAATAGAAAGTTATTGAATTAAGTTTATTTAGGTAGTTAGTTTTATTTACATAGGTATATTTTACAATAATGCTTACTTTACATCAAGTTGAGTTTACTTGTAACCAACTTAGCTCCTTTGAAAAATTTATCTTTTTTATTTGTTCAGTTAATGTCTACATTTCACATTTAATTTTTGTTATTTTATAAATTGATTTATCAATTTTATTTAATCTTTCGGTCTCCTTGATATTAGATTTTTGCTAATGTTTACATTCTACATCATATGCATATTTTATATCTAGATTTTCGAATATTCTATATTAATAAAGGTGTAGTGTTGTAGGGACTTCTAGAGGCAACAAATTTTGATTTGAGAGTCTGATTGAGTTGAAATGTTATGTGGAGGAGTGTCTTGAAAGACTGATTGCAATATAAACTAAACTTTTTTTGTTGAGGCAAGTCTTCAAACTTTTTCGGGGCTGTTTTCATTCACTTAATACCTCAAAATGGTGTTTTCATGTTTTTCTAGTAATTTCCAAATTTAGGATTTTAATATTTTTTGAGATTTCTCTTATAATTAGAAGTTTTTTGTTAGCAATTAGTCTTAATTTTTTTAATAAAAGAGGGTAAAAACTTTATTGAATCAGAACAACATTACAAAGTCCAAAGAAACAAGCCCAGAAGGGGCTCAGCAAAACAAGAACTAATTCACACCCAAGAAGCACCTCATATCCTCTGCAACCCACTCCTCAAGAATGGGGGCCATGTCATTAGGAAGATTGCCCCAATCATCCACATACCAAGAATTAGTCCTCTCCATTGCCCATATAGCCAGCCCATCAACCACCCTATTCCACTCTCACGGAATATGGCGAAAACAATGGACTCCAAAGTAGAGCACATAGAAATAATATGCTTAACAACCATGGCCAACTGCCAATTCCCATCCTCCCATTGTCGCTTATGCAACATGTCAATAACCACCTGAGAATCAGACTCACACACTATCCACCACCATGCAACACCAACCGCACAATCAATCGCAATAAAAATGGCACTAGCCTCCATAAGATTATTAGTTTGCAAACCACAGTACATAGAAAAGAAAAAAACCACCACTCCTAGACTGTGTCTACCAATACCTCCAAATCTAGCATGCCCAAAATTACCCCTAGACGACTCATCCATATTGATTTTGAGCTCCCCCAGAGCAGTGGACACCAAAAGCCATCACAAGAAACTCTCTCCTACCCACGCCTACGATGCACCCTGCTCAAATCTCCCCTAGTCCCTACAACAAGACCTAGGGAAATAACTACACCCAAGTCCCCAGGGTGTACTGGCACAGACAAGTCACACTTTGCAGTCAAAGTCTCCTACAGAGCCCCAAGGATTCACCTCCAAAGTTGCTCCATGATCAATTTTTTATCCAACAAAGTCTGTCTATTACGCTCCAACCAAATTTTCCAAACAATCAAACTAGGACCAATACTCCAAGCAATTTTAAGAAAAGAGGTTGTGGTAGGAGAGGATCCCTGTCTCCTCCAAAAGTCATCCATAGAAGAGACATGGCAACACGGTAAGTTCTAGAGATTCCACTAGTGATGCCAAATAACCCTAACAAAGGAACACTGAAAAAAGAGATGCGAGAAGCATTCTTCATGCTGACCACACAGAACACACATGGAGGGGCCCTGAAATCCCCGTTTCCAAAGATTTTCCCAAGTAAGACACTTCCCTTGGACCACAAGCCAAGAGAAAAAATTACACTTAGGCCAAGCAAATTTATTCCAAACATGCTTCCACCAAGAAACCTCAGAGCTCCCAAAGACCTATTTATCCAAAACCTGATAACCAGAGGCAACTGAATACTTACCTTTCAAATCAGGACCCCAAGCTAACACAACTCACCCAAGAAGAGAGTTGTAGGCATGATTTAGAAGAATCTTAGCAAGCTCGTGATGATCCTCCATCACACCACCAGGAGACCATTCCAAAGTGTCCTTCCACTTGGACACAACAATCTAACCCAAAGATTGTTGCGATTTGAAGTCAGCCACGTGACACCAACCTGCCTCCACAAAAATATGGCACAATTCATGAAAGTGGGGGTGAGAAGACAAAATGGGTGGGTGTCCATCCTAGGAATCATGCCAGAAGAGAGCATCACGACCCCCATTACAAATCCAAAAAAGCCCCTATTTAACCAGCTTGGCCCCCCATTTGAGGTTACCCCAGATCATAGAACCTTTCCCCTTGAGGCTGAATCTAGCAACCTCCATACTATCCACAGCACCCAAATATCTGAAGGTAAGGATTTTAGCCAACCATATGTGTTGTTGTGAACACCAACGCCAATATAGCTTAGCAGCTAAGGCATACCCATTCAAATCAGTTCATCATAGACCAAGACCCCCCTCCTGATTCAGCTTGCAGACAACATCCCACTTCACCAAGCTCCACTTTCTATGAAGAAAGTTTCTAGACTATAGAAACTGATGAGACAACCTCTCAAAGTCCCTAATAAAACTTGAAGGGGAAGAAAGCACAAAGCATCTATAAAGAGGGAAAGCCTGGATCACCGACTTTAGAAGAGTCACTCTACCTACTGAAGAAAGGCACCTGCAAGTCCAATGACTGACCAATCTTCGAAAATTGTCAAGAGTCTCTTGCCAAAACCTTTTGGGGAGAGAACGGATGGAAAGAGGGATTCCAAGATAGGGAAAAGGAAGCGAACCAATCTAGAAATGAAGAATACCTGCTATTCTCCTTTGAATAGCCTTAGGAGTATGGAAGAAGTAGATGAAGTATTTCCCCTCATTAATACGCTGCCCAGAGGCTGCCAAGTAGCTATCCAACACACTACGCTAGTTGAGAGCCTCTTCCACCTTCGCCCTACCCATCAAGGTAGTGTCATCAACAAATTGAAGATGAGACTGAGGGGCAAAATCATTTCCCCAAATCCAACCCTGAATCAAGTTGGTTCCAACCTAAGCATGAATAATCCTTCCCAAACCTTCTGCTAGAAGGATGAATAAGTAGGGAGATAGAGGATCTCCTTGTCTAAGGCCTCTAGAAGCACCAAACAACTCTGTGGGCTCACCATTGATAAGCATAGAAAAGGAGGAGGAAGTAACACAACTCCTGACCTAATCAATCTAGCCACCAGCAAAGCCAAAAGCCCCAAGAATCTTAAACAAAAAGTTCCATTTAACTCGATCATATGCTTTAGCCATTTCCAACTTGATGAACATAGAATTTTCTTTTGAGGATTCCATAGAATGGATGGTCTCAGCAGAAATAACAACACCATCCATGATTTTTCTGCCAGCAACAAAACCCTCTACTCCTCAGAAATTAACCCACCAAGCCAAGGCTTCAGCCTTCATCAATCAACTTAGTAGTAATCTTATAAACAACATTGCATAAGGAAATAGGCCTAAAAAGATCCAAAGAGTTAGCCCCCTCCTTCTTTAGAATGAGAGCTAAAAAATTTGCATTCAGAGACTTCAACATTTGTTTATTCATGAGCGATTCTTGAACAACCTCTAAGAGGTCCAACTTAACCACCTCCCAGAACTCCTAAAAAAATTCAACTGGGAATCCATCAGGCCCAGGGGCTTTACCTTTCTTCATCTAGAACACCACCTTCTCAAGTTCCAACAAGCTAATGGGAGAAAGCAGTGATTCATTCATTTCATTAGACACCAACTGCGGGATACAATCCAAAATCCTTCCTTCATCCTCCTCCGCTGGAGGCAAATCCTCAGAGAATAAAGTAGAGAAATGCCAAATGCATTCAGCATAAATAGAGGTGGAAGAGGACAAAATTTCCTCATCAGGCAACAAGAGAGAAGAAATAATATTACCTTGCCTCCGGTCTTTAACAGAATTGTTAAAAAAAGAAGTATTCCTATCTCCAGCCTGAAGCCATTCAATACGTGACTTCTGTTTCCAAAAAAAATCTTCTCTTAGCACCCATTCCTCTACCTCTTTTTTTGCAGCAACCTCTAACAAAATCAACTCTTCCGTGAGGCCTTGATCACGAATCTTCCTGGTAATTAAGTCTAGATTATCCCGAACCTTCTATTTTTCATGAAACAAATTACCAAAATGTTGCCTATTCCATCTTTTCAACCTGTATTTAACATACTGAAGCCTCTTTGAGAAAGAGTACATGGCAGTACCATAAGTTGGCTTCCCAAGATCCCACTAGTAAGGTAGCATATCATGAAGAGATTCATCTCTAAGCCACATGAGTTGGAACTTAAAAGTCTTTCTTACACATCATTGAGGAATTTCAGCCACATACTTAATTTCCCAATGGTCAGAGCCACGACCATCCAAACTTTCTGAACTAATCATCCACCTGTCCCCAACCAAAAAATGGACACCAAAAATCTATCAAGTCTTTGTAAGATAGCGGCCTCACTAGTTCTCCTATTATTCCAAGTAAAGACTCCATTAGTTGGCTTGATATCAACTAACCTCAAAAGAGTCATATTATCCTACAAGAGCCTAGAGGAAGGCTTGAAATGAGCACTACCACCTCTCTTCTCTTCTAAATAAGTGACAACATTAAAATCTCCTACCAAGATCCAAGGCAAGTAAGGATCCAAAGACCTCACATATCTAACATGATCCCATAGCTGAGCCTTACCTTGAAAATCGATCGGAGCGTAAATATTAGAAAAAAGAACTTTTTCCCCTGACTCCAGATGAGAAGCAACACAAGAAATCGAGCCCCTACAGGAGATCCACCAAAAGGGACAAACTTTATAAGGATCTCAAAGACAAGCCACTCCACTAGAATTGCCAAAAGCACCCACACATTGACATTGACCATGACCCCAAATCTTTGAAGCCACACATAACATACTATCAATTGATAACTTAGTTTCCTGTAAGAAAACCACATCAGGAGAATTAATACGAACCAGATCCCGAATAGCCTTTTGTCAAGGGATGCTATTCATACCCCTCATATTCCAAGAAATAACTATCATCGTTGAGGTTGGGAGAAGTGAGCATCAATAGTTTTCACCGAACTAGCCTCAACCAATGTCTTTGCAGCTAGCTTCACCTTTTCTTGGTCCTTCCTACGACTGACCTTAACAGGTTTCTCAGGAATCCCCTTCTTAAAATATTTTTGTTGTACCCCCAAGATAGAGGAAGAAAACTTACTCTTACCTAAATCAGGGCCACCCCGAACCTCCAAGCTAACTTTACCATCACTAAAGGAGCCACCAAAATCTACTAACACCCCACCCCCCTCACATTGAGTCGGAACTGAAGGAGAAAGACCAGACACCAGCTGGGGATCCTGATCACCAAGCTGCTACAATCTCAAGATCACCAAAGGCTACTCCTCCAACAATTCCTTAGTACCATAACCAACCTCTACCTGTATGATAGCTGGAAACCCTTCCTCCTGAACTAATTCTTCTAAAACCTCAAATATGTTGAAAATTTCCTCTTCTTTCCTATCTTGGATAGGTCTCTTTTGACCCCAACCATGATTGTGAGATTTAACTAGAACAAAGCCATCTTTGTTCACTACCACTCCCTGCATGGGAGCCTTACCCTTTTCCACCCTCAGATTAGACTGAGTACCCACATTACCTGCACCCCTTGGCCCAAGAGCCTAAGGACACCTCTGCTATAGATGCCCATATTCATGACATAATCGGCATCGAAAAGGAAACATTTCATAATCCAATGGTTGAGTCCAGAAATTAGAGCCAATGATCAAATCAATAGAATCAGGCAGAGGTTGACTCAATTCAATCTCAACACAAACCCTCGCATGGGAAAATATCCTCTTATCCGTAGTATGTTGGGAGGGACCAATAGGCTTACCCAGCAGTAAAGTGATTGATTGTAATATATCATATCTCCAACATTCCAGTGGCAGTCGAGGGAGGCGAACCCAAACCAGGATCCTAGAAGGAAAATCTTCTACCAAAGTAAAGCCTACATGCCATGGTTTTATGAAAAGACCAACTTGGTTATAAAAATAATGCCCCCCTTCAAATTCCTTATTTTGATTTGAGATGTATGAAAAATCTACCAGAAAGAAATTATTCACAGCCAACAAAACATCAAAGTCACCCTCCGAAGACCATGTCTTATGGATCCAAGTGTCCAAGAAAGCATGAGAAACCCTCATCCCCATAAAATTACAAATCAAAACATGCTTACTATAGTAATCCAAATCATTAGCAACCACCTTCGATTGTATCGCCAACATAGGACGAACATGACCCCATTCCAGACAACCATTTATCTTTTGCAATTTAAAGGCATTAGATCTTTCCAAACCCTCTCCAAATGAAACCTCATCACCAACTTCCGTCATAATCACATCCCCCTTCCCTTAACCAATAGGAGTACTCATTTTCATTGAAACCCCACACCATAAAATACCAGCTAAGAAACCCCAAACCAACACCAGACTGCCAGCCTCCACCAGTTCGCAAGCAAAAGAAAATACCAACAAAACACCACCCTAAACAAGCAATCAATGAAAGATCCACCTAGCCAGCAATAACAATGAAGAAACAAGGAAGAAAACACATGAGAAAGAGAAAGCTATTGAAGAACAGCCCCGACGGCTGCACCAAACCCCAACCACTCACACCAATGCCAAGCCAAATCAACCTGCGCTCAGAAGAAAATAGTAACAGGCCACCCTTGGCCCCTACCTGCACCCCACCAAGATCTCGCCCACGTACTCAGTCACCACAAGACTTGGACCAGAAATGGCTAGGGCACGGGTGCCCTAGCGCACCCACAGACTCTCGATAATGACATCAATTGTTTGTTTGAATTAATGCTTTGATTTAAATAGTCTTACTTTAGTTAGACTCAATTAATAGGAAATTTTGACAACCAAATGAGTATGCATTTAATAGTACTAGGAATAGGTATTTTTTTAGTAGGGATTTTACTAGTTAAGAGAAACAATTAATTGGAGAACAAAAAATGAAATGAGAATTGAAACTGAGTTAATTGAAGCCTTATGAATAATTGTAATTTTTTAATGACATTATTTAATTAAATCTATACTATGAATGTGCTTACACCATCCCTAGTTATGCTTGAATTCTCAATGAAACCTACATGATATTAGAGTAAGTTTCAAGTCTAAAACTTGTTCATGTCACATAAGGAACAAGGGTTCTTAATTAAAATGTTTGGTGGATAATGTAAACTAATGATTTGTGAGATATTCTATGTAGATTCAAGCTATAATTTTATTTTATGTTTAAAATAATATTTCTATCATTGTTCTTATTTAACTTAACACTATTATATAATACATAACTTTCACTAGAATGTTTTGCATGATTTATTGGAATTAGAACATTAGCTCCAATCTCTATTGCAAGGATACTTTTAATGATTTTATATTTTATATTTTAAATATTTCTTAATTTTTTAATTATTACTAAAAAAAAATACCTATATTATTATGTAACAAATTTCTCTTATCATATTTGTGAAAATTGAATTTATCTTTTCTAGTTGAAAAAATGACATATATGTGGAGTGTAATGATTTTTTTAGATTTTCTAGGATGGTCATAAACTAATTAAATAAATATAGGTCTTACATAAGCTAAATAGTTGAAATTAACATTACAATTATGCATATTCATATAGATTTTATGCAATATAGAAACCAATTTCTTCATTGGCTAAGGTGATTTCCTTAGATTTTAAAATTTTAATAGTTGATCTATAGGTTTTTAATTACTCAACATAATAGTGGGGTCTTTTATCCACCAAAATGATGAAAAATGTATGCATCCTATAAAATATTTTGATCAAACTCTATAGGTAGAAAATGGTTAGCCACTCTAATGATGCACAATTTAAATGAAATGAGAGAGAATTTGATCAATTTAAGCATTATGGTGATAAAATGAACTTAATTTTTCTCTAAAGGCCTTCTACATTAAGTGATAAAAGGTCACACAAATAAAAGAAAAATTATCTTAGATTTTTAAAAGACATGCTCTATTGTAATATCATGTTAGAGTTTTCAAATACATGCAATAAAAATTGACCTAAGAATAATTTATCATTATTATAGACATTGAAAAATGTCTCGAATGATATCATACACTCGAAACAGGTTTATTAACATCATTTCCTCTTTAAACCCATCCTCTTTTCGCTTAAATATTAAATTAACCTAGCTAATTTAATTAATGGCATCATTTTCATCCATTAACCTAATTCATCAATTTAGGTTAATTCATTCCCCCTTCACGCTAACATTTCATCTCATTAAATTAAATAAATCAAAATATTTAATTTTATTTCCTATGTCATCTTATTTAATTAAGTAACCCTAAGTTATTTAATTAAATATCATTTTCATCTCTCCCCATTAATTAAATTATTTAATTTAATGAATATCACTTTAATTCTTCAAATTCACTAATGATTAAACCTTGTTTAATTAGCAATTAAACTATTTTTTTCCTCTAAAGGGGAATATTCCCATGGAATATCCGTTATCTCCCTTTTTGCACAATTAAAACTTTCTTTTAGTTTGCAAAATACCTTTTATACTCACCCATGATAATATTCTCTCTCCTCTAATCAACTCACCTAGCTTCTTAAGTAAGGTAAACCTTTAACCTTTTAAACAAGTCACCTTTAACCTGTGTGAGCTGGTCAAAAGTGTTGGAAGTGGAATTACTCTAAGAGGGGGAGGGGGGGGGTTGAATCAGAGTAATGTATAAATTAAAACTTTTTATGACTTGAAGTGAAAATTTTAACTGCTTGAACAAATGAGTGACTTATATAAGCAATTTGAAAACTGAGATTGTTTTCTAATCAACTTAACCAAACATAACAAGAATTCTTAATAACTCATATCAAAGAATGCTATACATTGTTCACATAATGTTGAATGAACAACCTTTTAATGCTTTCTTTTACAAAGGACACCAAACTTAGCACTAATAGAAAAATTTAACATTCATACATTGAACATGAACAATTAAACTTTGAACTTTTAGACAACTTCAAACTATGATAATGTATCAGAGCATTGCATGAACCACTTTGACAAAAAACTTAAGCAAGATAAGCACAAATCACACAAAAGAGAATCATAAAGCTTTGACGAGTGGAAAACCCTCTTGGGGTAGAAAAACCACTCCAAAATTCCTTACAGGCTTATTTCCAAATTGATTACAATATTTTTCAGAGCACCAACTCTATAACAATTTAGGAGCACCAACTTCAGTACGAGCACCAACTCCTTTACAAAGTTTCTCAATAACCATGTAAACTATCAGGACCTTATAACTGCATTATTTTTGCAATTACAAAATCTCAATAGAGTACATATAAAAGATATACAATAATGCCCATCATAATATGTACTGAATGAAATAGTACCAATATTATCTCACTAAAATATGGAATCTTTGTAATAAGGGCTAGAGATATAAACACTGTAAACTCTCTTTTTTAATTTTTTGAAATTACAAAGATATCACTATAATAAACCCTTATTCTCTTTTCAACAACACTCTATTGTTTCATTCCAATATTTGTCACACTACAATTGCTAAAGATTCCATACTTTTTATAGAATGGAATAAACCTTATTCACATATTGCAAACCCTTCATTCCAAAATTTTGAAACCCTTCAGTTAACTAGGGTTTGTCAAAAACTAAAAAATGCATTTGTGTAAACCTCAAAAACCCTCAAGTTTGAACTTCAAGTTCAAAATAGTTTTAGATTCAGTTATGATTAATGAAAACTCAAGATCTCTTTAAAAACTGAAACTAGAAAGGAAGTAAGCAGTACGAAACTTAAAGAATATTATTTTTTTGTTTTTACTTTTCCATTCACTAGATTTACCTTCGAAAGATCAAAGCAATGTAAAGATATTACCTTCTATTATGGCAGATCAAACTGCAAACAAAATCCCATAATATTTTCTATTACCTTTGCTTCCGGCTCATGGAGAGTCCACCAACTAACTTTCCACCATTCATAAACTACCATACCTAAAAACCAAGCTCGAATACTAGCTAGAACACACTGTGATTGAGGTTGTAACCTCTCCATGGCAGCACTAGGATTTTTATTTATAGAAAAACCAAAAAGACATAATGATTTCCCTAACATTCTTCTGAATCAAGACTTTAGATTTCCTTTTCAAAAATTGATAAAACTTGAAGTCCGAGAGGACTTTAGAAAACATCATAATAACCTTTTAATCATTGTCAAAGACTTTATTATTGCTATCAAAAAATTGACCACACAAAATATGAATGATTCCTTCAACTGTTCCCAAATTTCCATGGGCCAATACAAATAAATAATCATTATTAACATTATATAATATGGTACGCCTGGCTAGAAATGGAAATGTAAACCATATCACATGTGAAGAGCCCGATTACTCCAAGTTAAGACCAACTTATAACTTAAGTCAAAATAAATGAAACTAAAAGACCAAACAAATAAGGTGTAGCCTGATGTAATGTAGTCGGTATGCAAAGTGAGGCTTGTCCAACAATGTATTGTGAAACAACCAATGTCAAAGTATGAAAGTTGATACAAATAAGATTCCAATGTGACACCAATATCCATTTAAATGGCTTATATTTTAATCACCAAAAGGCCGACATGTATGTAATTATTTAAATTTTTAACCATAAGTCCTTGAAGTCTGATACATGTGACTTTATTTACCAATAGAAACCATAGGAGCCTAATCTCATTTACAAAATATAAACCACTGATGCCAAAGAGTATTGTTAAAATTTGATAACAAAGAGCTCGATAATTACCAAGGACAAATACAATATGTACCGTTGTGAAGGATTTTAACACCAAATGAAACCAATGTTGAATCCAAGTAAACCAATATAATGCAAGTGATAAAATATTTCCTTGGTGAAAGATACTCAAAGAATCATGTTCTAATATAACCTGTATGTGTCTCAACAAAATCAAGTAGAGACTGAAAATAGTCATGCCAATGTAAGTACCAATCAAAATCATTAGACCAATTTTAGTTTTAGAACAACATGATATCACTTGATCATCAACCCCATGTATATATCCTCTACACATGAATCCAACATGATTAGTACTGCAAAAAAAAATTGAAGGTATCTGAAGCACTGTCCATCAAGTACTGAATTAGTCCAACCAAGGTAACAACAACTGAAAAATGCAAGAGTATCCAAACTGTTATAAATACAACTAAATAGACCATTGAATATATAATCAACACATGCTTAATCACAACCAACACAACAATGTAGACCATCTGTGTATCATCTATTACCCAAAGCAATCAATATGTACAAAAAAGCTGAAATATGAGACCAATCTTAGACTATGTACATCAACTGTGACCAATATGAATATCACCAAAGCCTGTTTTGACATCAAGGACAAGCAATCACAATAGACAACTGCAATCCAACAAAAAGAATGTTTGGGTAAAATGTGATCCCTTGATTAAATCCCATCATACATTCTCATATGTTGATAATAATCCATGATCCATGCCTCAACTTCCTTTCATCCTTGACCATTGATTGATCCTTTTGATCTCAACCCTCCATTTCTTGTTTGTTCTCCTATAAATAGAACACTATTTGGAGACAAATGGATACATATTTCAATTGTAGAGTCATGTAGTTGAATTCACTCACATTGACACTCTCAATTTACTAAATTTTAGCTTAATTTATTTTATTTTAGTTACATAATAGCTTCAAGCACCCATTAATGGCTTCCATGCATCCATCTTAGTTTGTTTTTAAATTAGGGTTTCCATCTTTTAGCTTATAATTAGCTTAGATTAGCTTAGAAATTGCATAATTAGATAAATTTTATCATGGAATCATGTTAATTTAGCTTGCATCATGTTTAATTTAGCATAAATAAGGTTTTCATCAATTTTCACAATGGCTTCATTGATTATCTTCCATATAATCGATTGAAATAGGTTCACTAATAACAATATTGGGAAAGGGTCATTGTTCCACATCAACACAATACCAATTCAAAACTAAGGTAAGTTTCAAATTGGTTAGAGTAGGAATTTAACTATTTTCATAGTTTGTAACTTTCAGTTTTAGTAAATGCTTAGTTTAACTTTCAATTTGAATGATCTTGTTTGTGATTGAGGTGTAGTGGTTAAGTTATGCTTTGATTTGTCATGGATCAAGTGTAATTGACCCACCCTAACAATCCTTGTCTCACATTCTGGCACTAGGAGGGTAAACCATCAATTAATAAATTTTTAGCTTAAAACTCTATTCTTTTTGCTTTTCGTAGAAAACAATGACACCAAAGTCAAGTACAAAATTATGCATTTGAAGTGTGTCGCCATATAGCAATGCTATTTCAATTTTAAACAATGGCGCTGATTAAATGCACTAACACTGATTTAAAATATGGTGATGCTAATTTAGTATAGAGGTTGTTGGAGACATGTGCCTCAAACTTACTGACTTGAATCTCCTAAAAGAGAAAAATTGGTGAGACACTTGGAATATTTTGTTGATGAGCAGCTTAGTTCTGAAGGCTCAAAGTGATCATATCGGTGAGATTAATGGTCGATCTTGCCGAAATAAGTCGTCGGTGTGTCCTGAACTATTGGCATAAGATTCCTAAGACCCAAGAATGTTGGACCGACACCTTTGTTCTTGTCAATGGATCTATTCCAATTGAATGTTGGTGTGAGTCTTGCCAATGTGTGTGGTCTTGATGTTCTTTTGAGAAATCAGGGAGACTTGGACTATTGTTGTAACATCTCAAAAATTCACCGATAGTGTTGGTAATGTTGATGGACTTGAAGGAAAACTGTGGTTAAATAGGGACTGACTTGGGTTGATTGTTGAGGTGTACAATGGTCATTTGAGGACTATGCTGAGTAGGTAGTGAATTTCTTATGACTGGTAAGATCGATAGTTGCTCAACATAGGAAACTGAAAAAAATTGTTTGTATAGAGAATGAATTGATCATGGATTTTTCTATACAATGCAACATATTGTAACTGGTTATTGATTCAATGGATGAATGATCTATTATAGTTCTTCATTGTATGTTGTATAAGCATTGTAATAGTGACATAAAAAAAAAATCAGGATTTTTCTGTGCAAGGTTGATCAGGGAAATGTTGCTATTGTGAAATTGACATCTAAAAGTGAAGTTGGAATGTATGTATTAATTCATTTATTGCAATACAAGGATACTTTACTTGGTGTGTGGGTTTTTCTCCTGTAATGTTTTCCCACATTAAATAATGGTGTTCAATTCTTTGTATGATTTTAATTTTTTGTTCTATTATTCCAATAATGTGCATCTTTAATGAACTGTAATTGATTTTGAACCTATAGTCTACACTATTCCTCTTTGTATTACCATTGAGAAGGTGATTCCGCACCTTTTCTTTCCTTACAATGGGTATCAGAGCCTGGCTAGTTGTATTATCCTTGTGGGAAGGGTTGGTTCTTTTTGTCAATTCTGAAATAGGAGTTTTGTAGAAAATTTGTAATCTCGATTGCAGATTAAGATGTCAAGCACATCAAGAAAGATTGAAATTGGAAAATTCAATGGTAGCAATTTTAATTTGTGGAAACTCAAAATGAAGACCTATTGGTGGATTGTGATCTTTGGCTTGCTATGCTTGGAAAGAAACCTTATAGCATGAAGCAAGAAGATTGGGACCTCATAGATAGAAAAGGAAAAGGGTTGATAAGACTCTATTTAGTAGACTTCATTCTCCTAAACGTTCATGAAGAGAAATATGCATCTTCTTTGTGGAAGAAGCTTGGAGACATTTATCAGGGCAAGTTCTTGGTGAATAATCTATTCTTAAGGAAGAAGTTGTACTCTTTGAAAATGGAGGAAGGGGCATTTGTAGCTGATCATCTAAATACATTCAACATGTTGATTGCTCAGTTAACATCTGTGAGTGTGAAAATAGATGACAAATATTGTTGTATGCTCTTGTTGTGTTTTTTGCCCGATTATTGGGATAATTAGTGATGGTGATTGGGAGCATGACAACCACTTTCAAGATGGAAGATGTGGTTGCTTCTTTGCTATGAAAAGAGACGCAAAGGAAATCTTCTGAAATGGTGGAGGCTCTTGTTGTTTGAGGTAGATCAAAAGAAAAAGGAAAGAAGGATAAGAATTCCAAATCAAAATCAAAAGGGAGATCAAAGTCTCTTGGCAAGAATTCAAAGGTGAAGTGTTGGAACTATGGGCAACCTAGTCACATTCGAAAGGAATGCAAAGAGGAGAAAAAGAAGAAGAACTCTTCTGATAATGATTCTTCTCAGAGTGAAGCAAATGCCTTCATTGAAGCTTTGGTGACTCAAACATTAGATGATGTCTAGCTGATTGATTCTGGAGCATCTTTCCACATGAAATCTCATAGAGACTAGTTTACAAAGTATGAAAAATATGATGGTCTAGAAAGGTGTATTTAGCAAGTGATTCATCTCTAGAAATTGTTGGTCGTGGAAGAGTTAGAATTTAATTTCCTGATGGAATAATTAAGGGAATTAATGGTGTAATGCATATACTAGGTCTAATTCAGAATTTACTTTTTGTAAGCAAGCTGAATGATGTTGGAGTACAAGTCTCATTCTCAAGCAATGGCTGCAAAATGACTAGAGGCTTGATGGTGTTGGCTAGGGGTGTTTGAATTGGTACTCTGTACAAGCTGGATGCACTTGTTATTCAATGTAACAGTGTCTCTGCAAAGTCACAAAAGGTTGTTCATGTAGAGAAGGAGACTAAAGTCCCTATAGGGGAAAATTCTTTGGAAATTAAACTTCCTGCAGAGAAGACTATGCTCTAGCATCAAAGGCTTGGTCACATTGGTGAAAAAGGTCTAAAATCCTTGAAAAATAAAAACCTAGTTGAGGGGTTTGAAGATTGTAACCTAGAATTTGAATTTTGTGAACATTGTATATATGGAAAACATCATCGTGTTTCTTTTTACTCTAGTCCTCAAAAATCTTCTAGTGTTCTAGATTATATTCACTCTAATGTTTTTGGTCGAGTAAATGTTCCTTCCTTATGAAAATCAAGATACTATGTTTCTTTTATTGATGATTATTCAAGAAGGGCACATTTGTATATTTTCTAAAAAGTAAATTAGAAGTGTTCAGTCAGTTTAAAAAGTTCAAAAACTTGGTTGAAAATCAGACTGGTAAGAAAATTAAATGCTTGAGGACAGATAACGATGGTGAATTTTGTTCTACAAATTTTGAAAGGTATTGCAAAGACCATGGAATTAAAAGGCATAAAGCAACACCTTACACTCTGCAGCAAAATGGAGTTGTTGAAAGGTTGAACATGACATTGATGGAGAGAGCGAGAAGTATGTTGAGCAATGTTGGTCTAGAGCAGAAGTTTTGGGTTGAGGTTGTGGCTACATCATGTTACCTGGTAAATTGATCTCCCTCTTTGGCACTTGTTGATAAAATGCTTATGGAAGCTTGGTCTAGAAAGAAGCCCTCTCTAAGGCATGTTCATGTCTTTGGCTGTGAAGCATATGTTTATGTGCCAAATGAGAAGAGATCTAAGTTGGAGAACAAAGCGGTTAAGTGTATCTTCATTGGATATGACATTGGTGTGAAAGGATACAAACTTTGGAATCTTGTAACTGAAAAGGTTGTATACAACAAAAGTATAATCTTTCATGAGCTGAAACCTTCTTCAATGGATCTATAGTCAAGGATGAAAGAAGACAAGGAGGAAAATGATGTTGTCAAAATTCCTCTAACACTAGAAACAGAGGAACAATAATTGATAGTGTACTTGGATTTGAGGAGAGTTCGAGTGTCTTTGAGAGTTCTGAACAAGAAGAAGAACCACAACCTCAGCCTCTACCTGTGAGGAGGTCTACACATGAGAATCAACAACCTGAAAGGTATGGTTTTTCCATGTTGGATGCAAACTATGCTTATGATTTGATTACAAATGTTGATGAGCCTAGGACTATGAAAGAGGCAATTGAAACACCTGATTTAAACTCTTGGTTGGAAGCCATGAATGAAGAAATGGCATTAGAGAAGAATGAAACTTGGAGTTTGGTGCTCTTTCCTGAAGGAAGAAAATCTATTGGTTGTGAGTGGGTATTTAAAAAGAAAATCAGTCTAGATGGCATTGTTGAAAAGTATAAAGCGAGGTTGGTCATGAAGGGGTATTCCCAAGTAGAGGGAATTGATTATGGAGAAATATTTTCTCTTGTAGCTAAGCTGACATCTATCATATTTCTTTTGTCACTTGTAACAACATATGAATTAGAGATTGAACAGATGGATGTGAATATAAAATTTCTTCATGGTGATCTTGAAGAAGAAATTTATATGTCTTTGTGGAAAAAGGTAAAGTAAATATGGTTTGCAAGTTAAAGAAATCTCTGTATGGTTTGAAACAATCACCTAGAATGTGATACCAAAAATTTGACACATTTTTTTTGTCATTGGGTTTTGTAAGATCGAAATTGGATCATTTTGTATAATTCAAAACTAAAAATGATTGTGTTCTTATTATTTCCCTCTATGTTGATGATATGTTGTTCATACGGAATAGTAAGTTTATGATTTCTGATCTAAAATCTCAGTTGCCTGCAAAGTTCAAAATGAAAGATCTTGGTACAGTAAGGTATATTTTGGGGATGGAAATAATTAGGTACAAAAAGAGTAGGAAGCTCTAGCTCAGCCAGAGTAAGTATATTGGCACTGTTCATGAGAGATTAAGACTGATTGCAAGCAACTAGTTGTCCCAATTTTGCAGGGAATGAAACTATCTATTAAAGATTGTCTAAAATCTCCTACTAAGATGGAGGACATGACCATAGTGCCTTATGAAAGTGCAGTTGGTAGTTTAATGTATGCAATGGTTTACACAAGGCTAGACATTGCCCAAGTAGTGGGAGTACTTACCCAGTATATGGTGAATCCAGGAAGGCCACATTGGGATGTTGTGAAAAGAGTTTTTAGATATTTAAAAGGTACATCTCAGTATGATTTGTGCTATCATGGTAGCTTCATTGGATCAAAAAGATCACTCAACATTCGAGGCTATGTGGATTCTGATTGGGCAAGGGAAATTTATAGCCAAAGATCCACCAGTGGATATGTTTTCATGTTGAATGGTGGTGCAGTTAGTTGGATGAGCAAGCGGCAGGATATAGTTGCTCTATCGACTACTGAAGCTGAGTATATGGAAGCAACACACACCTGCAAATAAGTTGTATGGCTTAGACGTTTGTGTTCTAACATTGGGTACAGTGTAGGGAAAATTACAATTTGTTGTGACAGTTAGAGTGCTATTTATTTGGCTAAAAATCCAACTTTTCATGCTAGGATGAAACATATTGATGTGTAGTATCATTTTGTATGAGATATGGTGGAGGATGGAAAGGTCTATTTAGAAAAAGTGGACACTCTCGAAAATGTTGTAGATGCATTGACAAAACTAGTGAGCACAGAAAACTACAGGTGGTGTGCTAGTTCGATGGGCCTTGAAGCCCATGAATCTCAGTAGTTTCAGAATGCTCTGGAGGTGTCAGTAAGATCTTCATCAAGTGGGAGATTGTTGGAGACATGTGCCTCAAACTTACTGACTTGAATCTTCTGAAAGAGAAAAACTGGTTAGACACCTGAAATGTTTTGTCGATGAGCAACTTAGTTTTGAAGGGTCAAAGTGATCAAATTGGTGAGATTAATGGGTGATCTTACCGATGGAAGTCTTCAGTGTGACCTAAACTATCAGCACCAGATTCCTAACTCTCAACAATGATAGAAGTCTGGTTGAAGAGTTATTTCGAGGAGACTCTTATTGATGGTCATGCATGGGTCAGCGTCAGGGCAACAATGGTCTTTGGTAAGAATTGAGAATGTTGTACTGACACCTTTTTTCTTTTCGATGGATCTATTCCAATTCAACGTCAGTGTGACTCTTGCCAATGCACATGGTCTTGATGTTCTTTTGAGACATCAGGGAGACTTGGGATATCGTTGTGACATCTCAAATAGTCACCAATAGTGTTGGTCATGTCAATGAACTTGAAGGAAGACTGTGGTTGAATAGGTACTAACTTGGGTTGACTACTGAGGTGTATGATGGTCATTTGAGGACTGTGTTGAGTAGGTAGTGACTATCTTGTGACTGGTAAGATTGATAGTTGCTCAACAGAGGAAACTGAACCAAACCATTTGTATAGAGAATGAATCGATCATGGCTATTTCTATACATTGCAATGTAATGTAACCAATTATGGATTTGATGGTTGAATGATCTGTTAGAGTTCTTCATTGTATGTTGTATAATCATTGTAATAGTGGGAAATAAAAAAAGATTAGGATTTTTTTGTTCAAGGTTGATCAGGGAAATGTTGCTACTATGAAATTGACATATGAAGGTGAAGTTAGAATCTATGTATGCAATTCATTTATTGCAATACAAGTAGACTTTACTTGGTGTGTGGTTTTTTCTCCCGTAAGGGTTTTCCCACATTAAATACTAGTGTTCAATTCTCTGTATGATTTTAATTGTCTATTTTGTTATTCCAGTAATGTGCATCTTTAATGACCAATGTGCATCTTTAATGACCTGTAATTGATTTTGAACCTATAGTCTACACTATTCCTCAAAGAATAGCATTAGGAAGGAAATTCCACAATTTTTCTTTCCTTACAAGTATCGAAGAATTCAAATGGAGACACCCCCAAATTCATTAGAGTGATGCCCATCAAAATCTTGACATTATCGTTCTCTCAGTTTTTGTTGTAGAGCGATGCCCATTTTCACCAGAGCAATGCCCATACTTCAAATCATGCTACTATCATGCACAATGATGCCTAACTAGGGTAAGAATTTTTATGATCTTTTTTTTGACAAGTGCTTTGATTTTCTTGATTTTTCTAATCACTAATGCAATTCTAACTATGTTTTGGTTGTTGGACTTACAGGGTTTTGTAGCTTGAATGAGATGGACCTAAAGTGAAGAAAACTTTCTTATCTTAAAATTTTGTGATTGTAACAAGCATTTGACATTATGGGGCAATTATAACCCAACTTTTATGCTTTCCACTTTCTGTTGTAGGACCTCACTAGATTTCAATTGGGTTTAGAAAGAATACTCAAATGGGATTAAAATTGAACCCTCATCTCATCATTGTCTTTTGGGTTTAAAATTGAACAAAACAACTTCATATTTCATTTGGTGCATAAAATGAAGAAATCTTAGCTTTAGGGGTTAAAATTTGCAATTGTTTGTTATGTTTTGTGATTCACAACATTGTTCTTGAATGTGTATGTAATTCTCTTGTGCCATTTGGTGACCTTGAGAAATAGAAACATTCTTCAACACTTTGTATAATCACCTACATCTTTCACTTTGGATCAAAACTGAACCCCTTTATGAGTGTGAGAAAACACATAGCATGTGTTCTCTCTTTTTTCATACAAATGAAGATAATTGAACTATAGATGTAATTCCTCACTATTGTTTAACTTTAGAGTTCCTTCCTCCCTACTTGGAAAGGAGGGAATGACCCAAGCGGTAACGAGGTAAAGCCAAGCTCTTCCAAATTGCTATATAAATGTGTGGTTGCAATGAAAATTGTGATAAATGGGAAGTGGTACATGATAGCTCTCCCCCAGTATCTTTATGATGCATAAAGTCCTTGTTCTAAGGGTTGGGATACCTCCTAATATATTTTATCATTGCACCCCCTAAACTGGAAGCCCTTACTATGAACCCTTGTTTAGAACCCAAAAATCCTTAATATTTGTTGGTGCAATAACGGTCATTTTAAAGCCACCCCACATTCTTACTATTCAATTGTAGAAACAAAAAAATCCTTTTGATCTCTAGATTTTAAGGATTTTGATATTTGGTGGTCCTGAGAAGTGTGTGTCATGGAGGGGAGCCAGTGTCACCAAATCTCTAACTATTCGCATTTTTTAGTGTTTGGAGAAATCCAAATGGGGACTCAATAAATATATCAATTTCAAACCTAGGTTTGCAAATTATTGTGACTCAGTTTAATACTTTTCTTGGTTCCAAAATGATGCAAAAACAAGCATTTACTATCTTTCTCAAAATTTCAAATACTTTGGCTTAAATATGGATACCTCTTGAAAAAGCCTTGATATTGCTGCTTGTTCTAAGGATTCTATCCTTAGAGATTTCTAAATATCTTGACTTATATCAAAATCCATATTTTCCAAAGACAACATAGGCAATTATGGCTTCAACCTCATGATTCTTACAAAATGGAAATTGTGAAAGTTATGGCATTTTTGACATAAACATTTAGTTTGAAAACTTAATCTAGACAAGTGATTGTGGTAAAATAAAATCATTAAGAAAGATAAATTGAAAAATGAACCCCACATGACTATTTGGAGACCGATTTCTCCCGTTGAATAGCTTGATATTCTAGGTGCTATAATTCAACCAAACTTTGAACTCATTAATGGAAAACAAACTTATTTCATTAATAGTTTGAGAAGCTTCACTTTTGAAAGAAAAGAAACAAATACCTAGTGGAGAAACTTTGAAACCATCTTAGATGAAGAAGAGAAAAAGGGTAATATTGATGCTAGAAGGCCCACATTACCACCACCTGCATGGAAATAAATATCTTCCTTTCTTCCATAAACTTGAACTATTTCTACATGATCTCACGTAAAGTCAGAATCCCTAAAGTAAGGTATTGTATAAGAGCAAATTTGCATCCCCTATGAAAATCCCCTTTTTTTTCCCTTATCCACCTTAGAAAACCAAGTTCAGAGGATTAATTCCACTAAAGCCCACTGTTGGTGGTCCACTTGGTAACCATTTTGAGTTTTGGTGGGGGATTTTCTATCAGGGAAACCCATGCGGTGCATAGATGTCCTTGTGGTGTGCTTATGTTTCTAGCAAACTCCTACAGTTGAACCTGAAGAGGAGTTACATTTGCATTACACTTCTCATTGGCAATGAATTTGTAATGCCCCCATTGGCCATCCAACCCAAATATGGCCACTTTCTTCTAGTCGCTCTTCAAATTCACCCCTTCAACATTCAACCAGACTTCTTCACAACTTATTTTGAGCTATTGCACACTTCAAGATTCCATACTCACACTTTTGCATCCATTATCACTCACTTCAAGCATTAAAGCACACCATTGCAGAAAAAGCTTCACTTTGTCACTTCAGTAGAACATGTTTGGGACCACACCATTGCAGCAAAGGCTTGAGTTCCTCTCATTTCTCCCCCAAGTATCCTTGTGTGCTCTTGGTGGAGGAGGTAAGCTTCCCTCTCCTCTCCTCTATCACTTGGTTGAGTAGCATAGTACTACTTTGTAGTGTTTGCATTGTCTTTATTATACTATTTCTTTATCTTGTTTCCTTGGTTGTCTATCAAGGTGGAAACACCTAAACAGGGGTCTGACTAAGGTAGGCCCCTATTCATCCACCCAAAATTTTCCCTCTTGTTTTTTGTAGGTGTGGGTGTTGCTAGGAAGATCAACCATCGATCGAATTCCTTGGTGAGATCCTTCTTATTTTCCTTAAAATTTCTTTTCTACTTTATAACATTAGAGAATATTTCATTTATTTACTTGTTTCATTATGGCCTTTTAGTTGAGTAGCTAGGTTGTTAGTCATTTTGGTGGGTTGAACCTTGTCTTTGATGTTTTCTGGCCATATAGATGATAGTGCACTTTAGAGATGCCAATGCGCCATGATGTCATCCAAAGACCGTGCTTACGTCCTCAGGTAGAGAGCTCCCAAAGGTGCAAAGTTGAACCTAAAAAATGACTCACCTAGCCCCACCTTAGAACTTGGGATTGTAGAGTGATTGTAGGACCTCATAATCCTCATCATTCTTATCCTCATACCCTACACGTTGCACTTAGCCGAGGTAAGTTAGGGAAGCCTCTCGCATCTTGACCCTCCATGACCTAGGGTCTTGCACGTGATGGTCCCCATCTCTTACATTTCTAGTTAACCTGATGTGAACTATTTTGGTTCTGCTCTTGTGATACTAATAGTCCCTTTCCTCATACTCTAGGAGTGTTGTAGATGTGAGTGTTGTAAGGTTGTCACCTTGCAACCCACCCTGCGACCCCTAGTTGGCGTAGTTGGAAGGTTCCAAAGGTATTGCACGATGAAACCTTAATTGGGTTACTATCTTATCCACTAACCTCTAGGGATTCTATGAAAGCATTGTCTAGTGTTTGCAATGGCCTCCTTCCTGAATCAACACATCCCCTCTACACAACCTATGGATAGTAGTGTTGGAATAACTGTTACTTCACAAGACCTATTGATGGGCTTTAACAAGGAACTATCTCCTCTTTACATGCCTGCACAGATCAATGGAAAAATCCTAGTTGGTGTTCTCATTGACCCAACATCACAAGTGAGTATAATAATAGAGGAGATTATGCTAATAATTTTTTTACATCAGGATGGATACGATGCTCCTGTAAGTTTCATCCTCACACATGACATGATTTTGTACCCCCCTTGGGTAGTATTGTCCTATTGGTCTTAGTTGGACCTAAATCTGTGAATCTCCTATTTGGTATCATTCTTAGATTTGAACTCTTTAGAGTGAAATTAGGTATCCCTTGGTTGGTGGTGATGAATGCAGTACCCTCTCTTGTGGATAAATGTTTAAAATTTATCTACGAAGGCTCCATGCATGTAATCCACAACACCGATTATAGATTGTCGATTGCACATGGTAGCTACTCCTTGGATCACTCATGGCCTATGTTTGTGGGTCCTCTTCTACCCAGGATGGAAATTTTGCACAAAACATAGTAGAACTATAAGAAAGAGCATATGAGGCCGAAGGTAAGATACCCTCCCTCACCTTATGCTATCTCACATAGGGATTGCTTGAAGGCTAACACTGATGCCACTAAGGCTCAAAAGAGGAAAGAAAAGAAGTGGTCTTGTGATCCTCTTTCCTCTTCTGTTGCCCAATTTGATGCTTATTCTCACTCAGTTGTGGTACCATCAGGTTCTTCTCCTTGTTTGCAGGAGAACCCTTTGGTGCCCACTTGGTGGAAGCCTAAGTGTCATATATTCGAGCTTCCTATTCTGGCGACGGAGCCTAGAACCATTTGGTATGATAGGAAGAAGGTCTTCTAAGGAGACTTCTCCTTGTCTTGACCTCTGCAGCCTCCCACCACTACTACTCCAAAGGTAGTGAGCAGAAAGAGGCCCACTACTGAGGCTTTCAAGTCAACTCCTCCTGTTGCTCCTCAACCTACTCCCCTTTCTCCTGTATAGGAACATGTTCCTCCACCTAAAATAGCCATAGTGGACGTTTGTATGGTTGAGTAGGAACCTCTTGTCCCTTTGAAAAATATGGCCTCTAACTCCATGAGCCATAGAAACTACCTTGAATGTGAACGCAAGTGTCAAAAAAAGGCTCTCCTAGCTGAGCAGGCCACCTCACAAAGAAAGGAGGAAGAAATGACCGCTCTTGTTTTAGGACCTCCCGCAGTGTCTTCTTCCTCCCTTCTTCTTCTCTCTAGTCTAGTCTACTCCTGGCTTCCATTGCTAGCACGAATGTGACTAACCCTAAAGGGGTGTAGGTGTTCATCGCTCCTTCAATGGAGCTTCCTTTACTGATGTTTTTTTTTAGATATTTAGCCCTTCTCGAAGCTCGTGGATATGGTTAATACCTCAGTTGTATCCACTATGGTTGTTTCTTCCTCTTCCTCTGCACCCCTAGTTTTTTTTTTTGGGATTTCATCTCCTCCAATGAAGAAAGAGGTGGATGCTGATCCTTCTAGTGGTGAAGGATGTAATAGGAGCCTACCTTCTTTGCAAGGTAGTCTTGTGATGACTTGTTATGTCCTTGTGACAAAACTAGTCCTGGCTTCTCCTAATTTTTTCACCACTCCCGAGTCCTTCGGTGAACTTAGTAGCGAATCTTAGGTACAACCTATCCCATTCACTAAAGTAAGACATGGTGCTCCTGTGGGGTGCATGTTTAACTCCATGGATGAGGTCCTAGCCCTGTCGGTGATCTTCACAAAACTAGTAACTTTGATTCCACAAGAGCTCAGTGGAGAGGACCTTGAGGGGCCCTCTTCCTTGGCCCTCATTGTGAGAGGGCTGGATGCTCCTTCTCTTAATATTCCACCATTGCAGGTTGATCCTCCTTCCCCTTATGAGGATTTAGATTGTGAAGCGGATGACCTCTTGGCCAATCAATGTTAGGAGGAGGCCCTTTCTTGATCTTGTGTGTGTGTGTTTTGTAATGTGTTCCCCCGTACTCATACTATGTTGTCCTAGATGACCCTCGTCACCCCTATTGGTGCTTCAATACAAGTGTGGTTTTTGTGTCGTAAACCTTCTTCTATTTTTATCATCATTCTTCAATGTTTGTGCCTGAATTTTGATAAATTGGGGATGATGCAAAGCATTGGAGGAATTTAGGCTCCCCTTCCATGTTGACCCAATTTATTTTCTTACTTTTTTTTCCATGCATTATTCCTTAGCTAGTTGGGGATTGATGATCTTTTTCCTTGCATTGCAGTTACCTATTATTTTATGAGCTTGAACAGATCTGACCCTACTAAACTAGATCCCCTTGTGTCCTTTTTTTGTATTTTTCTTTTCTTTCCTTCTTTCTCTTTATCTTTCTCTCTTCTTTGCTTGAGTTGTCCCTTCTATGCATGACAACACTCCTCTTCAACACTTCAATTTTTAGAAAATGAATTTGTTGCCAATGAATCTTTTCTTGAAAGTCTTCACAAATTTTTTCTTAGAATTGCATTCTCAACTTGGAACCCTAGAAGAATGTGCTTCCTTCATCACGGGTTTGTAAAGAAAGGACTTGAAGACCTTCCTTTGAAGTGGGAACAACTTTTATTTCCCCTCGCATGGGGGCATATCCTTCCTTTCAAATTCCTTGGTGAAGTGAACATCTTTCAAAAGGATTCCTTGATGACAAATCGCTCTAAGAATAACAACTGCTTTTGAATTGTGTGTCCCTTGAGTGGACCCCCCTTCTTTCTCATAGTAGGTTCCCAAGGGACCCTTCTTTCAAAGCCTCTATTTTGAATGTAATTATTTCATGTCTAGCCTGGGGGTGACCTAGCTAGACTCATTCCATTTTCCCTTTCATGTCTAGTGTAGGGGAAGCCTGACTAGACCTTACCTTTCAAACAAAAAGTCCCTTGAGTGGACCTCTCTCCTTTTGAAGGGTTCCCGAGGGACCTTTGAAATTTTTACTTATTGATGGTCTACATGACTATTCGCTTATTTTCCTACACAACAACTTTTTACATGTTCTATCTATGGGTAGATGTGTCACCACTTGCTAACTCTGGGAAGTCCTCTTTCTCAAGTTCCTCCATGCGAGAGATCTTGGGGGATACCTCCCTGCAAGATAGAGAACTTGTAGGATGCTTTCCTTTGAGCTTCCTCCATGTGAGAGATCTTGGGGGTGGCTCCCCTATAGGACTAAGAATCCATAGGGTGCTTCTTTGGGTGTTCATGCTTGAGTTCATTGAGAATACCTCCCCTGCAAGACCGAGAACCTATAGGGCGCTTCTTCAAGTGTTCTTCATGCTTAAGTTCATGGAGAATACCTTCCCTATAGGACTGAGAACCTATAGAGCACTTCTTTTAGTATTCCTCATGCTTGATTTCATGGAGAATACCTTCCCTATGGGACTAAGAACCTATACGAAACTTCATTGGGACTTCCTTCATGCAAGAGATCTTGGGGATTGTCTCCTTGCAGGTTTATGGGCTTGTAAGATGCTTTGTTTTTCCAACTTCATAGTTCTGAGTAGCTATGGAGTCCTTCACTTTTCCTGCACCTTTGGGTATGCCAGATTGAGTATTGCATCCTTGATGGTTCAGGTATACTTTTCTAACTCTACTCTCTTCTTGATCTACTTTACCGAGCACTCATCAGTACTTGTGATCGCTAAAGTGGGGACAAAATGTATAAAAGGGAATTTACATCCCCTATGAAAATCCCTTTTTTTCCCTTATCCACCTTAGAAAACCAAGTTCAGAGGCTTAATTCCACTTAAGCCCACTATTGGTAGTTCACTTGGCACCTGTTTTGAGTGTCGGTGTAGGTGTTTCTATCAGGGACACCTGTGCGATGCGTAGAAATATGCACAATGTGCTTACATCCCTGGTAGATTCCCATGGCTAAACTTGCAGAGGCATTACACTTCTCATTGGCAATGAAGTTGTAACTCCCCCTTCAGCCATCCGACCTGAATATGGCCATTTTCTTCCACTCTCTCTTTAAATTCACCCCTTCAACATTCAATCAAACTTCTTCAAAACACTTCAAAACTTCTTTTGAGATATTGCACACTTCGAGCTTCCATACTCACACTTTTTCATCCATTCTCACTCACTTCAAGCATTCAAGCACACCATTGCAACAAAAGCTTCACTTTGTCACTTTGGTACAGCACGTTTGGGACCATGCCATTGTAACAGAGGCTTGAGTTCCTATCAGTTCTCCCCCAAGCATCCTTGAGTGCTCTTGGTGGAGGTGGTAAGATTCCCTCTCCTCTCCTCTATCACTTGGTTGAGTAGGGTATGTGCAAGATCATCATGGAAAAAACAGGCCCTTAAGTGGATAAAAAATTAGAAAATTGAGATTTAGGCAACTTGATGTAAAAATTTGAATAAGTTATCTATATTATTTCAAAAATATGTAAGAATGGAATTTGTATAAAATTGAATGTAGTCTCTAAACTAATAGGTTTATTTAAAAAAATATATATATATATTTGGTGAAAATTTGAAATTTCAATGCATTAGTACTTAAATTTCAAGGAAAAAATAAGAAGCAGGTGTCTGTCTGACCACCCTAACTATAATAAACTAATAATATTTTTTTATAAGATTTTAGATATAAGTAAAGGAATCATGTCCTGATGTGATGCATATTTTTTGTAAGTTTTTTCCAAGTAAATAATTAATTATGCTTTTTTTATTACAAATTTTACAAAATATAAAAACTCGTACATCTAACCACCTTAACTTGGTCAAAACTTCATGAAATTAATTTTTTATTTTAATCCTATACTATACAAAGCATAGAATGTGATGTATGTTTCAGATTTTAAAAATATGATATCGTTTGAAAGCTATAGATGATATTCAATCAGCCTATCAATCAGGACTTTAGTCATAATTCAAATAGAAAATGAATAATAATTATTTATTAAATTCAAAGTAAAGCATAATTTATATTGGTGGAAAGCTAAGAATCTCCTTTAAAAACCCTTTTCATTTCATTAATTTTGGGTAAAAAAATGTCATCATCCACATACCCTACAAATACCCATCATATCGCCACTTTTTGGCCCATCATGATCCTGCACATACGCAGTAGCAAAGTACTGCTTGTAGTGTTTGCATTATCTTTATTACACTATTTCTTTATCTTGTTTCCTTGGCTATCCATGGAGGTGGAAACACCCAAATGGGGATTTCACTAAGGAAAACCCCTATTCAGCCACCCAACATTTTCCCTCTTGTTGTGTATAGGTGTACATATTGCTAGGAAGATCAATTGGTGAACAAATTCCTTGGTGAGATCATTCTTATTTTCCTTACACTTGCTTTTCTACTTTATAACAATAGAGAATATTTTGTTTAATTACTTGTTTCATTATGGCCTTTTAGTTGAGTAGCTAGGTTGTTAGTCATTTTGGTGGGTTCAACCTTGTCTCTGTTGTTTTCTGGATATATGGATGACATCGCACTTTAGAGATGCTAGCACACCACGCTGTCATCTAGAGACCACACTTACGTCCTTGGGTAGAAAGCTCCCTAAGGCACAAAGTTGAACCTAAAAACTAACTCGCCTAGCCCCACCTTACAACTCGATATTGTAGAGTGATTGTAGGACCTCATAATGCTCATGATTCTCATTCTCATACCTTACACGTTGCACTTAGCTGAGGTAAGCTAGGGAAGTCTCTCACATCTTGACCCTCTATGACCTGGGGTCTTGCACACAGTGGTCCCTCTCTCTTACCGGTCTACAGGTCATCATTTTAGACTTAGGAATTTCAATCCAGAATCTCTCAAGAAACATCTTTTAAAACTTCACAAGAATAGAGACAAGTTGGTAGCAAATTTCTACAGACATGTTTCAAGAAATAGTCCAAAACTATATGCTTTATTTTGGACTCAAAATCCTTGTCTTTTTCACAATACTGAAATCCTCTAAATGATCCATCAAATAATAAAAATCCATAGGGGAAGATCTATATCCCCTCATTGTAAACATAAGTATCATAGTTCACAATTTAGTTGGAAGTGGTCCTCAATACTTTATTGCAATCGTTACTACTTGTTAAGGAACTTTTATGCTTGACCTAGGAGGAACCAAATAGGTTTAAACATCCCAATCCATCCTCTCATCTAATTCACCATTGGGTCTTGAGGATTTGAATTTTTTTTAGGTCTAGCATCATTCTCACTACATTGGTCTTGTCAAAAACAAAGGTTCACTTTAAATTCAACATTCGGTCAAACATCTCACTCACCCCTTCATTAAAATTCATCTTTCACTTCATCCAACTTTTCACAATTTCAAATACACCAACACTTTGTAACTTAAATATCAATCAAATCAAACTCTAGCTTGCCTATTTTGTATGTGAAATGCATCCTTTTCCATGCATATAGTCAAGTTAGTTATCATCCTTGAATTGGTTCATCTTGATGGTCATGAGTCTACCCTAAAAATTTACATGTTCATCAACATCCTTTATCATAACTGTGGTTGCTGATTTCTGCAAATGGTTAAACCTTAAAACATAAATTAGCATATTCAGTTTAAAGCAAAGAAAAACCTCAACATCCATTTGAAATGAGTCAACATGATTTAATGATGCAATCAAAACAACAAAAAGGATTAAAAAAACTAGATGAAAGCATACAATAAATCATGAAGTAAATAACATTCCATAGTGGATTGGTGCTATTGTTGAAAATAACCCTTTCCCAATCCTTGGCCAAGATAAGCTAGTGATGAAATTGCTATGAAGAATGATATGGATGAGCAAAATCAGTTCTCAAGGAGAGTGACTTTGCATATGATTTGAGGATCAAATTATGGAGATTTGCTTGAGGATGAAGCCTCTATTTAAAGATTTTCAAATGATAAGAGTGCTTAACATGGGGGATGTGGGACTAAAGATAAGCCAATGGGGAGAGGCCACTTGTCATCATGTGAGTGGTTGATGCATGTGCAAGATTTGGGAAATGTGTCCATGAGAGGGAATTTCAAATTAAAATCTATGCAATAAATTTTTAGAGGGGGACAAGAAAATGAGAAATAAATGCAATGTTGGAGGGACAAGTAAACTTGTCATGTTTTTCAAACTTGGGGGAATATTTCCCATAAATGCCATGTTGAGTGAAAATGAGGGTTTTAATAAATTAATAAATTGATTTATTTGTGCAAGTGGCATAATCTAGAGAATGCAAGTGGGTAAATTAGCATTTAATCATGGTTAGATTAAATTAATGATGACTACGTTAGTTTGACCAATTTGACTTGATTTAGGGATTTAAATCAAATCAAAGAGAGAAATATGAATTGGATTTCAATTAAATAAAGTCCTGATTTATTTAATTAAAGGGATGATGATAGGATCAAGTTTGATCTATTTGATTTAAGCTGATGACTTTAGGAGATTGATAAATAAACTTGATTTATTTTTTGAATGGAATATGATTATGCATAATGCTAATTTTGCGTGTCTACATTTTTCCCCTCTTTGAAGCAATGTACTTGTTGCGTTGGTTCAAAGAATAAACTTGTCGTGATCAAAATTAAAAAAAATTCTGATATTTTGGATGCCCCAGCGGAAAGTACACTAGTACATTGCCCCCTCGAGAGATCGAGCGAAAAGATTGAATTTGAGGGTCAATCTCACGATAAAGAGGTTCAAAATGGATGGTCATAGATGTTGATGCAAATGAGATGGATGAGATTGATGATGTGATAGGTTGTGATTATGCAATGGATGACTTATGCAGATGCTTAGACTAATAGATCTATATTATGATGATGATGCAAATGCAATGTATGTGAAATGATCGATGTTTTCTATTATGATATGAATGATACGTGGCATGCTGGCGGTTTTTGGATGTAGGATGGATGCATGATGGATGCATTGGTGATGATGATGTTAGTGTGGAAATGAGATGATGACAAGAGGATCCACAAGTCCATGATCTAATGAGACTTTATTAGAGATGATGATAATGATAGATAGATGATGATGATTTTCTTATCAAGGATTGGGATTTTAAAAGGGCTACTTACCTTATGTTTGATAACACACATAGATACGATGCATCAAGGCATAAAGAACTAGGATGGCATTGTACCTAGTGTGATGGACTTTGACTCAACAAACATATAGGAGTATTCTTGTTCACACTTGACATACATAAACCTTGCTAGGATGTACCTAACAAAGCAAGTATTCGCCAAGTTATTTTACAAGAACGTCGAACAAGCATAGCAGACAAAAAATAATGATCGTTGCCCCATTCCTATCTCTCTAAATCCCTTGTTCGGATATCATCGAGAGGTCCTTGGAATGAGCACAATAAGATAAATCAAATGAAAAGATCAAGTATGCAAACAAGCCAATGTTCTTCATATCTCTAGCCAAAGGGGTTTGTTTTGATAGGATAAGAATCCAAGGTGATATCCAAAATGATGCCCATTATCAGAATGATATATCCTAGGACATGCATTGTAAGGGATGATGATGGTTTGATAAGTTGATTGATAGGCTATCGATATAAGGTTGATTGACATGTTTGCGACTGATCAAGAGTTTGATTTTGCTTTAGAGGTCTATTGTTTTGATTTTGATTTTACGATTGAAGCTTGCTTTTGCTGATTTGCTATGATTGTTTCTATTTGTTTTGCCAAAGGATGAAAGTGACAATCAGTTTATTATGCATGACTGATTATTGCAGGTGCAAGTGAGATGAGACAGATGGATTTTTTTCAAATATTTGGATGTTTTTGACGTTTTGAAATGTTTTGAGGCTGTTTTTGGTATTTTCAAGATTTTACAAATGTTTTAATTTTTGATTTTATGAATGTTTTTGGATTTTGATGTTTTTTGAATGTTTTTGGATTTTGATGTTTTTTGAATGTTTTTGGATTTTGATGTCTTGGGGGCTGATCAAATATTAGCCTTGCCTACGTTTAAGCTCAGAGATGACGTAGTTCAGATTCCATGTTTTTGATGTTTTTCTAATTTTTATGAATGTTTTTGGACTTTTTGATGTTTTGGATGTTTTTTGGATTTTCACATGATTTTGACGATTTGGATATGTGTGATGATATCAGTGCTCTATTTAGGGTTTCTACTAAAAAACCAAGCGAAGGTTGATTGATCAGATTGGTGGATTGATGATGATGATAACATTGCTGAGGATACACAACAATGCAAGGATTTGATTGATCGGGATTGATGATGGTAACATTGTCGAGGATACACAACAATGCAAGGATAGTGTTAATAAACACAAGGATTTGGAAAGATATCCCCAAGATGATGATGTTTTGATTGGATTTGATTGATCAGGATTGTTGAAGGTTGATTTGGAACAAAAGATGTTTTGGATGATTTGATGTGACATTTGAAGTTCAACTTAGATGCAACTGACAACAATTGTTGGGATTGATGTTTGATGTCTGATGAAGCTTGATAAGGGATGTTTGTTCATCAAAATATGCCATGGGCTAGTGATTTGGATTTTTGGATCACAAATTCTTTGACCAATTTGATTTTACGTTTTCCAATGTTCGGATCACCACATAAATTGGAGGATATAGATCAAGATTTATTCCCGAAGAAAGATGTAAATACGTTCCCCCAATGTCTAGCAATGTAGGGAATGTCATAGGTGGATGCTCAGATAGGTGTATGGATTGATGGATATGGATAAGCATGCAAGGATGCCAAGGATAAGATAAGGTGTTTGGATAAAGAACATGCTCATTTGGATAATGCTTCATGGCTCAGATAATGCTGCAGAGGATAAGATCAATGAAAATGGCCCATGTCAAGATGTTTTACCATAAGCAAGTGTAAAGTGTGCACCAAAATTTGTCAAGATCAAGATAACTTGGACTATGGATGCAAATGGATGAAAAAGGTTTGGATAAATGGTTCATGGATTTATTATGGATAAGATGGAAAGAATGCTTGATTTATTACAAATGGGATGAGATGCTTTCACTTGAACTAGCGCACGTAGATGCTCAATTCCACACATGACACTTGTTTACAAGGTTTTCATCATGGTCTTGCCCAAAACACCGCCCATGCAGTTTTCACTAGAGGACAATTTTTTTCTTTACTGTTTTCAATCCTTTTTCTAATTTTTTTGGATTTTCAATTTTTTTTATTTTTTTGTATTTTTCTGAAAGATTTAAAGCTTATGTTGATCCACAAGGTGTTGCTGATGTAGATGATTTTGTCATGATGTGCCATCGATATCTTGCTTGAAGAAGTTTCTTTGCTAAGATACGTGCACTTGAATGCAAATTTTGAGATTCCCGATCTACTTTATCGATACCGGAGTTGACATTTTCTCTATGCGCACATCATGATAGAGTGCCTTCGAAATCCTTATGATGAAGGGTTGTTGCCAATACATGGTCAATTTGAGAATTGGATATCATGCGTGGAGGCATGGATGGAGTGTCTTTAGGGATAAGAGATGGATTGGTTGACAGCTTGGAATCTTTGACTGTCCAAACTTGGGAAGATGAGCAATGATGGGTGGATATGAAGGTGTGCATGGAATTAGGACCAACTGCTTGATATACTTTATATGTCACTTGAAAAGCTTGCTTGTTCTTTTTCTGACATCTTTGATGGATACTTTTCCCTTTTTTATTTTGCCCCATATTTTCTTTGATTGATGGAGTTTGATAGGGATAATCCTTCTTTGTATTCTTTGGTATCCATTTGTATTTGATTTGTCCATTATGCTTTCCAGCTTTTTCTTTGATAATGTTCTTTTTCCTTCGATGTTGGTCCCAATTCATGAATGGGGTGATGGGTGGATGAAGATTCATGATGTGACTGGTTGTAGTATTGACATGGTTTCATCATAAGGATTCTTCATGCTCCCTATGTTGACGTTTGATTAAGATGAAGTTGCCCCTAGTATGGTAGAATTAGTACCTTCATGCTTTGATTCTACCTTTTCTAAGGTGTCTTGTTCAATAAAAATGCTCTAACAACTGACCACTGTAGATGACATTGTTTCAATTTGTCGCTCTGCCAACTCAGGATTATACTGTTCTGTCTTATTTTCTTCTTTGAGTGGATAATGTTCGATATCTTTATTCATGATCTACTCAATCTAAGTTTGGGATATATATAATTCTAATGTTGATAACTCCGTTTGACTGTAGGAATTAATAATTTTCTCTTTTTTGTAACACAATCTTGTTCTAGATGAAGATCATCTATGTGTCCATCCATAGAAAGCATCTCATGGGTAGATGGAGGAGTATGTGCTACATGGATATGATCATCTTGCATAGATAAGAGAGTGCCCATTAGATTATTGTAGTATCTTGAAGATACAAATTCTTGATCTTGAATGATTTCAGAGTTGCTTTTGACATGCTTTGGATCAAGTTCCTGACATGGATCAGTTTCAAAGGATGGATTGCTTATAAAAGGTTCTTGGATTTCATCATTAGACATGGTAAGTGGTTCAATATCCTCAAGAGTCACGTTCAGGGTTCCTTCAATATATGTAACCATGAGGTTGAAGGGGGTCAACATGTCTTGGAAAGGACCATTGCTAGACTTTGGTGAAAGATGTTGATCATGGTTTGGGATAAATTCTTGAGATATGCCCTCTAACTCACAAGGAAATTTAGAGACATTTTCGACATGATCATTGGTCAATGGATCATGCATTATGTCAATAGGATCAAATAATCCTAGCACTCCTTGAAAGAGATCACTAAAAGGTGGCTCTTGATGTATGGTGAGTTGATCATTGGATGGGGTAGAAACATCCTCAATGCACTACTTAATTGAGAGATTTTGAACATTGTTTTCAACAATTGTGATGGAGGGATTTCCAATGTCTTTAACCATAGGTTCAAACAATGTTGACATTTCTTGAATTGGATCATTGTTGGTTGGTGGATTCTGATCATGATTGAAAAGTGACTCTTGATATGTGTTGATTTGATCATTGGATGAAGTAGACATAGCTTCAAGATACTTAGTGATGGATTGATCTTGATCCTTGTTCTCAACAATTGTCATTTTTTGTGCTTGTGCTTGTGTTTGTTGGGTACCTTGAGCAGCTTGTGGAGCCACCTGATATTGTTGAAGCATTTTTTGGTAGGCTTGATGTGCTTTTAGTGCAATGTTATGATATTGACTTATTGCACTTGGTTTTGGTGGTAGTGGTGGTGTATTTGGAATCATGTTGGATGTAGTGACAAGTGTTTGAGATACGCTTGGAGTGATCATGGTAGTGAGGGGTTGAGATATGATGGATGTGATAGGGGTGATTGGAGTGATCGAGGTGATAGGTCCTTAGGAGACCACATTTTGATTTTTCAGGATTGATGTTGTCATTTGATTAGATACCATCTATTGGTGCGATGTCGATGGTATATTCCAAGGATTTGATGTGATGGATTGATTGGTATTAGGTGGATTGATTTGGATGGAGTGATTGGTGCTAGGTAAAGGGGGAAGCCCTAAACCAAGGAATGATATAGGTAATGGTGGTGGAGATTTCCCCTTGGCGCAATGACTCAACTATTTTGGTAAGTGTAACAATTTGATCTCGCCAAATTTGTTCTTGATTTTGATCTTGACTCCCTTGATATAGTTGATTTGGCTTCTGTTTAAGCAGATTTGGAGTGTGTACTTGTGTTTGATTTTGGACAATGTTCTGATTTGGGATGACACTCAGATTTGGCATGATAGGTTGAAATTGACCATTGTTCATGTTTGGAATACTGGTATGATTTGCAAATGTATCCATCCCAAAGTTTGTTGGATTCATGTTTTGAAAACTTGTACCTGGTAGATTCTCATTTGGCTTGTAGGGATTTGGTGGGATGACGTTGTTCATTTGAAGGCTCATGCTTTGATTGTTTGGTTGACAGACTTGTAGGTTTGGATTTGGATCTCCCATTGGAAAAGGTGTTCCAAACTCTTGTTTGGGCATACTCACACTTGTTGTGCCATTGACCTTTGTCAAAGGTAGTGATCCTATGTATGGTTCATATAGATTTGAGTTTCGATAATCAATCAGCATTGCAAGGCTTTGAAATTTCAATTGATTTGGATTACTCATGATGTATGGATCAAATTTATATTCCATGTTCCTCTTGTGTTTTGACCTTGTTTGCAAAAGTGACCTCTAAGGTTCTTAGGACCAACAATGAGATGATGAATGAATAGGGGTGAATGATATGGGTGTTGGATGTTTAGGGACTTTGGATCAATGCTAGACTTAGGGTTTGATTTTGTAGGGTTTGATTTGGATAATGAACTTGTAAACCCTAAGATGTTAGATGTGATCTTAGGATGAACTTGTTCAAAGATGTGCTAATTTAACTAGAGGTATGAAAAAAAATGCATTCTCATACTCCTAACTAAACAAGGTGATTTTGATTTTGATGATTTTCCTAAGTCTACAATGATGTTTCCAAAGCTCTAAAGTTGTTTGTGGGATGAAGATGGTAAATGTTTGGAATTTGGATGAAGTGTTTGATTTGATCCTAAATGAACCTAGGAAGGACTTGTTTACTAGGCCAAGATAGTGAAGAACATGCCTTTCTCTAAGAGTAATTCAAAATCAAAAGACCAATGTTTGCATAAAAACCATATGACCAAAAGATACCAAGCACATATGTAGGGTCCAATTGATTCAATCTTTGCTTAATGAATTCAGTTTACCACAAACACGCTCTTGATTAGGTTTTCAACTGAATGTCCAATGTCCAAATTCCCTTTCATCCCACAAAGTGCATTATGTAGAAATCGGGGAAATCAAGGCAAAGGTTGCCTAATGTTGACCTTTGTAAGAGAAAATTAAGATGTAAACCCAATTACTTAGAAACCTCTAAGGACATAATCCCTAGGGTAAGCAATAGTTCTTGGGTTTTGTCAAAGGTATTTGCTCTAACTAAGGGGTTTGAAATTTTGATGATGATGTTGAATGTTGGTTTTCCAATGTTTTCGATAAAGGCATTGTGCTTTCAAACAAGCAATGTAACATCCTAGCTCAATTGGTATGTTTTTCCTGGTGGGCTTGCCTCATGCCCTTCATAGTAGAAGAGATGATTTTACATGCAACCAAGGATAAAATATAAAGGTATGTTAAGAATGAAGTCTTAACCTCTATATTCTAACCAAGATCGGACATGGCAAGTAACTTCTTGGAACCTAAGTTCCAATGTACCCCTTTGATAAACTCATTGGATGGACTAGTTGGCAACTACAAACAAGGTTCTTAATGACACAACATTGGGGACATGGCACCTTGTGAGTGTCCAGCAAGCCACTAAAGGTTTTAATAAATCCTACTAGGGGTTCTTATACATTTTACGGTAGTACCCTGTTCTGAAAGACATTGTACAGCTAAGGCCTACATACCATGAGGACTTGACAGTTTAGTCTTATCCATTTGTATACTAGCCCGAATGAAAAACCGGTTGGAGTTTCCTTTGAGTTCTCCTTTCAGATGTGTCTCTTAGGTAGGCCTCTCTAAAAGGTAAACAATAGCGAGCAAGCACATCCGTAGTTCGATCGAGCTTCGTTTAGAAACAAAGGGAGAACACACATGATATACCTAACTCACACTCACAAAGTGTTTTGTTCAATTTTAAAACCCCAAATTGAAGTGTGTATGGGAATTATTTACGCAACTTAATGTCACCAAAAGAATTTTGATTCTCAAGATTGTTGTGAGGCATGAGAGAAGCGCATATGTCTTTTGATGATATTACTTTGTGTAAATAATTACAATACAATAAAGGAACACATTCATTTTATCCTTCAAAGCAATGATTTGATTTGTTTTAAAACACCAAAGGAAAAATGAAGATTTCTTGTTCGATTTTAGCCCAAATTGAAATCTAGTTGGTATCTAAGTTTCAATTTTAACCTTTTGCAAATGAAAAATCAAAGTGTTCTTTTTAGACCCAAATGAAAGTTAGTGTCCTAAAAAAAAAAGATAACAATTTTGTGAAGAAGTGTTAAACAAACACTTAAAGCATTTAAAAACACTTTGATTTTAAAATATTCTCCTTTCATTTTCCTTCGCTAGCCTTGTCTTCCTCATTTTCCTTCGTTTGTACCTTTGTTTTCTTTCCTTTTACTTTCCTTTGTACCTTGTGCCTTTGTTGTTCTTTGTACCTTCCTTTCTTTCCTTTTGCTTTCCTTTGTACCTTCGTCATTTTCCTTCATGGTCCTTTGTTAGCCTTTTCCTATTAAACAAGAGACAATAACAATAACACTAACATTAACAATATCAATCATTAAAATGATCACAAATGAAAAGACAAAGATTTGGGTGATAATGATAATGAAAGGATGATTTAATCATGCTTTCATATTTGATTTTATTGAAAAGATATAACACTAGCTAGACCTATAAAACAATTTTTCCAATGATCATACTTTTGCCAATGACATCCATAAAACAATTTTCTGGAAAAGAGCCTTTGGTAAACACATTGTAAGTAAATACAAAACCATTATTATGGTAGACTAGTTGCTAGAAAAAATAGCTACAATGTTATTTTTCCATTTCGTTTAAGCAAGTTTATTTTATCATAAAGTGTCTCCCAACTAAAATCAAACTGACTCCTTTAGACTCATCCCTGCATAATGATGTTAGCAATAAATGTAAAGCTTCCTCCTAACCATCCATAAATGGCAGTTCGACTACAACAACTTCTTATGACACCTCGAAATCCATGGGTTCATATGAGGTCACCACATGTTTGTCATTCAAGATAACCATCCATTTATAGTATCTATATTGTAATAAAAAAAAATTTCACTGCTTCTACCAACTCCTAAAACAATGTCAGTCAAGAGAAAATATTAGAGAGTCATGATACATTTCCTGTACTCTCTTATAGACTGGACAACTCATTAATGTGAATTTCTTGGTAAATTACCCAAACTTGGCATGCTTTAAAGGCTATTAGACAATGAAAAGAGAGGTCTCTCTACAATTGGTTACAAATGTTTGAAAGACAGATGGGAAATTCTTGAAGAAGGTTGACAAACCAGATTTACCTCATTCTCTATTGGTTTGCACGACTAACAAGGCACAAATAAAGGAGAAATGAGTCCCCCCGTTATATTGTGAACTGAATTCCATAGAAGATCAGTAACATGCCAGGATAGTTAGCCTTGGCAAAAACAACATTAAATTTGGTCATGATTGACAGAATGAAAACGTCAAATAGCTAGGTGAAGGACGCAGATGGGCTGTGCAGATCATAAACTAAGATCAAAGGTAGAAACAACTTTGGTGTATGAGGGGGTCACTGCAATAAATTCAAGTGCGAGCAGCTACCCTATCATGGCTGGAGGGAATCGAGAGGGAATAGACTGCCAATGACCTACCACCCGCTACTTCTATCAATCTGACATTAAATGACCCAAAAGATCTAAGATTTTGAAAAAAGAAAGGTAGGATCAAAAGAGATTTAAGTGTGAACATTTGATGCTAAGTTCGACTGGCATCCACCACATTTAGTAATTGTAAACAAAATTCAAAGGCAGATAAGCATTTACCATTTGTTCCAAAAACTCAATGAATATCAGGGCGTCAGTGTCTAGTTGTCAAGCTGAGAATAAAAACAGTAATTATAACTTTCAACTATCAAACAAATGACTTTTATATATAGATTCAAAAGCTAATGCAACTAACAAGTTTAAAGTCGAGTAATAAATGTAATCGACAGGCTCAAAGCTATGCCATGAATGCATTTCGAAAGCTTAAATGCAAATAGTCAATAAGCAGTGTATGGGTTGAAGAACATTTGCGAATGAGATTTCATCCACTTTCTTTATCCTGCCCCCATACACACGCAACATGAAATTCTCATCAGATGACCATTCTTCAACTATTAATCTTCCTGCCAAACCAATGCATTAATTTAAGGTGACATAGCCTTCAAAGGCACTGACTATCTATTCCTCGAATCCTTCAACAACCAACTATTATCTAATGCATTCAAATTGTTAGCTATAAATTTGTTTTCTTACCACCACCTAGTTAATTAAAAGAAAACACCAATCTCCCTTTGTACATTACATCAAACTAGTTTTATTTTCTACTTTATATAGTTTGAAAGTAGCAACAAAATGACATCAATTGATTCAAATGGAGGCAATAATACATTTCAAGAAACTAATGCAACTTTGACTTGGCACTTGGCTGGAATACATGCATGGGAGTGGTTGAGATTGGGAATCACATAACACCTTGCCCTTTATAGATGTGCACAAGCACCTTACCCAATGGAGCTATCGAAGGCACATGAAGCAGTGTAACCAACTGATTCAAATAGGAGGAACTAGAGGCCACAAAAAGCATTACCAAATTAAAGTGAAGGAGGTGTAGCTAACAAAGGCGAGGGAGGCACATATTGTTTTATGCTGATCCAGATGCATAGAAGTAATAGAATCAATGGAAATAAATTAAAAAAAGAAGGAAAAAAGAAGAAGTAGATTGAAAGAGATTCTCTGAGGACAAGAACCAAGTTCTACAATCATAGTGTTTAGTTCAACCAAAAGAATGTGTGACCAGATTTCTCATAGTTTTGGTCATTTTGGAGCTGTTGCCACAAAACAATTAGATAATATTCCAATCTTGCCCATGTTCCCACATAGGAATCACACAAAATTTTAAAAACACAATGTTAGAGATACACCAACAGGTATTAGCAGCTTGCTCAAAGCTGCTAGATATACTGAACAAGCAATAGATCTAGTGATTAATCATATATGATGTCAGTTTCATAATATTGTAGAAGAAAACAAGGCACATTAGAATCACAATAAGAAATTGGAAGGGAATCCCTATTCCCATTATTATGATAAATCTATGCTCATGGCTTGAGGATATGTCAGAAAATTATGTATTCAGTTGCCCTCCTTCTAGTGTCAAATGTGGTTTCTGATTTTTGCAAATGGTTAAACCTTAAAACATACATTAGCATATTCAGTTTAAAGCAAAGCAAAACCTCAACATCCATATGAAATGAGTCAACATGATTTAATGATGCAATCAAAACAACAAAAGGGATTAAATAAACTAGATGAAAGCATACAATAAATCATGAAGTAAATAACATTCCATTGTGGATTGGTGCTATTGTTGAAAATAGCCCTTTCCCAATCCTTGCTCAAGATAAGCTAGTGATGAAATTGCTATGAAGAATGATATGGATGAGCAAAATCAGTTCTCAAGGAGAGTGACTTTGCATATGATTTGAGGATCAAATTGTGGAGGATTTGCTTGAGGATGAAGCCTCTATTTAAAGATTTTCCAATGCTAAGAGTGCTTAACATGGAGGATGTGGGACTAAAGATAAGCCAATCGAGAGAGGCCACTTGTCATCATGTGAGTGGTTGATGCATGTGCAAGATTTGGGAAATGTGCCCTTGAGAGGGAATTTCAAATTCAAATCTATGCAATAAATTTTGAGAGGGGGACAAGAAAATGAGAAATAAATGCAATGTTGGAGGGACAAGTCAACTTGTCATGTTTTTCAAACTTGAGGGAATATTCCCCATAAATGCCATGTTGAGTGAAAATGAGGGTTTTAATAAATCAATAAATTGATTTATTTGTGCAAGTGGCATAATCTAGAGAATGCAAGTGGGTAAGATTAGCATTTAATCATGGTTAGATTAAATTAATGATGATTATGTTAGTTTGACCAATTTGACTTGATTTAGGGATTTAAATCAAATCAAAGAGAGAAATATGAATTGGATTTCAATTAAATAAAGTCCTGATTTATTTAATTAAAGGGATGATGATAGGATCAAGTTTGATCTATTTGATTTAAGGTGATGACTTTAGGAGATTGATAAATAAACTTGATTTATTTGCTGAATGGAATATGATTATGCATAATGCTAATTTTACGTGTCTACAATAACATCAAAACATCAAACTTAAGTCAAAAGTGTTGTTCCAGAATGTTTGCAAAGATCACTCTCCACATCACTCATATTTTCATCCCCCACTATCATTATTTCTCCTAAAATACTTAGAGCATCTCTTTTACCTAGATTTGAGTCAACTAGAGAGTTAAAAGATCACAAATCCCAACACAACTCTCCCAAATGTGACACAACATTTATGGTAAATACTAGATCACAACACAAGAGAATCATGAAGAAAACCAAAGTGACATTTACCTCAAGTGATCAAAATCCTTTAGAATTTGATCCAAGAAGTCAAGTTACACCATCACAACAACCTTCATTACCATCAGGACCATATGATATAGAAGATATCACAAACAATCGATTTGAACTCACTAGGGAGGAAATTGTGGAACATCAAGCCTTTGAAAATGTAGCTCCTATCTCCCTGGCATTTGTGGCAAAAAATTTAACACAAGGTTTCACAACCCCATAACTAGGGCTAAATCAAACCTACATTCCCAGTATTGCAACAAGCCTTGGGTATGTGTAGGATCATGATGGGTAAAAAGGTGGCGATATGATGGGTATTTGTAGGGTATGTGGTTGACAACTTTCTTTTTTACCCAAAATTGATGAAATGAAAAGGGTTTTTAAAGGAGATTCTCAACTTTCCACCAATATAAATTATGCTTTAGTTTGAATTTAATAAATAATTATTATTCATTTTCTATTTGAATTATGACTAAAGTAATGATTGATATGATGATTGAAAAACATCTATATCTTTCAAATGGTATCACATTTTTTGAATCCAAAACATGCATCACATTCTATGCTTTGCATAATATAGGTTTGAAAAAAGAAAAATTGAATTTCATGAAGTTTTGACCAAGTTAAGGTGGTCAAACATACAATTTTTAATATTTTTTCAAAGTAGTAATAAAAAATTCATAATTAATTATTTACTTGGAAAAAAATTACAAAAAAATATGCATCACATCCAGACATGGGTCCTCTACTACATTGAAATTTCAAATTTTCACCAAATAGATTAAAAAAAAAAAAACCTAGTAGTTTAGAAACTACATTCAATTTTCTATAGATTCTATTCTTACATATTTTTGAAATAATATATATAACTTATTCAAATTTTTACATCAATTTACCTAACTATGATTTTTCTAAATTTTTTGCCACTAAGGGCTTGTTTTTTCCATGATGATCCTACACATACGCCCTTGCTAAAAAATTTGGTCATGCTCTTTCATTTGAAAACAATGCACTTGTGGGAACACTTGAAACCAATCCTCCATCTAACACAACCACTTGGACACCTAGCTTTGGTAGTCCTCCCATTCCTGAAGATCCTAAATAGATATACACACCTCTTGATCTTCATTACTTGACCACAACTTTGAAATATCGAGGGAATCCCTCTTAATCCATACCCATGAGTACCACAAGTGTTCCTACGTTCACACAAAGCAGTGCGGATCAGGTATCTCAAAACAGTGCGCAAGGGCATATCAATACCATACCACTGAGTCAACCCTTCAAGCAAATAGGAACATCCTTACCCGATCCTCCAATTGGTTCATCTATAGCATTGGTTTCACAAAGCACATCCACACCATCATCATTAACCCATCTCAAAGCAATCCCTTGGTAAAAAATCCTGTCAACATAGGTAATACATCCCTAACACAAGGAAATTCTCAAGACATAAGACAAGAAAATCTTTTCAACCAATGGACTCAAGGTCCTAGTGTTTCATTTCCATCACATAATTTAATGGAACCATCCTCAGTCCCCTTTACTATGCCAAATCAAACAAGATCTCCAGCATACATTCCTCCACCTCATTCTACCATCCTACAGGGAATGTTGAACCAAGGGAATCCCCATTATTTCATCACCAATCCATTACCCACTCAAAAAATCAATATCCATAATCCTCCACAGATATCTCAACAACCACCTAATCCCACATTACAAGGGCACACATTCCCCTTATGGAAAGCACAAAAATCCTATCAACAAGCCATAGCAACACAATAACAACAACAACAAGCATCAACACAACAAGTAGCCTTAGCACAACAGCAACAACAACAAGAAGAAGAAGAAGCTACCGTAGTAGCACAACAAGCAGCCTTAGCACAACAACAACAATCCTTACAAGCTCAACAGTATGCCCTATAATGGCAACAAAGTTCCTATTACAATCAATCTAACATCATTAATCCAAACACATTAGGAACATATACATCAATACCCCAAACACCATCACCAAATATTTCAGCACCATACACCCCATACAACTCATCTATCATCCCACCATATGTTCCTCCACCCAACCCACAAGATGATCTAGTGTCACAACTTAAAGCAATATCATAGGAAATACAGGACCTTTGCATGGGAAAGGAAATGAAGCCCCATACACAAAAATTGTGTCTGTATCCATTTGATCGAAACATTGCAATGGTACAATTCCCTCCTAGTTTTGACATCCCCAAATTCAATAACTATAAAGGGAGAGGAATTCATATGGACCATATCAAATAATTTAATGTCATGTGCATGGAGGTGGCCTACAAGGATTCATATTTAATGCACCTCTTCCCTCAAAGCTTAACAAGTCCTACTATGGATTGGTTTTCTCATATTCCTCCTAGTATCAAAACTTAAGAAATTACTGACAAATTTATCAATCACTTCTCCTTGAATCTAGACATGGACGTCAGTCTAGAGGAATTATACACTCTTAGACAAAAAAAAAGGGGGAAAATTTCACTAATTTCTTACAACAATGAAGATAAAGAGCTAGTAAAAGCAAGCGGCCTCTTCTTGATGAATAACAAGTGGGAATCATCATAGACAATCTAGATCCAAATATATCTTTCTACTTGAAAATGCAGTGCATCACATCATCTGAGGAGCTTTTCCCTAGAGCCCTTAACATTGAGAGATCACTAATCTCATATGGAAATACTCAATCTTATAAAGATAATCACCCATAAACTAGTTCAAATAAAAAATATCGTGTATAGGAAAAGAACAAAAATGTGACAAATGATGGTGTGGTAGATGTTAAGGTAATCCTAAGTGCTCCTAGACCGAACAACAATCAGGTTGCCAACATCTAGCCAACTATGCAACAAATAACACCTCCTCAGAACCATCAGATCGATAACACCAAAATGCAAAGGGAAACCCCTAACAAGAACAACTATCATAAACCAAAATACACAGCTATTTGAACCCATCGAGACTATCATTACAAATTTGGTAGAGCCAAATCTGATAAGACTTCTCAACTTTGAAAACTACCAAGAACCGCAAGAGAAACCATCGTGGTTTAATGATAAGGACCTTTGTGACTTTCACAAGATCAAATGACCCAAAACAATAAACTGTAAGAGGCTCAAAAACATCATGTCCAAGATCTCATAGAAAATGATACCATATCTGTTGAGGTACTAACTGGGAATCCGGATCTTAAAATATACAAGAACCCTATGCCAGATCAAAACAAAGAAAATAACAATAAAAAATCTAAGGATTACATAAACTTGCAGCATACCTATTCCAATGTAGTTTCCTCCTACAATAGCCTCATTACTATTGTCACCATCAAAGGAGCTAGTATGAAATGTGAAGTCACCACACGACATGGTAAAATAACCTTTCAAGGAGTCCCATCTCAATGTAGGACACAACCTACTTTTCCCACATCTAATCCTAGCAAGTAAAATATTCTAGATCAAATTAAGTATATCCTCGCATAGATATCAATCTTAGAACTCTTAAGGCTATCCCCCAAACATAGGGAAATATTGGAGAAATCCTTGTCTGAGTCATCCATCCCTGAGGATATTGATACTAAATAGTTTCAAGCTATGGTAGGCCATATCACCAATGATCTTCTCACCTTCTCCAAGCAATACCTACCATCACAACCATCTCATAACCATTCTTTACACCTTGAGGTTGTCATTCATAAAGACAAGGTTAAAATAGTCTTGGTAGATGGAGGTGTTGGTCTGAAAATTTGTACCCTTCAGTTAATCAAACATCTAGGCTATTCAAAAGATACTATTGAGAAATCAAAGAGTGCCACCATCAGAGCATATGATGACCAAGAACAAGTATCACAAGGAATCATTGCACTTCCCATTCAAGTTGGACCTCTTATTGCAAAAACTACATGCCAAGTGCTTGATCTTGATCTTCCCTATAACATCCTACATGGCCAACCATGGATTCATGCCCTAAAAGTTGCAGCCTCGACTTATTATCAGTGTGTGAAGTTTCCTTTTGAAGGTATAGAAATCACTATCCATGGAGATCCCACACCTTTTTACTACTACAAAAGTCTTAAAGCCAAGTTCTATTAGATACCCCAAATACCCAAAAGTGATGAAGGGCCTACACCATCTACCTCATTTTTTGACCCAACATCCATTGCTTCTACCCCAACAACAAAAATAGATATTGTGAAAAATATACCTAATGTTAAAACAGTGATCCAAGATGATGCTTATGTGAACTACAAACTAATGAGGAACACCTTTTTCTTAGGAGAGTTGCCTACTTCTCAATCTCATGGGAAACCCATAGCTAATAGAAAAGAACCAAAAACTATCAAGATGGTAGCTACCACCTTCACCAAGTGGGGTGATTTGAATCAAGATGTCAATGAAGAAGATATCTCTAAAATCCTCTCATGATGAATGACCCATCACTATACTTCCCATGGGAGATGATAAAAAGGGCTTGTAGCTCATGCAGAATTGGGGATATAACAAGAGTGAGAAGCTAGGGCAGAGTGATAATGGTTTTCTAGAACCCATTGTTCATAAGAAATGATTAAAGAACCTTGGTATAGGTTTTACTACTAGCAAGGTCACACTTATTGGCAAAGGTATTTCCACTAAATGAGCTAAGGCTTCCTCTTGGTTACCTACATCATGTGATACGAGCTTAGATGACTTTCCCCTTGATCTTGTAAACCTATTCGAAAACAAAAACCTCTTTATGATATCCATAAAATCCTTTGTTCCAAGCAATCTACCAAGTAAAATATTCCTAGTATATGTTGGAACATTCAAATTATGGCAAAATTTGAAGGTGTTGTGTCAAAAATTTTAATACAACACTTAGAAAACTCAGTAGTAAAATCAACCCCAGGAGCACATTTTAAAAAATAATAACTTTGGATCTGTTCATTTTCATGCCAAACCACCTTGCATGGATGTTTATCTAACATAAGAGAGTGTGCACGTTAGTTTTCAGCTTCATACAATAAGTTTTGATAGGGATTCAAAAGGCCAAGTTAAAGGGTTCTACAAAGGTTTGCTATCTACACAATAACATTTGTTAGAATGGTCAACATTGCAAGGAAATATTAAGTAACCAAGAGAGTTTCATCACAAAATGATTGGTGCCTTTGATTCTCTCCACCAAAATATACCTCTATGTCAATTTTCAAGGCTTTTGGACATCATTTGGTACTTTTTCAAAATCAAATTCAAATGAATTTTACCCAGTTTGACATCTGCAATTCCATAAAATTGTCATAGAGACCATCTTTGGCATTTAATATTTTGCAAAGGAGGAAGATTGAAGAAAAACCCATTTGCATACATACTCATGGAGCCTAAATAAACTAGTCCTCAAAGTTACAACTTCTCTGGAGATGATGTAATATTTTTCTAGAAAGACAAGTTGGTGGGTTTCAATTGAGCTCGATAGTGCAATTTTTAGAAAAATTTGAGTAGACAACTTTGAGCATTGATAGTTTGTAACCCTAGTGACTTCATGCCAATCTGTTTGACACAAATTTTTCCCCTATCATAACTAAATATGATGGTGTATTTTTGTGACTCTAGGAAAAATTTTGATCATTTTTTCAAGGCAATTTTGGAGGCCACCGGTCCCATTTTTGTCATAGTATGAGATGGCATGAGAAAAATATGATGAATTCCCATTTCAATTTCATCACCTTACAATAAGCATACACATACCATAGTCCGATACAACAAAACTAGTGTTGATACCATAAGTGTGTTGTCTCTCTTTCCAAACCACAAGCCAAGAATGTGGAATTATGCAATGTTCAAAATCTAGTGGGCATGATGGTGTTTAGTGGAAACCGTGTAAGAAGTAATAATAAGTGACATTATTGCTAAACACCGACAATAAGTCATTCTGCTATTCAAGAGATAGCTAAAAGCTCCTCAAAAGAGCCTCCATTTTTGGGGAATGATAGGCACCCCAGATAGAGTAAGAGGGATGATGCTAATGGATTCACGAAACCAAAAAACAAGAAAACAAAAGGAAAAATTAAAAGGCATATTAGGTCTATATGAGAAAAAATCCATAAACAAACATAACATGCCCATATTCAAAGAAAAGGATTTTGGTGGATGCTACCAATAAAGAAGGACAACAAGATGGAAGATATTTTGTGAATATACAAATGCACTGACATCTATGTTGTATGCATAATCTGAAGAATTCAAAGACATTAGTCTCTGCTTGTATACATCTCATGTAGAATTAGAAATCTATTATATTCTAGCTTGACAAGAATTTGAACAATGAAATGTCGAAGAGACATCCATTGAAGCAAGGAGGATAAAGGAGTGTTATTAGATGCTACAAAATGATCAAATGGAAAATAGTGGAAGCCTGCACAAGAGTATGAGCTATTTAAGCATAGATATACACAACATGAACCTATTAAAATAAGTTCTTAGAGATTCAATCGATCACACTTTGCTAATGTAAAACCGATATGTCATTCTTAGCCATCGTCCTCCTTGTTTGTGTTTAAATGGGAGCTTTACAATAGAGATGAACATCCCCCAAAACTCAATGGTTATATGTTGTAGTTTCAAGTGCCCTAATAGATATATATGCAAAATATGGAATCATGTAAGGGGTGTGTGAGTTGTTTTGAATGAGATATGGTCACCACAATCACAGGATGTGCATAAAATGAATCTTAAACAAGCTTTTAAAAACCTTCGAGCATGCGTAATTGGTAGGCATAAAATTCAAATTGTATGATCTTTTTCAAACATTATTGAGCATTGGAATTGAACTATGTATGTACATGTATCCATCAAAGTGTAGTCGCACTATCGATAAGGTTTTGAAGGAAATAGGAAGAAATTCCATCATAACCGCATCACCACAAGCACCCAAAAAAGGATGTGCAGTATTGAAGTGGCATTTCCCACGTCAGTATAGGACGGTCTTGGAGCTGATGCGGTATATTAGTGGAGTCACCATTCTAATTTTTTGTTACATTCAAATATAGTGAACTCTTTCCCACATCCCCACAAGGGTTTTATTTAATATATATAGTGTTGCGGGAGGTAATCTAGAAGGGTGAATGAAATTGATTTGAATATTATGATTTAAATGTTCTCCCACAGATATCAAAATATTTTGGTGTGGGTGTGTGGTGGATTCAATGAGCAGTAAAAATGGAAACTAATTTATTGAAAATGAAAGTTTGCGGGAGAGTGGTGAATTGAAGACCATTCTCGCATTACCATGGATGTTCCCATGAAATAATGTTGGATAACAGTGGAAGTAAAAAATAATTAGATATAAAGTGCATTGAGAAATAATTTGTGCATGAAATATTTTTAATGAGAAGCTCAAAATATATTTGCAAGCATGTGGGAATAGATAATTATTTTGAGGAGTATAATGTTTCACCCAAAAATAAAATATCTACACATGGAGGGTTAAGCCAATGGGTAATTGTTTTACCCAAGTAATACTTTTAATTACAAAGTGAAACATTTTCACCAGGGGATTACAAAGTGGATTCATTATTTTTACCTGAAGAGCATTAATTGGGTGAAAAGTGAAGTTTCCAGCAAAAGAAGATTATTATTAAATTAATTTTCATGAAGATGCAAAATGGAAAATAAAGTTAAAATATTTAATTTTCCAAAGGAAACTAATTAAATATTTTATTTTACCGAAGATAATTAAATGAAGAGTTGCAATGAAAAGAAGAGTTACACCAGACGGATGTTGTGAAGCGTTGTAACCCTAAAAGAACAATGTATATATATGTAAGATGCAATAAAATGATCAAGGGGATAGAGGCAGACGGTTAGAAAATTATCAGTAGGTAGATTAGTTGCTGAAACAAAAATAATGTTGTGTATTACAAAATCCTTTGAAATAATATAATGGAAAAGAAGGCTTTATTTGGTGATTCAATAAGATGTCAATTGTTTGTTGAATTTATTAAAAATATTATTTGGTTCTCTCCAAGGTTGAAATTTCCTTATTATTTAAATTGATGTATCAAGGATATTTTCAATTTATCAAAGCACATGTGTTGCTCTCGTGTGGTTCAGTTAACTGGCTCCTTCAAGGAAGGATTAAATTCTTTTAATTAATCATAGTAATTTGGAAAAGGTCATTTGGATCAATAAGAAGAACTTGATAATTGCATCCCTGCATGTTTATGCCAGTCATAAACTCATATAAGTGTCAAGAAATTTTGAATTGTAACCTTTAATTAAGTTGCATATCACTCATCTCTTGACTCCATTATCCTAAAAAAAATAGGCACTAGTCTTACCCATTTCATTTTAGAATTTTATAAAATATTATTTAAACATTCACATCTCAAATTTTAGTAGGAGTAGTTATTAACCTTTCATCTTTCCCTTACTATTTCTCATTGTGGATAGATTGTTCAAGTAGGAAACTAGTAGTTCAATTTTGCTTCATCTTCATAGGTACACCCACCTAGGTCTAGCAGAGCCCGAAGAGAAGAAGGTTCAAATAAATCATTTGGCCTTGTTCATTAGCCTAAAAAATACCAAGAGCTTGGCAACCTCTTGTGGTTTTTCAACCAGTGTTTTTGAGAACTAACAGTATACCCACAAATTATTGACATGGACCAACAAGGACCACCGATTCTAGATTTATTTGAATGATGAAGAGATCTCAAAATTCATGGGGATCCATGCCAACTTACCATGGGTAGATCACAAAGTAGGCTTCAACATAAAGCTCAACATAAGGGTGTACTATGGTCAGACGATTGAATCCTTAAATCACAAAATTAATGAAATCCAACTAACATGCAGATCCTTGAGTTAAAACCACCTAGTGGCAATCTTTGATCAAAAAATAGTAAAAATAAAGGATGCATCCAATGATGAAAACCTCTTTGAGGAACCCAAGGATGAGGGATTCAATCTCCCTCATAGTGCAATGCATCCAAAAAAGTTTGCAGTGCTAGCAAAAAAGGCAACTCCAATCAATGTGGAAATAGAAGAAGCACCTAAGATCACTTTCTATATTGAATCCTTGTTGGATGAAGAATAGAAGAACCTAGCAGCATTCCTCAAAGAGCGAAGAGATAACTTTGCATGTTCATACATAGATATGCCAGGCCTTGATCCTAAAGTGGTTGTGCATCACTTAGCAGTTTATCTTGAAGCCAAGCCATTCAAGCATAAATTAAGGAAGATGCACCCTCAGATAGCACTCTTGGTCAAACTAGAGATGGAAAATCTTCTTGATGTTGGATTCAATCAACCAATAGATTATCCTGAGTGGGTTTGAAACCTGGTACTAGTCTTAAAATCCACTAGAGGCATCAAAATATGTACTGATTTTGGAGACTTAAAAAAAGCATGCCTAAAGGATGATTTCCCTCTTCCTAACATCGATCTCATTATGGACTTAATAGCTGGGCATGAAACGCTATCACTCATGGATGTTTTTTCAAGATAAAACCAAATCATAATCACCAAGGAAGATCAACACAAAATTATGTTCACTTGTCCATGGAGAACCTATTGCTACAATGTGATGCCATTTGGGTTAAAGAATACAGGAGCAACCTATCAAATAGCAATGACCCTCATCGTTCATGACATGATCCACAAAACAGTTATAGATTATGTGGATGATATTTTGTAAAAATCAAAGAAAATAAGTGAGCACATACAAGTCTTAGGACCCATCTTTGATAGGTTGGAAGAATAAAAAGTAAGGCTAAATCCAAAAAAGTGTGTCTTTCAGTTCACATTAGGGAAAATCCTTGGCTTCATCATCTCATAAAGAGGGATAGAAGTTGATCCAACAAAGGTAAAATCCATCCTTGACATGGAACCACTACAAAAACTAAAGTAGATGGGAGGATTACAAGGCATATTGCAATCCATCAGAAGGTTCATAGCACAACTATTAGATAAAATCCACCCCTTTTCACATTTTCTCCATAAAGGGATAACCTACAATTGGGATGACAAATTTGATAAAGCTTTCCAATGAATCAAATATTATCTATTTAAACCTCCAATGCTCACGCCACCAATACCAAAGAAACCCTTGATCCTATATATCTTAGCAACATTAGTAGCACTAGGAGCTCTTCTAGAACAACATGATGAAAACGAAAAGGAAAGGGCTATCTATTACATCAAGAAAACCTTAGTCAGCTATGAGATGAACTATTCACCCATTGAAAAAGTATTCCTAGCATTTATTTTTTCTTCACAAAAATTCAAACACTACATGTTGTCACATCAAATCAAGCTCATTGCAAAGATTGATCAACTCACATACCTGTTATCCAAAGCAACTCTCACAAGATGAATGGCCAAATGGGTGACGATCTCAACATAATCTGACATAGTGTATGTGGAGCACAAGGCAATTAAAGGAAACATGATCACAAACCAACTAGAAAAAGCACCTATCTATATTGAGAACCCTCTAATAGCTGAGTTCCCTAATGAATCCGTGTTCATTATCAATCTCACAACTCAGTGGAAGATGTAATTTGATGGATCATTCACCCAACATGGATTAGGAGCAAGCATTCTCTTCATCACCTGTCAAGGTGATTGCATCCCAAAGTCCTACCAACTATCATTTCAATGTACTAACAACATTGTTGAGTACAAAGCACTAATCATAGGTCTAAGGATAGCGGTTCAGTGGTAGATTCAAGAGATGAAATTCTATGGAGACTCATTGTTGGTTATCAACCAAGTCAACGATGACTATCAAAATAAGGCTGACAAGATCACTCCTTACAAGAAGATGGTGGAGAATCTCAAGAACCTTTTCATAGACATAAATTTTGAGCAAATTCATTGCATAAACAATAGAGCAGTAGATGCCATGCAAACAACTAGAATGCTACTATGTGGAATACCCGAGATATTGAGAGGGGGGTTGAATTAGTATCTTCTTAAACTTATTGAACAAACACCATCCAATTACTCCAATCCATATAACAGTAAAAATGAGTAAGAGAATTGATAGAATATAAAAGCACACAACACATCAACAACAATATTTTTATGTGGGGAACCCAAAATGGGAAAAACCACGGTGAGGATTAGCTCACAATATAGTATAACCAATTATAAGATATTACAATAGGGTGGAAAAATGGCTTACAACCAAAAAATGAATTGATAAAGTTTCACCTACAAGTGTTGATTCAGTTCCTTTGATTCTCAGTAAACTAACTTAGCACACTTCATCATCTTTTCATACTTGCACACTCACATTCACATTCACACCATCAATATTGAAACTATCCAATATATATACTTGATTCATCTGCAAGCATCAATTAGGTTGGCCTAATTAGATGCAACCCTTATTCACCAAAAATCAACTGTTGGCTTCAAGTTTGTTCAAAGCCTTTCCAAAAAAATTAAAAAATGTAGCACACTACAGAATTTCAACATGGACCTAAGATAGGTCACACATACATTTGCAACACAAAAATTAATCCATTACAATATCAACAATACATTAGGTCGACTATAGATAACCTAATGGAAAAATGCAATAACAAAGTAATTCCAACTTCACCATACGAGCACCTGTGTACATGAGATTCTGAACATACAAGCTTCCAACATCCAGAAACCATTCCCCAAAACCACAAGAAAAGATAATCAATAACAAAGGACTGTAGACCATAATCTAGAGGATAATAACTACATATCGGTTCAAAATACCAGATCAAGCTAGAACTTAAACTTGTAGTTGCAACTCATATAACATGGTGACATCAATGATAAGAAAAAAGTTGCAAACTAATATTTTCTTCTTCATTCTTCCAAAAATCTCCCCCTTTTTCATTGATGGCAACATGTGCCAAAGTTTACAAAACTTCCTATGTACAATACACTCTTTCCCTTTCCTCTTCACAATATTCTATCACCTTACAAAACTTCCTATGAAATTACCTCCCTCTTTAACATCAAGGACAAAGGGTGGTCCAAAAAAATGAGAACTAACAAAAATTTCCCAGAGGATGGTGAGCCTTGAAGCTCCTTAAGAATACCTTGCCAAGCTATCTTAACATTCTCCTAACTCTTCTTAGCAACAATCAACATTTTGTTCATGGATTCCAACTCCCCTAGACTTTCTACTACATCATCTAGAGTATATGGAGTAAGCTTAATCTTCTCTAATTTATCTACATTTTCCAAAGCATTTGCAACCATATTTTACTCCATTCTCACAAGATCACCTAGCTGACCAAATCTTTTGATTATATCTTCCTTCTTTTGTAGAATAAATATTTTTTCTTTGTGAGAAGAGATAGCATTCTAGGTTGTCCTATCTCTATCTTTAGATGCACTATAAGTATTGGAGACAACAATCAACTAGGACTCAATGGAGTCCATGCGATCTTTGATGTTTTGAGTGACATCCAACCACTTTAAGTAGTAAGCAAATACAACATTTGTTTTAGACTCACAAGCCTACACAACTTCTAGATTCTTTTCAAAATTGGTGTGTGCCAAAGAACACTTATCATGAAGTTCCAAAAGTATTTTATTTTCCAATTTATCCTCAACCTCTTTTTTTTTTCTCACTTAGTCTAGAGGCATACTCCTTAAAAGAGTCCAATAAAAGTTTCAAGTTCTCTGCTAGAGTGAGAGATGTATCCATTGATGTACTAGGGGTCGCCTCTTGCAAAGATTTGAGAGCATCATCAATAATATTTGTCTCTTTCTGGTGCATTTCCATAATTTCACTTCTTCTAGATGCATGCAATGCATCCCCTAACACCAACTTATGAACCTGATAAATTTTATCCAATTCCACACTTCCTTGAATCATGGGGAGTTGTAGAAGTTCTAAAGGAATCAGCAGCTGAAACCTAATCTATTTGGATAGCAAGCCTTTCAATACATCATCACCAAAGGAGGATTCTCTAGGGAAATTTTGAGATTCTACAACTTGCCTTTGATCTTCTTCATTCTTCCTAGCAGATTCGTCATTTTCTCTTCTTCCTCTCCTTTTTATTTCTCCTCTACCTTCTCTTCTTCTTCTACTTTGTCTTCTTCTTCTTCATTCCCTTCACCTTCATCTTTATCTTTTTCTCCTTCATCTTTATCCTTTTCACCTTCATCATGCTCCAAAGGGACAACATCATGCTTCTCTAGCTCATGTTCTCCCTCATTTTGTTTCTCCATCTCTAGAGGATCATTTGTAACACCTATATCCAGAGGGATATCTACATCATTTTTTCTGAAGGAATACTTGTATCACCTGTACCAGAAGGAATTTATTCCTTAACCTCTGCAAAAACTTCTCCTAATTTGGGTGCAGAACCTGATGGGATTGCACCAAGCATACCATATTTTTCATCCATACCCTTGATGGCTTCTGTAGTCTCTTTCCTTATCTTCTTTATCTGCCTCTTGTCCTTTTCCATTAAATTGTTTACTCTTTTCTTCATCCATAACATCTTTGAACAAACATTCTTCAAGGTTTCCAAATCCTTTGAGGTCAAAGAGGACCCAAGTTTTTCAAATGCATCGTTTCTGATCTTCTCTTCCAATTCAACAGCCTCTAATTGACTTTTCATCAGAGCTTCCCAAAATTTCTTAGGCACATTGTTCTTAACATAATCCCATCTAACTTCCAGAGTAATGACATACTGAATAATAGCTAAAATCAAAGTTTTTTTTTTCTCTCTACCTACTTGATCATAAATTTATGTAGTAGGTTGCAGCATATCTTCAAAGTCTATCAAGCTATTGACCAATACTTCCAATCTAAGAGGGGAACCAGGTCTTACCAGAGAGGATTTCTATTCTTCCTGGTCCAGAGAGGCTTCTTCTGACATCTTAGCCTTCTTTGATTCTGGTTCCTGTTTCATAACCTTTGTTTATCCATTCCTTACAACATATCTTTGTGTCAAATAATGACATGCAAAATATCTAGGGGGTTTGAATTTTTTTTAGTTAATTCTCCCCCTAAGACCATGTTGGGTCTAATTCTCAGAGGAATTGTCTGCACCGGATGGGAGCATAGATGCATCTAATTTTTCTGGCTCTTCTTTCTTCCTCCATATCTTGTTCATTTTTTTCTTAACCTCATTCTTTTCAATTGTCTTAACTAGTTCATTCATCTTTACTGGATTAGATTGCTTGCCCTTTTTACTTCTACAAACTTTTGAAATGTGTTAGGGTTTGTTGTAGTTGTAGCAAACAACATTTTTCTAACTTGTTTGAACTCAATTAAGCCTTGATCTACACTGATTTTCTTTGTGTCCAAACTTATTACATGTATAGAAGTAGCCAAAAAATATTTATTCATTCTACCTCCATTAAATCAATTCATCATCTGAGTTCTACATTCACTAGCTCTATGTCCAACTTTCTTGCATGCAAACCATTGTCTAGATAAGGGACCAACAAACTAATTCATTCTACTCCTACACTTTGTTTCCTTGTGACCAAATTTATTACATGAAAAGAAAACACCATTGAAAGATGGGTACCGTTGAACATTTGGTTGTCTGATAGGCAATCTTCTAATAAAGTTTCTTGGATTTCTTATATGCTTACCTTTACCTTGAGTCTTTTTATTATCCACTGTGTTTGAGGTCTACACAACCTTATAACTTTCACCTACTTCATTTCCCAAATCACCTTTGTCTTTAGAAGGTCTCCGCCTTGTAATCAACTCATCAAGCTTGATGGAGCTTGTCTTGAAATTATCTTCACAAAGTTTTTCTTTCTCCAGAGCTGCTTTTAGATTCACCGCCTCTCATTCAAGTCTTGTGTATTTGTTGGTCTTTCTTTGCACCACTGTATTCAGACATTCTGCAATTCTCTTTGATGAGGGCGCAGTCCGAGACTTAGAAAATAACCCACAAACAAGAGAATAATTTTATTATTCAGAAAATGGAGCTTCTTACATGTAGAGGATCTCAAATCCCCAAGTTATACAACACATGCAAGTTACAGAAAGCTACAAAATCACCCTTTCACAATATGTGAGCTTGTTCCCAAAAAGTTACCCAAAAATTAGAAACCCACCCATAAATAGAGCTCCTCTTTAGTTTGGAGCCAAAACAACATTCAAATTTGAGTTTAGGCAGTTTGGCACCGAAAATTACAACTTGAAGTTCAAATTTCAAAAGAACATTTGCAATTGTATCTTCTAGAAAGTGCACCAACTTCCCGGGGCCATAACTTTTGATCTGGGACTCCGATTCGCGAACCGTTTGAACCATTGGAAAGGTATCAAAGTTAATAATGTGCTTAAAATTTGCTATGCCAATTTTGCAAGTTTTAGGGCCGATCCGGGAACTCTAAGTGCCTCAAATCTAACTCAAAAGATTTCAGGTGTAAATCTGGGAAACTAAAACTACAATATCTTTCAACCTAGAAATAGAAAATAAAAACCATAAATTGGGAATTTCATTATGACGAAAAGGGTATCCAAAAATGTACAAACATCTAAAAACCAAGAAACTCAAAATTTAACTATCTTTGGGTGATGCAAGATTGCGCTTACACCACTGAATGCTCCTGCATCACTCTTATTTTTCTCCACTTGCATCTTCAATCTGGTAACCTCTTCATTTGCTTGTTTCAATTTCTCACTCAATTCTATATGTCTTTCTTTGAATTTCTTCAATTTCCCTTTCAATTTCTAGATTCATTCATTTTCCTCATCAAGATTTTATTTCAAATATCTATTTTCACTTTTAGCCTTGTCAAGATCTTCAAGAGTAGCCTGAATTTCTTTATCCTCCATTTGTTCAATCTTCAAGATCTTCCTTAAGTTGTTAGGCTTCTTCAGAGGAATCAAGCTTTGATACCAATTGTTGAATACCCAAGATACTGAGGGGGGGGTTGAATCAATATCTTCTTAAACTTATTAAAAAAACCATCCCATTATTCCAATGCATATAACAATAAAAATGAGTAAGAGAATTAACAAAACATAAAAGCACACAACACATGAACACCAGGATTTTTAGGTGGCAAACCCAAAATGGGAAAAACCATGGTGAGGATTAGCTCACAAAATAGTATAACTAGTTATAAGATATTACAAAAGGGTGGATCACTACTAGGACTCACTATCCAAAATGGGAGGCTCACTTCCTACAAAAGATACAATGAAAAAATGGCTTACAACCAAAAAATGAACTAATAAAGTTACACCTACAAGTGTTGATTTAGTCCCTTTGATGCTCATTAAACTGAATTAACACACTTCATCATCTTTTCATACTTGCACACTCACATTCACATTCACACCATCAATCTTGAAACTATCAAATATATATACTTGATTCATCCCCAAGCATCAATTAAGTTGGCCTAATTAGATGCAACCCTTATTCACCAAAAATCAATTGTCGGCTTCAAGCTTGTAGAAAACCTTTACATAAGAAATTCAAATGTGTAGCATGCTATAACATGTCAGCATAGATCTATGATAGGTCACACATATGTCCGCAACAAAAAATTTAATCCATTACAACATCAACAATACATTGGGTCAGCTAAAGATAGACCTAATAGCAAAATGAAACAATAGAGTAATGCCAACTTTTCCATACAAGCAGTTATACACACGAGATTCTGAACATACAAGCTTCCAACATCCAAAAACCATTCCCCAAAACTACAAGCAAAGATAATCATCAACAAAGGACTGCAAACCAAAATACCAGAGGATAATAAATGCACACCAGTTCATATACCAATTCAGAATATCAAATGAAGATAGAACTTAAACTTGTAGTTGCAACTCATATAACATGGTGACATCAATGACAACACAAAAGCTACAAAATAAAGTGTTCTTCATTCTTCCAACATACTAGACATGTCGAACAACGTCGTCCAATGTGAATTCTTGGTAGAACAACTTCTCATACCAACTTTCAAAATCCTTGATTCTGAATTCACGAGTGTCATTGTTGGTCCTAGATTCCCATGGCACCATGAAATCTTTATATACCTTAGCAAAGGAACCCTCCCATCTGATATCACCCTAAACTTTAAAAATACCTTTGTTAAAAAGGCATCCCAATTTTTGATCCTAGGTGATACCCTTTACCATCAAAGCATCGAAAGGACATTACTATGATGTCTTAACCAAGAGGAAGCCTTAACTGCTTTAACCAAAGTACACAATGGAATATGTGGATCCCATACTAGCAGTATGACATTAGCTAAGAAACTATTGAGGATGGGGTACTATTAGCCAACACTGGAAAAGGAAGCTCATTAGTATGTGTAGAAGTGTGTCCAGTGTTAACAACATGGAGATCTGATTCATACCCCAACTCAAGAGTTGCAACCCATGATCACACCAAGGCCTTTTTCGTAGTGGGGACTTGAACTCATAGGTAAAATCACCCCAACTTCATCCAATGACCACAAGTTTATCATAACTGCCACTGAGTACTTCAGTAAGTGGGTTGAAGCCATTCCTATGAAAAATATAATAGGGAAGAAGATTGCCAAATTTATCCTGAACCACCTAATCTTCCATTATGGCTTTCCACAAACTCTTATCTTAGATAATAAAACCCCTTTTAAAATCAGGATGTGAAAGAGTTGTGCTAATGATTCAACATCCAACACCGATTCTCTACCCCTTATTATCCCCAAGGAAATGATCAAGCTGAGGCTACAAACAAAAATATCCTAAAAATATTGAAGAAAACAATAAATGAAGGTGGTTATGATTAGAATTTGCAACAAAATCCCATTTTCTAGGCTTATCAAACTAGTATCCACACACCTACAGGTACAACCCCTTTCTCGCTAGTATATGGATTGGAAGCTATCCTACCTATTGAGGTTGAGCTCCCATCATTATGAGTGTCACCATAGACCCTGGTCACTGAGGAAGAATATATAGTGTCTTAGTTGAATGAACTAGAATTCCTTGATGAGCATTGTCTTGACACCCTCAATCACTTGCAAGTATATCAAAAATGACTGAAATAGAGCTATAACAAGATGATCAAATTTTGCTTGTTCTAGGTAGGGAATCTTATATTAAAGTAGAATAAGAAGAACCTTCCAAATCAAGACAACAAAGGGAATTTTAAACCTAACTAGTTGGTCCCTTTTGTCATTACAACAAGCTATAGATTAGGAGCGTACCAACTATCAACCCCTGAAGGTGAACCTTAATAGGAACCAACTAACAACTTGCATCTCAAAAAAATTTTATGCCTAGTCTTGAAGGGTGTAAATCCAAAAATACAGAAAATGATCAAAATGATCAAAATCCAAAAAAAAAGGAGAAAAGGGATTGAAAAAGTAAAGAAAAATAATCATCCTGTAGTGAAAACCACTTCGATGGTGCTTTGGGAAAGTACCATGGTGAAACCTGGAAAATAGGTTCCTTGTGTAAATAAAGTACCTCCATCTATTCTTTGGCTCTTTATCCTATCATTATCTGCATCACCCTCCATCCATCATATCATTTATTCTATTCATCCATTTCCTAACAGTGTCCTTATCATAGCTTGATATTGTGAAGTATAAAAACCTCTTTAGTACTGCTTGACATATTCCAAAGGTCAGTTTGTATGCCTTTATCAAAGTAGTCTAACTTGTCATGTTGGGGGAAATTGGTTATGGATCATAATCGAGTTCTTGTATATCTTACGGTCATCAAAAAACTTTCGAAAACCCAAAAATATTCATAAAATCTTATCAAAAATCCAAAAACATTCATAAAATCTCATAGAAACTCCTAAAAAAAATTGTAAAACGTTAATAAAAAAATCCAAAAACATTCAAAAAATTGTAAAGTAAAATTCCAAAACATCCAAAAAACATGAAAATCCCTAAAAAGGTCAAACATAAAAAAATCCAAATACAAAGTCACCTTGTCAAACTATGTTGTCTCTGAGCTTGAAATTAGGAAGGGACATTGTTGATGAGCCCCTAAGACACCCTAGGTAAGTCCAATAGGATTCCATCATAATAAACCAACATTTCTCACCTATTCATATCTCATCTTGTTAGTAAGTCAAGTCAATCGAATTACGTGGTCTCTGTGTGTATAATATAGGAAAGGCTTATCTTTGATCAACCCACGAGACCCCTAGGATAGGTCTTTAGGTTAGGTTCTTAGTTGAAAAACTTTATAAAATCCCAAAACATCCAAATATCTCAGAAAATCCCTAAACATTCAAATGTCTCAAAATTCCCTAAACATTCAAATATTAGAAAATCCATAAACATCCAAATATCTTAGAAAATATCAAAACATCAAATAAATTTGAAAATCCAAAAGCATTCAAATATCAAAGAAACACAAAAAAATTAGAAAACATTCAAAACACCTAAACAACCTCAAATATCTTGGAAAACCCTAAATAACATAAGAAAATAAAAAAACATATTCACAAAAACATTAAAAAAGACCACAAATAGCCTCAAAACATTTTTCAAAATATCAGAAACATTGAAATATTCAAAAAAATTCAAAACTGTCCATCCCATCTCGCTTACACTAGCAATAAATCTTCACCTATAATAAATTTTTCGTCACCTTTAACCTTTGGCGAAACAAATAGAAAACAAGTATAGAAAGTCATAAAGTGAGAACCTAATTGTCAAAATCTAATTTAGTCTAGGTCATAGGTGAATACGCCAGTGAAGTGTATATCAACAACTCATCTTAGCATCATCATCTCAACATCAAAAAACCATCTAAACAACATGTCCTAGGATGTATCCTTCCTATGATGGGCATCAACATCATATATCACCTTAGCTAAACTTAAACTAGGAAAGAGATATAGATAACACTGACTATTTGTCTTTGATCTTTTCTTATGATTTATTTTAAAGACCCATTCTGAGGACCTCTCAATGATTTCTGTCAAAATTATTTAGAGAGAAAGGAATGGGGCATCGATCATTATATTTTGCGTGTTATGCTTGTGGGTACTCTTGTAAAATAATCTTGGCACATACTCGCTTAGTTGTGTGTAAGAAGGTTTTTTGGAGTATGTTGTTGACTATTGTGTATGCTTTGATACAATATATTTTAAGCTTCTAAATTACATTCCAATGAGGTTTTCGTATATCAAGTTGTGAACAAGAACTATCCTATCTATTTTCCAATTCAAATTCCATTACATTAGATACAACGTCATCCTAGTTATTAAGACCTTGATGCATCATGTCTATGTGCTATATCAAACAATAAGGAATGACAAAAAATCCCAATCTTGAAATGTGAGAAACTCATCATCCTACATTCATCTATATTTTTCATATCTCATCACCATCTCTAATAAATTCTTGATGTGTCATAGAATTGTTGGATTTTTTAAGCAATCATCAAAATCAATAGTCATTCTTTATTCTTCTATCTTCTCTTAGTGCTAACCTAGTATCATGATAGTCAATGAAAACATCATCAATGCATCCGCCCTACATCCAAAAATCATCAACATACATGCTTCTCATAATCATATTATAATCATAAAACATCCATCAGCATAATCATGGTATATCACATCATACATCCTGCATTATCATGTGAGTTGTGATGAATAATATAGATTTGTTATTATGAGCATCTTAAATCATTGCATCACATATCATAAGCATACATCCCATATCATATTATAAGCATAAACATAGATCCATATGCATACATCATCATCATAAAATAGCATAGAAAATACAAAAAATGAAATGCATCCATATCATTTGCATCCATAACATTTGCATCATTCATCCCATAGCATATCGTGAAAATATACTTAAAAAGAACATAAGATTGCATCCATCCATCAAATATCATCGCATATTGCATAGGAATAAATAAAGTACATCCATACATGATCAAATATAACCATCTCATCCATCCATATATCATAAACATGAAATAAGATAAACACATCATGTATAATCTGTCTCCATATCATATATATCTAAAATGAATGTCATGGTACAAAATATAGATTAGTGTATGTATGTCAATCATAAGTACAATATCCATGAGGCTATCAAAAAGGAGTCCATGAATGTATATCTATGTCAAAGAATTAGGCAACAAAATCAAGAAGTTCCTATACATGAGAACTAGCCCTAATGGTTTCTACCCTCTCTGACCCGCCTCTTTGGTTGCTCCTCAGCTCTCGATCATGAATCACTATGTTGTGAAAAATTAGGCTATTTGAGTGCCTATGGTACATCCTAGTGGTAATGCATCCTGTAGTATGTGGCCTCTTTCATGGCCTCTCTATATAATCTCACTAAAATTGTCCTACCCTGGAAGGTTTCTATCATGGCCTCTATCTAATGCCACTAACCAATCTCCTAGTCTTTCTTTATAGTCATAGCCTATAATTACTATTAGGCATGGTCCCTCTCTGCCATAATGGAAACCACCTATTGTCTCATGTAGTCTCACTCAACAATAATAGCCAAAACTTGTTGGTAGTCCTGATCTTACTCATTGGTCAAAATCTACACTTGTTGTAGTTGATGTATCTACGCATCTCTAGCATTTGGTGGCAATGGCGACACTTCCTGCTACTATCCCACTTGTTGTTCTGCTTCCTGCTGTTGTACAACCTATGGTTGAACCTGAGGAGGTTGTTATGGAACTGGTGGTGCCCTTAGAACCTACCCATCCTAGCCAACCTAGCATCGCAGAGGTATGAACAAAGCATCATAAGAAGGCATAGTAGCTGCTATCGCCTGACCCTCGTCATAGGCCAATGGCTGAGTTGGTAACTGTCTAAATCTCTCAACTACCTCCAAAGCTAGAATAGTAGGTCCCCATGTGGGAAACTCATGAGAAGACCTCATAAACATAGCCCTATAGGCATCATTTGACCTATCCTAAACCTCCTCAAACTACCATGCCACTCTATCTAGAAGGTACTGCTCAATAATGGTATGCTCACAACCCTACGTGCATTGGGTCTTCATCACAAAGTATAGCTGACGCACTTCATCACACCATGGTGGCATCTTTAGCCATGGGTGCCATAAAATTTTCATGTCATCCAAAACTCGTCGCTAGTACAGGAGCCCAATATTTGTAGTGTTTCGTAGGGTCATTGCAACTCTATACCTCCAAATGGTGGGATCATCTAGCTCCACATCTACCATCTACACTATCAGTCAGAGTACGGTGATATGCTCCCACGCCCAAATGTGAAGCAGAGTCACCCCTACACCAATAACTCTCCCATCACAATAAATGAAGTTGTGCATGTCATAATAAAGTGAGGCCAACATCACTATCCCCCATGCAAAAAGAGTCCTTTTGTGGAGCATCCAATGCCATGCCAAGCCCCATCCTAAGCTAAACCCTCTACTACATCTTTCAAGAGCCACCAATCCTAAAATGATGACTACGATGATCAATCTGAATGTAGGAAAATGACCTCTATACATCTTTAGGTCGATCTATGATGTAACAATTGCAATTTCTCCAGCTCCATCACCTCATGACAGGCATCAAACTTGGTGTCAACATCATAAATCACAAGATCACCATGTATTGAAAAACATAGAATACGCCAATTGGGTGATCCCACAAAGCTAATTTACAATTTTTGGGAGGATCTAATTTTTGTTGAAATCACATATTTTTAGAAAGTATAATGATTGAAGCCTTAAAAAGTTCCATTTAAAGAATTCCAATTGAAGAGGGTTTAATCAACTACCTTAATCAAACCCCCTTGGATAGAACCCCGCTAGTTTCAAACCATACCTATAACAGAGTCTCCTTTACATCTATCGAAATGTTGATAAAAAACCACTTTTGATTTACCTTTTGGGGGATCAAATGAATTCATTTAAAATTTTTTTTTTTTAATTATGTAGTCCTTATTATAAGCTTCCCAAAAAGTATAATTTTAAATAAATTTAATTTTATTATTATATTTATTTTTTATTTCTCGTGAATGTAAGATTTTCACCTAAAATCAAGCTCTTTGTTCTGCACATGTGGAAAAATAGTAGATTATCAAAAATAAAAATAAAAAATATTAGTGCACTAGATATCAAAGTCCTTGATCCAACAAAGCAAAAAAAATTGAAATTCGATACATACAAAAATATTTACGTTTTATACGGTCGCGCTATGTCTGAATTATAATTGGTTTGAATTCAAAACTTGATTAAAGAAAAAATATTCAATAAAACACTATCTAACCAAGTGGAAGCACAAGATATTAGAGTTAAAAGTCTAAATTTGAAAGAATTATAATTTTATCCTTCATGGAAAAAAAGTTATGCATTATACGGTGAGCGTCACTTTTTAAAAATGTTGTTTTCTGAAAAAAAAACTTGTTTTCGAGGGAGATGGAAAAACAAGTGCAATCTGATTCCAAAAATTTTGAAAAAAATATATTTAGAATCTATCAAAAAAAATTCACAAAACTCTAGTTTTCATCATCTTCAAATTCCTCATGGTTTAGCCACTATAGGTGCTCGAAAGTGAAGATTTAGTTAAAAATAATAATTTCAGTGTCCAGTTTGGCCAAAGATTGTAAACCACTATTGTGGGATCACCCCCATACATCCTCCAAAGTCACTATCACCTCACCAATGGGAAGATGAAAGGATTAAGTCTCATTGTGCCATCTCTTGCATAGAGTAGTTATCATTGCTAAATGAGTCTCGATGACGAGTGCATATGCAACATACCAAAGCCTAATCTCACCCAGGTGCTCCTGGCCTAACTCTGAAAAATTGCCCAATCTCTGCAAAATGGTGGACCTCTGCTCATGTGACATCAATGGTGCAATGAGCTCCTGTGCCCATGAAGCACACAAAATTAGAAAATTGAAGAAATTTGATTCAATTTGAAATTTTTAGTTCAAAAATCACAACATCGTCACTATTTGCAATAGCGTCGCTATATTTAAATTTCAAATTGCGATGCCTAAAGGAATTTCAAATTGCAAATCACAAAGTATGTCACCAAATACATTGGCATCATGATTTAATATTTGGAAAACCCTAACCCTAATTTATAAATCAGCAAGTACGTCACTATATAAGCATGCGCCACAATTTAAAATTAGAAACCCTAATTTTAAATCACAAATAGCATCGCCATATACATATGTGTTGCTATAATTCATTTTAGCATTGTCAATTGCAAAATGGGCATCGCTATATAGTGACACCATGAAATTTTAAATTTCAAGGAGTAATAAATGCATCAAAAAGTCAAAATTCAAATCAATTTTTGAGTTACATACCGGTGGTCTTGAGCCTAGAATCCATTGATACTCTTGCACTCGATCGAAAATGTGCCTGTGGAGCTCTTGTCATGCCATTTCGTTAGAGGGTCAGAGATCAAATGGAAAGAATTCCTTAAGGTATGAATGCACAAATGAATTGAAAGTGAACCTTCTTAGCTTATTTATGCTAGAAAATTAGGGTTTCTTGCCTTAATTTCACCTTCAAGCTAGGGTTTATCATCATTTTCACCAATTTTTCCAATCATAACCTAATTTTGCATTGTTTTTTTGTGTTTTTGGCATAATTCTTGCATCCTGGAGCCTTTCTAGACCTTTGGGGCAACCTTTTCATCTTTATCGAGAAATCAACCCAAAATTCAAAAAAATTGTCAGCTTTCTCGAGGGGGTAGGGAATTAGCTTTATCCTTCCACTGAGGCATCTAAAAAATTAGATTTTTTTAATTTTTTGATTTAAGTACCAATTTTAATCCTAAAAGCATTAATCTTTGAACCGAAGCAGTAGGTACCTCACTTCAAAGAGGGCCAAAATTTAGACACTAAAAAATGTACTAAATGATATCATACAATTGAAATAGGTTTATTAACATCACTTCCTCTTTAAACCCATCCTCTTCACTTAATTAAATTAACCTATCTAATTTAATTAATAGCATCATTTTCATCCATTAACCTAATTCATCAATATAGGTTAATTTATCCCCCCTTCATGGTAACATTTCATCTAATTAAATTGAATAAATCAAAATATTTAATTTAATTTCCTAAGTCATCTTATTTAATTAAATAACTCAAAGTTATTTAATTAAATATCATTTTCATCTATCCCCCATTCATTAAATTATTTAATTTAGTGAATATCACTTTAATTCTTCAAATTCCCTAATTCCATGATTAAACCTTGTTTAATTAGCAATTAAACTAATTTTTTTCCTCTGAAGGGGAATATTCCCATGGAATATCCCTTATCTCCTTTTTTGCACAATTAAAACTTTCTTTTAATTTACAAAATACCTTTTTATCATCATCTATGAGAATATTCTCTCTCCAATCAATTCACTTGGCTTCTTGAGTAAGCTAAACCTTTAATGTTTTGAACAAGTCACCTTTAACCTATGTGAGTAGGTCAAAAATGTGTTTGTTTGGAGAAAATGTGAGCCCTTAATGAAATCCCATCATGCATTGTCATTCGTTGATGAGAATCCATGATCCACGCATCTTCTTCTTTTTATCATTGACCGTTGATTGATATTTTCTTATCACAACCCTCCATTTCTCATTTGTTTTCCTATAAATAGAACACTATTTGGAGACAAAAGGATCCATCTTTCAATTCAAAAGTCATGCTATTGAATTCACCCACATTCACACTCTCAATTTACTCACTTTTAGCTTAATTTAGTTCATTTTATTTGCATAATAGATTCAATCTTCCATTAATGGCTTCCATGCATCCATCTTAGTTTGTTTATAATTTATGGTTTCCATATTTTAGCTTACAATTAACTTAGATTAGCTTATAAATTGCATAATTAGATCAATTTTAGCATAGAATCATGTTAATTTAGCTTGCATCATGTTTAAATTAGCATAAATTAGGTTTTCATCAATTTATCACAATAGTTTTATCGATTCTCTTCCATAGAATTGATTGAAACACGCTCACTAATCACGGGATTGGGAAAGCGTCCTTGTTCCACATCAACATGACACCAATTCCGAATTAGGATAAGTTTCAAATGGGTTAGAGTAGGAATTTAACTATTTTCATAGTTTTTAACTTTCAGTTTTAGTAAATGCTTAGTTTAACTTTCAATTTGAATGATCTTGTTTGTGATTGAGGTGTAGTTGCTAAGTTATGCTTCAATTCATCATGCATCGAGTGTAATCGACAAACCTTGACAATCCTCGTCTCACAATTATGATGAAACAAATTTTTGTAGGAATAGGAAAAGAATGATTTTAACATTATAATATTTAATTTCAATAAATGTATGAATAGAAGGAAAGAACTAAATTATATAGCCTAATCATTTCCAAATCTAAAGAGGATGAGGATGAGGTAGAAATCTCAGAACAAAGTCAATGATCTCCTAGTTTCCAAATTTGATGAGGAAAACATAAAAAACCTAATTGGATGATGTCAGATTTTGCAAATTAAAAAGGATAAGGAAGAAAAAAATCAATAAAAGGAAAATATACAAACTCATTATATTATCCAATCTAAGTAATAAAAATAAATTACCTTTAAATAAAATTAATATAATAGGTACAATGATGAATTACACAAAAAAAGAAGAAGCTTTCTATATACATTTGTTTCTTCTTTTTGGTGCACTAAATTAAAATGTACCACTATTGATTATTTATAATGCTTAATTATGAGAAGATTATGAATGATATGTTGAGGAATTAAATGAATTGAATCAAATGTCTCTATGTATTAATACATTATTTCAAATTACACTAATTATTTTTATAATTAGTCCAACATGGGGTCTAGTCATAGTGATTAGGGCCATTCAACCAAATATTAATTTATTTTTATTTTGATTAAATTGGGAAGAATTCCTTCGTTATAGTGTTGCTTCATGACAATGAAAATCTATCAATGTGGCTAAATCATCAAATATATGTAGCTAACATATAAAAAAAGTAGATACATAGATTAATGTTATAAATAAATAGTATGATAGTTAAGACAAATATAGAGTGCAACATAAAATGTGTGAAGGCCCAAAAATTAATATTCATAACTTAAGGCCATTTCTATAATTTTATTAGGACATAGATCAACAATGTGTATAGATTGAATATCAACCTAAATGGCGAGCCAATCAAACATTGATCTATATCCTTTTGAGGATTGGAATTATTTGGAAATGTTTATGATTGGTTACTCTAATTAAACCAAATGACCTAATTCCATAAACATAATTATCTCACAATTTATAAATAAAAATAGTCAAGATTTGGTAAATCTAGAAGGCACAGACTAATATGCCTACCTAAAAAGATTGGTTCTATTAGGTCTACAAGGATAGGTTCACCATATGGCCGTTGAGTCCTTGTAAGGGTCTCCTGATCAACTTTCAAGGTCCTCTAATATTGGATTTGAGCTTCTATTCTATGCCTATCCTATAGTTAGAATGTCATAAATAAATCTTGTAAGTGAGTTTCTATGTCTTGAAAAGAATGCTGATAATAAATGCAACAATGCAAAATGGACCTTCAAGCTCTCTTCAATCCACTTCAAACCTACAACCTATACATTTATAAATGGGGAAAATGTTGTGTCATATAGGGGCTTGCCTTAGTCAAATACCATGTTAGTGTTTCCACTTCCACAATGGAAATGTCAATGATAAAATATTTAATGGAAAGGAAGTAAATGATTAACAAAAACAAAGTTTTAACTCACCACCCTTCAATGGCTTCCATGAAGGACTGAAGACATACACATCTCTTCAAGGATCTTGGATCTTTCTTGCTTGATTTTCTTGAATTCATGAATTCTTGAATGATTGAAGACCTATAACAATGTTAGCCTTCACATTACATAGACATGAACACACATAAACTTTGACATGATGTTAGATCTTGAATTTTTGTAATAATGCTTTGATATGCTACTCTTGAATTGATCTTGAAAATAGTATTTTCTCTTCAATGTGTGTTATTTCTCCTTATATTTTAAATGATAAAAATGACTAGATATTTATGGGTGTTTCTGTAATTTCCCAAAAAAATAGATTTTAAAAGTTGACACTTCATATTTGAGTTTTGGACATTAAAATACTGTCAATAACATATTTGAATTTGGATTCTGGTTAAGAAGGGGGGCCCATTTTCCCTTAGGTGAATGGGTCCTTACCTAATCTTCCAAGACACACTTGATCAATGGTGATTTAATAATTGAATGCATTTTATTAATATTGGTTCACCTTTGGAAAACGGTAAAAATAAGGCTTTGGAATGCATAATTTGGAAACTTAGAAGCTTAATTAAGTCCAATAAATTAGGAGCCAAAATATAATTTGATATTATAAAGGTATACAATTTTCTATAGTAAATTTATCCCTCACTTTACTTAGTGTATGAACATACACTCAAACTCACACTAAAGTAGAGAAATATATGTCAAGAGGGGTTCAATTGCCCAAATGTTAGAGAGATAGGAAAACTAAGGCTCAAGAAGGGTGATCAAGCCCCCACGATCCAAGATCCCATGGAAAAGAAACATGGGCACAAAGGAACAAACATGTATCAAATGATATGCAACTAGACAAGATACACAAACATGTACAATGTCAAAATTAATGTTAAAAAGAAAGATATGGACTAGCAAGTTGTATTATGATTTGTATCTATTAAATAAATTATTGAAAAGGTCTAGCAAAGTATGATACTCACTAGGTGAGCCCCCAAGACAAAGTAAAATGTGACATATAGTAGGTCTACAATGTGTTCCCATAACAAAATGGAAAAATGGGAAGGATGTACCAAATATATAAGTGTGCAAACATTTGTCAAACCATACCAAGAGTTATACTCCCTGATAACCTTGATAAGGTGCCACAAAAATGGTCAAAATGTTATGCCAATTCTTACAAGTTAGGTTTAGACCATGAAGAAAGTGAAGCCAAAAAAAATATCAAACATGGCAAACAAGTTGTATTATGCCAAGTTCCATAAAAAATAAAAAAGGCTTAACGCCTTAGCAGACAGAATGAAAATAAAATGTTTAACATCTCAATAGATGGAATAAAATAAAAGGCTTAACATCTCAACATATGGAATAAAAGGATAGTACCATAAAACCTTGAAAGATGGTGTAATAGCATTACCACAAAAGGATAGAATAAAAAAAAATCAAAGGATTCTTTCTTAATTCATGAAAGGCCACACCTTAGGGAACATCACACTTGATATCACCACCAAGAGAGAACTAGTCAAGGAATAGAATGTCATGTCTCGAACTCTGATGCTCCTTGTTTTTTAACCTTTGTGTGGATTTGATATATGATTGGATGTTTGTGGAAGAATACATAATGAATACTATGGTAGTTTTGGTGTGGTGAAATATGAAATGTTGCTTTAATTTAAGAAAAGTTGAATGCTTAGAAATGCAATTTATTTTGAATATGATGAAAAATGGAAAATGTTATTTTAATTCATGAGTTTTATTGTATTGATTTATATCTTTATGTGGATACTAATCTATTGATGTGTGTCTGAGGGTATTGAGATGCAGGTCGTCGAAGACCAAGGGTGTGGATAAGGAGAGAAGGTTAGCTTCTTGGAAGGGTACAGTAGGAATGAAACTCTCTCATACACACATGTGCATGTAGTGTCAATTACATGCATGTAGCTTTAATTTAATTGGATGCATGATTGTATGTTTTTCAAAGTGTTTATTTAATTTTATGAAGTGAAAATATAAAACACATAGATAATAGAAGAATTAATTTTAATCATAATTTAATTATATTTCTCTATTTTATAGTAAATTATTGTGTAGGATAATTAAATAATTATTTTATCAAATGTTATTACCTTGGGTTAAACTTTTATCTTATATTTAAATACTCATTTACTTCTTGTTAAGAGTAAACATTTACTTTTATTTTATAAATTTGAAATAACTTTTCCTAACTCTTTTAGGATGACAAATACATAGATTGAAATGGAATTGTTTTACTTGTTTTGGGAAATGGAAAACAAACTTTAAAAAGAGAAAAATGGGATAACAGAAGGAGGACATACTTTCTTGATCTTTTCTTTTCTGAAAATAGCGGAACTTGCATAGCAGAATAGATTTAGTCTGTAATTTCTTGGAAGCTGAAAGGAGAAAAAGAAGCCAAAAAAAACAAGAAGGTGATTGCACTAGAAAAATCAATTCTAAAATAGAGGAAAGCACAAAGTGAAGGAAAGCTCAGGAAGATAGGGCGAGGGTACAAGAAGAGGAAGTTCTTTTTGGGAAAGCGAATACCAGGTTCCTTTATTACCCCCACTGTTTTATTTTCCAATAAAATTAAAATGTTTGTCTATGAATAATCTTTTTACATTTATGATAATGATTGTATCTCTAAAAGTTTAATGAGTTACCTCACTTTTATTTAATTAAATTCTTTTACACTTTCTATTCCCTATCTAGAACCTTAAACAAGAATAGTTAAAATTTACTTTGTGTGTTACCTAAACCTATGAATCTAAACCTAGATTATTATAAAATATCTTTCTCTGGCAAAAGATATTTTTTGCAAGGTTCCGTCAAAAGAAATGTAAGTAATACTATATATATATATGTATGTATGTATGCATGTATATATATTTACAAATATATATATGTATATTTAAATAGATATAATTATGAAGGAATATAAACATATATATATATAAATAAATTTTGTATATATTACTTTACTCTAAAAGAATAAATAAAAAGCAAATAAAATATTTTTCTTAAAAATCATTATTATTAAAAGAATTGTGGTAATTCCTAATTTTTTTTTTTTAATTTCTATGTAACTAAAATTAACTCAAATTACTATTTAAAGAACTACTATCTTTAAATGTAAAAGCATTAACAATATATACCCCTGATTGTATAATTTGAATTTATAAAAGAAAATTATATAGATAAACATATATAAACATATACAGGAAAATATAAACTTATAAGTATATTTATATATATTGGAGCATGTGAATGAGTTGGTTTTTATTTCCGAATGGGAAAAAGACAAATTATCATTATTTATTTTTACAATCAGAGATTGTTAATTCGATAGTATAAAAGGGTAGTAGAAATAGAGTTTAGAAATAGAGTTTTTCTTTTACTTTTATCAGTAAATATCTAATTGTTAAATTTTGTGATTGGAGTGACACAACATTTCTAGTTAATAAGAAAAAATTCCAGATTTACTCCAATAGGTTATTGAAAATGTTTTACTAGAAAAATAAATAATTTTTTACTAAATGTGAAAAGTTTTTATCTAAAAGTGTTTTCTTTCAAAACCCTTGCAAGTTTATTATTTATTGGATTATTCAAACTTAGTTTGCAAAAACCAATTTATGGTAAAATCGAAAACACATGTGATGTATTTATTTGTGAATAATTCTCTATGCAAGGAAATAGTGAGCTATCAAACATTATATGTTTGCCTTGAATATGCTAAATTCATGTGCATTTTATGGGAATTATGTGAAACTTATGCATTTATGAGTAGACTTCTGGGAAAGGATGCTAAAGGTGGACCCACTAAGATGATAGTTTTACCTTTTCTAAAACTATCATTTATTTTTGTTTATGCTTGTTCAAGCAATGTACCATTGAAATAGATGGAATAAAAGCCTAGAATTGAATGTTATATAGGTTGTTGCTTCCTCTTGTTGCAAGAAATATGTTATTCTTAGTATAGGAATGCATATAAGCATCAGGCTTGCATCGAGAGTTCCCTCCTACTATATTGTTTCAAGTTGCTATGCTCCTCGAGCAGGGTCGGGGATTTCTTCAAGATAGGAAGAAACTCAGGGAAGTCATGTGCATTGTGGTTGGGTGGAAAAGGTACCTTAACCACACTCTTGGCACTCAGTGCAAGAATACTAGTGGAGTCGAGGCAGATGAGGATCAAAGATTTACTTTTTCATGGATATATTTCTTTATGGGTTGCATATCCCATTTGTACATTGTAACTTTATTTTATGGATATAACATTTATGTAAACTTGTTTATTATATCATTGAAATAGATGATTTGTAAGACCCCTATTGGTGTATGTACATTGATAATGTTATATGAAATTTCTTTGAGAATTTGTGGATAATTCATGGAGTACATGTTATGGATATATCATGTGATAGATGTACCTCTATCTCCTTGAAATGAATGTTACTCATTTACTATATTTTGTATGGAATGGGAATATTTTGGTCCTTACATAGAAGATAATACCTTAGGGAAAACTAGGAATAACATTACCACCAAGGAGAAATTCATATGCCAAGAAAAGATTACACTCTTGTGGGACATCAAATCTAATATGACCACAAAGGAGAAAGATCACATGGATTAAAAAGAATACACCTTGATCAACAAGATAACACTTCCTAGGAGTTGTATGATATCATTACTAAGAAGAGATTGTTTCTTATCTAATAATGAATGGTAGACTATATTCCCCCCTTAAAATATTAGTGTACTTGCTATAATAACATTTTAAGGACGTAAATAAGGATCCCGTATAAGGAATACACCTAGGAAAAGGCTACTTAACCCCTTTCCCCCCAAGTGTAGGGACAAAGATGATCCCATAATGTATAATATGTTTCTCCTTGCAAAATGAAGTATGATTGCATAAAGTCGATTTTATACCCTCAAGGATGGCAATGAGAATGTTGTGACACTAAAACAACCACATGGAAAGAATCAAACAAATGCTAATCTATCACACCTTCATAGTGATTTTCATAATGACAAAATTATTTGAGTACCTTTTCTAAAACACAAAATTCATCGGTGAGATGTCCAAGTTTTCTATGGTATGCACAATAAGACATGTTTGTGCTTTTTCCCTTATCTTCTCATTCATAGATAGGTGGTAATGTGACAATTCCTAGGTTGAGGAGTGTTTGTAAGGTCTTTTCAATTTTGGTTATAGTATGCAAAAATGATAGCTTCTTGAGTTTATAAGGCTTGCATTTTTGTAATGACGGAAAAAGTACTCCCTAACATGCCCTTGATTTAGTGTTGTAATATGTCTAACATATTCACATTAGGTCTTGGGCCCTTGTGAACTAAATGAACTTATTGATACCTTATTTGGAATGTTGTAACACACTTTCACACTTTTTCTAGGGATTTACTAATTAATTGGTCTTCTTTATGCTTTAATTGGCCTAATTTTGCATCCACAAGCCCCATTTAATCCATCTTTTCAAGGACAATGTTGATATAAACAAACATCCAATCATAATTCAGATGTTTTTAGGTTGTGTGGCCTAGATTTAGTGATCTGGAACTCATATGCCACCTTGGGTATATGAGTCCCACCTAGGTTTTTGGGTCCCATTCTATATTTTATACATTTCTAAGCATTTTATAAAATTGTCCCATAATTAATGCCTAATGGGACTCATATGCCACTTCTAGCATATGAGTCTCATGTGGCCCAAAATTAAAATTAATTCAAATTTTTGGTGGGGTTTTATTCTCCTAGATTTGATGTTCGCTTGTAGTGTTGTAATTTAGGGAAATTTGGCATAAACAAGTATAAATACAAGTTTCTTTCATTCATTTTACACCTAGCAAGTTGAATGAGAATCCTTATAGAAAATTTGAGTTCACAAGAGCAATTCAAGGGAAGATTATCAAGTGATTTAGAGCATTATTCAAGAATCAAGCATCATGTCAAAGTCATCATGCATCATGTTTTTTTTTGAGCTAACAATTATGATGTAGGGTTTCATGATTCAAGCTAGCATTCAATTCAAGATCTATCGCATTTGAGCAAGAGTCAAGAGCCACATCCATTGGAGCCACTTCATACATGTTTGTAGCACTTTATTGCTAGGGTTTGGTGATTTGTAACATTGCATGTTTTACATTTATCATCTTCCATTATTATTTCATTTCATTTCAAGGGTTGATTACCAAAATGGGGTTTGACCAAGGCAAACCACTTTCCAATAAAAAAGTAACATTTTCCCCCCTCTTTCATGTGTGATTTGGAGATCTAGGTTGAAGACATATTGAAGAGCAAGTTTGGAGAAAGTTGTCAAAGTGTTAAAAGTTTTCACCTTGCATTAGAGATCATTGGAAGACTTCTATAGGTTGCAAATTAGGGTTTTAGATCTAGAAATCAATTGGAAAGGACATATCAGACTTTGAATTTAAAAAAAACCACTAATTAGAATGATATACCACTTTTGGCATATGAGTCCCGATATAGGTCAATTTCCATATTTTTGTAGATTCAAAATCTATAGTTCTAGAAAATTGTTCATGTTTAGAAACCCTAATCTGAGACTAAATCACCCAAACTAGCATATAAGTCTGAGTCAACATTAAAATCAATTTTTTTAGCATTTCAAAGCTTCATCCTATCCTCTTCAGGTTTCTACGTGCACAAATTTTGATCTCTTAGCTTTCTATTTTGTTTTACATGCATTTTTAGGTTATTTAGTGAAGTATTGCATCTTATTAGTGTTAAGTATTAGTTCTTGAATTTCCTTACTCTTTCCAAGCCCTAGCTTGGTGGTGAACCCCTCCTTAGTTTATAATCATACCCTAGGATAGGCCTATTACAAGATCTCTTTCTACTTTGCATACTTTAGATTGAGATCTCTAGGGTTTCCCTTCAATGAAATGATTATTAAGTGTGTTTACTCTATGTCCTAAACCATAAGAAGAAAATCCATTTTTTCGTTATTTCATTTTGGTGAACTTGCATTTAGAACATCATAATTCTGATTTGGAGTGCATCATTGTCCTAGATCTTGCTTGCATTAACTTTCCATTAGAATTTGCATTAGTTAATTGGAATTCTAGGGTTTCTAGTTCTTCCATTAGTGAAAGTGCATATAGGTTGTATTTTTGCATCTCAAATAATTGAAAATAATCTAAAATCTACATTTTCATCTAGGTTATAGATCATAAAAGCTAAAAAGAAAAAAAATCAATTGAAATTTTCTAATATTTTTTTAAAAAGACCCTCACTGGGACTCGTACGCCCCTCTAGGAAATTTAGTCCCAGTCTAGATTCTGAACTACATTTTCCAGAATTTAAAACACTTTTTTTGTGCTCCTATTTAGCTTAAATTTCATTTGCATTGATCTTGCATTTAGTATCCATTGCATGAGCATTTCTACTTGGTGTTCTATTGCTAATTTAGTATAGTGAGATGAATTTCAAGACTGATGTCGTCCCGCGAAAACACAATCATCATGGATCTTGGGTTATCTAGCTCTTTCACTTTTAGTATTGATACTAGTTCACTAGGTATGGACCATACCCTTAACATCTCTTTTCCTTCAAGTAGTGTAGCGCATGTTGAAATAGTGGTTGCTAGTGTTCCAAAAGAACACATAATCCAAATCCATGAAGACTTAGAAAACATACAACATCAAGTGAGAAATGACAACATTTCAACCACTTTTTTCCCTACTATAGATAACATTCATTGCATGCTTGAAAGTGAAGATGGACTTGACCTTGTGCGTAACATAGTTCAAATCTTTGGAAAAAACATTACCTCAACCACTAGTTGTCCTTTACCCTCAAACAATGTCACAAGCCAAGGAGGAATTCAAATTCCTCCTCCCACAACAATTTCCTCTATTCCTACCTATACCAACCCTCAAGTCACAACAACAATGCAACCGACTAGTAATGTGATTCCTTCCTTGGGTATTTCCGCTAGCATCCATAGTACCTTTGTGGCATTGCACATCATATCTCCTACCACCTTACCACCTATAAGAATTCCATTAACTTGACCCTCGACCACATACACCCCTTCACATTTTTCACCTCCATCTCATAATACAAGCAATGACCCTCTAATAAATCAACTTTTGCAAACCGTTTTATCTCTTCAAAAGAAATTTTCCACCATAAACCAAAATCAAAATGGGCCGCCTACATATTATGTCAAAACCAGTCCCTTGTCCTTGGAGATATTATGAAAAATGATGCCACAAGGTGCAGAGGTGCCTAGATTTGAGAAATATGGTTAGAAAGGGGATCCTTCTAACCATGTTTCCACTTATACCACCTTATGTAGAGACTTTATTCTTGATGATAAACTCTTGGCTAAGATTTTCTATAGGTCCTTAAAAGATATTGCCTTGGAATGGTTCTATTCATTACTAAACAACTCAATTCATTCATTCAATCAACTTTTTGAGGCATTTATTAACCATTTCCAAGTGCATATTGCTCCTATGATGACCTTGGCTAATTTGATGAGATGTAAGAAAAAAGAAGAAATGATTACAAATTTTATCTCATTCTATCAATCGATTTATTCCCAAATCCATGGCAAGGTTCTTGACCATCACCTTCAAAATATGTTCATAGATAACTTACAAAGATACAAGATAAGCTTAACATGATGAAATTTTCCTCCTTCATGTACTTATGTACTACCCTCTGTGATTATGAAAACTTAGTTAGTAGTCATGATGCAAAACCCACTTCTAGTTGTATTGAGAAGTCTGACTCCGCAAGCGAAAAAAGTTCTCAACCTTTTAGAAAATAGAATAAAGGCTTCCTTCAATTCATTCCTCCTCAACAAACAACTTAGAATATCAATAACCAAGTAGGTGTTGTTAAAGCAACAATACCCTTTAGCTATGGGGACCCAAAAAGGAAATTCACTCCCTTGTCCAATACCCTTCATAATACAATGTCACAACTCATAGAATAGAAGATGATTACCTTACCTCCCATTAAAACTCCCAATCCTAATAAACCATTACCCACAAACTATAGACCAAATTCTTACTGTCAATACCACTGAAAAAATGGACATGATATTGAACATTTTAAGCATCTTAAGCATCTCATGCAAGACCTCATTGATTTCGTTCATCTTTCCATTGGAGGTGTTAGTGATCAAGGAAATAAGTCTATTGCCCTTCCTAACCAAAACTTGCAAGTCTTTACCAACCCTATGCCCAATCATAGTATTTCCTTCGTCAAAGCTAGTGAAACTAAAAAGAATGATGTGATGAATGTTGACACAGATGATGAAAACAATGATACTATCCAAAATGATCCTATAGATGTTATGGTAGGAGTGATAGACATTATACCTTGTAAGGTTTGAACTAAAAATCCTCTTAAGATTGTTTTCTCCTCACAAGATATACTTCAACATGCACCTAATGGTCCTCTTTATGTAGCTAATCGAATCTATGACAAGCCCACAAATGGGATATTAATAAGTCTCATATATGGAGAGAATGTGATCACTAAGGAATTATTACTTGTACATGAGCTTTATCAAGAAATATATGATAAACTGAGAACATGGATCAAGACGCGTAACTATTTTTCTTGCCCTACAATGGGATCAATCACCCTTCCTTTACAAATAGGACCAAAAACATTAGATGTCTCATTCTCCATCATCCCGTAGTCAAACCAATTTTGTGTGAAGCTAGGATATCCATGGCTTCACTCCATGATTGCAAACCCTTCAGTTTTACATGAATGCTTAAATTTTCCCTTTGACACTAAAATTTTCACTATGTATCATAGTGGATTTAACCGTTTGTCTTCTCGTGGAAATTTTCAGTAGATTTATTTTGGCCCAAGCCTATGGAACCTATCAAAAAATAAGAAGACTTCTTTTTCAAATCCTACCAAAAATTCAAGACAAAATGCATAGAAAAACTATCTCTTCAAAACATGCCTCAACCACGACTGAACCTACCATCCTTGATGAAACCATGATTGAACCTGTAAGAGAGGGGGACCAACAATGTCAAGGCCCCAGGTCATAGAGAGCCAAGAGTGGAAGGCTTCCCTAACTTACCTCACTAGAAAGGATTTTTTCAAATGAGGGACAATAATGATAAGGATTATAAATCCCTTTGATCACTATGCAGATCCAAAGTCAGGATTGGGGCTAGGTGAGCTGGTTTTCACATTCAACACTATACCTCAGGTAGCACTCTATAGGAGGATGGAAGCACGGTTTCAGGATGACAACACGAAACACTGGCATCTCTCAGGTGCATTGGCATCCGTACAACCAGAGGACCAAAAAGATAGTATGAACCACCAAAAAATGAGCTAATGACCTATCTAGTCACTTCTAAGGGAACAAAATAGAACTATGAAGATGGAAAGATACAAATGAATATGGTAAAGCAAGTATATGAGGGCTAAGGTGATAAAGACAATCTCACAAAAATGCTTGTTCACCAGCTAGCTCCAAGAAGCACGTCCACCTACACATAAGAAAGAAGGAAAATTGTTGGGTGCTGTATAGGGGTATTTATCAATTAGACCCTTGTTTTGGTGTTTCCACCTCCACAAACATCCAAGATAGAAATTATGGAGAAATATATGATAAAGAAGTAAAGGAGAAAAAAAAAAGTAACACTACAAAATAATATTAAGCTACTCAACCAAATAATAAAGGAGAGGTGTGAAAATGCATACCACCTCCACCAAGAGCTCACTAGCTAATGGAGGAGAAAGATACCTTGAACAATCACCACAACCTCAACTATGATGAAGGGAGGTGCTACAAAACCTCAAGCACCTACTGCTATGGGTTTTTCCACACTTGCTTTACAAAGTTGATAGTGTTGTCATTGCTGCTATGGAGTGCCAAAGTGTTCTTTGAAGGATGAGAATGAGACTAAAAATGATAGAACTTGTGAACAAGATTGCTAGAGGATGGAATGGAATGAAAGTGAATGAATTTGAAGGAAGAATGAGGAATAATAAGGTATCTTTGTGGTCAGTTGTTCAAAGAGGGACATTACAAACTGACCCCAATGGGAGGTGTAACACCTCGACCAAATTCAGATGCACGAATCTGTCAGGGATGTAAGTGCACTATGTGGATGTTTGCATGCCATGTGGGAATCCCAGATAAATATTCTTCTACTGACGCAAAGAGAGATGCCAAGTGGAATGAAGGAAACAAGATGATATGGAATTTCACCTTTGGATTTGGTTTTCTAAGGCGAGGAAGTGTAAAAGGGGAATTTTTGTAAGGGGTGCAAATTTGTGCCTATACATTTTCCCCCCATTTTAGTGAGCACGAATAATGATGAGTGCTTTGGTAAAGTAGATTGAAGAGTGAATAGGGTTAGAAACTTATACTTGAACTATTGAGGAAGCAGACTGTAATCTGGTGGACTCAAGAGTGGAGGAAAAGTAAAGGACTTCATAGCCACACAAAACTATGAAGTTGTAGAATGAAAGTGTCTTACAAGCTCACAGACCTAAAAGGAGGTGACCCCCAAGACCTCTCACATGAAGGAAGCCTTGAGAAGTAAGCATCTCACAGGCCTGCAGACCTGCAAGGAAGGGATCCTCTAAGATATCTCACATGAAGGAAACTAAGAAAAGAACCTTACAAACATGCAAACCTACAAGGAAGGTGTCCTCCAAGATATCACATGAAGGATACCAAGAAAAGTTCCTTACAGACCTACAGACCTACACAGAAGGAGTCCTCCAAGATCTCTCACATGAAGGATACTAAGAAAATTTCCTTACAGACCTGCAAACCTACAAGGAAGGTGTCGTCCAAGATCTCTCACATGAAGGAAACCAAAACAAAGTGCCCTACAGACCAACATACCTATAGGGAAGGTGTCCTATAAGATTTCTCACATGAGGGAAACCCAAAGAAAGCACCCTATAGACCTGCAGACCTACAGGGGAGTGACCCCCAAGATCTCTTGCATGGTGGAAGCTTAGAAGAAGCACCTTATAGACCCAAAGATCTGCAAGGAGGTATCCCCTAAGATCTTTCACATGGAGGAAACCCAAGGAAGGGGACTTCATAGAGTTAGAAAGTGGCTTTATAGGTGTGCCTACAAAGTGACATGTTTACCCATAGATAAAGCATGTCTGAAAGAGATCATGCAGGAAAGTAAGTAGACAGTCACATGGATCGTCAATAGATTGGAAAGATTTCAAAGGGGTCCCTCAGGAACCTAGTGTGAAGGAAGGGGTCCACTCAAAGGATGCACTATTTGAAAGTGTAGAAGAGATGCTTCTTTCTAGAATTGATTCATCATCAAGGAATTCAAAAGGCAGAAAAATGCCCCCTCACGAGGGGAAGATAGGAGTTGCTCCCACCCCAAAGGAAGGTTCTTAGGTTCTTTATTTATGAACCCATGATGAAGGAAACATGCTCTGTTAGCGTTTCAAGTTGAGAATGTGATTCTTCGAAAAGGAGTTTATGAATATTCTTGAGAAAAGATTCATTGGCAATGAATGCATTTTCTGAAAATTGTAGTGTCATAGAAATGGAATTGTCATACATGAGAGGGACAACTCAAGCAAAGAAGAGAAAAGATAAGAAAAGAGAAAAAGAGAAACAAACATAAACACAGGGCACAAGGGTAGCCTGATATTTTAGGGTCAGAACTGCTCATAAATATATATAAGTATAATAATAGTATATAAAATGAACTATCATCAACCCCCTATTATATCAAACCATGTGAATAATGCTTGAGAAGAAAAAGTAAAAAATAAAAAATTGGATCAAAATGGAAGGGAAGCCTAAATTCCCCCAATGCTTTGCATCATCCCCAATTTTGTCAAAAATAAATCACAAACATGGAAGAATGATGACACACATAGAAGAAGGTTTAGGACAGAAAAAACTTGCTTGTATCCAAGCACCAACAAGGGTGACAAGGGTCATCTAGGAAAACATAGCATGATCATCGGGGAACACATCACAACACACACACATATAATCTAAAGGTAAAGAAGGCCCCCCTAACACTGATCAACAAAGAGGTCATCCACTTCCCACTCTAGATCGTCATAGGGGGAAGGAGGATGAGCTTGTAGTGGTGGAATGTTAAGAGGAGGAGCGTCCAAACTTCTCGTAACAAGGGCTAAGGAAGAAGGCCCTCCAAGGCCTCCTTCACTTAGCTCTTGTGAAGCTAAGGTCGATGATTTCATGAAAAATCACTTACAAGGTTGAAACTTTATCTATTGAGTTAAACATGCACTTTACAGGAGTGTCATGTTTCACCTTAATGGATGGAGAAGGTTGTGTCCAAGATCCACCACTACGCTCACCGAGTGATTTGGGAGAAATGATGAACTTAGGGAAAGTCAAGACTAGTTTCATCACTATGACATAATAAGTTAGTGTGGGACCACCTTTCAAGGAAGCTGGACTCCTCTGACATCCTCCATTACTAGAAGGACCACTCTCCACATTCTACTCCATTGGGGGACATGAACTACCCACAGATGAGGTAAGAGGTATAGAGGAAGAGGAAGAGGAGGAAGAGAAAACCACAATAGGTACTACCAAAGTGTTCATCATATCTATGGGTTGTGGGAAAGGTGGGACATTCAGAAAGGACATCAACAAAGGTGACTCCATTGAAGGAGAAATGAACACTTACACCATTTTAGGGTTAGGTGTATTTGTACTCATAGCACAATATGGAAGTGATGTAGAGCTAGATTGAATAGAAGCAGAGGGGAGGAGAGAGGAGGATGCGGAAGGAGGCCCTGATATAGGGGCAATCATCTCCTCTTCCTTCCTCTATAAGGTGGCTTGCTCAACCACAAGAGCCTTTCGTTGGTGCTTGTGCTCATGCGCAAGGAAATTTCTATGACTCTTTGAGCTAGAGGCTAGAGGTTGCAAAGGAACATAAAGGTCCTACTCAGCCATGGGAGTGTCCTCCATAGCTATTTCCAGTGGAGGGATAGGCTCCTGAGTAGGAGTAGGAGGAACAGGTTGAGAAGTAGTGGGGGGAGTTGGTTCTAACACATCGAAATCGGGCCTCTTCCTATTTACTACTTTAGGAGGAGAAGTGGTAAGAGGCTGTGGAGGTCGATACATAGAATATTCCCCACAAGGACCTTTTCTACTACCATATCAGACGAGCCTAGGCTCTGTGGGTAGGATAGGAAGCTCGAACATGGGACACTTGGGATTTCACCAAGTGGGCACCATAGGATTTTCTCACAAACATAGAGTGGAATTTGATGGTGCCAAAGTATGGCGAGAAGGAGTATCTGACTAAATAGTAGAAGAGGAAGAAGGAGGATCTTGAGACTACTTCTCTTCTTCCCTTCTATGTGCCTTGGCAGAATCACTGTCAGCTTTTAAGCAAACCCTATGTGAAACAACATAAGGCGATGAGGGTATCTCACTTTTGGCTTGAAACTTCCTTTCTTATAATTTTGATATGTTTGGTACAAGAGGTCCTTCCTATGAAAAAGAGGACCAATGGGCACAAGCCAAGAGTAATCCAAGGAGTAACTACCATGGGTATCTCACGGTTCATAACCAGTGTCATGAATTACATGCATGAAACCCTCGTGGATAAATTTTAAACATTTATTCATGACTAAGGGAACTGCATTCATAGTTACTAACCAAGGGATACCCAACTTCACTCTAAAGAGTTTCAAATATAGGGATTATGTCAAAAAATAGCTTCATAGATTTAGTTCCAACAAAAATTGACAAGATGATACTACCCAAAGGAGGTATGGAAAGTCTATCATGCGTGCGGATGGTGCTCACAGGTGCATCATACCCATATTTGTTCAAAAAGTTCATTAACATGAACTTCTTAGTTATAATGTTTATTTGAGACACCAAATCAATGAGAACACCTGCTACAATGTTTTCATTGATTCCTGCAGGGATGTAGAAAGGAGATTGTTCCCTATTAAAACTCATCGGGAGATCCTACAAGGTGAAGGTTATACTAGTACCACCACTCATAGGCTGCTGCAAAGAGGGGATAGGTTGATGTGGGAAAGAGGCCATCACATGCAATCAATGCAACTTTCTCAAGACCCTCCAAAGGTTGCAAGATAGGGTAGTGACCCAATTAAGGTTTCATTACACAACACTTTTAGAACCTTCCAACTACACCTACTAGGGGTCATAGGTTGGGTTGTAAGGAAAATGACTCACAACACTCACACCTATAGGAAAGGATCTTTCAGTATCATAAAACAAAACCAAAATGGTTCACATCAGGTTCAACAAAAATGTAAGAGAGGGGGATTGACCACACCAAGGCCCCAGGTCATGGAGAGCCAAGAGTAGAAGGATGCCCTAACATACCTCATTCTAAAGGATTGTTTCAAATGAGGGACAAAAATGATGAGGGCTATAAATCCCTTTGATCACTCTACAGACCCAAAGTTAGGATTGGAGCTAGGTGAGCTAGTTTTCAATTTCAACATTGTACCTTGGGTAGCGCTTTGACTGAGGAAAAAAGTGTGGTTTCAAGATGATAGCACAATGTGCTAGCATATCTCAAGTGCATTGGCCTTCATATAACCAAAGGACCAAAAATATAGTATGGACCACCAAAAAATGAATTGATGTCCTAGCTAGTTGCTTCCAAGGGAACAAAATAGAACTATGAAGTAGGAAAGATACAAAAAAATATGGTAAAAAAAGTATATGAGGGCTAAGGTGATAAAGAAAATCCCATAAAAATTATCATTCGCTAGCTCGCTCCAAGAAGTACGTCCACCTACACACAAGAAAGAAGGAAAATTGTTGGGGGCTATATAGGGGTTTTCCTTAGTTAGACCCCCATTTTGGTGTTCCCACCTCCACGGACATCCAAGATAGCAATGACGGAGAAATATATGATAAAGAAGTGAAGAAGGAGAAAAAGAAAGTAACACTACAAAATAGTATTAAGCTACTCTAACAAAATGTAAAGGAGAGGAGTGAAAATTCTTACCACCTCCACCAAGAGCTCACTAGCTAATGGAGGAGAAAGAGATCTTGAAAAATCACCACAGTCTCAACTATGATGAAGGGAGGTGTTGCAAAACCTCAAACCCCTATTTTGATGGCTTGTTCCACACTTGATTTACAGAGTTTATGGAGTGTTGTCGCTGCTGCTATGGAGTGCCAAAATGTTGTTTGAAGGATAAGAATGAGGGTGAAATTGCTAGACCTTATGAAGAAGATTGTTTCTAGAGGATGGAATGGAATGATAGTGAATGAATTTGAAGGAATAATGAGGAAGAATAAGGCATATTCGGGGTCAGTTTTCCAAAAAGAGACATTAAAAACTAACCCCAATGGGGGGTGTATTTCCTCTACCAAATTCAAATGTAGGAATCTGTCAGGGACGTAAGCACACCATGTAGATGTCTATGCACAACGTGGGAATCCCTGACAAATATTCTTCTACCAATGCAAAATAAAAATGCCATGTGGAACAAAGGCATCAGGTTGATGTGGAATTTTTCCTTTGGATTTGTCTAAGGTGAGGAAGTGTAGAAGGGGAATTTGCATAAGGGGTGAAAATTCATTCCTATACATAACCAAAAGACATGCCAAACAACCAAGACCAACCTAAGATAGATCCTTTTCCTACTTCCTACAAAAGACCAAGAGATAATGAAAAAAATCATATCACACCTCCAATAATAAAACAAGTTTACAAAGTTAAAGAGAAAGTGGTTGAACAAACTTCCATGGCTCCTTCTATTCCTTCACTTAGGGAAGAAAAGAAACCTATGGTTGATCATCCTGCTCCCACACAAACACAACTTGAAAACTAAACTAAAAGAAACAAAGGTGCTAGAGACCACAGGAGTAGATGTCATGCCATTGCTCAAAGGTTAAACAAAGAAACAAACAGAGAAAATAAAAATCCAAACTTGACTAAAGCAATGCATGATGAGTCTCCCTCACTATAAAAAGATCCTATAGTGCAATCACAACAAGAGCTAAACCATTCTTTAGACATTATCATTTGACCTCCTATTGTGATTAATTTAGATGATGATGAGGAGATTACTAAAATTGATGAGGAGGTGCATAATGAATTGAATAATTTTTTTTCCTCTTCCATGAGCTTAAGAAAAAATTCTCCAAAGAAGACTGTTGAACCTAGTGATGGCCCTAGTTTGGCACTTTCTTTTCTCCCTTTGGCTAGTTGTTCAACTTTGGTATACAATCAACACGATTGGGATGTAGACGACCTACTTTAGGTTGACTCATATGTGCCTTACTAGTCTTTTGCATTTTTTTATTTTTTTTGTGTGATTACATGTGTATAATGTGATCCCCTATATTTTTTGTTTGATGTATCTCTCTCTTTGTGACATTCCTCTATTTGTACCTAAATTATTCTCTATGTTGTAACTCTTTTATCTTTTCCTTCTATTTTTTCTTGTATTTTCATTTTGGGGATGACACAATGCATCAAGACATTCATGTCTCTTCCATGTTGACCCAAAATATTTTCCTTTATCTTTTTCATTTTTCTTCTGTTTTCCTATTTGGGATGATGCAAGATGTTGAAACACATATGTCTCTTCCATGTTGACCCAAAATATTTTACTTTATCTTTTTCATTTATCTTATTTTTATCCTTTTGGGGATGATGCAAGGCATGAAGACATTCATGTATCTTCCATGTTGAGCCAAAATCTTATCCTTTATCTTTTTAATTTGTCTTGTGTTTTCCTTTTGGGGATGATGCAAGGTGTCGAGATATTCATGTCTCTTCTCTATTGACTAAAAATATTTTCCTTTTGGGGATGACACAAGGCATAAAGTCATTCATGTATCTTCCATGTTGAACCGAAAGGATTTTTCTTTTTTTTCGCTCTCTTTGTGTCATTCTTCTAGTCCTATGTGTATTTGGGGAATGATTATAGTTTTGAGCTCTCTAAAATCATTGCAGCAAAGAACATACTGACCCAAAATCCATAGATCCCTAATGTGTTTGGAATTTAATTTTGGGGGAAACCCCTCTCTTTTACTTTGCATGAAGTAGCTTTATTTGTTAACATATGACTTGTCATAGGGATTTCTAAATAAGCTCTCATGTCCTATTTATTGTTAGAATTTATCATTTGCTACTTTAAAGTAATTACTCACGGCATGGTGTTTAGTAATTTCTTTAATGTGGTGGCATATATTGGCATTATTCTTTTTCATTTCATGTTTCATGGTGTTGTTTTCTTACTTCATGTGATGCATATTTTTCTTTGTGGTGACATTGGGTGTGGTGTCCATCTAGAGAAAGATCTCTCTTAACATATTATATTCCTCTTGGTGGCTTGATGTGAGACATTGCATCCCCTAAGTTGTGAATCTTCTATTCTTTGATTGGTTCTCTCTTGGATACATTAGTAACAATGTTCCTTAAGTTAAGACCTCACATGAATTAAGCAATACTCCTTTGAACATTCTTGTTGCATTTGCATTTTTAGTTATAAGGACAACTTGCATAATACACCTTGCATGCCTATGAAGCCATCTTTTTTGTTCATGAGTTCCAAGCATACAAAGATTTTCTTACCTCATGAAGTTGAAAGTTCTTTTTTGTGTGGTGCCTTATCAAAGTTATCAGGAGGTATAGCTTTGGTATGGTTTGATGGGAAGCCAATTTGAGGCATGACTTTCCCTTAGCCACTCGAGTGTGTGTGTGAGTGCATACCATCCACATGTGTATGTGTCTCACCTTCTTAGATTACTTAGCCAAAGGACAGCATGAAGTTCCATTACCTTAGAGTGAGCATGCACTTTTCAAAAAAATAGCCTAGATTTGGGTATGTGCAGGATCATGATGGGCCAAAAAGTGGTGATATGATGGGTATGTGTAGGGTATGTGACTCACAATTTTTTTTTTACCCAAAATTGATGAAACGAAAAGGGTTTTTAGAGGAGATTCTCAGCTTTCCACCAATATAAATTATGCTTTAATTTGAATTTAATAATTAATTATTATTTATTTTCTATTAGGATTACGACTAAAGTCCTAATTGATAGGCTGATTGAAAAACATCTATAGCTTTCAAATGGTATCACATTTTTTGAATCTGAAATATGCGTCACATTCTATACTTCACATACTATAGGATTAAAAAAAATGAATTTCATGAAGTTTTGACCAAGTTAAGGTGGTCAGGCATACGAGTTTTTTATATTTTTTAAAAATTGTAATAAAAAAATCATAATTAATTATTTACTTGGAAAAAATAACAATAAAATATGCATCATATCGAGACATGAGTCCTCTACTTATATTTAAAATCTTATAAAAAAATATTATCATTTTATTGTGGTTAGGGTGGTCAAATAGACACCTACTTATTTTTACCATGAAATTTAAGTACTACTGCATTGAAATTTCAAATTTTCACCAAATAGTTTTTTTTTTAAACAAACTTAGTAGTTTAGAAACTACATTCAATTTTCTATAGATTCTATTGTTACATATTTTTGAAATAATATACATAACTTATTCAAAATTTTATGTCAATTTGCCTAACTCAGATTTTTCTAAAAATTTCACCACTTAATGGTATTTTTTTCCATGATGATCCTGCACATACCCAATTGATCCACATTGTGTTGGACAAATGATCAAAGCTTAATCCACCCCTCTTTTGTTTTTCTTTTCCTTTCTCTTCATCTTTGGAAATTTATGATTGTGCCTTGTTATTTCTCTTTATATCATTTTCATGCATGTTCTTTTGTGCCTATGTTTGTTTAATGCCATAGGACCTTGTTCCTCGGGGCTTGTGTAACCCTCTTGATCATGGTCATCCTATCTAACTAGCATTGGTACATTTGGACCCCTCTTGATGTGTGTTGGTACACTTTATTGTGAGTTTGAAGCAAGCTCCTCCTTTCACTAAAGTGGGGGCTCGACATAATGATAAAAAAAGTACTCCATAACATGGCATTGATTTAGTGTTGTAATATGTCTAACATATTCACATTAGGTCTTGGGCCCTTTTGAACAAAATGAACTTATTGATACCTTATTTGGAGTGTTGTAAAGTGTTGTAACACAATTTCACACTTTTTCTAGGGTTTTACTAAATAATTAGGCTTCTTTATGCTTTAATTGGCCTAATTTTGCATCCACAAGCCTCATTTAATACATCTTTTCAAGGATAATATTAACATAAACCAACATCTAATCATAATTTAGATGTTTTTAGGTTGTGTGTCCTAGATTTAGTAATCTGGAACTCATACACCACCTTGGGTGTATGAGTCCAACCTAGGTTTTTGGGTCCCAATCTAGATTTTGCACCTTTCTAAGTATTTTTGAAAATTGTCCCATAATTAATGCCTAATGGGACTCATATGCCACTTATAGCATATATGTCTTGTGTGGCCCAAAATTAAAATTAGTTCAAATTCTTGGCAAGATTTTATTCTCCTAGACCTGATGTCATCTTGTAGTGTTGTAATTTCTAGAAATTTGGCAGAAACAAGTATAAATACAAGTTTCTTTAACTCATTTTACACCTAGCAAGTTGAATGAGAATCCTTATAGAAAGTTTGAGTTCACAATAGCATTCAAGGGTAGATTATCAAGTGATTTAGAGCATTATTCAAGCATCAAGCATCATGTCAAAGTCATCATGCATCATGTTTTTTTTTGAGCTAAAAATTGTGATGTAGGGTTTCATGATTCAAGCTAGAATTCAATACAAGATCTACCACATTCAAGCAAGAGTGAATATCCACATCCATTGGAGCCACTTCATACATGTTTGCAGAACTTTATTGCTAGTGTTTGGTGATTTGTAACATTGCATGTTGTTCATTCATCATCCTCCATTCTTATTTCATTTCATTTCAAGGTTTGATTACCAAAGAGGGGTTTGACAAAGGAAAACCCCTTTCCATTAACAATTTTTTTTTCCCCCTATCTTTCATGTGTGATTTTCAGATCTAGGTTGAAGAAATATTGAAGAGAAAGCTAGGAGAAAGCTGTCAAATTTGTCACCTTGCATTAGAGATCACTGGAAGACTTCTACAGGTTGTAAATCACAGTTTCTGATCCAAAAATAAATTAGAAAGGATAGAGAAAACATTGAAGAGTAGAACCAAACTTTGAATTTCCATAAAACCCTAACTGGACTAATAAGGCACTTTTGGCATATGAGTCCCTGTATAGTTCAATTTCTAGATTTTTGTAGATTCATAATCTATAGTGCCAGAAACCTGTTCCTATTCAAAAACCCAACTAAAACACCCAGACTAGTGTATCAGTCCCAGTTAGCATTAAAATTAGTGTTTTTAGCATTTCAAAGCTTCATCTTGTCCTCTTCAGGTTTCCAGGTGTACACTTTTCATCTCTTAGCTTTATATTCTATTTTACATGCATTTTGAGGTCATTTAGTGAAGTACTACATAATATTAGGGTTAAGCATGAGATCTTGCATTTCATTAGTCTTTCCAAGCCCTAGCTTGGTGGTGAAACCCTCTTTAGTTTATATTCAGACCCTAGGATAGGCCTATTACAAGATATATTTGTACTTTGCATACTTTAGATTGAGATCTGTAGGGTTTCCCTTCAATGAAATGATTGTGAAGTGTGCTTCCTCTATGTCCTAAACAATAAGAAGAAAATCTATTTTTTTGTTATTTCAAAATTTTCCCTGTTTAACCAATTATTTGATTTGATTTTGGAGGATCTTGGTAACCTAATAATTTATTATCTTTAGAAGGTATTTATTCTAAGACGGAATGGACCTCATGCTCAATGTGAATATCACATTCTTTCATTTTCAATATCCTAAAACCTTGGTCATGGGTATGTGCAAGATCATGATGGGCCAAAAAGTGGTGATATGATGGTTATGTGTAGGGTGTGTGGTTGACGACCTTTTTTTCACCCAAAATTGATAGATTCTTAGCTTTCCAGCAATATAAATTATGTTTTACTTTGAATTTAATAGATAATTATTATTCATTTTCTATTTGAATTATGACTAAAGTCCTGATTGATAGGCTGATTGAAAAACATCTATAGCTTTCAAAGAGTATCACATTTTTTGAATCTAAAACATGTGTCACATTCTATGTTTCACATACTATAGGATAAAAAAAAATGAATTTCATGAAGTTTTGACCAAGTTAAGGTGGTTAGACATACAAGTTTTTTATATTTTTTAAAAGTTGTAATAAAAAATTCATAATTAATTATTTACTTGGAAAAAAATTAGAAAAAAATATGCATCACATCAAGACATGAGTCCTCTACTTATATCTAAAATATTATAAAAAAATATTATCATTTTATTGTGGTTAGGGTGGTCAGACAGACACCTACTTATTTTTTCCTTGAAATTTAAGTGCTACTGCATTGAAATTTCCAATTTTCACCAAATATGACAATTGACCAATTTTAGGATGTAGAGGCATGAAAAATGATATTTTTTAAAATACAAATTGATTATAAACAATGCACTTTCTTTCACCAACTAAAATACATGCAAAAATTCCTAAAAACATTAAATTATTGAATCCATAATAGAGATATGCAAGTACAATACAATTAAAATGACATAGACAAATCAATATGAAAAAGTTGGTTGAGACACCTATACAAGGATTGAGTCTCCCCTAGGTGAATGGGTCTTTGTATAGGGTTGTAAAAAATTTAAAATAGAGTGTTTAGAATGGTATTTAAGATGACTATTCCTACCTACAAATAGGTTGTACAATGACTCATTTTTTAGATTTTTTTCAATGAAATACAAATGAAAATTTATGACAATGGAATGAAATGACACTTTTTTAATGCAATTTTGAAATGAAAATCTGATATAAATGACTAAAAATACATTGTATTGCAATCCATGATGCAATATGAGTGCAATATTTTTGAATTTTTATTACTTTTATGTTAGAAATATGAAACCCTAAATGAGTGCAAAATAATACAATGATGCAAATCCTAGATCTAGGGTTTGAAAGACTACCAACTTAGAAATTTATGATGTCAAATGTCGGGTTCACCAAAATGAAGCATAAAAATGTGTGGGGGCTTTGAAATAATATTCATAATCTATGACCATTTCCAGAATTTCTATAATTTCATTAGGACATAGATCAACAAGGTGTATAGATTGAATATCAACCTCAATGGTGAGCCAATCGAACATGTATCGATATCCTTTTGAGGATAGGAATGATTTGCATATTATTATGATTGATTACCATAATTAAATGGAATGACCTATTCCACAAACACAATTATCCAACAATTTATAAACATAAATAGACAAGATCCGATAGATCTGGAAGGTGCAAACTGATATGTACCTACCCACAAAATTTTGTTCTTTTAGGCCTACAAGGATAGGGTTTCCATATGGCTATTGAGTCCTTGTAAGGGTGTCTAGCTCAACTTTTTGGGTCCTCTAATGTCATATTTGAGCTTCTATTTTATGCATGTCCCATAGTAAGAATGTCATAAATAAATCCTCTAGGTGAGTTTTTGTGTCTTGACAAGAATGGTGACAATAAATTTAATGTAATGAAAAATGGGTCTTCAAGATTTCTTCAATCTACTTCAAACCTACAACCTACACATTCACAAAGGGGGAAAATGTTATGTCGTATGGGGGCTTTCCTCAGTAAAACTCCATTTTAGTGTTTCCACTTCCACAATGATAATTTCAATGATAAAACCTTAATGGAAGGGAAGGAAATGATGAATGAACATAATGCTACAACTCACCACCCTTCAATGGCTTCCTTGAAGGACTGAGACGTACACATCTTGTCAAGGATCATGGATCTTTCTTGCTTGATTTTCTTGAATGATTTATGACCTATACCAATGTTATCCTTAACATAACTTAAACATGAACACACATAAACTTTGACAAGATGTTGGATCTTGAATTTCTCTAATAATGCTCTGATATGCTACTCTTGAATTTATCTTAACAATAGTATTTTCTCTTCAAGGTGTGTTATTTGTTATATTTCAAATGACAAAATGACTAGGTATTTATAGGTGTTTCTCTTTTCTTTTTTAACTTGGGTCTTTGCTAAGAAGAGGGACCTATTCGCCCTTGGGAAAATGGGTCCTAGCCCAAAATTATAGGACACACTTGATGCAAGGTGATTTAATGATTGAATGCATTTGATTAATATTTCTTCACCTTTGGAAAATAGTAAAAATTAGGCTTTGGAATGCCTAATATGGAAAATTAGAAGCTTAATTAAGTCCAATAAATTAGGGGCCAAAAACATAATGTGAAATTGTAAAGTTATATAGTTTTCTATGCTACAGATAGAAATTTTCATGTATAAATATATGGGTATGTGCAGGATCATGATGGGCCAAAAAGTGACAATATTATGGGTATTTGTAGGGTATGTGGTTGATGACCTTTTTTCTACCCAAAATTGATGAAACGAAAAGGGTTTTTAGAGGAGATTCTCAACTTTCCACCAATATAAATTATGCTTTAATTTGAATTTAATAAGTAATTATTATTCATTTTCTATTAGGATTACGACTAAAGTCCTAATTGATAGGCTGATTGAAAAACATCTATAGCTTTCAAATGGTATCACATTTTTTGAATCTGAAATATGGCCACATTCTATACTTCACATACTATAGGATTAAAAAAGGAAAAATAAATTTCATGAAGTTTTGACCAAGTTAAGGTGGTCGAGATACGAGTCTTTATATTTTTTAAAAGTTGTAATAAAAATTTAATTAATTATTTACTTAAAAAAATTACAAAAAATATGCATCACATCCGGACATGAGTCCTCTACTTATATATAAAATCTTATAAAAAAATATTATCATTTTATTATGGTTAGGGTGGTCAGACAGACACCTACTTCTTATTTTTTCCCTAAAATTTAAGTACGACTACATTGAAATTTCAAATTTTCACCAAATAGATTTAAAAAATAAAAATAAACCTAGTAGTTTTGAAACTACATTCTATTTTCTACAAATTCTATTCTTACATATTTTTGAAATCATATAGATAAGGTATTCAAATTTTTACGTCAAGTTGCCTAACACTGATTTTTCTGAATTTTTTGCCACTCAAGGGCCTATTTTTTCCATGATGATCTTGCACATACCCATATGTATTAGTTTCTAAAAATATGTATACATGAATAGATAAATGGTTTAGAAAAATGAATCAAAATTATAGAATTGAATAAAACACTTAAGGAAACTAATGGAGTCTTCCCACTCACTCTTTTTCGTTTCTTAGGTTTTAAATTAATATTTCCCACTCAATGGTTTTAAGGTTTATTGGTCTAGAATTGATCATCTACTTCTAGATTTGATGCCACCTATTTTTTAATTTCCTTATGAGAACTTTGGGGTCTTTTTTTCATAGGTGTAACTATTAATGTCTCTTCTCGTAGTTTTGTAGTGACATATATTTCTATTGGTAAGGGACTTGCACTAGGTAATGTTGAAATTTGGATGTTTCATAAGGTTTCCATTTAGGTTTAGGTATTGGTAGCTCTAGTACAAATGTAACTTGCATCATTGATGTGTTTGGTGGTGTGGTTTTAGAAACCAAGGGTTCTCTTGGTTGTGGTGTAAAAGAAACTCCTCTTTCCACTGTGTTCCCTATTTCTAATGGTGGGGTTTTAAACTCTTTTTTTCCCTCCATATATATATATATATAGGAAAACTCTCTTATATGAATATTATTTGGACTAGTTTGTTCATCTTCAAAGAGGTATGATTTTGGTGCTTCTATTGTTCGACCTACTTATACACCTGAGAGATAGATATCATTCCTCCCACTTTATCTCCCCCTATTGTGGTTTCTAGGGATGATTTTTTTTTAAATGGGAATTATTCCTCTAAAAAAATGTTAGATTTTTTTATATTTGATATACTTCTTTTATTTGAATGTCTATATCTCTAAGTAGTGGTGTCTTATTGTAGAGGAAATAATCAAAGTTTAGCCATATGTCAAGGGATTAATTTTGGTCACCTTTGATTTTTCTCAAATAGGAATATTATTTTTTATTCTTTCTCTTGTTTAGGGGTCCACATTCCATCCTAATGAATCACTAGGTTTCCACTTATAAGTCTATTGTAGATTCCTTCAATTAGCTCACATTTGGATTCACCTCCCAAATCTTGATCTTTATTTTTGGTCAGATTCCTCCTAAAATAGCATTTGAATATTTGTGGGATATTTTAAAATGGTGCATCACCATACAAATTTGTTGTCTCACACTAATTGTACTCATATCCTAATGGAGTTTGATTTTTTGAAGCCTCTAACAACATAGGTCATTTTAGAAGTTATTATTTTCTCTTGGAGTAAGATTTTGGATTATGAAGGCATTCCATTTTAGTGTAAGGGTGCTTTGGTACATGAAAGTTGGCATTGTATTTCCCAAGCTTGAAGGTATTTAAATCCTCCTCATGGTGGTAGAATTATCTAGAAAAAACACCTTATTGTGGATGTGGTTGCAAGCATTCCTACTTTGAAGGTTTAGAAGTCTCTTATTATTGAGTATGTTGTAGTCCCTAATTCACTTGTATTTCTTATTTCTCCTTCTTTAGATATCACCTTTGTTTCTATGGGTGATGTGAATAAATATTCAACAAGCTCCCTTCCGGTATATTTTTTCTCTAAGTATTGGCCTACAAATTGCAAGTAATCCACTCGACCTTTTTGTCAAAGTCTGCTCCCCCCTCCATGTGTCCGTTCTATGCCTCAGAGGTTTCCTTTCCTTCACATCTCGGGAATCCCTGCTATGCTTCCACATGTCATAGCTATGGGCCATTTTGATCATTCCTTTTTGCTTCCTCAACGAGCCCCACTCTAGTGCCACATAGCTCTTATTTCCCAAGGAAATTCGGTGGGTCCCACAATCGACATCTGAAATGAATTTTGCTATGTGTCTACTCTGTACAACCTTTCAGCGAAAGGATGAAATAATGACCATGGGCAGTGAAATGTTGCCATATGTCTCTTTTGTGCACAACCAATGATCACTTTCTTCCACTTTTGGATAGAGCTCTTCCCACTTGACACGTGTCACCTTGGCACAAGTCTTCAGCGGTGAAAGATAAAGGTTCACACGGTTATTGCTATACTGCCACATGTCTCTTCGATGGGTCTCGTATTCGAGAAATGAATCAAGCGAACCAAATGTTGCGACTGGCTGCCGCGTGTCATAAATATCTTATGGGATGCTGACACTTTTCTATTTAACCTTGTCGGGACCACCACCATCATTTACAGAGGATGCACCTAAGCCTGGGATGACCGAATGCTTGGTTTCAAATCTTTTCTATTGCAATGGCTTGGGGAATATTCTTATTTATGCATCATACCCATAGATTGTGAAATCTTTTTTGTTATGCCTCTACATGTGGTGGGAGTTTTCTACTATATATACTTCTCTCTATTTTGAGTGAAGGGTTCGGATTTTGAAGGAACATTGATTTTAGGAAAAGACACCAGGCCTTTATTATTGTTTTATTTTATTGCAAAATACTTTCAGACTATGCCAATTGTTTGGCATCTCTATTCTTTCATGCTATTTGATTAAACCTTAAACTATGTTGCTATTGTCTAGATATTTCATTTGAGAACTTCTATATATATTGAATGCAAGTTTGTTGATCTAGATCATGTCTAATGACTCTTGTTGGTAGTAGGAGTGTATGCAATGTTATTTTATGTCAATGAATGGATTATCTATACTTTAATCTTTAGTTTTTGCCTTTTTGGAACACTACAAATACCAATCATGTCCTTAGATCTATGATTTATCATGCCTATCTTTAAGTCTCGGCGTATCGCCTTAGATTTGACTTTATTTTATCATATACCCTTTCAAAACCCCATTATAGAAGAAGTCAGCCTCTCTAAAAACCTAGAGGTTACTCAGTTTGGTGCAAAAGGTCCCCCATAGACTGAGTTTCCCATAAGACACTATTACCTTGTCAAATTTTGGTATCAACAGTTTTTTTGTTTTTTGGAACGCCTGGTGGGATAGAGTTTAAATGAATTTTTGCTTTAAAAGGGTGTATGAGCCATCAGCCTATAACTAGATCCCAAACTTCAAACAACCCTAGTTTACTAGTACCGCCACTAGGAATAGTGCAGGCTGTAAATTAGTTGGTAATCGTTCCACTCATGCCACCTGTTCCTCTAACCATGTTTCCAGCCACCAATAGAAATTACATGGAATGGGACACTGAAAGTACCCTAGTAGCTCTAGTAGCACCCACTATCAAGGGTGCTATCTTGGTATTAGCTATGAAAGCTATACCCAATTTTACTAGAGATGGCTCAAGAACACCCATAGAGCATCTGCAAGGTGTTCTAGACGAGTTTCTGGTGCATGGGATCACTACACAGAATGTAGCTCTAAGGCTCCTCACTACATCTTTCAAAGGCAAGGCACTAGATTGGTATAGAACACTGCCACCCAACACTATCCGCACCTGGGATGAGCTCAGAGATCCATTTTATGAGAGATTTTCGAATGATGGAGATCACTCCTCATTGTACCATCAATTATCTATCATAAAATGGGCTCCCCAAGAGGCTTTGACGGACTTCAATGCCCGATTTGACACAAATTGGCAGAGGATCTCTATTGCTATATGCCCGACTCTTGAGTTGGCATTCATATTTTATCTGAAGTCCATCAATCCTGACAATTCTATGATGATCAATTCTTTTGGGGGAGCTACTCTATTGGATGCTTACGGTGTCGTCATCAAAGTCAAGAATCATTTGATAGATTGAAAAAACTTGTCTCCTCGGCCTACCATGCCAATATTTCCTAAAATATTGATGCCCACACAAGAAGTCACATTGACTAGCATGCCTACAACTCCCCATTCAATGTACACATATGCGGCAGTGCCACAAAATGTTGCCTCTACATCTGGTTCTTCCAAGGATAAAATGAGCTATCTTAAAGAAATGTTGCGAACTATGGAAAATGATATAACCACCCTCAAGTTTAACCAATCAATGCCTCTGAAGCGTACCTATCAGAATTATCAAGGTGGATAGTCTTCATATCAATAGAATCAGTACCAAGGAAATTTCTGCACTAATTCACCAACTTTAATAGTCAACCAAATAGTGTCGGTGCCTACTCCACTGACGAGCACTTCACTGAGCTTGAGTAGGGAATTGACTGTAGGATAGAATAACCTCATTGATGATATCAATCTATGGTGCTTCCCTTGCAAGGATGCACATATGCCCTAGAACTATCTGCGTGGAAACTTACAACAAAAGGTGGTAGAGCAACGTAGCTAAGGCGCAATGCCAGACCACAAAGGTTATGTATATGCCTCACCACAAATGGAGAATGTAGTTCTTACCGCGCAAATGCAAGGGATGTCTCTAGAACAAGAATCTGACATTGCTCCTGATCACGTGCTCTTCTCATAGATGGAAGAAGAAGAATTAGTGTTTGCTAATGATACGTCCATATCTAAAACACTGCAAGTACAATCTGACTATAACACTTGGTCAAAGAGGAGATTTATTGGTGAATCAGTTGCTCTGCAACTAGCCAATCCACAACTTAAAGGTGCTTCTGATTACATACTTGGCACTTCCACTGTGTCGTTGCAATATCAGCTGTGGAAGGAAATTATCATAATGAGAGGAAAGGAGTAGAAACCTCCAAGTTTTCCACCTTTCAATGTGGTGGAACAATTAAAAAAATCATTTGCTAATGTGTCTTTATGGGACATTCTAGCTATCCCAGAGAAAAAGAAGCTATTATAGAAGGCACTTCAAGCAGATATCAGCGCAGTGCCAATAGAGCAGTTAGCCAATGCAAATTTTGTTAATCAACTATCTCTAGCTAAATTTCTTATGAGCACAAAAGAATCCCCCACCGAAGTCAGAGATAAGTTGAAGCCTCAACCATTCTTCTTAACTATCATTATAGGGAAGAAGTTATTGCACAATACTATGATTGATTATGGTGCTAGCACTATGATTATGCCTAAACGAATAGTTGAAGCTTTAGGACTCAGCTATGAACCCATGAAAAGGGGAGTAATGCATCTTGATGGAAACAAAGTTGAAACTGTAGGTATGATCAAAGCACTTCCTTTGACTCTATTTGCTTGCACTAGTATCACTATGCCGCAAGACACTATGATCATAGATATTCCTCCCATGTTCGGTCTCTATCTATCTTGAGAATTTACTTCAAATGTGGGTGGATACCTATCCCTAGATTGGTCACATTTGATTCTTAGAACCAAGCACAACACAAAAATGAAGATAGAATTAGAAGCGTTACATTCTGAGTATGTAGTGGATGAAGCCATGATCAATTTTGAAGTCGTGCGTATCTCTATCACCAAGCAAGAAATGTATTGAGTTGAATTACTAGAGGAGGAAAAGGTAACCAGAGACCGGAATGATCAAGAAGATGCTCTGTTAAGTGAACACATGGAGAACGACCCTTTCAACAATTACCATGCTATGGGATTGGGCACCTATGTAATTTATGATGAAGACCAAGTGCTTCTAAAGGTTGCCAAAGAGTTCAAAGGTGGCCAAGCACCTGAGCTGTGGAAGTTGTACTTTGACAGAGCAAGATGCAAAGTAGGCACCAGAGTGGGGATATTTTTGTTATCCCCACCAAATGAAAAAATATTAAGGTCTTTTCACTTCCAGTTTGCTTGTTCAAAAAATGAAGTCGAATATGAAGGATTAATTCAAGGTTTAAGCCTTGCAGAGCGAATGGGAATTAAATAATTAATGGTGTTCGAAGATTCCAAACTAGTAGTCAACCAAGTCTGGGAAATTTCTGCGGCAAGGAATGTCTGCATGAGATCGTATCGGCATCAAGTTTGGGACCTGGTTGAGGGTTTTGAAGCCTTCAACATTCAGACTATTTCCCAAGACTATAATTGAGATGCGGATTGCATGGAAGCAATCAGATCCTAGTTTGATTATGTTTCTGACCTAATACATAACAAACACTTTGTACGAGTAATAGTTCGACCAACGATTCTTGATAATGATCAAGGTTGGCATGTTTTTGAAAGTGATGAACACATTGCTTCTTTCATCCAACAGTTGGGTGAATTCGCTGATCGGCTCCAACTAAAGATTGTAGAGGCTTATGAAGGAAAAATAATGCAAATCAAAACCAACAAGCTTCCAAAAGGATTGGTTACTCTCAAAAACCTTTTTGATTGTGATGATGCAAGAAATGATAGATGAAAGTTTGTGGTAGAGAAAACAACTACATAGACCTTAAGGTCTCAAACGATAGAAACCTTCAGGTCAGAAAAGATGTCTTGCATCATGATAAACAGAGGCTCATCAATTTATACAAGAAATATGAAGGGGTAGTGGCCTAGTCTTATGATGATGAAAAGGGATACAACCCCAACATCATCCAACACACCATCGAGCTGACAGAGGGCACAAAACTAGTCTGACAAAAGTAGAGGCCAGTAAACCCCAAAATTGAAGCACTAATGGTGTAAGAGCTAACAAAGCTAATCGAGTCACAAATTGTCTTCTCTATCAAGCATAGCATGTGGGTATCCAATCTGGTCCCGGTCTGAAAGAAGAATGGGGATATCCGCTTATGTGTAGACTTTCGAGACCTAAACAGAGCATCCCTGAGAGATCATTATACACTACCTTCTATGGAGACAATCCTATAAATAGTGGCAAGATCAGAAATTTTTTCCCTGCTTGATGGATTTTCCGGTTATAATCAAATATGAGTTAAAGAGGAGGATCAGGACAAGACCACATTCACCACAAAATGGGGAACATTTGCATATGCTAAAATTCCTTTTGGTTTATTCAATGCAAGGGAAACATTCCAGCGAGCAATGGACATCGCTTTTAGGGAGCTGATCAATAAGATTATCTGAATTTATTTGGATGATCTTACTATGTTCTCTAAGTCTAAAGATGATCATTTTGATCACTTAGAAATGGTTTTTCAGAAATTCCAAAATTTTGGAGTTTCCCTGAATCCAAAAAAATGTGTATTCGAAGAGCCGCAAAGGAAAGCTGTTAGGACACGTGGTGTCTAAAAAAGGAGTTTCAATCAACCCCGAGTGGGTGAAAGCCATCAAGGAACTTCCCCTTTTGGTTAACAAGACAGGCATTCAGTCCTTCTTGGGCAAGGTAAATTTTGTTAGCAATTTTATTTCTGACTTTGCGGAAATAATTAAGCCGATCACCCTAATGCTTAAAAAGGATAAAGCATTCAAGTGGACAAAGGAATCCCAGGAAGCCTTTGAAAAATTTAAGGATGCCATTTATGTGGCTCTAGTACTAGTTAATCCAAACTTATCTAAGGATTTTATAATGTATGCATTTCGTAGCAAGTCCAGTATTGCTACTGTCTTAACTCAAAAGGATAATGAAGGAAAAGGAGAACATCTGATGGCATTCTACTCTTGGACCCTGAAGGAATATGAGAAAAAATATAATTTCATCAAAAGGAAAGCCTTTCTAATAGTGAAGGGACTTAAAAAATTCCACCATCTAATTTCCTTCAACAAAGTGATTGTCTATGTCGTGCATTCTAGTATGTGCGAATATATCATGGAAGGAGAAATCACAAAAAAAGAGCTAATTGGATTACCAAGATCCTTGAATATGACATTGAGGTCAAACCCACTAAAACTATCTGAGGAAGAGGACTATGTGAATTCATGGTGCAAGAAGAAGAGATACCCATCGAGGAAGAGCAACCGAAGCTTGTTTTGATAAATGAGCCAGGATCCAAGGGTTGATGGCTAATAGATAGAGTCAGGTTTATGCAAATAGGAAAGTATCTGCCAAGTCTTTCCTCCCAAAAGAGGAGATACTATTAGCTATAAAATTGTAGATATGTGATTGTTGAGCAAGAGAAGAGAATCCTCGACACTTTCCACAACAACGTTGTGGGCGAACACTTCTCCGCTAAGACCACCACCATCAAAATCATGTGCACATGCTACTATTGGTCCACACTTTTCAATGGCTCTCACTCTTTGGTGAAGTCCTGTAAAGAATGCGAATTCTTTACAGGTAGAAGAAAGAATTTCGCAATTCCTCTCAAGCCTATAGTGGTAGATGAACCATTTGCACAATGGGTCCTAGACTTCATCAGGATGATTAATCCTACTTCTAGCACTAGGCACGAGTGGATTCTAACTGCCACAAATTACTTCACAAGGTGGATAGAGGTCGTTCTGCTTAAAAATGCAACAGAGGCCGAGATAGTGGATTTCCTCAAAGAGTTGGTGACAAGGTTCGGTCCTCCAAAGACTATCATTTCCAATAATTCATGAGCTTTCCTAGGCACAAAGGTATGTCACTTTGCATTAACAAATGGAATATTCCTTAAGACATCATCAAATTATTACCCGCACAAAAACAACCTAGCGGAGTCAACAAAAAAGAACCTAGTCTGACTCCTTAAAATAATTGGGTTGGAGCACCAGAGAGAATGGCACAAAAATCTCTGAGTGGTGCTTTGGGAAGACCACATAACTCCTAAGCAAGTCCTTAAGACTTTTCCTTATGAGTTGGTATATGGGAAAGAGGCACTGTTGCCTATATCTATGGAGATTCTAGGACTTCAAGTTCTATTCAAATCCCTCAAGATAGAACAAAATGGCACCATGGAGGTTCGGCTTGTCGAACTATTAGAAGTACAAGAAAAAAGGGAGAATTCCCTAATAGCCATGACAAACCGCCAACAAGTGGTTAAGTGATGGTTTGACAAGAGGGCTTTTGACCAAGGCCTAAAGTGTGGAGACTTAGTGCTTAAATATAATGAAAGGGCTATTAGGCCAGGTTAGCATAGAAAATTTAATAGCCTATGGGAGGGCCCCTTTAAAATCATTTAGTGCAAAGAGCATAACACTTTTGAGTTAGAAAGCATGGAATATGAACCCTTATGAATCTCAGTCAATGGGATTCATCTTAAGTTGTTCCATTAAGTGCCAAATTTTATTATTACATACATATGTGAATAATGCTTTTATTTTCTTTCCCTTTGTGTTGGCTGGTCATTTTAGAAAATTAGTTTGTGTTTCAGTAGAAAGAAACCCATCATTGCAGAGAGTAGAGCCATGGAATTGCTTTACATAAATAATCAAGAAAAAAACCCATATGCAAAGGAAATGAGCAAATATGCTAATAGAAATAACCCATACAATAGATATGCAAAAAGAAGAGAGAACCATGAATTTTATAAAGATATATGTCATTATATATATACTCTTTTGTTTTTACATGGCAAAAAATAGCTAAGAGAGCCATAATTCAAAAAGTATATGATTATACGTGCTATTCTTTTCATATATGCTATATCTATGGCCTTTTTCAAGCTTATATAGAAAAATTGTAAATAAGTGGTGTATTGTTAACAACAGAAAACAAAGGAACAAGGAGGCATTTCATCCAAGAGCATGGGAAGCATCAATCGATGCATTAACGGTAGTGCCTATTGTGTATTTGTTAGTAGGTACTTCAGTAGCAGAAGTATAATCATTTGGAACAACCGCGATTGGCGGAGGGAACACTAGGTTCCTGAAGTCAATGTACCAATCAATGTTATAGAATGGCACTACATTGTATCTGCAGAATAGAAAGTGCAAGGCCTGGGTAACCCTCTATTGATGTTCATCGCATGTCTAGAGGTGGAATCCAATGAGAAACGGTAGCCATACAATGACTGCTTCTTCCTCAATGTAGCGTCAGAGGTCACTGGTTGTTGGCAGGCCTACCCCATATGCAACATGAGTGATGACCTCACCTAGACCATTCTTGAGTAATTTTTCAAAAAAAATTCCTTGACCAAATTTAGAATTAGAGGGTTGGGGATACCAATATCCAACATTGACACAACAAAGTGCGAGTAGATATCAGTGTTTACACAATATTTGTCCTCATACTCTATGCATTCCTTACCCATAACCCATTTTATGGCTATCAAAAGTAGGGAGTGTTTATTTTTGGTCATCCTTTTCAAATGCCTAGTTGAAATCTCTTTGAGGAAAGTTCTCTGTGACTTGTAAGAAACTAGCCTAATGGGAGTGTCCATGGTACTAAAAAAATGCTACTACCTTCTAACTACTCCTAAAAATTTCCTACCACCTAGCCTATGAGAAAACTTGCTTACTGATGCTAAATACTGTGCCAATGACCTATTGCTAAAATTTGTTCAAATGCTCAGTGTGATTTCCTCACCACTTAGCGACCTATTTATAGAAAAAATGAGAAAACAAATGCTAATCCATTTCGAGAAAATGTGATGATAACCAAGTGCCAATTTGAAAGGCATGCCTACATTTGCTCGCATTTCCTGACTGGTTGCATCTACAAAAGTATGGCTCAATGTGTGCTAAGTTAATAAGAAATAATTAATTAACTTTAAAATGGTGGCTCTCATCAATAGTAAGTTGCATGGTTTGTAGGCTATTGCATCACCTCATAGGGATTTCCTAGAACCCAAGGTAGGATTCATATCTTTTTAGGTAGTGGTCATTTGCTTTGGCTTAATCATTTCATCCAAGATATTAATTGCCAGCACATACTAACGCAAGGCTAGAAGGAAGATTGCTAGCTTAGGTTTCAAGGAAATCATAACATATCACACAATTGCCAAATGCAATAATGAATTCTTGCCACTGCGAAATGGAAAGTGATTCATTTTTGCATGAACCAAGGAATTAATAGTACATGCTGAATTAAATGAAAAAGGCCCACTTTCTTCTACCACCTTGAGAAAAGATAGCTAAAATGCTGCATGAAAAAGCTTTTAATGCTTAATGTCTTTTGAAAAACGTCATGCCAAGTGGAGAGGTTTTCAAGCATACCAAAAGCCGAGTAAACTTACGAAGAATTCAAAACCTACAGAAGCATTCATTTGAAGAAAGATGTCAGAGAGTTCATCACAGTAAATTCAGGAGGAGATTGGCCAGGATTTTCTTAATGCTATACAATCGTCAGAAGATGTGTGTATCTATGAAGATTTATCATATGCTACACTTGGTATACGAAGCAAGCCGAAGAGGGCGAATACGATACAACTAGATAGGCCCAAAGATCGCAGAAACCAGAAAAGGGTTGAGGAGAAATGGGATAATATTCATGACCCACGACTCACAAAAGACCCTAAATCCTTAAGAGAAGTAGCCTGTGCAAGGATGAGGTCACCTAGGGGAGACACATTGACATCAAGGAATGTTTGGTACAATGGTCTTCCTCAATACATGGTCCCGCTGGTACATTACTGCCCAGAGATAGTTGATGCCGCCATTCAATGTTATAACCCTAGCACTCATTGCATCGAGGGTCAAACCTTAAGTGTTCACATCAGCCCGCAAGCCATTTGGAATATGCTATGTATCTCAGACCGAAGTAAAAGAAAGGAGAAAATTAAGTCCTCTCCTGCTAAAGGAGAAAAAACATGGAAGGCGATGAAAAAGAGCTCAGATTTCCTAATGGAGGAAATTGGTAGGAAGGGAATCCAAGGTGTTAGACTGCCGAGTATCCCATTACCACATGGTTTATTATGTGAGGACATGCAGGATTCCATATCAATGCTAGCCTTTTTGTATATATGAGACTCCAACGAGATGGTGGAAACCTTTCAACTAGGGTCAGCTTTCCAATTCCGCAAACAACACGATACCTTTTGGTATGAATTGGTCAAGTTCCTAGTGGAAGAAATGATACAAAAAATGAAAAATTTCCAAATGGAAGGAAGGTTTAGATTTCTCTCCTTCCTGGTTCACATGTTCCTACATCAAAACCCTGATTTCTTTGGTAGATATTTTGAATTATCAATTTTTTATGAGAAGCAGAAGAGGAAGCTAGTATCCACATGGACACCATTTCTTTCCATGACATATGATTACTATGTATTTTCAAATTATTTTATAACTCCAGTCTTGCAAGATTTACAAGGAGGAGGTGACATAGTCCGACTCAACGTAGATCAGATCGAATATATGCAGAGTTTCACTCCCACTTGTGACTGGTTTTTCGGAGTGGATCTCAAAATTCTTTGGATGTTGACCTTCATCGGTCAACCTTTCCTACTCCCAACCTACATCACAAATAGGGTGCTCACACTTGAAATGTATAGGAAGGTGTGAATCATTGGTTATACCTTCTGCAGCAGCACAAGTGTCAAGAGAAAAATATTCTTCACTTGTTCGAAGAATTTCAAAATAGTGACTCTATTGAAGAAGCAATCAAATCAGTTATTGTAGGATAAACTGACTCATTTAGGGTTGTTTTTGGTATGTGATAAATGGGATTACAACCCTTTCAATGACCTACCAGAGCCACACATGAAGGTTACTCATGTTCCTCAACCCTACTGGGAAAAGAGGCGTAACCCGCAGATAGACAAGGATGAAATTTTTGTTGAACTAGCACATGTTCCCACATAGGATAGCAGAGAGCCATGTCACAAGTTTTACTTTGTTGTGGCGGTGACTAAGGATAATATCCAAATGGAATGCACCATGTACAACCATTTGCTGAAGAATGAGGAATGGACTGATGAGAAGATAGAAGCTTTTTGGAAATGTTGCCAAGAAACAAGGCAATTGGATGCCCCTGATGAAAGCTTCAAGGATGACAAAGAATTTGAAAAATGGTGGGATGAGGGGTGTCCCAGCCCCAACTCTAGCGCTAATAAAGGTGATGACCTAAGAAGTGAATCCGAAAAACAAGAAGAAGAAGAAGCAGCGACTTCTCCATCCTCCATATCGCCAAAGAGAAGCTCTGGACAACCCACCTATGTAGCTCCAAAACTACAGTTTAATGTATTGAGGGCTTCACATACACTCACTTGGGCCTCTAGGGTAGCTAGAGTACCACAACAACAACTGATGTTGGGGCTGGAGAAACCCTGCCCACAAAACAGTAGCATACAAAGACCATTATCAGAAAGATTTCACAAGAACCTACCAGAAGACAGGTGCTTGTAGCTAGCTAGGAGCCTGAAGATGAGGAAGAGTCGCTAATGATTTTGGAGCCACCATTTACTAGTCAACAAGTAAATTTCACTCCTTCTCTTACTTCTCAATCCTTGGTATCATCTATTGTCTTTGTGGCAATTCCTACCGTAACTATTGGCCCTTCGTTTCTCACCTTTGATCCAACACATGCGGGAGGTTTCAGCCAGTTCTCATAGATCACTCCACCTACCTTTACTCCTCCATGAACCCTTATGCTAGTTGTTGCCACTCAGGCCCTCCTTACCTCACTTTCCAAAGGTGTGCCCTTTGCATAAACCCCTACTTCCACTATCATTGCAAATCCTCCTCTTCCCTCAGAATAGGCCGACTCCATAATGACAACTCCTTCACTGTTCCAGCCCATGAGTCCTCCTACCTGTTCATCAATTGAGCCATGGCAAGTGGCAAGCCCTTCTGCTGGTTCTCAAAAAAATCTTTGGAATGTTCCCCCCTTCTCCCCACAAACTGTCACTCTCCAGAAATAGAAAATGCCCGGGTGCATCAAAATTACCTATCCATATGCCCTTCCTTTCAGTGCTCCTTTTGCAAGCTGGCTAGTTTCATCGCCAACCCAATTCATGGCGTAGATTGACTACAAAAATAAAGCACACACAAATAGAATGAAAAAGAACAAGGAATTTAAGGATGATAAGGCACCTTCTGAGCCAAAAATGCAAACTCTCTATGATGAGACCCGACAAGAGCTAAAGTTTGCAACTATGTACCCAACGGTAACCAAGCCACAAGGGGAGATGCGTCTAGAAGACTATGAAATATAAGTGGTAGGGCTTGACATGAAGGTGGACCAACCATAGGATAAGGTTGAGATTATGGAGGAAATAAAATGGGTGGTCCCCTCTGACTTCCTTAAAAATGGTCGCCAGGTAAAGAAAAAAGATGAGTAGCTTAAAGCAGTAAAGGAAAAGGCTAGCTTTTTGGAGAAAAAGAAGAAATCCCTAGAAGCGGATGTTGCACATTGACAGAAAGGGAATTGGTAGTAGAGAATGAAAGAAATAGACTTCAGGGCGAGCTTGTGAAGGTTCAGACTATTGACCCTGCTATGGTTAATGAGCTACGCACTAAGAATCTGTAGGCGGAGAAAAAATTGTAGCTAAATAATGAGGAGCTGAAGTGGCTTCACATTGAGTATAATTAAGGGATAGTATAGAAGGATGAGGCTTTGGAGCACTGGTCAGCAAGCTCAATATAAGCAGAAGTTACAAGAAAAAGAGGCTGAATTTGAGGGCCTAAAGGCTCAATTAGAACAAAAACTTCAAGAGACAAAGTCCTCTCTTTACATGCATTTAGTAAATCACTCCTGAGCCAAGGAAAACTATAATAAAGAGATGAGAAGCTTTGTGGAGCAACTGGCATCCGAGAAAAGGAAAACGACAGAGTTGACTGAGGCCATTAACTCAAAAGACGTGGAGATCACTTCTCTTAAAATCTCTCTCCTGTCCTCCCCTGCGTAGCCAAATATTATTCCATTGGTTAGGCAGTTGTACATTTCTCATTGGGAAAAGATTAATTTTTTTTCCTAGCACTATAGCCCACCCTTTGATTCATCGCCAAAGCATCAAGGCTGAGCCAAGAGGCTCATGATACAATTAAGCAATTCCCACAGTTTATCTTGGAAAAGGTTTTAGAAGCAAAAGATCTGCTCACCGAGCTATATTCGATCTTTGATGAAGACCTTGCCAAGGTAGGAATTGAAGATCGGGATGTTGCTTCCCAGATGAAAAACAAGTTTATCCATTACCACTCTACCTTTCAGCACACCAAAGCAGCCGCAACTACTTTGAACAAGACAATGAACAACATGCGGGAGAGTTTCTCCAAGTTAAATGGGATGGGTCAGTCATCATCATTCCTTGAGGATGGCTCCATTGCTATGAATGGATAGATTGCAAAAAGAATAAAAGAGAAGGAGAATGATCTGGATGCTTTCAGGACTTTCAATTATCCTCCCACCGTAACCGACATTAAGGGAGTTATTCATTCGCTTGCACAACTACTGTTCCATTGTGAAGTAGGGGCCGGTTTTCCTGATGTGCTACCTCATAAGGAAACGATTGCCCTAGGCAGAGTGCATGAGAATTTACACAACAAAGTAAGGCCATCGAAAGATGAGTGATCGGCTCTGCAGGCAGCTCTTTCTAAGCTCTAACTCTGTCACCTGGTGAATGGTGCTCTAGTCTGTAAACCAGAGAAATTTTTGGTTTTTTGTTCCTCAAGCGAAATGTCCCTAGTAGTTGCCAAAAGTTGTGAATAAATATTCAACAAGCTCCCGTTGGGTATTATTTTGCTCTAAGTATCGTCCCGTGTAGCACAAGTAATCCACTTGGCCTTTTTGTCAAAGTTTTTTGCCCCCTCCATGTGTCCGCTTTGAGCACCCTAGAGGTTTCCTTTCCTTCGCATCTCAGGAATTTGTGCTATGCTTCCACGTGTTGTAGCTATGGGCCATTTTGATCATTTATTTTTGCTTCCTCATTGGGCCCCACTTGAGTGCCACATAGCTCTCATTTCCCAAGGAAATTTGGCAGGTCCCATGATTGGTGTCTACAATGACTTGTGCTACATGTCTACTCTGCACAATCTTTCAGCGAAAGAATGAAATAATGACCGTGGGTAGCGAAATGATGTCACGTTTCTTTTTTGCACACAACTGATGATAAACTTCCTCCACTTTTGGATAGAGCTCTGCCCACTCGACACATGTCACCTTGGCGCAAGTCTTCAGTGGCGAAAGATAAAGGTTCACACAGGCAATGCTATGCTCCCACATGTCTCTTCGCCGGTTCTTGTATTCAGGGGATGAATCAAGCAAACCAAATGTTGCGATTGGCCACTGCATGTCATAACTACCTCATGAGATGCTAACACTTGTCTGTTTAACCTTATCAGGACCACCGCCATCGTTTGCAGAGGATACACCTAAGCCTGAGATGATCGGATGCTTGGTTTCGAATCTTTTTTGTTGCAATGGCTTGGGGAATATTCTTATTTCTGCATCATTGCTAGAGATTGTGAAATCTTTTCTATTACGCCTTTGCAGGCAGTGGGAGTTTTCTACTATATATAATTCTCTCTATTTTGAGTGAAGGGTCTGGATTTTGAAGGAACATTGATTTTAGGAAAAAACACCATGCCCTTATTACTATTTTATTTTATTGCAAAAGACTTTCAGACTGTGCCAATTTTTTGGCCTCTCTCTTCTTTCATGCTATTTGATTAAACTTTAAACTGTGGTGATATTGTCTGGATATTTCATTTGGGAGCTTCTATATATATTGAATGCAAGTTTGCTGATCTAGATTATGTCTAATGACTCTTCTTAGTAGTAGGAGTGTATGCAATGTTAATTTATGTCAATGAATGGATTATCTATACTTTAATTTTCATTTTCTACCTTTCTGGAACACTACAAATACCAATCTGGCCCTTAGATCTATGATTTATCGTTCCTATCTTTAATTCTTGGCACATCGCCTTTGATTAGACTTTATTTTATTATATCTATTCCCTTTTCCCTTTCCAAAACCCCATTATAGAAGAAGTTGATTTCTATAAATATCTGAAGGTCACTTAGTTTAACACAAAAGGTCCCAGATAGACTGAGTTTCCCATAAGACACTATTACCTTGTCAAATTTTGGCATCAACAGGTGACATTGGCATGCCTCCTTTGGTTTGTTTCCCTAGTTAGGCATTTCTCTCCTACTATGGAGTCCCCATTTTTAGCCTTAGAGAGGTGGTCCCCTACTCTCTCTCATGTTTTGGTGGACGTGGATCATGATTCTTCTTGGACAATTATCCAAAGAAGGAAGAGGGTTCTTCCCAAATAATTCTCCCAATGCCATGCTTGGGTGAAGGGTTTGAGAATATCTAAGTCTAGTTATGACATGATTTTTCCATTTTACATTCTTTTTTATCTTGATATGGTGGTTACAACTATGTTGTATCAGAGAAACCCAAATCTTCTACTAATCCTTCAATAGAGTTAATTAATATAGCTTCTCTCTCTAAATTTGAACTAACACTTCATTACTTCTTGAACCTACAAAACAACTTACTTTCCACCTTATCTAATACACAACCAAAAGTAATATATGAAACCATAAATGGTTTTCAATACCGTAGATTAAAATCATGAGCCAAGTGACATATATAAAAGATACCTCACGACAAGTATCTAAAAGTCACAAGCATTTTTCTAGAAGCTCCAAGAATTTTCTAATGGCCTTAACCATCCAATTTCACTAAGGGGCAAAAACTACCATTTGAAAGAGAAAATAACAACTTATGTCCAAGAAAAGGCTACCCACTTTTTACATCCAAAATGCTTTCTTGCATGTTTTACATTGCCATAAATGGTTCTTACACTATTATAAATGGTGAGATGCTCTTCCACTTTATGTCAAATGTCTAAATGTGTTGTCAGCATAATTAAACTTCCCCATGAATGCCACCTTTAAAAGAATCTTCAAGTGTCTAGAGAATAATATTTAAACATACAAATATTTTTTCACATGTGAAACATGAAAATTCCTCTCTTCCATGATTTTTGAAATCATATAAAATAACGATTATAAAATATTAAAATTAAAATACATAATCATAAGATAGGATTCCATGCCACGGAACTGCTTCGTAGAGCTTAAATCAAATTTTGCAAGAATTAACGTAACGAATCATAACTACATAGAAATAAACTAGCGTTCATAAACTACATAGAAAAAGCTATGAATGATTAAAAGCCTTCAATCTTCGAGATAATATGCACCAGATTCTGTCTATCTTATGGGCAAGAAACATTTATGAAAAATATAAAACCGTCTGCTTGGACAGAAAAGATAGGATACAGAGACATTTCGAATGTTCCGATTTAGTCATTGTTCCTTGGTAAACACAAGTTATTTCTTATCTTCTCAACTCCAAACCCACTACATGTTTTTGTAAACCTGCAATAGATTTTAGAGTAAATATGACCACAAGAAGACACTTCACCTGAAAACCATTAAAATCTAGAGAAGTACAACTTCATCTGAATCGTTTATTACAGACTAAAACCTAAAATCATATTTACCAAGTGAGCGTACAAGAAAACTCAGATCTTCCCTCTAGAGATAAGAGGAAAATCATTAAAATCCAGTGAAATACAACTTCATCTGACTCGACTTTTACAGAATAAGACCTAAAACCATACTAAGTAGATTCAGATCTTCGCGGTAGAGCTGATGTTTAACACCTAAGACTCATGGAAGAAGAAAGAGAGTACAGCCCTACGTAAATCTACATTTGATCTTAGCATGGCTGTACTCTCTCTCTTCTCCTATAGGTATTGGTGATCCATAACAATGGCTTACAAAGTAATCTATGAAGAGCTTCAAACTTGAAGAATACCCAAAATGTCGAGATCATTTATAGGGGAGAAAAAGCTATCATATTATTATAGAATAGAATTAGAAATGGAATCATGGAACCGTCTCCATTGGCAATGAACGTGTAGTTAGAGATGCCGTTATCGGGGAACAAGGGAAAGTTCAACGAATCCAAATTTAGTAGTCCAGCAGTTCCACGGATTCCGAAAAGAATATAATCTTCTTTACTTGACAATACATTCTTTTTAATCGACACAGTGCCGCGAAGAACAAACATTCAAATAAAGTTCTTCATTCATAGTGACACCGGTGTTCCAAATGGAGCCTTGTTTTAACGAAGTCAAAAGTTGCTCAAAGTAAAGATGTGAAGAGACAACTGGTGGGTCGAATGGACTCCTGCTGATAAGGCAGATAATTTGTTTAAAACATATGGAGGCTCCCATAAGATGTAACATCATATTCTAGACCACTGTGGAGAACAAACATAGGTGTCAAGATTTATTTTCTATTTTGATCTTGGAGGTAAGGCATTTAAGGGATGTCCATGCCACTATCTACTTTTTGGTTGGAACTTATGTTAAAGAAGTAATAAGTAGTTGAAGCTGTGAAATTAATATGCGACCATATTTTTAGAATGAAATTGGTTTATTAAAGTTTAATTTTATTTATAGATTATTAAAAAAAAAAATGAAACAAAATTAAATTGAAAAAAGGAAAAGTCTTTTTATAGTCCATGATATTAGGAAATCCATTTTTGGGTCTAGAGATGGCTTAGAGTATATGGGACTCCTTGTAGTCCCAATATGAGGGAGGCACCTAACTCGCGCTCCACAATATGAGGCGTACATACCTCACCCTACAGGATTTGAACTTGTAATCTCTCTTTCAAGTAAATGAAACAAATTTAATGAATTGTTTAAGAATTTTTACATATAAATTATTGAAACAATTGAGTTGTAGAATTAAGTTATTTTTGAAATAGAAATTTCTTTTATTTTGTACATAATTCATTATTTAAATCTTAATAGCACAATGTCTATAAATGATATAATACAGTTTTTTTAGAAAAATATTAGATCCATGACTAAGCATTTCAATCCATGAATCTAATATCTCATCCCATTTTCAAAGATAAAACGTTAAGAACAAGTAATCACTCATAACTGGATTTAGAGAGAAGAATCATGTTATGTTAATTTTCAACCTTTTATTACATTACATTACTAATGTTGGATAATAACCTCTAATTATACCTCAACCTTGAACAATGCTTTATGTCCATAACAACTCATACAACTTTTATGGATTGTACATACATTCAATATTTTTATTTTCATGTTTTTAAGACATAATAAATGACAATAAATTTATACAAAAAAAAATAACATAGTTTTTTAGAAACCTAAATATATCTTAGTATATCTAATCCTAATTGACTAAACACGTCACCTAGAATGAGTTCCTTTCACCTAAAGTATCGTAGAATTAATTAAATAGTCATGTTATTGGATTAATTACCTTTTCCATCTCACTTCACAATAAATAAGAAACAATTACGATTTTTCACCTACTTTTAATCTCACACATGGCTAAAATAATTAAATAATAATTTTAATTCTTCATATATTCCCTAAACATGTTCCAATAATAAAGTTCACCTAAGAACACTTGTCCTTATGGCTCCATTATTCTCTCCATCAAACCTAGGAATACAACCCAACTAGATGCACATGTCCCTTATTTTCCTCATGGTCAGAACCACTTACTAAATTTAGTAAGTGCATCTTAGTCATTCACAATCCATCAACCTCTATCTCAACCCTCCATTATTTACTTTATCCTAGGAAAATATTCTCAAGTATTCTCCACTATTGATCTTACTATTAGATCTTGACCTTCCAATGCCTTCTCCAAAATTCTATAAATTGAGGCACTCCAACATTCATTTCATATCCATTAACTTTATGCTAGGTAAATGTTGTAAAATTAGGTAACTTTCGATCAAAGTATCGTCCACGTATCAATTACCATTAGAGAAAAGAGTCCAACAATAGATATTATGGAAATTATAATCAATTTGATTGTTTGATGTTATGTTTTGTTGTATTATTTTTTGTTGAGCTCTATCTATAGAGTTTTTTCATTGTTTGAAATATGAATCTTCTGCTTTGAATTTTTTGCTATTTGAATTTTAGATTATCATTGTATATTTTTAATATAACTAATGAGGCTCAATGAAATTTGAAATCAATAATTTCTTTGGTTTTGGTCTACTGATGTAGTTGTGATCAAGCGGTCCTATCAAACCACATAGCCAGGAAACCAAAGAACACATCCACATGCCAATTCAAAATTATTCTTTATTTTTTATTACAGTTTCATTACACATGGTTTTATAGAGCTACAAAATATATGCACTACCATTAACAAGTTATATATTGGCCCTTATTCCCTCTACTCCTTCCTAGAAAGGAATATAAAAATGAAGAAAACATTTATTTTTATAAATTAGTGGCGAAGACAGTTAGATCAAATCAAATCTTGGTTGTTATAGTATCTAATTCAATGTATAAATGATGAGTGAAGAAGAAGGCCACAATTCTATAGATGACCAAAAAAGTTTACAAACCAATAGCAAGTGGAAGTTTTACAGGTTCAAATGACCAAAAAATTTCACATGTCATGTGGAAATGTGTTGAAGTGTGTTGGGATCTATTTGGGTCCTAATTAAGGATTTATGTAGGTCACCATTTGTTCCTATCCACCGTGGGAATGTTTAGGTGATGACCTATTTTGAATTTGAATGTATAACAGCTAGTCGTAGACAATAGAGAAATTTTTTGAGGTAGAGCTTGATGGGTGATCCCACAATAGTGGTTTACAATTTTTGGCCAAACTGGACACTGAAATATATATTTTTAACTAAATCTTCACTTTCAGGCACCTATAGCGGCTAAACTGTGAGGAATTTGAAGATGATGCAAACTAGAGTTTCGTGAAATTTTGTCTATAGATTCTAAATATATTTTTTTCAAAAAATTTGGAATTAGATTGCACTTATTTTTCCATCTCCCTCGAAAACTAGTTTTTTTTTCAGAAAACAACATTTTTAAAAAGTGACACTCACCGTATAACACATAATTTTTTTTCCATGAAGGATAAAATTCTAATTCTTTCAAATTTAGATTTTTAACTCTGATATCTAGTGCTTCCACTTGGTTAGATAGTTTTTTATAGAATATTTTTTCTTTAATCAGGTTTTGAAGTCAAAATAATTACAATTTAGACATAGCGCGACCGTATACCGCATAACTTTTTTTGTATGTATCAAAATTCAATTTTTCTTTTTCTGTTGGATCAAGGACTTCAATATCTGGGGCACTCATATTTTTCAAAAAAAAAATTGATGATCTGTTATTTTTCCACATGTGTAGAACAGAGAGCTTGATTTTCAGTGAAAAACCTACATTCACAAGAAATAAAAAATAAATATAATAATCAAATTAAATTTATTGAAATTATAAATTTTTGGAAGCTTATAATAGGGAATACATGCTTACAAAAAAATAAGTTTTAAATGAATTCATTTGATCCCCCAAAAGGTAAATCAAATGTGGTTTTTTTATCAGCATTTTGATATGTGTAAAGGAGACTTCGTTATAGGTATGGTTTAAAAGTAGCGGGGTTCTATCTAAGGGGGCTTGGTCCAAGGTGGTTTGATCAAAGCCTCTTTAATTGGAATCCTTTAAATGGAAAATTTCAAGGCTTAAATCATTATATTTTCTAAAAATATGTGATTTCAGCAAAAATCAGAATCTCCCAGAAATTGTAAACCACTATTGTGGCAGCACCCTGATATAAATATGTATGGTGTTGATGCAAAAGGTAATAACGAAAGAGTAAGAAGTAAGATAGATGCAAGATTGATGTGAGTGATGTGTGTGATGTGAAATTGAGTAGAGAAGTGTGAATTTCATGCTAGGGTTCTTGAAGGCAGTGAATTGAAGGCATCCAAAATCTTTCATGTGAGACTGAGAAAGTGTGTGAGAAATTTTGGTGTACTCTTTGTTGCATTTAGAAGTGTTTTAACTATGTAACATTCTTCTTCTATCTTCTTGTATTATTTTTGTGGTAGTGATCCCTAGTTGTGAGCCTTTTTGGATATTGTGACCTATTCTGGTAGTGAGCCTCATTGTACTAGTTTTTCTATTACTTGTATTGTGAGCTAATCCTCATCGTGATTTTTTGCTCATTGGGTTTTCCACATAAATATAGTGTTCTCATGGGTATGGATTTGTGATTTCAATTTCCGTTATCTACATTTCATGATTAATCAATCTAATAGAATAAGGGTTTAGTGAATTCTTATGGATCTATTTACTGTTGAGGTTTTTGAAGGTTTAATTTGCTATAATTGATTCACCCCCACTCTTAGTTGTCTTGTTCATTTTAACAAAGGATCAAATTGAGAGCAAGGAAACATAGAAGAAGATTGAACTATAGATTTTTGGGTATGAGGCTTATAGACTACCCTTGCACTCTTAGGATGTTTCGCCTAAAAGGAGAGAGATAAACCTCATGCAAAATCAATGTGGTTCACTCAAATTATGAAATGTATGATGCAATTAAGAGTAAATGGAATTATTTAAGTGCAATTGAATGAACTATTTGACTAATTATGAATGCAAAACCTAAGAATTATGCAATGTTGGAAAACACAATGTGATATGCAAACATGAACTAAGTATGCACAAATGCAAAACAGAAAAGAAGGTTGAATCAGAGTGCACTTGGAGGTTTGATGAAGATTCTAGAATATGTTGAATACTGACAGAGATTATTGAAAACCATTAGTGGGACTCATTTGGCACTAATGGCAAATCAATCCTACTTTTGGGAACTGGTTTCTGATTGTCGGGATCTGAAATCTAACAAAATCTAGATTTCCAGCCTTAAGGTGGGACTCATTCACCACTAATGTTGAATCATTCCTCTCCCAAAATTTTGAGAAATCAGGAACCAATTCTGTAGCACTAGATCTAAGGTTGTCTACTTGTCGGGTTAACAGTGTCAAATTTGCAAAAAATGGACTGTAGGTTGTCTCCAAGCTTGAAATATGATTGATTTGACGTAAAAAAATTTGTTGACTTGTTGACCATCTTTCAACACCTAATTTCTTGATAAATCTGCATACACACATCTACAAACACACATGCAAAATGGGAAAAATGGTTGAGGGTTAGAGAATAGGGGTTTTCCTTGGTCAAACCCCACTTTGGTAATCAAACCCTAAATAATGAAATGAAATGAAAAGAGTGTGATAAATAGATAACATGAAAATTTCATAAACTTACCATACCTTTGATGCTCAAAATCTAAAGATATGTCAATGGCTGCTTCAAGACACTTGATTGATGCTTGATTAAATGATGCAAAGTGTTGAAATGTGATTTGAATGCTTAGTGAATGAGAAGATTGCTTGAATGTGTTAGGAGATGTAAAATGAGGAGAAAAACACTTATTTATACACACTTGTGCCTTAGTAAACCAATGATACCTCATCACAGGCCAACATCAAGTAATTTTGAATAAAAGCCCAAAATAAAATTTGAAATATTTTGAATTTGGAGCCAAGAGGGACTAATTTGCCACCCATGGAAAATGGGTCCCACCTTGGATTTGAAAGTGGGTGTTGGGAATTATCTTGCATTTAATGTTTTTTTTTCGGGTTTACATTCAAAAATACACTTAATTAAGCCTTATAAGGGTATAAAGCGGTCAAATAAAGCATAAGAAAGGTGTAATTAGTGAAATTAAGCCTAGAAAAGCATGAAATCTTGTTACAAGACTTTACAACACTTCAAAATAGGACTTGATAAGTGATGAAAAGGTAATTTTTAGGTGAATTGTAATGAATAAAGTCCAAAAAAGTGTAGAAATGTTTTACAAGACTTCATAAAACCTTCACAAGATGCCATTATTTAAATTTTAAGGACCTAATGTGAATGTTTAAGCCACATTACAACATTAAATCAAAGAAAAATGGACCAAGAATCATGAAGAAAGGCCTAAAAGACCATGAAAACGACAAGGGGCCATTTTTCTACAACACAAGGATAAGGGATGATAGGAAATAAAAACTATTAGAGTTTGCTAATAGCCTATTTTTTCATAGGATATCATGCATTTTAGGCCACCCAGAGAATGCTTCTAATGGGTACAATTTAATTATTGCTAGTCATGTTGTTCATGTCCTACTAAAGTTTTGGCTTAAGTCTATCCAAGATAGTTGGTGTCTTAGGAGGTAGTTAATTGAAAAGATGTATGAGAGGGAAAATTTACTTTAATCCCCCTATAGAATTATTTATTATTTTGGATAATTTAGGTACAATTTAGGATAGTTTGGTTATGCAAAAAAATTATCAAATTGCTATGGAGCAATCCTTAGATTTTTTCAAAGATCTTGAGTGTGGCATTATGGCTTTTTTTTTTTTGAAGATGGAAGGATAAAGGATTTTAAGTCATGGAGGGTTGAATTTAGTAATATCTTTTCTCCCATATTAAGTTATATTTTTGTAGAAGATAATATGGATATGGACAAGTGTAATGTAGCTATGGATAGCTTGGCAAAGTTAGAGACAAATCTTGTAAAGTTTGATGATGCAAAGAAGTGGACTAAGGTGGAATATTATTCTCATTTGAATCATGTTTGGAGAATTCTAGCATCTCCTTGGCCTTTAGAAAATATATTTGTAGCATGGATGGAGAAGTACAACTAAAAAATCATATGCCCATCCATTTTTTCTCATCATTCAAATTAGAGGAATATCTTTTTCAACAACTTTTGTAAGTTTTTTTTCTTCTAGCATTGTACCTTTTCTATTTTTTAAAGTAGTTCTACCATTATTTTTTATCCTTGAGACAAGTTGTCAAATTAAATTATGGCATCTATCCATTTCTTTAGTTTTTTTTCTCCCGTGTCTCTATAAAAGGTAATTTTGAGCCATTTTGTAAAGATCTTGGATATTTTTGTAAGAATTTTTGTTTTAGTCTACTCTTTTCAAGTCCAAGTTTTTAGGGAAGGAATTTTTGGCTATAGGTGTTGTCATTGATATCATATGTGCATGATGAAGTCTGTATATATTTTGGAGATAATGCAAGTGCAGAGATATAGTCAACAATATAGTTAGATGTATGAATGGTGATCAAACTAGTGTCTATGAGTGATGCGGTGGTTGGTAATATTTTTCCAATATTTTCCCTACATGTAAATGATAATATCATTCCTAATTGATGTACTACACATTAAGATAAGTTGGAGAAGTTTGGAAAAGGTATTAATAGTGTATTCACTATAACAGTGTCATGACCTTTTAGTCTACATCTCTTTGTAGAGTAAGTTCTTGACTTGTGGTTCAAGAGGTTAGTTGGATGTGATGTCAAGGTATTATATCTAAGAAATAAAATACTTACACCTTCCACAAAAAGGGTTAGAGATAACAATGTTTTAGTCTATCTAATATAATGTTAAAAGCTTGTTGGAATGATCTATATTCCTCTAGTGAGACATATGTGACCATGAAAACTTAGGAATATGTTCACATAGGGGTATGTGTTATTCCTTGCAATTCTGAGGAGTTTTGGTGGTCTGCAAGATTAGTTTTCAAATAACAATCTATTACAGCTTGTCTGGAATGCTATGTTTCTATACCTTTAGCAAGTTTCTCCTCTTGCACCAGTATTTTATGATTAGATACTTAAGTAAAAGGTTTAATGGATATTATGCATGGTCTACAATGCCTACATCTAGGTACACATAATGATTTTGGTATCTCCCTAGTTGTGTGAAGTTAGATTATGAGAGTGTTGGTGGTATTGATTCTATTTTGGTTGACATGACTTGTTGCATTCTCTATGGTTGATCTTGTTCAATTAAATTTGTCTTAAATAATGTGTTGTGAAGTATTTGGGACCTAACATAGTGTATAATGATCTGCAAGTAAATCTCTTTTATTTTGGATGTGTTTTGCTACCAACCCATTCAATATCAATCATTTCATCTATGATCATCTTGGAGTTGACTTAATTGGTGTTTTGTGCTATTGCAAAGGATACAAATAGAAGATAATTTTTTTTTGTGAAGGTGATGATTAACAGTCATGTGAGATAGAGCAGAATGAAAGATATGAAGTGTCTAAAATCAATGTGAAGGGAAAATTATGTAAAACAATGACTGTAACTTCAACATGCATTAGATGCTTCTTTGAAGTAGTTCATAATCAATTTTCTCATTATCTTATTCATGTATCCTACTCTACAATAGTGATTCTCATTATATCCATTTGTGTCTTGATCTAAGGTTGTATACCTTAGTCTACAAATCTATAGGAAGTGATCCTTAAGCATGATAATTTTTGTTAGTAGTGAGCTACATATATTGTGAGTTAATCCTCACCATAGTTTTTCCCTCATTGGGTTTTCCACATAAAAATATTGGTGCCTTCATGTGATGAATGTGTTCTTTTTTATTTTTTTTCAATTATGTGATGAGTTTTTAATTTGCAAATGAAAATGGTTAAGTTATAATATATGTTGATTCACTGCACCCTTCTCAACACATCATTGTGTTCAAAATTTTTTATTAGAGCCAAGTGTCTTGAGAAGATTAACAACTAAGGTTGATCCTACTCTTGACAACATGGGGTATGTTATAAAAATCAATGATATGCTTATTTTAGAACTAGATCTAGAATCAATAGAACCTAAAGGTTGAGATATCAATCCAAAATAATATGAAGTAGAATTTCAAGGAGAGCTCTAATCTGCTCTTGAAGATTTGGATGAAGTAAGGTTACATAATTTCAAATATGAGTGCATGCTAGAAGAATCAAAAGAGATAATAGATAAAATGAAGGAAAAAGATATAGAATCAAAACAAGAAATTAGCAAACTGAAAGCTCACATAGGAGGTAATGGATGTGAAATGAAAAATAAAGAAGTTGAAGACATGATATCAAATTTAAAAGTCAAAGTTGAAGAATACAAGAGGATTGAGGATTTCTTGAACATGAAGCTCAATGACAAGACTATTGAATGTTTAAAGCTTGAGGAAGAAATTGAATCCCTAAGAAAAGTGTTGTAAGAATGAAGGTGTTGTTATTGATGTCATGGATATAATTTATTGGTTGTATATGTCAAGGATATTGAGAAAATTGTAATAAAGAAAGGTTGCAGGTGTTTAGTGGTTGGTTCGGGTTTTGCTCCAAATTTTCTTCTATGTTTGTGTGGTTCAAATATGTTGATCATGGTTGTTGAAAGATGCTATATCCAGATTTTTGGCTTATGATTCATTGTACTATATAAGTTATGTTCACCAGTTGTGAACTATGGTTTCCTATGCTTCTAGGTGAGGTCCGGGAGAAATGTTGTTCATCCATATTTCTCTTTGGTTAAGTCTTATGACTTGCGATTCTAGAGTTAAGTTTTTATGATCGTGTTGAAGATAATTTTGGTATCTAGAAGGATTTGATGATGCTAAGAGTTGCATGTGCTTAATTGTTCTATGTTTTTTTACACTGGTTTGGTGGACCTTGTGTTGAACGCTACCTTTGAAGTTTATGAACCATGTTGGAACCTACTTGGGTCATCATCAAGCATTTTTTTTGGTCACCCTCATTCTAATTCAACCCTAGGATGTTTTGGTGCAGACCTAATTTCAATTTAATGATGGATGGCTAACTTTAGATATGTTTCAAAGTTGAATATGGTATAAATACAAGATGAGTTAGTGGTGAAAGAAATAAAAAGAGATAAGTGCAAAGAAATAGAGTAGATAGATGTGAAACAGATGTGAATCCATGTGTGTATGTGATGTGAGTGTGGCAGGTCAGTGTGAAGCCTAAATGTTGAGTTTCTAGATGAAGTGAGTTGAAGGTGGACTCTATCATTCATGCATGTCTGCAAGTGGTTGAGAAAATAGTGGTGGAATTCTCTATTGCATTGAGATTCTATTCTCTTTGTAACATATCTCTTTTAATTTCTTTATATCTCTATGGAAGTGAGCCATCTGGGTGCTTCTTCATGTTGGATAGTGAGTCCTCATTTTGGTAGTAAGCCTTTTTCCTCAAGCAGTGAGCCTTTGTAATCAGTTTTGATATTCTCTATAGTGTGATAATCCTCACCGTGGTTTTTCCATGTAAATCTGGTGTTACTGTGTTTGTGTGATGGTTTCCAATTTCTGTACTTGCACTTAATGTTTAATCATTTTAGTAGAGTTAAAGATTTGTGATTGATCTAAGTTCTAGTGAATGTTTTAAAGTTTAAATATGCTACAACTGATTCACCTCCCCTCTTAGTTGTCTTGTTCAATAATTGGTATTACAGCTTGGTGTAGTCAAAGGAAAATTAGATTGTTAGCTTGTTACATAATAACACCAAAATCCAATGAAATAACGAAGCACAAAGGAATACAATGAAAACAAAAGGCAATTATATCACCAGAACTCTTCATCTTCCATGGTTGACCTTCGTTACACCTTCTAGTTTGCAGCAAATCAATGAGGCCCTCAGATTTCAAATGAGCAACATATAATGATGTTCAAGTCCTATGCAAATGTTGAAGGATTTATAAAAATGTGACTATGTCTATGCCTATGACTAAAAGTCAATGTCTATGCCTATGCTTAAAACAAATGCCAATATTGAAATACTACAATTGCCTATGACAATAAATGTGAAACTAAGTAAATGCCTATAATAATTACGCAAAATGTCAGCATGTGTGTGTCCTTGAAAAATGAGAAGAAGATGGCATTTTATAGAAAAGGCCATTTCGAATGGACAGACGAGATAAATCAATGTGAGAACCTAAAATGAACAATCCAGATTAAACCTGAGAATCCCTAATTAGGGTTAGGGAAAAATCTTTAATCGAACGGTCAGAATAAAATCGGATCGACGGTGGAGAATAAATGAGACAAATTAATTAGGAAATAAAGATTTTCAAAAAATCAAGAAGATAAGATTGCCTGATTTGCGGATTCAAAAATCAAAGAGATAAGATTTGGAAAATCAAGAATGCCCAATGCTTGATTTTGAAGATTAATTACTAATTTGAATTAAAATAATTCAAATTATGGATTTTGAGAGATAATAAATAATCTTTTTCAGATTATTTATCAAAAAGGACTGACAGTTAAGATTGACATGACATTTTAAATAATTTAATTTATTTAAAATGGGAAGAATTTGAAATTGGCAATTAAATAATTAAATTTAATTATTTAATTTAGCATATAAGACTAATTAATTAAATTAATTAATCAATTCATTTAATTAAGACAATTAGTGACATATTAAATAAATAAATGTAATTCATTTATTTAATAATCAGGAAGAATTAATGAAGAAAGGGGAATTAAATAAATTACGAAATTTATTTAATTAAGGGAAGATTTAGACAATTAATAACGTATTTAATAAATAAATGAAATTTATTTATTTAATAATCATGAAGAATGAAAGGACATGAATTAATTAAATAATCATGAATTATTTAATCAATAGTCGAATGTGGACCAAGGACATAATTAAATGTCATAATTATGCTAGGATGAAAGTGGTAAAAATGAAGCTTGCAGGCCTAGGTCATTTTTAGGTGTCTACATTTTTCCCCTCTTTGTCATAATGTCACTTGTCGCATTGTGACAAAGAAAACAAGTCAGAAATATGCCCTAGTGGAAAATAAGATGAGGAAGAAAAACAAGGAGGGTTATGGTATGCCCCCTCGAGAGGAAAGAAGGGTTCCAAGAACATGGGTGTGCTCTCGAAATTAATGAGAAGACTAGAATATGAAGAGACGAATAAATTTTAGTGCAAAAGACATGAATGCAATGCTTATATGAGATGGGTGAGAGAAGATGACAAGCCTAAAGAAGATGCATGTTAGTTCCTAGACCAAATCCTTCAAAACATTTCCATAGGACTTTAATATTTATTGCTCTTAATCATCATTGGGCGATAAAAATGACACAAATGGACAACAAACACCATGATATTCTGTAGACCAAGGTGTGCAAGGTCATCCACTTGAAAAATAGACAGTCACAGACAAGGAATGTCCTAACTCATACTAAGGGCGAAGTTGCCTTAGTGTTTTTGTCAAGACAATCCATAGACAATAGTCAAAGAAAATAAAATAGGCCAGGAGACGTCATCGCACCTCTAAATCCTTCATGGGACATCCTCGAGGTAGCTAGTAACATGACCAAAAGACAAGACAATAAAAATATAAGACAAAATAGCCAAGATAGTCAAAAGATAAGACAAGATAGACCAGAAAGATTAAACCATTTTATTTTGTTTGCCAATGTTTGTTTGCCAAAGATTGAATTCTTGTCGGTTTGACAGCTTTGACAATTTAAGAGTTTTTCCAATTTGACGGTGTTGACGGTTTGACGGGGCCTATTATCAGGAAGGACACATCCTAAAAAGGCAAAGGACATTTTGATGAGGTCTAACTCCAAGAAGGACACATCTTGAAGAGGACCAAAGAGTGACGAGACTGACATTGTTTTGAGTAATATGTTTTGGCAAGTTGACTGATGTTGACTGTATGATTGATTGGCTGTGTTGTCTAATTTTAACCAATTTTGACATTGTTTCAAATGACTTCTTTGTGTCTGATTTTGACTATGTCTGCTTATTTGACTGATGTGACGATTGTGACAAATGCCATGATTTTATTTGGACCAACCTAAAAGGACTGACCCTAATGTCTCAAAGGACTCATCAAGCGATGGCCTGGCCTATGTAGCAAATGTGAGACAACATGCCGACAATGACATGGACTAACTGACATGACTGACTTTGACTCCATTTTTAGGATTTTGACATTGATTTGGATATTTTTGTGTTTTCTTACATTTTATGATTTTTGTTTTTCTTCAGGACATTTTATGATGTTTTGGTCTTTCTTTCAGGACATTTTTATGATGTTTTTGTCTTTTTTCAGGACTTTTTACGATGTTTTTGGATTTTGACATTTAAGAGGATCGTGACAAATGCATATGACTGATGCCTACACATGAGAATCTAAGGAAAAACATGATTGTGCCCCTAGTCAAGCTGAATACCAATTGACATGTGATGACAACGTTGTTTGACATGGGAAGGACGCATCCCAAAACAACGTGAGGACGATGACAATAATGTGATGAAAGTATGGAGGTCTACCGCTGGGCCAGGAACGCAGTCTAGTAACATTTTGGATAATGTGCTTGTATGAATTGGACTCGTTGCATTTGGAATGACTTGGTTAGGGCTAGATGGGATGATGGAGTTTCCTTAGACCATTTGACAAGGGAAAGCCAAGATAGGTGACACGCATAAAAGGACAAAAGGTGGACTTGGTAAAGGATGGGAGACATGAGACTAAGGGAATGTCATATGGTTTTCAAGGACTATGCCATATAAGGACAATAAGACTATGACAGTTAATGACCTGATGTTTCGTGAATCGTGTATGACCGAAGGATAGACATGTCAAGAGTTTTCCCAAAGCATGATTTATGTGTGCCAGTTTTATGTCAAGACCAAGGTAAGTAGGAAATTGGACGGAAATGATAGGGCTTAGATGGATGTCAATGTCATGAGGAAGGCATGAGAAATGAGATGACTTGCCCCCAAGTGTAAGAGTCCACATAGACGATTTATTTTACACATGACACCTATTTTCCAGGTTTTCATCATGGTACCTATCCAGGGCGCCTGTTTGCTAGGTTTTCACCATTGGATGAAATTTTTCTCTTTACTATTTTCTTGACCTTTTGATTTTTTTGGTGTCACCAAGACGCCTGTTTGCCAGGTTTTCATCAGGGTGACGATTTTTTGATTGTTGATTTTTTTTGTATTTCTAATTTTGCGGATAGCCTGGATGCTTTAGATAACCACTGACTGTTCTAAATCCACTGACGGCGCTGATGTAGAGACTGGTGCCATAATATGCCAATAATGACCTTGCTGAAGGAGTTGTCTTGTCAGGATCGTAGCACTTGTATACAACTAATCGATGTCATTGTGATCCTTTCTGATACTAGAGTTGGCCTTATCAAAATACGCACATCGCAATAGAGTTCCATGAGAGTCGTTGTGGTAAAGAGTTGTTAACATGATGTGACAGATTTGTGACATAGGATTTTTGGACTTTAGGCGAGATGTAGGATTATGACAAATGATGGTAGACGTGGAAAAGTTGTTTGGACGTTTGGATGAATGACTTTTTATTTTCCAAACTTGGGATGGTGTATGACGGATTTTGGAGGGATGGCATTTGGAACCAACACATTTATATGCCTTGATTGATGACCATTTTGAAGGAGGTGGACATGTGTTATATGTGGGAGTCCTCTTGTCTTGTGGCTCCACATTGTGATTGACTTTTGTATTTGACTTGGTGTCTTTGTTTGATCCATCTTTCTTTGGGATCCATTTTAATTTTATTTGTCCTCTTGTCCTTTTGTTTGATTCAATGATAGAATGATGGTTTATGGTGTGGGTGGAGGGGGTGTTGGCAGCAATCTTATGACAAGGATTTCTCATGGACTCCATTTTGACATTTGTATCTAACAAGGTTGCCCCCAGTATCGAGGAGGTACCACTGGCATCGTTTGATTTGCTATCTAAGGAATAACCAATACCTTGATGTCTGTAATTTTCCTGAAGTTGTATTGGTTCTAGAATTCCTTGCTCGTGTATGCCTAGTCCTTTGCCTTGATATTGCATGCTTTGACAAATTCTATTTGCGATGGGGTATTTATTGTTTTGAAAGCAAGATGCTAACCCATCATGATGTCTATGGACACTGTCACTTGTAATATTTTCATCTGCAAGAAAGCCTGCTCTGACAAAGATAGATGACCCTAGTTGATAAAGTGTCTTAGCTTCATTGTCATGTTGGACATATTCTTGACTGATATTTTTGGTCTGATCATGCAACATGTCAGGTTCAAATAATTATGTTGGTGCTTCGAAGCTATCATTATGTTTAGTGTCATAGAGTCCAATTATTTTAGCTATAACTTGATCATATGCAAGCATGTCCCTAGTGGAAGATTCTTCATCTGGAGGAATATCGTTTATGTGTCCCATGGAGGCAAGTGTCTCATCGTGGAAAGTGTTAATAGTCGAGGCCTTTATAAGGTCGGCAAGTGTTTGATCATGAATGGTGTAAAGGTCAAGGAGTGGATCATTTTGGACTTCTTGGTCAATGGTAGGGTCTTGGTTGAAGATGGGGTCGTCATGGATTTGGACTTCTTGGTCAATGATGGGGTTGTCATGGATTTGGACTTCTTGGTCAATGATGGGGTCTTGGTCAAAGATGGGGTTGTTGAAAATAGGGTCATGGGATGGACTACCTTGTTCTTGACATGAGAGTGACATTATAAGGTCATGCATTGGGCTTTCGTTTTGACATGTATCCTCAAGTGTAGACGATGGGATGTGACTTTGAGTAATGACAAAATTTTCATGACTAGATGTGGCCTATGAGGGGATGACTTGAAAAGGATTAATGAATGACAAATTAGGACAAGATGTAGGGACTTGGATGGGACTAGTATGTGAAGGACTAGGATATGACATGGGTACTTGCATTGGACTAGTATGTGAAGGACAAGGGTATGACGTGGAGACTTGGACTAGATATGACATGGAGTCTTGGACTGGATTAGGATGTGACGGCATAGGATGTGACATGGGGACTTCAACCGGATATGCCATGGAGTCTTGAGCTGGATTAGTGTAAGGTTGACTAAAATAGGACTTGGAGACTTGGACGGGATCGATATGGTATGATGTGGGGACGTGACATGAGTTGGTAGACGGTTGATAAGGCATGTAGACTTAGACGGGATTGATAGGTGAAGGGTCAGAATATGACATGGAGGTTTGGAATGGACTAGTGGATAGTTGGCTTCCCTTGTCAAGGTTAGGATAAGGGTGATAAGTGGACGTTTGTTGCGAATTGCTAGTAGGATTTATGTCAAGCAACTGTTGATGGTGAGGGTAGACAGATGGAGGTGGTAAATTATTTATGTCAAATCCTTGTGGTAACTTAGCCCCTTCGTCCAAAAGCATGGCTAGATACTTTTGAGGGTCACGTAAGATTGATTTTTTTACAAAGGAGACTATATCAGGATTTTGCACTGCAGCTTCTAGGTCTTTGACATATACTCGTCCATTTTGGTCTCTTTGTATGAATGGTTCAAAATGATTTCGTGATGAAGATGGCATGTTCATGGAAGATTGAATGTTCATGTTGTGAAATGGGTCAGAAAAAGTCTAATGTTTCACTTGGTTGTTTCTAGATGTTGGACCGTTGTTTGGTTTGTTTCAGTATCCAGAAGACACTTGCAAGCATGATATTTTGATTATAAGCAAGCACACATCAGATAAGTACAATCTTAGGTTAGGCCAGGACAATATTCACTAGATTCCACGTGGGTTTCCCCAACCGCATATCTGTAGCATGTGAATTCAGAAGCTTGGCTGCACGGGCTCCCCCTTACAGTGCACTCTCTTCTCAGGCCAACCAAGCTTCCAACCCCCATGAAACTCCCATGGAGAGCTGATCACCTCTACTACAGACTATGAAAGTGTGGATGCCTTCACATCGACTAGTGCTGCGCTAGCAAATAGAAGGTTTTTGGCTTACTACACAAAGTTTTTAGTTAGGGACCCCTGTTCGAGTGGCCATACATGGGGCAAGAGATTAATCACCATTAAGGTGGCACTCTAGCCTAAAGAGGTTAAGCTCAACAGGGTTTAAGGGAATACAACTTCGTCCGTATGACACATTTGCACAAGCAACCTTAGGTTTTCCCTTAAGGTTTACATTTATATACCGATCAGGGGTAGCTTGGCTTTAGCTCCATTGCCGGTTTGAGTCACGTTGGGGTGATGAAATCCCCAGGCAGGCCCAATTTCTAGAGTTGGTAACCGTTTCTCTTACACCCAAGATCACTCGAAAGCTCGAGGGGAGAGGATACTCCGATATACCAAGTCAAGGTAATAACAAATAAAAATGGGTCTAATTTTCTGATTACGAGGTTTTCACCAAGTGAGAGCATACTCACCTACCATTTTACAAACACAATCAAGTAAAGAAGACATGAAAGTTCTTTTTATGTGCACCAAAATTAAATGTTTGCTAATCTAAAAAAAAGAACAAGCACAATGTTTGTTTTATTCCGTCTTCGACATTCGAATCTGCAGACAAAAGATTAGTATTTTCTTTATGAAATGATCTTTGACACATGAATAGTAACTGCCACAAGCTGCAAATCTTGATTAGTAACAAAAATAAATAAAAAATAAAAATTTATTGATAGCAGCAATTTAAAATAGCGATAACCTGCTCAAAACTTAACAAAATTTTAAGTGGTAGATATCCATGGAAAGCTGAAAATCAAACCTTTAAAACCCAGAAAGTATTTTCCACAATTCTGCACAAAAAAAAGTTATAGACAAAAAGAAACACGGGTTTCAAAAGCTAAATTAAAAAAAATAGTGATTAGTAAAATCGCCATAACTTTCTCAACTCTTAATAAAATTTAAAACCGTTTGCAATTCTGGAAAGCTGAGACCGAGATCTACAAAACCCAGAAATTTTTTTAAACGGTTCTATTTGCCCATTTTTCTATGATCAAAAGAAGGTGACGGGATTTTGTATGACTTCTTGGTTGTAACCTGCAAAACAGTTAAAGTAAAAAAGAAAAACACACAAATATTTCTATAGAATGTCAGGTTCACCAATGTAACTGAGGGTAATTTCTAAGGTTTAGATCAAATGAATGAATGCAAATCATAAATGATAATAAAACCCAAAGTTCTATAGAGCACAAACGAAATCAAATAATAGAAGAGTTATACCTGTTTCTCGAGATTTCCAATGGAAAATTAGATGTTGTTAGCTTATTAATCAATAAACATTAAAAATCCAAAGAAGCTATCAAGAACAATAGAAAATCACAACAAAGAACGATTATACCTTCCTTTCCTTCCATGCTTCACCTTCATAGCACCTTCTTGCTTGCTGGATGATGTATTCAATGGATTTCTTCAGATTAGGAGAGTTAGCAATAAATAATAAATAATAAACGAAATCCGAAGATTTTATGAAACACAAAGGAAGTAAACGAAAGAACAATTATACCTGATTGTTGATACCTCCATTATTCCCTTTCGTAATACCTTCTTGCTTGCTGGAAAATGGTGCCCTCAGATTCGTCTTTCGAGCAATCTAGAAATGCCTAAGTCCTACAACAAGTCTTGAAGGATTTGATATGTCTAAATGCCTATGTCTAAAAGTCAATGTCTATGCCTATGCTTAAAACAAATGCCAATATTAAAATACTACAATTGTCTATGACAATAAATGTGAAACTAAGTAAATGCCTATAATAATTACGCAAAATGTTAGCATGTGTGTGTCCTTGAAAAATGAGAAGAAGATGGCATTTTATAGAAAAGGCCATTTCAAATGGACAGACAAGATAAATCAATGATAAGAACCTAAAATGAATTATCCCGATTAAACCTAAGAATCCCTAATTAGGGTTAGGGCAAAATCTTTAATCAAACGATCAGAATAAAATCGAATTGACGGTGGAGAATAAATGCGACAAATTAATTAGAAAATAAAGATTTTTGAAAAATCAAGAAGATAAGATTGCCTGATTTGCCAGATTCGAAAAATCAAAGAGATAAGATTTGGACTGAAGATAAGATTTGGAAAATCAAGAATCTGCCCGATTGCTTGATTTTTGGAAGATTAATTACTAATTTGAATTAAAATAATTCAAATTATGGATTTTGAGAGATAATAAATAATCTTTTTCGATTATTTATCAAAAAGGACCGACAGCTTAAGATTGACATGACATTTTAAATAATTTTAATTTATTTAAAATGAGAAGAATATGAGATTGGCAATTAAATAATTAAATTAAATTATTTAGTTTAGCAGATAAGACTAATTAATTAAATTAATTAATCAATTCATTTAATTAAGACAATTAGTGACATATTAAATAAATAAATGTAATTCATTTATTTAATAACTGAAGAATTAATGAAGAAAGGGGAATTAAATAAATTAAGAAATTTATTTAATTAAAGGAAGACTTAGACAATTAATGACGATTTAATAAATAAATAAAATTTATTTATTTAATAATCATGAAGAATAAATGACATGAATTAATTAAATAATTATGAATTATTTAATCAATAGTCAATGTGGACCAAGAACATAATTAAATGTCATACCATGCTAGATCGAAAGTGGTAAAAATGAAGCTTGCAGGCCTAGGTCATTTTTAGGTGTCTACATTTTTCCCCTCTTTGTCATAATGTAGCATGTCGCATTGTGACAAAGAAAATAAGTCAATAATATGCCCCAGCGAAGGTACAGAGTATCCTTGCCCCCTCGAAAAATTTTCAAATTTTTGGTCGGCACCAGAAAAATTTGCAAAGGGTCCCGATAAATCAATTTGATGCTCAGAAAAACAACGGTGCAGTCGGTTTCAGATTCTGACATGTTTAAAGTAACTTACGAGGAAGTCAACGGTGTTCAAATGAGCCTCCAGTATTGACTTTGTTTGAAAAATGTCATTTTGACCTTATAAATAGGTTGACAAAGGGGGTAAAGTCAATTCACTTTTACTATTTACCTTGCAAAACTTGAGAGTTCAGAGCGAAAGGTGCAGCAGCGAGGATGGTTATTCCAGTGTCAAAGCACCGCGGAGAGATTGTGAGGACCTTCAGATGGCCAGAGGGCTCAGAGGCAGCTGTATGTACTCTAAACTCCCTTTGTCATTTTATCATTTTACATGCTATTTAACGTTTTCTAGGGTAGTCAACGCCTGCGCCGCGACGCATATGCGTTCGCGTAAGCCGCAATTTCCTTCGCGTTCGATGCATTCAATGCGTCGCGAGGCAAGTGCAAAGAATAAAAAGGTCATTCTGGTGGTTCATGCCACAATTGACAATTCGTGCGACGCAAGTGACTTTTTGAGTCGCAGTTGACCGCTGGAAAGTCACAATCGATATTTTGTGACGCAATTGCTATGTTGAATTTCGCAATTGTAAGATCGTGTCGCAAACGCCATGTTGCGACGCATTCGCTAAATTTCGTGACGCCAATGATATTGCGAGACACAATTGACATGTCGAGACGCATTTGATGTTTTGAACGATGCAGTTGTCTTTTCGCGACGCAATTGCTTGGTTGCGACACATTTGTCCGTTGTCTTAATAAAACTTGTTTTGATGTTTGCGTGACCTTAGATGCTTTCCTGATGTTTACAGTTGTTCAAAAAGTGCTGATGCAGTGTTCATCTTTTTGCAGAGGTAGCTTGCCCCTATTTATACTAGAGAGAGCAGACCGACCACCTTTCGGTTCGCGGATCAGTTGGGCCCGCGAGAGCGGCGACGATTGATGAGACTAGGCTTATTCTATGCTGCGTTCATGCCCGCCATTCGGGCGAACAGGGGTCTGCTGACGGCGTTGTGTGAGCGATGGCACTCCAAGACCTGTTCCTTCCATTTGCCGATAGGTGAGGCCACCATTACCCTGGAGGACGTCTACCGTATTCTCCGGATTCCTATTCGAGGGGAGCGGATTGTGTATGATCCACGTCATGGCGAGTAGACCTTCCATGCCTATTATCGGGATCAGGGTGCTGGACTGGGGATTCAGGGCTATGAGATCCGATGGGAGTTCATGGTGGAGCACTATGGGCACTTCGATGCATTTCTGGTGACGATGATTGTAGGTATCATGATTCCTGACCAGTGAGGTCATGGATTTCCGATTGGTTGGGGGGACGTCCTGGTCGGCATGAGATGGGACAGGATAGTTTATGTGTGGGGTCCTTGCCTGCTAGGTATGTTTTACCATCAACTTCACGATGTCACATACAGGAGAGGAGAGAGTATCTCCTGCGGGACCACTCTTATGATGATCTGGGCATGGGAGCACATTGCTATATTCCGCCCCCTATTGACAGACCGCAGCTAGCTGAGGGGATTCCCTACTCTTACTACTATGCCAGCGCATTACAGCAGACCCATATGGGCGAGACAAGGTGGTGGCGTCACAGGATTGACACCATGGTGACGTTCATCTGGAGGTCGTACACAGAATGTGTAGCATGGGACGATGAGGATGAGCACCTCAACTTCTGCAGGTAGTACAAATATCTGATTGGCAGGACAGTGCAGATGTCATTGATCATTGAGATGTACCTCCCGCAGCGTGTTCTTAGGCAGTTCAGAGAGCAGTAGGATGTGCCTGTGGGGACAGCAGAGTATGCCAGGTCATCCAGAGAGTATGCATGGGGGTCGGCCATCCCAGTGACCTTTGTGACACAGCAGATAGATGGGTTAGTAGCCCAGGCCTGGGGTTGGATAGGAGGAGCAGCAGATCCTGGTATGACGCCGACATATGATCTATGGTGGCAGGCACGTCGACCAATGCCCTTGACAGATCCTAACGGGCCAGCACCAGTTGACAGGCAGTCAGTTATTCAGCAGGTGCCATGAGCCAGACGAGGTGGCAGAGGCAGAGATGGAGGCAGAGGGAGAGGTAGAGGTAGGGATAGAGATGGAAGGAGGGGTGGGGATGATGGAGGGGGCAGGGGTGGAGATGGAGCCAGGGGTGGGGACGGAAGCAGAGATGGGGATGGAGGCAGAGACGGAGGCAGGGGTGGGGATGGAGGCTGAGGTGGAGATGATGGTGGAGATGGCAGGAGGCGACGGCGAGATGGATAGAGATAGGTCTGGAGGGTGCGCCCCCGAGTGGCGAGGGTGGCGTTAGATGCTATCCTTGAGGTTGGTGAGGAGGGTGAGGGAGAGGAGCAGCCTAGGTAGGAGGGAGAGGGCAAGGAGAGACAGGAGGATGAGCCAGAGGTGAGGGGACAAGAGGAGGAGGTGGAGGTGGAGAGGCATGAGGGGGAGGCAGAGGCAGAGGTGGAGAGGCATGAGGAGGAGGCAAAGGCGGAGAGGCATGAGGAGGAGGAGGAGGCAGAGAGGCATGAGGAGGAGGAGGCAGGGCAGGATGATGATGATGATGACGAGGAGGTTGATGCCATAGGTGAGGCCGAGAGACTTCTCGGATGGCAGATGGTGGAGGGGGAGGAGGAGATACCGTCCACTTCAGGGTTGCTGCCAGATGCTACAGTAGATCAGAGGGTGCTAGACCTTCAGCAAAGATTGGATGCCAGCTTGGCACAGGTCAGGTCTTTACAGTCAGCTCTGGAGGTAGCCTGGGTAAAGTGGGATCAGGCGGTGATCCGCCAGCAGGATGCAGCCCAGTGGTGTACCGAGTTTGCAGCCTTGTGCACAGGACCTATGGGAGACATGGCTCGGGAGTTGGCCAAAGTTAGCACGAGACTGGGGTAGTACCAGACTCTCTATGAGCAGGTAGTGCCGCCAGAGTGACGAGATCCTACCTTGTCCCGATCACAGACGAGGACAGGTAGCGAGTATAGGTCAGGCAGTGGCAGTGGTACAAGGAGCCACACTAGTTTCGGAGGGTCTACCTCAACAGGGCACACTTCAGGGCACAGGTCCCATCATTTGCGCAGGCACACTCCTAGTCCTAGGACGACTGGTTCGGTGCAGAGATCAGTATAGCCACCAGTGATAGATCCTTCTATTTCTTAGAGTCCAATAGCAGTGACTTCACAGATGTTCTATACTGTTGAGATGGCACCATCCTTTGCAGCTCCGTCAGTGGCACAGGCGGAGGTTGCCACAGTTTCAGTGCAGAGCTCAGTATAGGATCAGCCACCAGTGATAGATCCATCTACCTCCCAGAGTCCGGCAGCATTGACCTCACAGATGTTTGCCAGCATCAGGATGATACCATCACTCGCGGTTCCATCAGTTTCTCGGACTGAGGTTGCTATAGGGCCCCCTATTGTTTCAGAGCCAGTGACAGGGCCTCATCCACCACATTCCTCACCTCGAGGGGATGATGAGAGCCTACCTTAGGGGTATACTTGTATTTTGACACACTATGTATATTATTGAGCCTGCGAGCTCCATTTTTGGGATATCTGTTGACTCTATCCTGTGACATTGTACCTTTTCGAGATGACATTATATGATGATGCAGTTTTGATGCGACCTACATGTTTTATGTGATGCTCTCTACTTTATGTATTATGACATGTATGATGTATGACTTATGATGCCATGTATGTCCTATGATGCCTATTTGTGATTTTTGATGCCATGATAATGCAATGCTTATTTACATGATTGTGTTAATGATGTGCATGATGTACTTATGTAAAAGATGTGATGCTAATGATTATGATAATGCCATGCTTTGTGATTAGGTATATGATTTAATGCCATGGATGATATATGTATGGACCTAATGCAATGTATATGATCATGTATGCACTTATGTTTTTGGATGTCACAAGATATCATCGTGGGATGGACGAGAGAAGATGACGAGACTGATGAGAGAAGATGATCAGACCAAAGAGGAGAAGACATGAGACCTATGAAAATGCATTGAATTAAATGTCATAATTATGCTAGGACGAAAGTGGTAAAAATGAAGCTTGCAAGCCTAGGTCATTTTTAGGTGTCTACACTTCGTTCCTTGGAAAAGAGCTTAATTGCTTAAGGAAGGTTCGAGATGGATGGAAAAATTATTCATGATTATATGAGGTTTGATGGAACTAATTATGCTATCTAGAAAATACTGATAGAAGAATATTTTGAGTATTGTGGATATGATGTGGAGAAAGCTTACAAGAATACTTACACTCCTCTTGCTAATGGTCTGAGTATGACTGATGAGATCAAGACACATGAAGTGAACAATAATGTAAAGTACATTTTGAAGAATAGTCTTGAACATTCAAAGTTGATTAAAGTTCAAAATCTGAAGATTGCTAAGGAAGTCTAGGATGCTTTGGAAAATGCACATGAAGGAGATGAAAGGGTCAAAGAGGTAAAGTTGCAGAACTTCCAGACAGAGTTTGAGCTCCTACACATGTTTGAAGATGATAATGTTAAAGCTTATGTAAAGAGATTGGATGAGGTAGTAGTTGGAATGTGAGGACTTGGTGCTACAATAGATGAATCTAGGATTGTAAATAAAATTCTTAGAACTCTCCCTAATGATTACAATGAAAAGGCATGTAGTATTGAAGAACATTTAGATTACAAGACTTACACTAAAGATTAGTTGTTGGGAACTATGACATATTATGGGATGAGAAAGCCAAATTTGAGAAATGGATACAAATCATAAATCACTTTTAAGGCTAGAAAATTTGAAGATCTGAATGAAGAAAGTCTTGATGAAGTAGAAGCTAACTTTGTGAGAAATATGAAGAAAGGCTTCGACAAGTATGAACGTAAGTTACCCTTTAAATTTTTTAGTTATGAAGGAATAGGACACTATGCTTCTAGGTTTTTGGAAAGAGCTAAGAGTAATAAACAAAGATATGAGAAAGAAAAGAAAGGTAAGAAGATCATGATGAGGGCCACAATGCCTAGAACCCACAAAAATCATAACAAAAAATACCAACAAAAAATATGCGAGACACAAAAATGACTTACTTTCATTTAATTTTAGAAAATTAAATTACAAATTTAAAGCTTACATGCTACAACCTCATGGGCTTGATTCATTACAACAAATCAACTCTAAAAATAAAATATACTATTTGGAGCCACAATCTGCACTATCAGGGCTTCCTTCTACAACCCCCACTTAACCCTTTTTATTTTCCCCAATAACCACCCTAGAATGTTCTAGAAAGTACAAATTTCCCCTTCTTCATTTGGCACCAAAAGTCCCGCCAAATGATTTCTAGCTTGGAAGAATTTTTTATGAAATTCACTTTTTAGAGGACCAACTTAATGGGGCCATAAATTTTGATCCGGATGTTTGATTTTCTATTATTGTATATCGTTGGAAAGATCTCAACGAGCTCTACAACCCATGAGTTCACCGTAGGTCAGTTTGGCAATGTTTTGAGCTATTTTGGGGCATCTAAAGTTTTATATCAGAATTTGAAGCTACATTGGAGAAATTTCTCAGGATGAAAACCTTAATTTCTCCCAAACCGTGCAAGGTACTGAGGTGATTCTTTCATGACCGGAAATATTTTTCAGCTCTGCTCCTTGGGGTAAAATTTCATGTCCATACGAGCCCATTTTGGTTGACTTACTAAAAATAGTAAGTGCCTATTTTTTGCTATTTCTGATGCTTGAAAGTCTTATACCCTTTAAGAGCCATCATGGGACTCAAAACAACTAAATAAAATAAAGAAAACAATTATTTTTGGGTGATGCAAGATTTCCCTACACCGCTGGATGCTCCTACATCATATCAATAAAGCATATTATTTGAATGAGGATGCTAGTATATCTAATGAGGAATATGATTATGGAGATCCTGATGACAATGAATGCTTGTTCTTTGCTATAAAAGATAAACCTAATTCTACTAATTTTGAAAACTAGGTGAAGGAATTACCTCCAGAGAAGGAGAAAAATGAAGGTACTATAATCTCTACCCTACATGCTAAACATGAAAATAACTATTGGTTTGTTGATAATGGTTGTTCACATTACATTACTGGTCATAAGAGTAAGTTTGTTAAACTTGAAAAATATGATGGTGGCTTAGTTATGTTTGGAGATGATACTAGTGCTAAAATTTGTGGGATAGGTTCAATCAGTTTTAATGGCAAGCCTAATACTGATTATGTTTAGAACTATGTTGAGGGTTTAAGGAATAATCTCTTAAGTGTTGGAAAAATGTGCAATAAAGGATATAATCTTGTATTTGAGGATGAAAGATATGTGATCAAGAAAGATTCTAGAACAATGATTGATACAGGAAATATCTATCAACTTAAGGGTGTTGATGGATAATGCTTTATGACTCAAATTAATGATAGTTGGTTGCAGCATCAGAGAATGTGTCATATGAATTTTGATAACTTGATGAGGATTAGTGCAGTTCAGGCCGTGAGAGATTTACCAAGGATTACAAATCTTGTTAATGCTATTTGTAGGAATTTCTAGTTTGGAAAACAAGAAAGAAACCATTACAAATCAAAGGAACAATCTACTACTAGACTACTAGATTTAATTCATACAAATCTTTGTGGTCCTACAAGAGTGAGAAGTCTGCAGGCTAAAAGGTACTTTATGCTTTTGATTGATGATTATTCTAGGTATAAATGGGTTACATTTCTTAGAGAGAAATCATATGCATTAGATAGATTGAAGACACTCAAAGCTATAGTTGGGAATGAAGTAAATTTGAGGATAAAATGCTTAAGGTATGATAGAGGTGGTGAATTCACCTCCCATTATTTTAATATGTTTTTTGAAGTGCATGGAATAGAAAGAAAGTTATCTGCTTCGAGAACTCCTTAGGAAAATGGAGTTGTTGAAAGAAAGAACAAAACAATTCAAGAGGCTGCTAGATCAATGATTACTGAGGAAAGTCTACTGGAATTTTACTAGAGAGAAGTTATTCATAATATTGTTTATGTATCCAATCGAATTCAAGTAAGAGAAAATAGTAGAAAGACCCCCTATGATCTATGGTGTGGAAGAATTCCTATTGTTAAGTATTTCAAGGTATTTAGAATCAAATGTTATATCAGAAGGGATGGAGAAAATTTAGAAAATTTTCATGCAAGAAGTGAAGAAGGTATTTTTCATGGATATTCTACTAAAAGAAAAGTTAATAGATGTTTCAATAAAAGACAGGAAGATTGTAGAAAGCTCAAATTTCAAGGTTGATGAAGCAGTGAAGAATTCAATTGATGTTGATGGATGTGTCTGATGAACCTGATTGTATAAGGATTGAAGAAATTATGGAAGAATAGGAGAAGGATGGTAAGAGAAGAAAAATGAATAAGAAAAAGATGAAGCTCCAAGGTGATCCCACAATAGCGGTTTACAATTTTTGGCCAAACTGGACACTAAAATAATTTTTTCTAACTAAATCTTGACTTTCAGGCACCTATATTGGGTAAACTGTTAGGAATTTGAAGATGATTAAAACTAGAGTTTTGTGACATTTTGTCTATAGATTCTAAATATTTTTTTTTCAAAAATTTTGGAATCAGATTGCACTTTGTTTTCTATCTCCCTCCAAAACTAGCTTTTTCATAAAACAACTTTTTTAAAAAGTGACATTCACTGTATAACACATAACCTTTTTTCCATGAAGGATAAAATTATAATTCTTTCAAATTTAGATTTTTAACTTTGATATCTAGTGCTTCCACTTGGTTAGATAGTATTTTATTGAATTGTTTTTCCTTAATCAAGTTTTGAAGTCAAACCAATTACAATTCAGACATAGGTGGACTATATAATGCATAACTTTCTTTGTATGTATAGAAATTCAAAAAAAAAATTATAATCTTCTATTTTTCCACATGTGCAGAACAAAGAGCTTGATTTTCAGTGAAAAACCTACATTCACAAGAAATAATAAATAAATATAATAATAAAATTAAATTTATTTTAAATTATACTTTTTTGGGAAGCTTATAATAAGGACTACATACATACAAAAAATAAATTTTAAATGAATTTGTTTGATCCCGCAGAAGGTAAATCAAAAGTGGTTTTTTATCAACATTTTGATAGGTGTAAAGGAGAATTTGTTATAGGTATGGTTTAAAACTAGTGAGGTTCTATCCAAGGGGGTTTGATCTAAGGTAGTTTGATCAAACCCTCTTCAATTGGAATGCTTTAAATGGAACTTTTTAAGGCTTAAATCATTATATTTTATAAAAATATGTGATTTTAGTAAAAATAAGAATCTCCCAGAAATTGTAAACCAGCTTTGTGGGATAACCCTCTGGTGGTGTCCCCTAAGACACCTAGATATGTGTAGAAGAATCATTCAGAAAATTAGATCATTGGAGACAAGATGAAAGGAGTATTGCCAAGAAGTAGAGCTTCTGCTAGTGAGATAAATCTGTGTTTACTTTCTAAGATTGAACTGAAGACTGTAAGTGAAGCATGTAAAGATGAGAATTGGATGAAAGCTATGAAAGAAGAACTTATGTAGATAGAGAAGAATCAAACTTTAGATCTGGTCCCAAGACTGATAGACAAACATTATTGGATCAAAGTGGGTATTCATAAATAAGCTAAATGAGAATGGAGAAGTGGTAAAAAACAAAGCAAGGCTTGTGTGTAAGGCTTACTCACAAGTAGAAGGAATATATTTTTTTGGGACTTTTTCTCTAGTGTCAAGAATGGAAGCTATTAGGATTTTATTAGTGTTTAGTTCTCATAAAGATTTCAAATTCTATCAGATGGATGCCAAGTCTTCATTTTTGAATGGTGAGTTAGAAGAAGAGGTTTACATGGAACAACTGGAAGGATTTCAATTTTTAGATCAATTCGATATGTTTTGTAGATTGAAGAAAGCTTTCTGTTGATTGAAGCAAGCTCCTAGAGCTTGGTATGCAAGGTTAGACAAGTACTTGATTCAACAAGGTTTCACCAAAGGTATGACAAATAGTAATCTATATTTTAAAATTGGAAATGACAAAATCTTGATTGTGGTTGAATATGTTGATGACATTATTTTTGGAGGAAATGAAACTATGTGTAATATGTTTGTACAAGAAATGCGAAAGTAATTTTAGATGTCTATGTTTGGAGAAATGAATTTCTTTCTTGGGCTACAAATTAATCAAAGAGAAAGGAATTTTTATTTCACAGTCTAAGTATGCGAAAGATATGTTGAAGAAGTTTGGGATGGATGGTTCCAAACTGGCATGTATTTCTATGGTGATTTGTTACAAATTAGGTAAAGATGATGATTCACCTAAGGCTAATTAGAGAAAATATAGATCTATGAATGGTGGACTATTGTATTTGATTTCTACTAGACTGGATATTATGCATGATGTTTTTCTTGTGGCTAGATTTCAATAAGATCCTAAGGAAACACATGCTGCTATTAAAAGAATATTCAGATATTTCAATGAAACTCCAGATTATGGCTTATGGTATCCTAGGGATACTGAATTTATACTAAGTGCATATATATATGTAGATTGGGTTGGATGTGTAGATGATAGAAAAAGTACAAGTGGTGGTGCATTTTCCTTGGTTGTATATTGGTGGCATGGTTGAGAAAAAAAGCAAGATTTAGTTTCCCTATCTACTATTGAAGCTGAGTATATTGTTGTTGCATCTTTCTATACACAAGTTCTACATAGACGAAATAGACATTGAAAGATATCACAATTGTGTATGAAAATCCTATTTTTATCTACTGTGATAACACAAGTGCGATTAAGATTTCAAAGAATCCAATGATGCACTCGAGCAAAAATCATATATATCAGGTATCATTTCTTGAGAGAGAAAGTTGTGGAGAATGAAGTAAAGCTTGAATATATCTCTGTGAAGGATCCAATTGTTGATATATTTACAAAGGCTCTTCCTAAAGATACTTTTGAGTACACCGCAGAAGTTCAACTACGCCCTTCTATTTGCAGTAGAAGTTCAATTGCGCCCTCCTGCTACTGCAAAATTTCAACTATGCCCTTTTTCTTGTTGCAGAAGTTCAACTGCACCCTCCTACTATTGCAGATGTTCAACCACGCCCTTCTATTTTTTTTAGAAGTTCAACTGCACCCTCCTACTGTTGTAGAAGTTCAACTATGTCATTCTACTTGCTGTAAAAGTTCAACTACACCCTTCTGCTTGCTACAAAAGTTCAACTACGCCCTCTTGCTGCTACAAAAGTTCAACCACGACCTTTTGTTTGTTGCAGAAGTTCAACTGCGCCCTCCTGCTACTGTAGAAGTTCAACTACGCCCCTCTTCTTGCTGCAAAAGTTCAACTGTTCCATCCTACTATTGCAGAAGTTCAACCACACCCTTTTGCTTGCGGTAGAAGTTCAACTGTGTCCTCTTGTAGCTGTAGAAGTTCAACCATGCCCTTTTGTTTGCTACAAAAGTTCAACTGTACCCTCCTGTTGTTGCAGAAGTTCAACCATGCCCTTTTGTTTGCTATAGAAGTTCAACTACGACCTTCCATTTGCTACAAAAGTTTAATTATGCCCTTTTGCTAATGCAGAAGTTCAATTACGCCCTTCTGTTTATTGTAAAAGTTTAATTGTGCCCTCATGTTTACTGTAGTGGGGTGGATATGCCCCAAAACAACATAGTTTGAAAGGTAAAATAACCATTTTAGCTTCATTTTTTCTCCCATTTTTTGTTGTTTTCAGATCTTAACCCCCTAACATTGTTTTTTGCAAGGATATTTGTGCTTTTTATAACATTTTGTAGCATTATTCTTGTGTAATTAGTGAAGAAAGAAGGATAAAACACTTAACGTTTGCTTGCAGGACCTTCTATTTACACAGATTTCCAGAGCTATCCTTGTTGTTTTTCATTAATCTAGGGACATAGTTTAATTAGGGGAGGTAATATCCATTGTTTGTTGTGCCTATCTTTTTGTGTTACCCAAAGGGGGCATTAGTTTGTTTTCACTTTCCCCTTGCACTTTGTGTGAGTGTGGGAAGTAGTTAGAAATGATTAGTGTCTTCTTTCTAGTGGGACTTGCTTGGAGATTTCATCAGCCCAAGGGGTATACTAAGGGGGGGGAGCAAAAGTTATACCTCAATCTAGTCGCATCATAATTGGCAGAGCATTGAACCTAGGGTGATACCTAGATAGATGTGAAGATTTGGTATGATCCCTTTAGTATCTCGCTGGGGTTCCCGACTCACACTTGTGACGGACTAGTGTTCACGATTGTGCCTCATGTACCGAGAGTATATCGAGGACTCCCTAGACACCTTATGCATCCTAGATTAAGACCTTAATTCACCATACCCCTAATACTAATTTTAGGATTGTGCTTGTTTGAAAGTGCTTTTTTGTGAAAAACCAGTAAACTTTTTGACAAAATGGACTTATTATTGTCATTTTAAGTCCTTGCCATAGTCATTTTCATCAAAACCAAGTCCCTGTTCACTACAGAGGGGTGAATTTTCCCTCCTGTTTACTAGTGGGGAAAATTTTCCCTCTTGTTTACTATAGTGGGGTGACTTTTCCCTCCTGTTTGCTACAGTGGGGTGAATTTTCCCTCTTGAACAGTCAAAATTGCCATGTTTAGCCTCTAAACCATCATTTAATCATTCCAAACTTTTGTTTAATCATTCCAAACCTCTATTTTGTCATTCTAAACCTCCAAAACCCCTATTTGATCATTCTAAACCTTCATTTTATCATTCCAAACCTTTGTTTAGCCTCCAAAACTTCTATTTAATCATCCTAAATCTCCATTAGTCATTCCAAGCATCCATACATTTATTCTCTCAATCTGCCCACTCATTTTGAATTTTTTGGTAACTCATTTGGAAAACCCATATCATCACCTAGTGAACTTGATTCACCAAAATCTTACCATTTGCATCACCTAATCCATATTACATAAACACCGCTCATCATCAAATCACCTTAACCTCGTGTTAAAAGTTGTTACCCAAATTGACCTTAGCACTTGAATTTGATTGTTATCCTTCATATCAATCACTAACTTTGACCCAAATCAACTTACTTCCATCTTGACGTGAATTTGATGTCGTAAGTTATCATCCTCATCCCAAAACAATCTATTTCTATCTTGAGGTGGATTTGGTGCCGTGATCATCCATTGGATCAATCAATGCTCTAGCTCACTAAGGGTGATGTTTTTTTACTGGATTTAGGGTCCCTCACTTCTTCCATCATCCAATCGCACCCATCCAATCACTCAATCTATTTTATCCAATCATCCAATCAAACCAATCACACATATCCAATTATCTCATCAATCCAATCACATTCATTCAATCAACCCAATCCAATCTATCTTAACAATCCAATCCAATTTATCCAATCAAAATATGATCCAATCAAAATCCAATCTAATCTATTGAATCAAAATCCAATCTCAACCAATCAAAATCCAATCTATCCAATTGAAATCTGATCCAATCAAAATCCAATCTTAACTAATCAAAACCCAATCTCATCCAATGAAAATCAAATCGTTCATTGAGGACATCTTTATAATCCACCCATAGCACATTTGCATGCCCATTCAAACTAGGTCACAAGCCAAGAAGCAAATGGCACAACAACAAGGTCAAAATTCCCAAGTCAACATGTCTCAAGATCTTAATAACAATGCAAATCCTACAAATGGTACAAATATTTCTTAATATCCTAACAATGGACTGAACATCCCACAAGACCCTCATAATGGCACTTCATCACACTCCAACACCAAAAATTAGAACAACTAGTCACCACATGGTGAAGAGAGTATGGCTAATCAACCCAAACTCACACTTGAGGAACATTTTAGTAATCCCGCCAATGTGCAAATGACTGACCACCTGTTCAAAAAAAATGGGGGAGAAATCTTGGCCCACCTAATTGAAAATGGTGTCAAACCTCCATTAGGTGTTGACTTATCCAAATATAGGAGTTCCACATCTAATATATCCCAAGGTTCACAAAACACACCAGATGGTTCATACATCCCCAATGTTCCTCCAGTAGAGGGTTGGCATCAACTTGAATTTGGAAACGCCGTTCTTTATCATGGTAACCATCCCCCACATGCCACAATCTTAGTCATGGGGGCTCCTCATGTGTCTGATCCCAATAATCCTTTCACCTACAGTATGCTGCAAAATATTACATAACATTCACCATTAATGCTAACAGCACCACCCCTTTCGAGTCAACCTCCCGTCAATGCTAGGTTCAACCCTTTTAACGCATTGCCTCCACCTCCTGGGGCCACAAATCTACCACCGCTTTTGTACACATCTCAATAGCCTCCTCAATCTAACCTACCACCTCAATTACCTCCATAAGGTACATCCCAACCAAATGTTCTGGTTGGTACCCAACAACCTCCTTTATAGAACGCCTCTATGTTATCTCAGCCACCTCATTAGCAACAACCCATGCATAATTCTTTAGTTTCTTCATAACAACCACTGTACCAATCGCAAGGCAATCCATCTCAATCGCTCGCCGATACCATATCCCTATTCCTCGCATCCATTTTACGTTTGTAAGCTCAACCACAACACAACATCCCATCTCAGCCCATGCAACAGTCAACATCACACTAGCAACCTCCTCAACATTATTACTATCATAACCAACAGTAGTTCCAACAACAACCACCCTATGTGGCCTCCCAAAAATCACAACAGTACCTTCAATACTAGCAAACCAATTTGCAATATCACATTCAAGCTCCTCAGCATTCGGTCATACATTCTTATCAAACAAATCCATACTATACCTCACAACAACAACCTCCATAGTAACAAACACCATAGACACATCATCAGGGAACACCATCCTCTCATTATCAAAATCCTTATGTCCATCTTCAAACATTATCTCAACAAGATCCACAATCATCCTAACATCCCTATCAATCCAACCCACCTACCTTGATTGCACAACCAGTCAACGTGGATCTATTGGAAATTAAAGTTTCTTTGAAAGATCTCCAAGCAGGGACTAGTAAAAAATCCTTTAAATTTGAAGATATATGTCCCTATCCATTCGATCCGTCCATCTCACTAATTCCCTTCCTGAAGCACTTTGAGATACCAAAGTTTGACAGATACAAGGGGAAGAAAGATCCTAAGGCTCACTTGCAAGATTTTTACTCCCATTGTCAAGAAGTTATGCGCAATGACAACTACCTCTTGCATTTGTTTCCACATAGCCAAACAGGTAATTCCCTAGAATGGTTCATGAGTCTAGAACAAGGGTCCATAAAATCCTTTGCTAATCTTTCAGAAAAAATTGTTTCTTACTTTTCCTTTAATTTGGAAAAAGACACTGATACTTTGGACCTTCTTAAGGAGAAGCAACGTGAAGGTGAGACCTTTGCTAGCTACCTTCAAAGGTGGCGAGCACTAGCAAGCTGAATGAAAACCCCTCTCAAAGAGAAAGACATGGTCACCCTCTTTATGGAGAACTCACATCCTGACATGGCTCAAAATTTTAGGTTGCACTATGTTACCACTTTCACTGAAATAGGGGAAAAAGGACCAATCCTTGAACGTGCCCTTGTTGCTAAAGGACACGTCAATATACATAATTATGACAAAGAAAGGCAATCCGACGATAAGTCACGCTTTTGGAACAAGAAAAAAAAGGTAGTGAATGATGGTGTCACTGACATTAAACATGTCCAGGTGTCTAGTACATCCCAGAGGCAACAACCATTTGTACCTAATACTATATTCATGCCACAGGGGGCATCTCGCCCTCCTCAACAGTCAAACAAGAATAGTCAAGGGAATGGAAAATGCCAATATACTCAATTAAGAGAACCATTGAGCATCATATTTAATAAACTATTACAAGTCACCTATCCGATCATGTACCCTGTCACCAAACCACTTGATGAATCCAAACACAAACCAACCTAGTTTAGGGAGAATGTGTTGGATCTTAGTTGTTTTTATGGTTTGTCCTTGATGACAAAATCCCTTTTAGTTGGTTTCCTTGTTAGGATGGTTCTTTTTGCATATCACAGGTATTGATTGTTTCTCATTCAGGCTTACACATATCGGCATGAGTATGGCAGGGTCTCCCTGATCCACTTTGAAATGTCTGTGTTGCCTATCGGCAAGACATTTCTGATGTCATGTCGATTGAATTTTGCATATAGGCTGCTTTCGGTGTGACATTCACGTGGTCTTGGCGACATAAGAAAAGTCTATCAGCATGATGTTTGTTCACCACTAAGAAGTCTTACTAAATGAGTCGGGTCTCACTGACTAACTCATAAGGTGGTTCATCGGCGTAAGAAATCCCTATCGACATGTTGTTTCATCAAACGTTTTGTGTCTTGGCGACCGGCACAAGAAAGATTATTTTAGCAAGACTTGTCTTTTGTTTCGGTGACTGAAAGTGATCTCTATTGGCATATGTTATTTCGTCGGTATGTGGTCTCCGCGATATTGGTATGTCACACTGATCGAAGATTAAAAGGAAACTCATTGGCAAGAGTTTAAGGCTTCAGCATGAGGTTATAACGAATATGCAATGTCACACTGACCAGTGGTGGATGGATGCGTATCGACAAGAGTTTTTCTTCGGTGGAATGTCATAGCGAACTTTTTGCTCTTACCGAATAAGTCTTATGAAATGTGTTCGGCGAGAGATTGGCATTGTCTCAGTGACTCAGCGAATAAAGTTTCTATTCGATATGACTTCTCCCGACTCTGATGGGTCTTGGAGAAAGTGACAAACATAAGGTTGTTTGGCGACGTTAAAGTTTCCTTCGGCATAATGTGTCATCGATGGAAATATTAAAGGAATAAGGAAAAAATTTTGAGGTTATTCTTTTAGCTGGGTATCAAACCCTAGCCTGGCCACCATCTTGAGTGTTTACGTTTCTGTTGTTGCTGACTATAATGGTTTTTATAGTGGTTTTTTTGGAAGGTCTATTTGGCGCATTTCTGGTTGGAAGCTCGACAGTGGTTGATGGAGCCATGGGAGTTACAGATTTGTCTAGTATTTTTATTTATGCATTTCATGATGCTCATACTAGTTTATAATCACTTTTTTATTCTAACTGCTCTCTTCATCTCAGTCAATATGATGCCCTGACTGAGTATTGTCATTCATGCATTAGAGGTTATGATTTTTTGTGGTGGACGGTTGTGCTTTTTATGCAGCAATATGAACTCATAGGTTACAGATTTGTTGAGAACGGCTCTTAGTTGGGTTGGTTGTTCTGTCGTTACTCCTGAGGATAGTTACCTATCTGGCAGTTGTATAAATAGAAGCAGAAACTCTTTTCTACTGTTGTTGTAATTCTAAGATTATCTTTCTTTGGCTATATGAAAATATATGGATAAAACTCTGCAATAAAATCTGAATAACAAGATGCAGAGATTGTAAATTTCTTCTCTATGTAGTATTTTAGGGTTATAGACGAGAAAATAGAGAAATATGTGCTTAACTAAAAATAGAGAAATCCTCTGAGTTATTATTATTCTTCAAAACATAATTTAAGGGGTTGGTACTCCTTGAGATAGATATCTCTAAATGAGGGGTTGGTGCTCCTTAAGTGGGTGCTCAAAAATTAGCCTATAAGGCATTGTGAACAATTGATTAAAAGATTAAGCCTGAAAGGCATTTAGTGAGTGGTTTTTATACCCCAGGAGGGTTTTCCACTCGACAAATTTTGTGTCACTTTGTTCTTCTATGTTCTCACTGCTTTATTGTGTTGTTGTTTCAGTACACTGCTGGGATTATTCTTTTTCTTAATTATGTTTATGAATGATTACATTCAACTCATGAATGCATTAATCAGAATAACATTGAGATCAAATATAAGCTATGTTTTTGAATAGTTAAAATTTATCAAATCTGTTAAGACACTGATTCACCCCCCCCCCTCTCAGTGTCATTTTAACTCCATTAATTGGCATCAGAGAATAGGCTCCTCTGATAGGTTTTAATCACCTTGGATTGATCTTGGTCTTGGAGTTTATTTTTAATGGCACATTATCAAGACGGTGCCTTTGTAGCTAGAGCTTCATTATTTGATGGAATAGATTTTGTGTTCTGGAAAATCAGAATGGAAGCTTTTCTTATTTTTTTTAATGTTGATGTTTGGAGCATGGTTATAAATTCTTACAATGTACCAGCCTCTATTCCCACTGATCCTGCTAAAAAAAAGAGGTATGAAACAAATGCCAGAGCTAAGCATTTCATCTTGTGTGGGTTAACTAAATATGTGTTCATTAAAGTCATGCATTGCAAAGCTGCTCATGATATCTAGGAAAAAGTTGAAACTATATATCAAGGGAATGAGAAAGTCAAATTGTCAAAAATCATTACACTCAAGCATCAGTTTGAGGAGTTGAAAATGAAGGATGATGAAAAAGTGGCTGAATATTTCCTAAGAGTTGATGAAGTTGTCAATACAATGAAAGGTCTAGGTCAAGATGTTAATGAATTTGATGTAGTCACAAAGGTTGTTAGAACCTTACCATCCAAATTTGAATCTAAGGTTTCAGCCCTAGAAGAAAAGAAACACTTTGATCAGCTTACCTTAGATAGCCTGTAAGGAATACTTACTACCTATGAAATGAGAACTAGCAAAACAATTCAACAGGAAAATAAACTGCCTTTAACACTGAAAAGAAAGAAAAAGTTGAAGTCTGTGAATCAGAGTTGTCTGATTCTAAAGAATCCCATTTTGTTAGAAGATTTAAAAAGGGATCAGGAAAATATAAGGGAAAACTTGCCTTTAAATGTTTTAACTGTGGAAAAATAGGTCACTTTGCTACAAAGTTTCCCTATGATGATCAAATCTATGACAATGAGACATCTGAAAAAAAGCCTAAGAAGAAGGCCTTTAAACCTAAACGTAATTTCAAATTCATAAAGAAGAAGAGTTTGTTTAGCAAAGATGAAACTGATTTTGAGTCTGAAGATTCATCAGCAGAAGAAGATGAAACCTTGTTCATGACTAAGATTACTCAGCAAGAAGATACAAACACCATTGACATTGAAGAAGGTGAAGTAGATCTTGAAAGTGAGCTGAAATGTGCTTTACAAGAGATCAGAAAACTCAAAAAACAAGTTCTTGCTCAAGAACATAAACCAGATCAAGAAATGGTCTCTTTGAAAACTTGACTTGAAGAAGATAAAAGAGTTGAAGACTGTTTTCAAGAGACTGTAAGCTGCAAAGATCATGAAATTCAAAAACTGGAACAAGAAGTAGTCTGTCTTAGGAAGGAAATTGAAAAATATGAAAGCACTTTAAAACTGAATGAGATGCTCAGCAAACAGAAGATGTACAAAGATAAAACTGGTGTTGGTTTTGAAAAGGGTGAATGCTCAATTGACCATGCAAAACAAAACCTCTCTTTTGAAGTCAAAGGTTTAGGTTCAAATCACTCAGAATTTGGTAAGGATAATGTTCAGTCTTTAAGAGGTAATAGATCTTCATATAGTGTCAATCCTTTCTTCTATGGTTATTATTTTTTCTGCAACAAATTTGGCCATAAGGTGAGCACTTGTAGGCTTATAAATCCTAGAATACCCAGGTTTGGTCTTAGGCAACACTATGGTTTTGTTAGATAGATCAAATGTTTTAAATGCAATGCCTTGGGACATTTTGTCAAACAATGCAGAACTGATTTGCAATCGAAACAGTAAAAAATTAAAAAGGTTTGGAAACCTAAGACTGTTAACAATATTGAACAAACTATGTTTGTTCAAACTGCTTTTCATTCCAAGAAAAAGGACTTATGGGTCCTGTTGACGCCAAAATTTGACTAGATAACAGTGCCTTTATGGGAAACTCAATTCAAGGGGGACCCCTTTGCGCCAAACTGAGTGACCTCTGAATTTTAAAGAAGTCGTCTTCTTCTATATAATGGGTTTTGGAAAGGGAAAAGGAAACGGATATAATGAAACAAATATTAATCTAAGGCGATACGCCAAAGCTTTCTGATAGGCACGATAAATCATAGACTCAAGGGCCTGAATGTTATTGTTATGTTCCAAAACATCAGAAACTTAAAGCAATAGCATAAACAATTCATTTAATTGGCATAAAACAGTATCGCATACATTCTTACTGCTAAGAAGAGTCATTAAGACATGATTTAGACCAGCAAGTTTGCATTCAATGTATAGAAGTCTCATCAAATAAAATGCCTAAGACAATAAGAAGCACAGTTCATAGTTTAATCAAGACATGAAAAACAAAAAGGCTGAACAATAGGCACAGTCTGAAATCTTCTTACGAATAAACATGCAAAAGAGGCCTGGTGTCTCTTGCTAAAACTAGTATTCTTTCTAAAAATCTTGGACCCCCTCTCCTCAACAGAGAGAGTATATATAGCCGGAGAGCAAAATCCCACCGCCTCGAGAGTTGTAACAGAAAGATTCCACAATCTCCTGCAATGATGCCTGAATAAGGATATTCCCAATGCCGTTATGAGAGAAGCCAGTCAAAGCACCGCATCCAGTCGATCAGTTACAGGTGTGCCCTTTGTAATGATGGCAGTGGTCCCAACTAGGCTTCGAAGTGACAAGTGTCGCCCACCGCTTTAGAGAACCATGACAAGCAGCACCCAATAACACCATTCCGCTCGGCCATCCCATAGCTTGCTTTGATAATCAATGTAAGGCACGTGGCAGCAAATCGCGGCCCGAATGAAAAATCCTCCCCCATCGACCGTGAGCTTGCGGAGGAATGACACGTGTTCCGGGGACTGAGGCTACTTTGAAAATGGGGAAAGGCCATATGAACCGGGTGGTGAAAGACGCGTGGCCGCGTTTCTCAACCTGGGGTGCTCTCATCCCGGCTGCTGTTTAAAAGCTGCGCACCGCTGACGCGTGGGCGAAGGTAGGTCCCGCCAGGAAATAAAGAGGGCCAATAGAAGTCTTTTGCGGCCCGACACAGCATATTCTATCATTGTTAGGAAAGTTTGCGATACATCACCACGTACAAATATGTGGGCCCCTCGATGAACCCTAGGAGTATCGGACCTTTATGAAAGGCTTAGCAATCCGAATGAAACACAAAGCAAAGAAAATGAAAAACCCCGCAGGCGAGACACGTGGGCGCCCAGCGTAGCATTTCAGGAGCTGAAAGGGGAGCCGCCCCGCCGAAGTTGTGAAGCGAGGAATGTGCAAAGGGAAAGATCAAAACCTGTCGGGAAGCCGAAGAAACGCGGAGATGCACGGGCCAGTGCACGAACATGTGCAAAAAATGGGACCCGAAGGGAGCTGCTTGAATCATTATTTCAACAGCTTTTGGCGACTAACAGGGGCATTTTGGATAAGGAACGGGGAACCCAAGAACTCTCTGGTTCTACAGACCAGAGCCTTCATCTATAGGGCGAACAGAGTTAGAGCTTTGAAAGTGCAGCCTGTAAAGGCACCCATTCATTTTCGGACGACTTTGCCATGCTGTGCAAATTCTCTTGTGCCCCACGGAGATCAATAGCTTCCTTATGAGGTAGCACCTCTAGCAGGCCAGCACCTGCTTGGATATGGAAAAGCAGCTGAGAGAGTGGATGAATGATTGCCTCGATATCTGCTACTGCTGGGGGGCTACCGAATTCCTTGAATGCCTCTGGATCGCTCTCCTTCTGTTCAATAGCCTCTGTAATCTGCGCAGCCGTGGCAATAGTGCCATCCTCAAGGAATGGAGACGGCAATCCCAACCTGCCCAACTAAGAGAAACTTCCTCGAATGCCATCCAGCGCTTTGTTTAGAAAAGTCGATGCTGCCTTAGTACGCTGGAAAGCGGAGTGGCAATGAATGAATCTATTTGCCATTTGAGCTGCGGCGTCCCAATCTTCGATACCCGCCCCGGCAAGGATCTCGTCTAAGATCGAGTATAGCTTATTTAGCAAGTCCCTTGCCTCGAGCACCCTTTCCAGGATGAAACGCGGGAACTGTTGGATTGTGTCATGGGCCTCCTGATTGAGTTTTAATGCCTTGTCAATGAACCGGAGGGTAGGTTGCAGATTTAGGCAGAAGGCTTTGATTTTTTCCCAGTGAGAAATATACAATTGCTTGATCAGTGGGATGATATCAGGTTGGGCAGGGGCTGGTAACAGGGAGGACTTGAGCAAAAAAATCTCCGCGTCTCTTGAAATGAGGGCCTCGGCGAATTTCGCCTTCTTCTTTTTCTCGGATGCCAACTGCTTTGCATAGCTATTCATTTCTTTGTTCCAAGTTTGTTCAGCTCTGGAGTGGTTAGCCGATTGTTCTTCTAATGAAGCTTTTTTCTCTCGGAGCTCGTCTTCTAGCTTGGTCTTTAAACCTTTGAATTCAGCCTCTTTTCCTATACCTTTTGCTGATACTGCTCTTGTAGGTGCTCCATCTCCTCACCTTTCTCTGCCAGCTTCTGACTGTACTCAAGGCAGAAATGTTGAAGCTCCTCCTCCATCGACCGTAGGCTCTGTTGCACCGCTTGGTTTTGATTCTATAATTTTTTTAATACGGCTGGGTCGGCTATTTGGGCCTTTGCAATTTTGCTCTGAAGCCTGTTTCTCTCATTCTCTGCTGTTAGCGCCCTTTCTGTCATTCGGGCTATATCCGCCTCTAAGGATTTTTCCTTTGCCTCTAGAAAGCTCACCCTGTCCTTAGCTGCCTTGAGTTGTTCATCCTTCTTCTTTAACTGGCGACCAGTCTTTAGGAAGTCAGAAGTGACCACTCGTTGTGTCTCCTCCATGATTTCGATTTTATCCTGTGGTCGGGCCATCTTCATGTCAAGTCCAACAGCATAAATCTCATAGTCCTCGGGTTGCATTTCTCCCTGGGGCTTGTTTATCCTTGGGTACATAGTTGCAAATTTCAACTCTTGGCGGGCCTCGTCATACGAAGCCTGTACTCTCGGCTCGGTGGGGGCATTGTCATCATTTTCCCTTCGTCGCCTCATTCTATTTGTGCGCGCTTCCTTCCCACAATCTATCTGTGCAATGAACTCAGCTGGTGATGAAACCAGCCCACCTGCGAAAGGAACACCGGAAGGCAGGGCGTAGGGATAGGTAACTTTCATAGGCGCGCGCATTTGCTTCTTCTGGATTGTGACGGTTTGCGGAGAAAAGTGTGGCACATTCCATAGCTTAGTCTGGAGGTTATCAGTAGGGCTAAACGTTTGCAACGGCTGAACCATAGATTCAGTCGTAAGGCCCGTTGGCCGAGGAAAAAGAGTCGCTACCTGGGGCTCGGTTCGCTGCAGTGGGAAGGGATCTGTGAGCATCTCAGAAAAAGAGTGGGGGCCAATGGGAGGAATGTTTTCAGAAAGCGAGGTGAGGAAAGTCTGTGCGGCAGCAGTAGGCGTTAGCATGCTCGGAGGGGTAATAATAAACGGTTGGGCTTGCGAATATTGGGAAAATCCCGCAGAATAAGCTGGGCCAGAAATAGAGGGTGGAGGGTTCGGACGAATGGCAGGAGTTTCCAATTGAGCAGGGACGGACATGAAAGAATGAGATGTAAGAGAGGAAGGAGCGAAATGTACCTGCTGACTGGTCGGCGGTGGCATCAAGATCGTTCGAGACTCGCTCGCAACTTCTGGCATTTGACTAGTAGCGGGTGCTTCCCTTTCGGCCGGTTCATGTGAAACTGTCCCGATAACACTTTCCGTGTGTTGCCTTTTCGCAGGGGGACACTCACTAACCTCGGCAATCGGATCCTTCTGCTAGGGCACTAGCCTGACCGGTTTAGCGGCCCATGTGCGCGTAAGCGAGCCCCTTGATATGTTAAAGCGCACATTAGTGCTCACATAGGCGGCATGCCCGGGGGCATCGCCTTCCTGCGCTGATATCGCCGTCTCTTCCTCCTGCTCATCGGAGCCTTCTGCTTCACTCTTGTTGGCACTGGAGATCAGGCTGGGATGGCCTTCATCCCAGTATCTTTCAAATTTCTGGTCGTCCTTTAATTGATTATAAGGAGCTTTCAATTGCCCTGTTTCCTGGCGGTACCTCCAGAAAGCTTTTATTTTTTCATCGCTCCATTCCTCGTCCACTTTCAAATTTTTATGCATGCTTCGCTCTATCGGAAGGTTGTCTTGGGCCATGGCCACTGGAAAGTAGAACTTGTGCCATGGGCCCCTGGTATCCGGCGTAGGGATTTGTGCTAATTCAACCAGATCTTCATCTTTATCAGTCTAGTTATTCCGCCGCTTCTCCCAGTAAGGTCGGGGAACATGTGTAACTTTCATATGCGGCTCAGGCAGGTCATTGAAAGTGTTGTAATCCCACTTATCATTTACTAGTACCAACCCCAGGTGTGTCAGCTTGTCCCCTAGCAGCTCATGCGATTGCTTTTTAACAAGCGTTATCGATTTGAAACTCTTCGGGCAAGTGAAGAATCCCTTCTTCTTGACACTTTCGCTGCTGCAGAACATGAAATCAATGATGCACACCTGTCGGTAAACCTCCAGCGCAAGCACTCTATCTGTGATGCAAGCCGGGAGCAAGAAAGGCCTGCCAATAAAGCCCCTCATTCGAAGGATCGTGAAATCCTTGCCCAAGAACCAGTCGCAAGCGGGGGTGTAGCCTTGCAGGAATCCAGTCTGCTCAGTGTTAAGCCCGACGATATCACCCTCTCCGATCAAATCATTTAGGACCGGGGCTATGAAATAGTCCGTGAAGGCATAGTAGTTATATGTTGCGGAAAGGTAGGGTGTCTATGTAGATGCCGGCTTTCTTTTGTTCTGCTCATCAAAAATTGATAGTGGGATAAATCGGGCGAAGAAATCTAGATTCTGATGCAGGAACATGTGGACCAGGTAGGAAAGAAATCTAAATTTCTTCTCCGCCTGATAATTCTCTATTTGCTGTATCATTTCTTCGACCATGAACTCAGCAAAATCATACCAAAAAAGCTCATGCTGCCTGCGAAACTATATTGCAGGGCCCAGCTGAAAAGCCTCGATCTTCTCGTCGGAATCACGGCCGCAAACAAATGTCAGCATGGATATGGGGTCTTGGAGGTCATCGCGGAATGAACCACGCGATAATGGGATGCTCGGTGCCTTAGCGGACGTAACACCCTTCTTATTAGTTTCTTCTAACAGGAAATTGGAGCTGGTTCTCATCCTTTTCCATATCTTTTCCCCTTTGCTTGGGCGGAAATATTCAATTTTCTCCTTTCTTGTCTTGGGGTCAGGAATGCATAGCATATGCCAGATGGCTTCCGGGCCGATATGAACCCTTAAATTGCGACCTTCAATGCAGTGGGTCTTTGGATTATAACGTTGAACAGCTGCGTTGACCACCTCCGGGCAATAGTGCACCAATGGGACCATGTATTGTGGAAGACCACTAAACCAGACTCTACTTGCCATGGCTTGGTCTGCCCCTGGCGTTGATAACCTTGCGCAAGCCGCCTCTCTCAGAGATTTAGAGTTCTTGGCAAGCTTTGGGTCGTAGATATTAGCCCACTTTTCTCTAACCCTTTTCGGGTTATTCCACTCTTTGGGCCTTTCCAGCTCCTCTGTGTTGGCTCTTTTCACCTTCTTAGGTATACCAGGAGTGGCGTATGCTACATCCTCATATACGTAAACCTCGGGCAAGGAACAAATAGCCGAATACAGCTCCTGGCTAATCCCTTCCTCTATTGGCTAGGCTGAAGATTCTGACCTTTTTCTCCACGGCAGAACTTGTAATCTCCCTGGCCTTTGAATACGCTTGCACTGGAATACAGACAGAAAACACTTCATGCACTCCTTAGCTTTTGGAAAAAGACTTAAGAACAATAAGCGTTTTCATGCAATAATAGCAACTTTTCTTAAGGTGGTAGGTGAGTGCGAGCCCTAGCATTTAATTCGGCATGTACCATTAGCTCCACAGCTCGTGCAAGATGAGCTAATTGCTTTTTCGAGGTGGCCGAATTTCATCATTGCTTTCAGGAGATCGTGTGATACGCTCCGATTTCCTTGGAAATTGAGCCTGCAACTGGCCTCCTCGCCTTGTGCTAGCATGTATCGGTAATTAATATCCCTAGCCGGAATGATTACGCCAAGCAAACGATCACCACCTGAAAGAGATATGAATATCGCCTCGGGTTCTAGGATGTGCTTGAGATTTGACACCATAGCATACAGCCATACGTCCCTTCATCAACAAGTGCCACCTTTTTAAAGTTCAATTAATTAACTTGATTTAATTAAGCATGCCTTGAACCGTGCTACCATGCATGTACTAGCCCAAAACGTGAACAAACGCAGACTCGGCCCTCGAGATTGCGGCCAATACACATCACGTTGCTTACGGGTGGATTGGCATACGTCTTGTCAATTTTCTATAAATAGGCCAGTAGATAGCGAACATACACACTTTGCGTCCAAGAAGTGATAGGCAAGTAGAATACTGCTAAGCAAGTCTTTTCATAGGTTAGGTGGTGAGCAGATTTCGGTATTACTCAGCAGATTTAGGAATAGTTTTAGGAGAGATGGATACTCCTATTCGCCTAACCTCCTTCAAACCACAGACGGCGTTTATAGGTGAGATCTCCACTAGAAGGCTCAAGAGAATCACAAAGAACAAGCACTCGCTGGTTCTAGTAGCCATCAAGTGGGTTCTCGGCGAGGACTGTGTTGAATATGAAGATAAGCATCGGGTGAACACCGACGTGTGCTCACACTTTGTAGCATCTATGCTGGACATTTGCGTCCCCCGGCCTCTTATCTTGAAACTGGTCAAGGAGATCTTTCCGAAGAAGTACCTGAACGGGCTCGGCGAGGTCGTTACCCATGCTGCTTACGGGATAGGCCTGTAAACAGCCAGCGACCTACGTCGCTATATTGAAGAAGAAGCTGTCATGGCTTGGCTACCATTCCTTAGTGGATTCCTCCTGCAGACCCATGGCCAGCATCAGCAAAGGGTTACCCAAGCCCTACACTTCCTGTTCAGGAGCTAGAATGTGATACCATTCTATGACGTAGAATGGTATACTGACTTTAGGAACCTGGTGTATCCACCATCGACGACAGTCGCGCTTCATGATGCTGCTAGTGCCGCCGAGGAGCCTGTTGACGAGGAAGAAGCGGACGCTGTCTTGAATGCGTCAGTTGTTGCCAGCCACTCCTACGGATATATGATCCCCTTGCCTTGGTGTTTGTTGATGTAACCCCCCTACTCCATACAAGCCTGATAAAAGGCCATCATATGTATATATGCTCTAATACCTTGTACATTTTGAAAATCGGCATTCATGCCATTTTGTAACCCAGAAATATATATATATAAATATATACGTCTCTCGTTTTAAAGGAAAACTAGGCTCCCTTTGTTTGTGTGTTTAATTTTTCTAGGTTTTGCAAATTTTCGTGCCTTTTCTCCGTTTACGAGCATACTTTTGTGTTTTAAGAAACTCCGGTGCTTTACCCATTAATAATGATAGGCGAGTGCGTAGCAAATCAATTGATTTAGCAAAAGGATAGGCCAAAAACAGGAAAGGAAAAAGAAAAAGCATTATTTACAACTGTACAGGGTAGGGCTTGACGCTTAATGGAACAATTTAAGGTGAATCCCATTAACCGGGATTCCTAAAGGCTCCTGTTCCATATTTTCCAGCTCGAAGGCATTGTGTTGCATGCACCGAATGATTTTAAAGGGTCCTTCCCATAGGCTATCGAACTTACCATGCTGACCTGGCTTCGCAGCCCTGCTGTCGTATTTTAGCACTAAATCTCCACTTTTTAGGCCTTGGTCGGAAGTCTTTTTGTCAAACCACCGTTTGACCACCTGTTGACGGCCTGTCATGGCCTTTAGGGAATTCTCCCTTTTTTCTTGTACTTCTAATAGTTCGGCAAGCCGAACTTCCATGGCATCATTTTGTTCTATCTAAAGATATTTCAACAACTGTATCGTCGGGATCTCCATAGAGATAGGTAGCAGCGCCTCTTTCCCGTATACTAGCTCATAGGGCGAAGTCTTGAGGACTTGTTTAGGAGTTATGCGGTTGGCCCAGAGTGCTTTTCAGAGATTTTTATGCCATTCCCTCTGGTGTTTTGAGCCAACCTTTTTGAGGAGTCGGACTAAACTTTTGTTTATTGACTCGGCTAGGCCATTTCCCTGTCGATAGTAATTTGAAGATGTTTTAAGGAATATGCCATTTTTTAATGCAAAGTGACATACCTTTGTGCCTACAAATGCTCTAGCATTGTCCGAAATGATTGTCTTCAGAGGGCCAAACCTTGTCACCAGAGCCTTGAGGAAGTCCACAATCTCTGCCTCCGTCGCCTCCTTAAGGGGAACAGCCTCCGCCCACCTTGTGAAGTAGTCTGTAGCTGTTAAGATCCATTTATGTCCGGAGCTAGAAACCGGGTTGATCATTCCGATAAAGTCCAGGCCCCATTGCGCAAATGGTTCATCCGCCACGATAGGTTTGAGGGGCATCGCTGAATTCTTCCTTCTGTCGGAGAATAACTGACATTTTTTGCGAGTCTTTACCAGAGAGTAGGAATCATTGAAAAGTGTAGGCCAGTAATATCCAGCCCGTAGGACCTTGATGGCGGTAGTTTTAGCGGAGAAATGTCCACCTTCGTCGCTATTGTGAAATGCGTCGAGGATCCTCTGCGCCTCCCCTGAAGTAACGCATCGTAGGAGCACACCATTAAAATTTATTTTGAAAAGGACTCCTTCTATCAGTGTGTATCCACAATTCTGGAGCCGGTAATACCTTCTTTTCTGGGATGAGAGGCCCGGCGGATACTTTCCGGTTCGCATGAAGTTCGTTCTATCTTTCAGCCAATCATCCTCCGATCCCAATCCATTTATTAGGATAAGTTCTGGATGTTCCTCTTTAGCAGGCATCTCCTCGTCCTGTGTCATATACTCACACAGACCTCTGCCTTTAATAGTCCTGGTGGGCCTGACCTCAATGTCATATTCCAGGATCTTGGTGATCCAATTAGCCCTTTTTTCTGTGATTTCTCCCTCCATGATGTATTCCCGCACACTAGAATGTGCGACATATACCAGGACTTTGCTATAGGGAATTAGATGGTGGAACTTTTTAAGCCCCTTTACTATTGCGAAGGCCTGTCTTTCAACGAAGTTATAATTCACCTCATATTCCTTTAAGGTTCGGGAATAGAACGCAACTGGATGCTCTCCCTTTCCTTCTCTATCCTTTTGAGTTAGAACAGTAGCGATACTAGACTTGCTACTGAAGGCATACATTATAAAATCTTTATATTGATCTGGATTGATTAATAATGGGGCTGAGGAGATTGCTTCCTTGACCTTTTCAAATTCCTCCCAAGCTTCTGTTGTCCATTTGAAAGCTTGATCCTTTTTCAACATTAGAGTGATCGGCCTAATTATTCCCGCAAAATCAGAAATAAATTTACTGACGAAATTTACTTTGCCCAGGAAGGACTGGACACCTTTCTTATTTACTGGGAGAGGAAGCTCCTTCATGGCCCTTACTCGTTCTGGGTCAATTGAAATACGTTCCTTCGACACAACATGTCCTAACAGCTTACCCTGAGGTACTCCGAACACACATTTCCTCGGATTTAAGGAAATCCTAAACTCCTGGCACTTTTGAAAAACCAACTCCAAATGATCAAAATGATCATCTTTAGACTTAGAGAACACAGTAAGATCATCCAAATAGATTAGGATAATCTTATTGATCAGTTCGCTAAATGCAACGTCCATAGCTCTCTGGAAAGTTGCCCCTGCATTAGATAAACCGAAAGGCATTTTAGCATATGCAAATGTCCCCCACTTGGTGGTGAACGTAGTCTTGTGCTGATCTTCCTCTCTTACTCGAATCTGGTTATAGCTAGAGAAGCCATCCAGTAGAGAGAACATTTTCGATCCCATGACAGTTTGGAGGATTGATTCCATAGAAGGCAACAGATAGTAGTCTTTCAGAGATGCTCTGTTCAGGTCTCAGAAATCCACGCATAGGCGGATATCACCATTCTTCTTTCAGACTGGCACCAGGTTTGATACCCAAGTACTATGTTTGATTGGGAAGACTATGCGTGACTCAATGAGCTTGGTTAGCTCTTGTGCCATCAAGGCTTCAACTTTAGGGTTGACTTGCCGCTGCTTTTGTCGGACTGGTTTCGCACCTTCTGTTAGCTCAATAGTATGTTGGATGATGCCAGGATTATAACCTTCCAGATCATCGTGAGACCAGGCCACAACTCCATATTTTCCGTAGAAATTGATAAGCCTTTCTCTATCCTGCTAGGAGACATCTTTTCCGACCCGAAGGTTCCTGTCATCGGAAACCCGAAGGTTTTCATAATCACTTTTTTCCGCCATGAATTTTCGCTTATCATTTCGGGCGTCACTACAATCGAAATTTTTTTTGAGAGTAACCAATCCTTCCAGAAGCTTATTTGACTTTAGCTGCATAATTTGTCCTTCGTAGGCCTCAGCGATCTTTGGTTGGAGTTGATCGGCAAATTCCCCTGAGTGTTGAATAAACGAGGCGATGTGTTCATCGCTCTCGAAGACTTGCCAACTTTGTTCATTGTCGGGTATTGCTGGTCTAACCAGCACTTGTACTGAATATTTGTTCCGAAGCAAGTCGGAGACAGGATCAAACTGAGCACCGATTACCGCCATGCGATCTACATCGCCATTCTGCACTCGTGGAATGGTCAGGATGTTGAAAGCTTCAAAACATTCTACAAGGTCCCAGATTCGATGCCGATAGGATCTCATGTGGATATTCTTTGCTACTGAGATTCCTCGGACCTGATTAACTACTAGTTCTGAATCTCCGAACACAATCAATTGCTTGATACCCATTCGTTCCGCTAGGCTTAGGCCTTGGACTAGCCCCTCATATTCAGCCTCGTTACTTGAACAAGCAAATTGGAAATGGAAAGACCTCAACAAATTTTCATTCTGTGGGGATATTAGACATATCCCTGCTCCAGCTCCAACTTTGCTCCTTGCTCCGTCAAAATACAATTTCCACAGCTCGCTTGCTTGGTCATCGTCGGGTTCTTTGATGACCTTCGGAAGAACTTGGTCTTCATCATAGATCACATATGTGCCTAATCCGGTAGCATGATAATTTCCGAAGGGATCATTGTTTATATGTTCACTCAACAGAGCATCTTCGTTATCACTTCGGTCTCCGTTGACCTTCTCCTCCTCTAGCAGTTCGACATTGTACATGTCTTGCTTGGTGATGGAGGTATGTGCGGCTTCAAAGTTAATCAGGGCCTCATTCGCCACATGTTCGGAATGCAGAGCCTCCGATTCTATCTTCATCTTCGCGCCATGCTTGGTTCTAAGTATTAGATGTGACCAATCTAAAGACAAATAGCCGCCCACCTTTGAAGTAAACTCTCGAGAAAGGCAAAGACCAAACATTGGCAGAACATCTATGATCATTGTATCTTGCGGGACCGTGATACTCGGGCAGGAAAATAGAGTCAACGGAAGTGCTTTGATGACACCCACAGTATCAACCTTATTTCCATCTAGCTGCATCACCCCTTTCTTCATGGGTTCGTAGCTGAGTCCCAAGGCTTCAACTATCAGTTTCGACATAACTGTTGTACTGGCGCCAGAATCAATCATAGCGTTATGTAATATCTTTTCCCCTATAATGAGGGTCAGGAAGAAGGGTTGAGGTTTTGGCCTACCTCCGCCTTCCGCATTGGATTCCTTCGCTTTGTTTGCGAGAACCTCAGTTGGTGACATTTGATAAACCGCTTCGGTACTGGTTGAAGGCTCGGTTAGTGCTGGGTCCATCTGTTGCTGAAGCGCCTTTTGGAGTATGGTTTTCTGTTCCGGGATAGCTAGAATGTCCCATAAAGACACATTAGCAGGTGATTTCTTCAACTGCTCTACCACATCAAGAGGTGAGGAGCTCAGATATTTCTGCTCCTTTGCTTTTGTTATAACAATTTCCTTCCCTAGTTGACAAGACAAAGAGACGGTCGGACCGCCAGGAATTTGGTCTGAAACGTCTTTGCATTGCGGACTGTCCGAAAGTGGAACAACGGCCTCACCGGTGAATCTTCTCTTGGAGCGCGTGTTATAGTCAGACTTTACCCACGGCGTTTCGGCTGTGGACGTGTCATTGGCAAACACCACTTCCTCGCCTTCCATCCATGAGAAGAGCGCATGATCAGGAACAATGTCGGACTCTTGCTCTAGGGACATTCCTTGTATTTGCACGGTAAGGACCGCCTTCTCCATTTTCGGGGCATATATGTATTCTTCATTCTCTATCGCAATACCTTGACTACGTTGCTCTGCTGTCCTTTGTTGTAAGTTGCCACGCAGACAATTTCGGGGCATATGCGCCTCGTTGCAAGGGAAGCACCATGGATTGATGTCATCAATAAGATTGTTTTGTCCCGCCGTTAATTCTCTGCTAGAGCTCGGCGACGCCCCTGCCAGCGGCGTAGGCACTGGAACTACTTGGTTCATAGCTGCCACTGGTGAATTAGTGCGATGCGCATTCTGATATTGATTTTGCTGTTAGGTAGGCCGCCCACCTTGATAGTTCTGATATGCAGGCCACAGAGGCATTACTTGGTTCCGCTTGAGAGTTGTTATATCATTCGCCATAGTTCGCAACATCTCCTTGAGGTCGCCCATCTCATTCTTGGGAGAACCCGATGTAGAGGTCAAGTTTTCAGGAATGGTTGTATATGAGTACGCTGACTGGGGAGTCACTGGCGCACTGGTCGACGCCACCTCTTGTGCTACATTCGATATCTCAGGAAATATCGGCATAACAGGTCGAGGAGGCAATTTCCCGTAGTCTATCAAGTGATTTTCTGCTTTGATAGCAGTGGCATATGCATCTGGTAAAGTGGCCCCTCCTAGAGACTTGATCATCATAGAAATGTTGGGATTGATGGACCTCAGATAGAACATGAACGCCAATTCTGGAGTCGGGCGGATGGTCACAAGAATCCTCTGCCAACTTGAGTGAAATCGGGCATTGAAGTCCGTTAGAGCCTCCTGGGGTGCTCGTTTGATGACGGATAACTGATAATACAGCGAAGAACGATCTCCGTCATTTGAAAACCTTTCATAGAACGGATCTCCGAGGTCATCCCAAGTGCGAATGGTATTAGGAGTCAGTGTTCGGTACCACTCCAGGGCTTTGCCTTTGAAGGACGCAGCAAGGAGCCTCAAGGCTACATTCTACGCTGTGATACCATGTACCAGGCATACATCTACTACATCCTGCAAATGCTCTGCTGGCATTTTTGTGTTGTCTCTGGTGAATTTGGGAAGAGCTTTCAGGGCCGAAACCGGAATGGCGCCCCAAACAGCAGGTGCTATCAGAGCTACCAAGGGGCTTCCAGCATCCCATGCTACATAATTTCTGTTCACGGCCGGCAACATGGTGAGAGGAAAGGGTGGTGGGAATGGAACAGTTACTAACTGATTTGCAGCCTGGACTATCCCTAATGGAGGCACTAGTAAACATGGGTTATTTGCAGTTTGGGATCTAGTTACAGGCCGATGGCTCATACACCCTTTTAGAAGATGATTTCATTAGCTTGGGTCCCACCGGGCGTGCCAGAAAAAAGACAAACTATTGACGCCAAAATTTGACTAGATAACAGTGCCTTTATGGGAAACTCAGTTCAAGGGGGACCCCTTTGCGCCAAACTGAGTGACCTCCAGATTTTAAAGAAGCTGATTTCTTCTATATAATGGGTTTTGGAAAGGGAAAAAGAAACGGATATAATGAAACAAATATTAATCTAAGGCAATGCGCCAAAGTTTTCTGATAGGCACGATAAATCATAGACTCAAGGGCCTAATGTTATTGGTATGTTCCAAAACATCGGAAACTTAAAGCAATAGCATAAACAATTCATTTAATTGACATAAAACAGTATCGCATACATTCTTACTGCTAAGAAGAGTCATTAAGACATGATTTAGACTAGCAAGTTTGCATTCAATGTATAGAAGTCTCATCAAATAAAATGCCTAAGACAATAAGAAGCACAGTTCATAGTTTAATCAAGACATGAAAAATAGAAAGGCCGAACAATAGGCACAGTCTGAAATCTTCTTACGAATAAACATGCAAAAGAGGCATGGTGTCTCTTGCTAAAACCAGTATTCTTTCAAAAAATCTTGGACCCCCTCTCCTCAACAGAGAGAGTATATATAGCCGGAGAGCAAAATCCCACCACCTGGAGAGTTGTAACAGAAAGATTCCACAATCTCCCGCAATGATGCCCGAATAAGGATATTCCCAATGCCGTTATGAGAGCAGCCAGTCAGAGCACCGCATCTAGTCGATCAGTTACAGGCGTGCCCTTTGTAATGATTGCAGTGGTCCCAACCAGGCTTTGAAGCGACAAGTGCCACCCACCGCTTTAGAGAACCATGACGAGTAGCACCCAATAACACCATTCCGCTCGGCCATCCCATAGCTTGCTTTGATAATCAATGTAAGGCACGTGGCAGCAAATCGCGGCCCGAATGAAAACTCCTCCCTCATCGACCGTGAGCTTGCGGAGGAATGACACGTGTTCCGGGGACTGAGGCTACTTTGAAAATGGGGAAAGGCCATATGAACCGGGTGGTGAAAGACGCGTGGTCGCGTTTCGCAACCTGGGGTGCTCTCATCCCGGCTGCTGTTTAAAAGCTGCGCACCACTGACGCGTGGGCGAAGGTAGGTCCCGCCAGGAAATAAAGAGGGCCAATAGAAGTCTTTTGCGGCCTGACGCAGCATATTCTATCCTTGTTAGGAAAGTTTGCGATACATCACCACGTACAAAAATGTGGGCCCCTCAATGAACCCTAGGAGTATCGGACCTTTATGAAAGGCTTAGCAACCCGAATGAAACACAAAGCAAAGAAAATGAAAAACCCCGCAGGCGAGACACGTGGGCGCCCAGCGCAGCATTTCAGGAGCCGAAAGGGGAGCCGCCCGCTGAAGTTGCGAAGCGAGGAATGTGCAAAGGGAAAGATCAAAACCTGCCGGGAAGCCGAAGAAACGCGGAGACGCACGGGCCAGCGCACGAACATGTGCAAAAAATGGGACCCGAAGGGAGCTACTTGAATCATTATTTCAAGAGGTCCTAGACAGTGGATGTTCTAACCATATGACTGGTGACAAGGATAAGTTTATAAATATTGAATATTATGTAGGTGGTTATGTTAAGTTTGGTGATAACTCTGTTATTCATATTAAAGGTAGAGGTTCACTTCTTCTAAATGAAGACACTCCTATCTATAATGTGTACTATGTGGAAGGTCTCAAACATAATCTTCTAAGTGTTAGTCAAATCTGTGATAGTGGTTATCATATTCTTTTCACTTCACAGGGATGTGAGATTAAGAACAAGCTTGGAAAGGCTATTGCAGCTAGAAGGAGGACAAAAGGAAATGTGTACAATCTTCTTGACTCATCATGCAATGACAATAATCAAGGTATGTGTCTAATGGGCCAAATTGAAGACAATTGGTTATGGCATAAAAGATTAGGACACATAAACTTTGAAAATATGGTTAGAATTAGTAAAAATCAGAATGTTAGAGGTCTACCAGTTCTTAGCAAGCCAGAAAACTCTATGTGCAAAGAATGCTTAAGTGGCAAACAAACTAAAATCAGCTTAAAAAAAAAAAGAAAATTCTTCTTCAAAACCTTTACAACTTGTGCACACTGATTTATGTGGACCAAGCAGAACAAGGTCTATTAATGGTGAAAGGTACTTTATGCTGTTTGTGGATGATTATACTAGAATGATATGGGTCACATTTATTAAGCACAAATTAGAAGCCTTTGGAAGGTTCAAAAATTTTCATAAAATGGTTGAAAAGGAATTTGATCTGAAACTTAAATGTTTGCGATCTGAAAAAGGAGGTGAGTTCACTTCTCAAGAGTTTATTGATTACTGTGAACAGTATGGAATTAAAAGACAGTATGCTGCAAAAAAATCACCTCAACAAAATGAGGTAGTTGAACGTAAGAGTAGAACTATAAAAGAAATGGCTAGAACCATGCTAGATGAAGCTAAGTTGACTGATATGTATTGGAAAGAAGTTGTTCATACAGCTGTATACATTTTGAATAGAGTGCAGCTTAGGGTGAAATCTAAACACACTCCTTATGAACTTTGGTATGGAAAAACTGCTTCTATCAAACACTTTAAAATTTTTGGAAGTAAGTGTTTTATCAAGAAAGATGATGATAACCTTGGGAGCTTTCAATCAAAGAGTGATGAGGGTATCTTTTTGGGATACTCAACTCACAGCAAAGCTTATAAATTCCTTAACAAAAGGCTTAATAAGATTATTGAAGTTGTTAATGTAAAATTTGATGAATGACCACATTTGTATGTTGAATCTTTGCAGGATAATGGGGAAGAAGAACTTGAACTTGAAATAATTTCAGAAGGAGCTGAAACAACAAAGTCTGTTGCTGAATCAGCAAGCCCTAAAAATGAAAAAGCAAGTCCTGAAAAGGTTGCATCAATTGCTCCTTCGAAAACTCTAGCTATATATCACCCCAAAGATCAGATTATTGGGGATAAAAATGCAGGAGTTCAAACTAGAAGAAAGGCTGTAGAATCTGGTGAAAAGGCACATATTGCTTTCTATCTAGTTACTCAGTTTGAGCCTAAAATTTTTAATGAAGCTCTCATAGACTCATGTTGGTTTAATGCTATGCAGGAAGAAATTGATCAAATTGATAAAAATTAGACTTGGGAGTTAGTCCCAAGACCAAATGGCAAGAATGTCATTGGAGGCAAATGGATTTACAGAAATAATCTTGATGAAAATGGTAATGTTATTCACAACAAAGGAAGATTTGTCTGCAAAGGCTATGCTCAACAAGAAGTTATTGATTTCGGGGAAACCTTTGTACCCGTTGCTAGATTAGAATCCATTAGAATATTCTTGGCCTATTTTGTTTATAAAAACTTTACTATTTATCAAATGGATGTCAAAACAGCTTTTTTGAATGGCTATTTAGATGAAGAGGTCTATGTTGAATATCCTGAAGGATTTATATTCAAAGATAATCCTAACCATGTTTACAAGTTGAAAAAGGCTCTCTATGACTTAAAACAAGCACCTAGAGCTTGGTATTGTAGGTTGGACAGTCATTTAATTTGTAATGGCTTTGTTAGAGGAGGTGTAGATAGTAATTTTTATGTTAAAACTAAAGGTTCTGATAGTTTGGTTGTTGAAATTTACGTTGATGATACTATCTTTGGCTGCAATAATGTCACTTTGAGTAAAAAATTCTCTCAAATAATGGAATCTAAGTTTGAAATGTCAATGTTAGGAGAATTAAATTTCTTTCTAGGACTTCAAATATCTCAATGTGAGAATGGAATATTTTTTTCTCAAACAAAGTATGCTAAAGAGATGCTTAAGAAATTTCAGATGGATGAATGCCATCCAGTTAGCACTCCAATGGTTACTGGATGCAAACTTACTAAGGTTGATGATTCTCCTGATACAAATCAAACTGAATATAGATCAATGATCGGTAGTCTTTTATATTTAACTGCCTCTAGACCTGACATTATGCAAGCAGTTTGCACTGTTGCATGGTATCATGCATCCCCTAAAGAATCCCATGTCACTGTTGTTAAAAGGATTTTAAATATATTCAGGGCATTGTTGATTATGGTCTTTGGTATCCTAGAAGCAATGATTTCTCTTTGATTGCTTATACTAATGTTGATTGGGCTGGTTGTTTGGATGATAGGAAAAGCACTAGTGGTGCTGCATTCTTTCTTGGTGATCGTTTAGTTGCATGGCACAACAAGAAACAAGTATCTGTTTCTCTTTCTACTGCTGAAGCAGAATACATTACTGCCACTTCATGCTATACTCAAGTACTATGGATGAGTCAGACTCTTTCAGATATGGGTATTGATGTTTCTAAACATGTTTCCACTCTTTGTGATAACACTAGTGTGATAAATATTTCAAAAAATCATGTTATGCACTCTTGCACTAAACATATTGCTATCAAGTTTCACTTTCTTTGAGAAAAGGTTTTGGAAAATGAAGTCTACTTATAGTTTGTTGGATCTCAAGATCAGGTGGCTGATATTTTTACCAAGCCCTTAGCAAAAGAGTTATTTGAAAGGCTAAGACTTCGATTGGGAGTTATCTCTCAATTGTTACTTCACTAAATCTCCAAGCTACTGCTTAGGGGGGGCATGTTATATGTTTTGATTCACTTAAAGCTCTCCTACTATCTTGGTTGTTGCACTGGTACCTTTTTTTTTGTAGCTGTTTCTCATGGTATTTTTTTTGGCTTCTCAATTGTGTTATGGCAATGCACATTTTCTTCTATTCTTTGCCTTGAGGCAAAAAGGGGGAGAGTCATTTGTGTTTTTCCATTAAGGACAAAGGGGGAGTTTGTTGGATCTCAGTTGTGTTTATGGTTTGTCCTTGATGACAAAATACCTTTCAGTTGGTTTCCTTGTCAGGATGGTTCTTTTTGCATGTCACAGGTATTGGTTGTTTCTCATTCAGGCTTACACATATCGGCATGAGTATGGCAAGGTCTCACCGATCCACTTTGAAATGTCTGTGTTGCCTATTGGCAAGACATTTCTAATGTCATGTCGATTGAATTTAACATACAGGCTACTTTCAGTGTGACATTCACATGGTCTTGGCGATAGAAGAAAATTCTATTGGCATGAGGTTTTTTACCACTAACACGTCTTACCGAATGACTCAGGTCTCACCGACTAACTCATAAGGTGGTTCATCGGCGTAAAATCCCTATCGACATGTTGTTTCATCGAACATTTTGTGTCTTGGCGACCGGCACAAGAAAGATTATTTCGGCAAGACTTGTCTTTTGTTTTGGCGAATGAAAGTGATCTCTATCAGCATATGTTATTTTGTCGGTATGTGGTCTCAGTGATATTGGTATGTCACACCAATCGGAGATTAAAAGGAAACTCATCGGCAAGAGCTTAAGGCTTCGGTGTGAAGTTATAACCAATATGCAATGTCACATCGACCGATGGTGGATGGATGCGTATTGGCAAGAGTTTTGCTTCGATGGAATGTCATAGCAAACTTTTTGCTCTTGCCGACTAAGTCTTATGAAATGCGTTCAGTGAGAGATTGGCATTGTCTCAGCGACTCAGTGAATAAAGTTTCTATTTGATATGACTTCTCCCGACTCTGATGGGTTTTGGAGAAAGTGACAAACATAAGGTTGTTTGGCGACGTTAAAGTTTCCTTCGGCATAACGTGTCATCGATGGAAATATTAAAGGAATAGGGCAAACTTTTTGAGGTTATTCTTTTAGCTGGGTATTGAACCCTAGCCTGGCCGCCATCTTGAGTGTTTACGTTTCTGTTGTTGCTGACTGTAATGATTTTTACAGTGGTTTTTTTGGAAGGTCTATTTGGCGCATTTCTGGCTGGAAGCTCGACAGTGGTTGATGGAGCCATGGGAGTTACAGATTTGTCTGGTATTTTTATTTATGTGTTTCATGCTGCTCATACTAGTTTATAATCACCATTTTATTCTAACTGCTCTCTGGATCTCAGTCAATATGATGTCCTGACTGAGTATTGTCATTCATGCATTAGAGGTTATGATTTTTTGTGGTGGATAGTTGTGCTTTTTATGCAGCAATATGAACTCATACGTTACAGATTTGTTGAGAACGGCTCTTAGCTGGGTTGGTTGTTCTACCGTTACTCCTGAAGATAGTTACCTATCTGGCAGTTGTATAAATAGAAGCAGAAAACTCTTTTCTGCTATTGTTGTTGTAATTATGAGATTATATTTCTTTGGCTGTATAAAAATATATGGATAAGACTCTAAAATAAAATCTGAATAACAAGATGCAGAGATTGTAAATTTCTTCTTTATGTAGTATTTTAGGGATTCAATTATTGAATCTTTAAGGTATTCTGTAGATGAGAAAATAGAGAAATATGTGCTTAATTGAAAATAGAGAAATCCTCTAAGTTATTATTATTCTTCAAAACATAATTTCAGGGGTTGGTACTCCTTGAGATAGATATCTCTAAATGAGGGGTTGGTGCTCCTTGAGTGGGTGCTCAAAAATCAGCCTATAAGGCATTGTGAACAGTTGATTAAAAGATTAAGCCTGGAAGGCATTTAGGGAGTGGTTTTTATACCCCAGGAGGGTTTTCCACTAAGAAAATTTTGTGTCACTTTGTTCTTCTATGTTCTCACTACTTTACTGTGTTGTTTTAATACACTATTGGGATTATTATTTTTCTCAATTATGTTTATGAATGATTACATTCAACTCATGAATTCATTAATTCGAATAACATTGAGATCAAATCTAAGCTATGTTTTTGAATAGTTAAAAAATTTCAAATCTGTCAAGACACTGATTCACCCCCCCTCTCAATGTCATTTTAACTCTAACATAATGAATATTATGAATTCCATAAGATAAAAGGGCACACTCCGAATAAATGTCAAGGTCTCAAAAACTATGTCCAATATCTTATTGATCGAGGAGATATCAAAGTCGACCCCAGTCAAGCTTCTTCATCCAATGCTCAATTACAGATATACCAAAATGCCTTCCCTAACTATAATCAAGGTGCAAGCAACTCCAAGAACAATCCCCAAGACAACAACACAAATAATATAAGCTATAAAAATGTACCCCTCAATTATGATGGCATTTCCCATTACATTGAACAGGTAGAACCTCGTGTGTCTATGATACATGTTAAGGCTAAATATCCCCAATGTGTTGTTGCTGCCCGATGGGCACACATTACTTTCCCTACATCCTCCACATCCACCTAATCAAATCCTGTAAACTCTCAGTATGACATTCTTGATCACTTAGGAAAGACCCCTACTTAGATCTCAATCCTAGATCTACTTAAGTCTTCTCTCGTACATCAGGAAATACTCAACAAAGCTTTACAAGAAATTCACGTACCTAATGACATCGATCCCACATGGTTCCAAGCTTTAGTAGGACACTTGACTTTATCTTACCAACTACACTTCAGCTAGAATGACATGCCAAATATTGATGCCAATCACAACCGTCCCTTACACATCGAATTTCTAGTTGCCCGTCATAAAATAAAAAGGGTATTGGTAGATAATGGCTCTGCCTCGATCTATGTACTTTGAAGTTCATAAAATAGGTAGGGTATACTCAAGCGGATTTGAGTAATAAAATCATCATGATCAAGGCTTACGATAATGCTAAAAGAAATTCTGAAGGGATTATTAGTCTTCCTATCTAGGTTTGACCTGTAGTTCAGTATACTACTTGTCATGTCCTTGATCTGGACTTACCATATAATTTCCTCCTTAGCTTCCCATGGCTCCATGTCATGCAATTCATCCCCTCCACATACCATCAATGCCTAAACTTCCTGGTTAATGGACAAGAGATCACCATTTATGCCAACCCACAACCATTTAAATACTATCGCGCTCTAGAAGCATCATTTCCCCATCTACATTATTGTCCTGGGGTTGAAATGGGGGCATCTGAGTCATCATCCTCCAATCCATCATCCACCATGATCGCCACTCCATCTTCCTTCACCAATCCTTCAGTCACCAAATTCCAGATCATTGACAAAGGGTGTGGTGATTATGAAATGCATACTACTCTCAATGTGGCAACCATGCTACAATCACCACACATGTATGACCAGCCTTCACAGGCTACTCCAAAGGAAGACAAGACTATCACCTTCAGTGCAAAAAACATTTCCACTACCACTTTTTGGTCTCCTAGTATAAAGATAGATGCACCAGAAGAGGATATCAGTCAATGGGTATACTATGAAGAACCCCAACCTGGTCCTCCTCTAAAAGGCTACTTTTAGGAAGTATACCCTTGGTTAGCTAAGTTTGCAAAAAAGCATAACTACCAAGGTGGGGGCCTAGGTAAGGAAGAATAGGGATAGCTGCAACCTATTAATGTATCAAAGTGACTGCGGAAGATAGGCCTTGGATATGACAAAAAAAAGAAAGGCCCTACAACATCATCTAATACCTCCAATAGTGTTACGGTAGAGAATGGTCCCTTGAAAGACATATCCGAGGAAAAATCCATCATATGTGCATATGATGATGTTGATCACACAAACCTGTCATCCATGTTTGACTATTTATCTGTCTTTACCATCAGCCTTTCTCTGCGCCATCCCAAACTCATTGATTGGGACCTACATGATAGCACACCTTCCAATGTCTCGCTGGATACATATGTCAACCTCATGGAATTGGGGGAAGATGAACACTCCAGTCGCAAGAATAAAAAAAAGAAAAATAAAAAATGGTCATCTAGTGAAAACCTCCCCGAGGCACTTCTTGACCTGGAAAAAGTAAAAAATAAATGATGCATCTGATAGTGAAAACCTTGAAGAGGCGCTGGAGGATGGAGACGTTCATCTTCCCCTTGTGGGAACTCAATTATCAACATGGTCATCCATCCTAATTGAAGAAACTCAAGAAGTTAAGTTGGGTACTGCAGAAAACCCTAAGATCACCTATGTTGCCAAATCTCTATCAGAGCAAGAATATTCAATCATTGTTAGCTACTCCAAGATGATATCATTAACTTTCTTTAGTAGTTCATCATCTAGATGTTCACCTAGATGCCAAGCCTGTCAAATAGAAGCTCCAAAAAATGCATCCACCAGCAGCATTATTAGTCAAGAAGGAATTAGAGAAACTACTAGGTGCCAGTTTTATCAGACCCATTGACTACTCTGATTGGATCTCCAACATAGTAACTATTGCCAAACCAAACGAAGACATTCCAATTTGCATAGACTTCTAAGATCTTAACAAAGCCTATCCAAAAGATGACTTCCCACTACCCAATATTGACATGTTGGTCAACCTTACTGTAGGACATGAGATGCTATCCCTTATGGATGGTTTCTTTGGTTATAATCAGATCCCAATTGCACCTGAAGACCAACACAAGACTACTTTTACGACACCTTGGGATACTTTTTTCTATAATGTTATGCCCTTTGGTCTCAAGAATGTGGGGACATCATATCAGAGGGCAATGATTGTCATCTTCCATGGCCTCATCCATATTATAATGTAATATTATGTTGACGACTTGCTAGGAAAATCCAAAACTAGAGTAGAGCACCCTGCCATCCTAAAAAATATCTTCGAGTAGTTAGAACATTACAAGCTACGACTAAATCCAAAAAAATGTGTTTTTGGTGTTACATCAGGGAAATTGTTGGGTTTCATTGTCTCTCGAAGAGGCATTGAGGTTGATCCCACCAAGGTGAAAGCTATTTTGGATATGCCACCCTCGTGCAATTTGAAACCATTAAGAAGTCTCCAAGGAAAGTTGTAATCCATCCAATAGTTCATAGCCCAACTTGCAGATAAGTGTCAATCATTTACCCATCTTCTAAAAAAAGACTTTTCCTTTAGATGGAACCAACAGTGTCAGATAGGTTTCAATAAGATCAAGGAATACTTGGCTCATCCACCAATCTTAATGCCACCAATTCTAGGGAAACCCCTCCTACTTTACATCTCTGCCACTTCAATTGCACTGGGGGCATTATTGGCACAACATGATGAATCATCAAAAGAAAGAGCAATCTACTACATCAGTCGAACACTGGTCGGCTATGAATTAAACTATTCACCCATGGAGAAATTTTTTCTTGTAGTGGTCTTTAGTACACAAAAACTCAGACATTACATGCTCAGCCATCCGATCAAATTAATAGCAAAAATTGATCCACTAAAGTATTTTTTATCCAAAACCACTTTAACCGGTCGCATGGCTAAGTGGGTCATGCTCTGAAATAAATTTGACATAGAGTATGTGGATCGCAAATCCATAAAGGGACAAGTCATAGCTGATTAGTTGGCCAAGGAACCCCTAGTGGATGCTTACCCTCTAGTCACTGAATTTCCAGATGAAGAAGTTTTCATAGTTATAGAAGCACCTACTTGGATATTGTATTTTGATGGCTCATATACTCATAATGGATCGGGCGCAAGAATTCTGTTGGTAACCCCTCAGGGTGACTACATTCCAAAATCATTCAAGATAGCATTCTCATATACTAACAACATAGCTGAGTACAAATCCCTCCTCACAGACCTCTGAATTACAAAGTAATGGCACATAACTCACTTGAGAGTCTTTGGTGATTCATTGTTGGTCATTAAAAAATTTAATGATGAATTCCTAACAAAGGATGATAATTTGTTACCCTATAAACACATGGTGGATGATTTCAAGAAATATTTTTCCTTCATACAATTTGACCAAATCCCTAGGGTACAGAACAAAGTAGTTGATGCAATGGCTACTATTGGCTCCCTAATTGACATGCCTAAAGATCAAACAGAATGCAAGTTCCTTGTGGAACAAATTTTAATCCCAGCATATGATATCCCTGAGATTGACATGGTGTGTGACATTGTAGGTCCTGCTTCCCCATGGTATCAAGACATATATGCTTATCTGCATGATAATATTCCACCCCTAGACCTCACATGAAACCAACGAAAATCCTTTATTCAATGTTCAGCCAGATACATTATCATCGGTGATACGCTTTATTGTCGAGGGTATGATGGAACCCTCCTTAGATGCCCTTTTTGTGCCAGTCAAACTACGTTGCCCCTATGCTTTCACATAGGCAAAACTAGTCATTTGATCTGCCCCTAGGGAATTTTGACCATCCTGTGATGGTCATCCATCATTTGTCTTCATCGTCCCATTTTTGTTTTTATCCATGGTCGGTTGTTGTTTTTCTTTTCTGAACTATGTTTCCCTTGCGCTTTCACGTAGGCAAGGTTGATCATTTGATCCTCACCTGGGGTATTTCTATGTCATGTCTTATGTCATTCGTCATTAGTCACCATTGTCTTCTTTCTGCTTTATCCATAGTATTTTCAAGAACTACGAGGGCTCTGCGCTTTCACATAGGCAAGGCTAATATTTGATCAGCCTCCAAGCTCCTAGGTCTGTAGGATATGTCAGTCTTCTATCTTGTGACTTGTCTCTTGTATTGTTTCATCAAACTATGCCCTTATATAGTTGGTTATTAACAAACAAGATCCGCTAATATCAGCAAATCTAATCAGTTTCATGTATCTCGTGTCATATCGATCTTTTACTTTAGTATCCATCATCAGTCTCATTAGGATGCATCCTTCCTAACATACCTCATCAACCTCATCCATCCTCTCAATCCTATTGAAAAGGACGTTTAAAATTTGATTGTGATCTTTTGATGCTTTTGGTTTTTGTTTATCATTTGAGCTCCCTATTACAATTAGTTAAGATCACCATAATCTATCATATTATGGTGTGTCTTGGATGATTCACATAAGGGCATATCTTGATCTTTTATTGTTTTTGTCTACTGGGTTGTCCCACATAGTACACACCAAGATCCTTGTGATCTTGTGTTATGTTGGGGCATCCCTTAGTGCTTGTGGTTATCGATATACCTAGCTCAACCAAAGTCTTTGACACTTTGGGGTGTTGGGATAGCCTTCTTGTCTATGTATCTATTTCATGAATTTGATGCTCACTTTCCTTGGTTTCGTATACTTTGGCACTAAGTGTCTTATGCTATAGCAAAAATCAATGCTCCAAAGATGGAAAATTATATTAGGATTGCATTTCATGATCATGACCGTTGCATTGCATTCACCCTATGATTTTGGTTGTGTAAATACTCCCCCCTCTATCCTCTATTCTTCTCAGGATACTAAAAGGTTTGTGACAGGTGCAAACTCACACTATACCCACACCCATCTTCCATTATCATGTATGTCTTTATTGCCATTAATGTTACTGTTATTTTATCATAAATTAATTACACTTGCATCATTATGATAAGTATCCATGCATAACTAGGTCTATACATACATACATACATCACCACCTACATCACAAAGTGTTAGACTCATAATACATCACATCCTACATGTATAAAACATTCATAAAAGCATCTACATAAGCCATCATAGATAAAACATATGCATACATCATATCATCATATAAGCATCTGCAAAATCATCCGTAGTCCACAAATGCATAACCACGATCATTCATCCAATGCATGAACATGGTGTCAATAAGGGCTATCCTATATCATATATAAATATACCAAAAGTCCCAAGTACATCTCGTAATCATGACTATCACATGAATAATATCATAATAATGTCATTGATGTCATCATTCTATGACCATCATATACAAAAATCATTAGATCAAAATACCAGTACAAGGTCCTGTAAATAACCACTGTCACTATGACCTATCCATCCACCCTGTACCTATCAAAAACTCAGTAGCCTATCATCTGCCAAATGTGCTACCCACATCTAATCTCTGAGGATAATTAGGTACTAATCTCCTACTTAGTGAAACCCCCTATGAATCACTGAAACCTCGGGTCCACATCCCCAGCATCTGGGATGGCGCTGGCATCTGTGGTGTCTGCCGAACATACTGAAACATCTGTTGTGTCAGGTCTGGAACTGCATGATAATATGTGGCCATCCAAAATACTACCTCCCTTGCATTCTCCTTTCGCTTAGCAACTTGGACCCGAGTAGAATTCCACTCCTAATGATACCTATATCGATCTCTAGTGATCACTCTCCTCTCCTGCTCCTAGGCATATTGGGATAGTCATAACTGCGCCATCTCTGCCTAAACTCGATATCTCATCTCCTCAGTAGCCACTGCCCTAGCCACTGCTGCATCCCTCTCCCCCTATAACCCCTATATATCTGCCCCTATCACATCACCAACCTGTACTAACTACAACTAAGACACTACTGTGTCTCGCTCTCCTTGTAGCATCTGCATCCACATCTCTACAACATCCCTCTCCCTTTATGCAACCTATGACCAAGCCACCGTTGCATCCCTATCCCTCTCTAACTCATGTACTCTCAAACTTGATGCATCTTTCCCTCTCTGTATTGATGATACCTCTAAAATAGCCTCCTCTCTCCTCCTATGAAGAGATTTTATCTATGCCTCTTCCAAATCTCACTCTGCAAAAATTGAACTCGCGCCTGTGCCACATCCCTCTCTACCTCCATAGCATGCACCTGTGTCTACGCTACATCTCTCTCTTCCTGCATAATATGGGCCTGCTCCCTTGCCTCATCCTCTCTCTCCTGTATGAACCCCATATCTCTAACTGTCTACTCTAAAAAATTCACTCTATCACGTAGCTCATCTCGCTCCCACCGAAGATCATCTATCTGTTGCCTAATGCCTATTGACCCCTGATCTGTCATCCCCTTTGGCTCCCCCCTGGCCTATAATATAACAACCTCTACCTATAGTCTGTCATGGTCCCAACTAACAATAGCCAACTCATCCTGTACCCCCTTGTATTTCGGCCTATAGTCCATCTCTCTCCCTCTCCATCTCCTCTACCTATGTGGATAGGAGGTCAACCATAAATCTATAATCTTTTTTACCTACTTCCAGTACCCTCGATAGCTCAACCCTAAGTCTGATCACCTCCGCCTCAACTATCCTCAACCTCTGATCTATAATCCAAAGCCTCTTTGCAGTATCTCTCAGCTGAGCAATAGGATCCTCTAATGCCACACAAGGAGCCACCACCAATGGTTCTGCATCTAAAATATCCATATCTCGAACATCTGCATCTATCTCCATAGCATCATCGCCCCCCTACACTCCTGATCTTGCTAAGTCTCGCAGTCCTCCACAGTGGGGTGGACCCAAACTCTCTATGGCTGACCATGCATCCCCATTCTCATCAGTCTCCCCGGCTCTCCTACAGCCCTCGTCCAACTCTGGATCCTCCTCATCCTCGCTCCCCCTATCTCTACCATGGAAGGTCCCTACTCTACCACACTCTGGACCCTCCTCTATCATCTCCTACTCACCATCCTCTCTGATAGACTCCCTATCTCAATCTCCTCCTAGGCTCCATTCTGCTGTCCACCCCCTCCCATCTCCTCCTGCTCAGCCCACACCAGCACTCTCCTTCGCTATACTCTACCTCCTATGCATGTCTATTGAACAACTCCACCCTCCGCCACGCATATCATTTCCACCTCTAGCTGATCCTATCCTATTGTATCTGGCTCTAGACCTATCCCACCCTCCTATCATACTGCATCTCTCCCACCTATGGGTCTTGCTACATCCACCTCCACCCTAGCCCTCCTCCACTATCTCCTCCTCCTCCTCCTCCTCTCTGGTTGTCCTACCACCTCAACCTCATCCTCTCCTCTACCCTACTGACCAACACCCTTTGCATCCTCCTATTGTCCTGCCACCCTCACCTCCCATCCCCTCTGCACTTGTCTCCTATCTCCACCCTCCCTCACCCCCTAACGCTCATCCTTTGATCTGAATCATATGGCTCCTACAATAAGCACCATTAGTGGTTGTGGCACCACCGGTCATATCGTATCGTCACTCCTATGTCCTCCACCACAACAACTCTCCCTGGGTAGGGCACCTGCACTATCACCACCCACGACACTCTGGAATCCCTCGGTCTCAAAGCCGATCCCCATGGTCACTCTTTGGTGAGTTGACAAAAACTAATGGGCACCTCTAAAACATTTTGTACCATCCCAAACTACCTCAACACTCTGTCTAGTTGATGCTTCTCCACTATGCATGACTGACTCCCAATCAAGACACATTGGCTCATAAAGTAGCGCTTATTTCTATCCTCCTCCCCCCTCCATCCCCTAAAATGTCGATACATATATGGATGCCATAATATGTCTCTCTCCTATAGGCCATCTATCGCTCTCCTCCACCCATCCATATCCCCCTGCATCTGGTACCACAAAACCTAGCCCCTCGCCTCCCCATACCCCCAATACATAGGCTCTCTATCATCCTCCTCTCCCTCCCTAACCACTATGGGTCTCATCACCATAATGTGCTCCCATGCCCATACTTGTAGTAGGGTTGGGTGTGTCAAACTCACTAACCTCCGGTAGCAGATCACATGCATATCCCTGTATAACTATGCTAATACACAGGTACCCCACAATATTTGTCCCTCGTGCCACTCGACGATATGTCGAATCACCTCCATGTACCATAGAATACAAAACTATCTGCTATGATTTAGTAAAAATATCCCAATAATCAGTCCACACATAAATAATGGTAGGGGTGGTACCTTCACTGACAAACATTTGTCTAGGTCCAACTGCCCACTCTGTATGGGCAGATCCTCATCTCCAAATAACACTAAAATGGTATCATCTAACTCTGCCCCTCTCGATTCCACATCACTCACTAATAGCTCCACTATCGACAGCTTCAGGATGCGTCGTCCATCCTCTAATGTCACCATCATCTCCCTTGTTGAAAGATGAAAAGTCAATGTCTCTGAACTCCATCTCTCTATCAATGCTATCAGCATCGCTAGATGTGCCCTGATCACCCAAACCTATAAAATGTGCAATAACCCCACATGATCTACTTTGGTCATGGCCGCTATGGTCACTGTCAGTACCTTCGACCATTGCTCATGTGTCTGTAATCACTCAAAACTCTGCATCCATATTACTCGATTGTCAGTACACCTTATTCCTGGCCCTGATGCACCCAGACCCGGGGCAGACCTACCCCCACACCAGGGTGGATGCACCCTTGCACCAGGGTGGATCCACCCCCGTGACAGGGTGGACCTACCTCAGTCCGAGGTGGATGCACCCCCGCGTTGAGGCGAATCCGCCTTAAGCCGGGGTGATGATGCACTCGCTCCAGGGTGGATACACCCCTACACTGGGGCAGACCCGCACTAAGGCGAGGCAACTCCACCCCAAGCTGGGGCGAGGATGCCCCAGCTCCGGGATGGATACACCCCCTAGCTAGGGCGTCTGCACCCCAACTTTGGGGCTGATATGCCCCTGAGCTAGGGCATCTGTGCCCCAGTGCCAGGGTGACTCCGCCCCAAGTCGGGGCAACAGTGCCCCAGCTCCAGGGTGGATACGCACCCAAGTTGGGGTAGATGCGCACCAAGCCGGGGCGACTCTGCCCCAAATCGGGATGGATGCACCCCACATTGGGGTGACTCCGCCCCAAGCTGAGGAAGATGCACTCGCTCTAGGGTGGATACACCCCTACACTGGGGCAGACCCGCACTAAGGCGAGGCAACTCCACCCCAAGCTGGGGCGACGATGCCCCAGCTCCGAGATGGATACACCCCCTAGCTAGGGTGTCTGCACCCCAACTTTGGGGCTGATATGCCCCTGGGCTAGGGCATCTGTGCCCCAGTGCCAGGGTGACTCTGCCCCAAGTCGGGGCAACAGTGCCCCAGCTCTAGGGTGGATACGCGCCCAACTTGGGGTAGATGCGCACCAAGCCGGGGTGACTCTGCCCCAAATCAGGATGGATGCACCCCACATCGGGGTGACTCCGCCCCAAGCTGAGGAAGATGCGTCCAATGCTAGGGTGGTTTCACCCCTCCCAAGAACATGCCAGCCTCACCCCCCCTCTCAAATGTCATTTTTTCCCTATATATTTGCAAAAAACTAAATCTACCCATTTTTATATTTTATCCCACGAATAAAACACATGTTTTACATTTTCTCTAAACATTCAAAAACATGCTATCAATATTTAAAATACACAAGAGGATTTTTGTTACTAACCTGGTGAGGTACTGCGTAGTGGGTGTAGAACCTTTGCACCTCATCCGCCTAGTGATTGCTATCAAAGTCGTAATCCTGTGGCATCATTGGTCTTTCTCCTCTTCCTCTCCTCTCCTCTTCTCTCATCTACTACAGTGACAATACGACAAGGTAATTTTTAAAATTACCTTTTAACCCATTCCCCCTCTTTTTTTTTTACTTTTAAAATAAAAGGTATTTTTACCTTTTATTTAACTTTTTTTCTCCTTCAACTAATACCCTACTTTCCTGGGGCCGCCATTTGCAAACCGTGTGTCCGATCAACTCAGTTCAAAAATAAAATTTTCTTAGTTTTTTGAGCTCTATCTAATGGTGTCTTTCATTTCTTCCTATCGAGAAGTATTCTAGGGCCCTTTTCTTCCCCAACCGCCCTCTCGAGGGGGCATACCCTACCATTTTCCCTCCATCCCTTCGTGGCAGTCACTGGGGCATCTCCCTCCTTTTTCCCTCTGCTTGGGCAGTTCATTCAACCTCATTCATGTTGGGGCATCAAGCCCTATCACTTTCTTCACCATTGACATTTTTTTTTTCAAAACACTATTATTCTAACAATATTTCGAAGAGGGGCAAAATGTAGACATTCAAATTTGATCGCTCCCATACGATCAAATTTACCTCTCTATTCATCCATTCCATCAATATTAATTTATTTAATTAATATTACACTTCCCGCCTAAGGTTATTAAAGTATTTAATTTAACAATTAAATGATTTACCTTACATCCTTTCCTTCTCTGAATTAAATAAATAAATCAATTTATTTAATTTAGTCATCTAATCTTTTTGAATCAAATCAATTTAAAATTCTTCATTTTTCTCTCTCCTTATCACATTCTCCATAATCCCTTTCTAATATGGATTAATTTAATTATTTCATGATTAAGATGTGCATCGTCTTAATCAGGGATTAATGTCACATCCTATTACATTTGCCACTTACTTCTAATCTCTCATTAATTACCCTAAACAAGTATTTGTACAACCTTAATCAAATTCATTAGCCACTTTTAGCACCCCTTTTAGTCAACCTTTTCATTTTCCTTTCTTTGCATTGAACCTCTTTCCCATGTGAATTTTTAATTCACATTTATTCATCCTAGGTCTCTCTCCTCCCCATGTGAATTTTTAATTCACATTTTATCTTTCCAAGACTTCTAGAACATTTGACTTGTCACCTCATCCACTCCCACCTTTTTGGAGACCCTCTCTTATCCATTAGATTCTTCCAAGCTTGTGAATTTTTAATTCGCATTTATTTCTCCAACCACTTTCTCTTTTCCCATGGAAATTTTTGAGGAATTCCAAAATTCCTCAAATGTCACTTTCATCCTCACTTGGGGACAAGAAGTTCCTTTTTGAGGAAATATTCTCACCCCCCCAAGGTACTTGTCCTTCCTCCACATCATGTACCTCCCTTCCACCTCACTTCCACATTATCTTACCCTTAGCTACTTCACATTCCACATGTCAAGATGTGAAGGCTTGTGAGTCCTCAACTCACCATAGCTGTTCATCTTGGCCTTGTTGGATAAATCTTAACCATTGAATTCTCTAGAGAATTCAAATTTCTCTATAAATACCCCCTCCTCTAAGGAATTTTCAACACTTATTCATTTGAGCAACCTTATGCTTTCATTTTGTGCACTCATTTTACAAGCATTTTCTCTCATCTAGCCATCTATTTTAGCCATTTGAATTTGCATCCCACCATATAGTTAATCTTGCATTTAGCTACATCAATAGCCATCTAAGTAGAATACAAAGCAATCAAAATCAAGGGAAAACCAAGGAATTTCAGCTGCAAAGAGAAGGTATAAACATTTGCAATCAAATTTCATTTTTATCTCTTTGTGTTAAAAATTCCTTAGGATAATCATTGAGGTGTTCTTTGTGTTTTTACATTACATTTTAATTATTTTGCATCATTAGAATAGGTAAAACTAAAATGTTCACAATTCCCAATATGTATCTAGATGTAGACCTCCTCAAAGCTATTGCAGCTAAATATGACCCTACTATTAGGGTAGCTAGACCACATTCTAGCCAAAATATGGTTGCAGTTACCAAGGAATAATTTGCAAAGGTTTTCAAGTTAAACCCATGGAGTGAGTAGATGGAGGAGGTTAATCAAAAGATGTTAAAAGCAAAGTATGAAAAGGTGAGACTGACCATTAAGGTCTTAGTGCTTGCACATTTCTTGGCATTAGGAAAAGGGAAGTAGAATTGTATTAGGACCATTTGATACATAACCCTTCCCAATTAGATATTTCCTACTCTATTTCCAGAAAACATTTATTCCCTTTTTCATATTTTGGGATTTGATTCAGCCTCAAGCATGCCAACTACACCCATGTACATGGATGCAAATATACAACATCCCACTCTCGACACTCTATATGATTTTTCTACTTATTTGATAGAGGATATACACAAGGGTTTGGTACCCCTGAAGAGTGGTGAAATAGGAGTGGGGTTCTAGTGGTACTCCTTATTCATGCACATGTTCCTATACAAGAGTGCAGATTTCTTTAGTAAAGATATGGAGCTAAAATGAAGGGTGAATGGTGAAGATATTTTTCTTCAAACCTAGACCCCTCTCTTGGATAAACATGAGCAAAAATCTAGTTTTTTGTTTTATTCCAACATCTTTCCTTCCAAGTTGAAAAGAATTTTGATTTTGAATATGCCAAGGATCCCAACTAAGTTGCATGATTTCCTTTGGCCTAAGGAGATGATACTTTATTTGAAGATTGACCACAACTAGGGAGATGTAATTCCCTATTAGGATTGCAAATTTCTCCATGTATATGAAATAGATAAAACACCTCATGTACTCCCTAGGTATGTTCCATTAATGGTTGGATTCATGTAAGTCATGTGGAAATTGAGAGATGTTGAGGAAATCACTTGGTCAACATGAGGAAGGGAAATTTATTTCTAGCTGACACTGTATTCTTATATTTTGTTATGGAAACTTATGGGTGACATAAACTCATTGAGAATATCAAGCCATATGTAATGAAGTGGCGAGCACATAGAAACCATGATCTAGAAGGTTTATAGTCTAGTTAACGGATATGGTGAAAGGAGGGAAATTTTTCATAGCTTTTCTTTCCTTGAAGATTTCATTAGAAATATTTTTGATTTTTTAGATTCAAGAAGGTAGAAATATGAAGTGTATTTTAAAAAAAAAATGGAGAGAGATAAACAGGTGAAATATCATGAATTCAAGGTCCTCTTAGATATTCAGGATAAGATGTTGAGTGGAAATAGTTATCCATAATTTTCATATAGTTTTTGAAAATTTGGAGGAAAGAGAAATACAAGATAATGGAAAGTTTGTGGTCACTGAAGAACAAGAGAAGGGGAAAGCCCCCATGATAGAAGAAAGGCCAACCTATTAGCCACCAAAGAAGGTGCAAGTGTTTTCTAGGAGGAAGAGAACTGTGGAGAAGCAATTGATAATTTGCACCCCTACCCAATTAGAGGGGTCAAGGGCATCCTCTCCTTAGCCATAACTACCACCACTCTCACCCCCAAATTCATCCACCCCACAAATAATTAAACTTTATTCATCTCCTAGGCGACTATCACCAACAAAGGCACAAGGATGAATCAAGTGGCCTTGTTGATTATCCCATTGATGATTTTGATAAGGAGATTTTTATTACTGAAGATGAAATGACACAAGGTATACCTTCTCCCCAAAGGGAGATAGTGCAAAAATGTGTAATCCTTAGATTTTGTAAAGCATACTTAAGTGGGGTAAACAATTATGATGATGTCGAGGTAGAAGCTTATGAAAGGTTTATGGATAATGATGCATTTGTGAAGACAAGAATTTCAATAGTATTCTAGAGAGCCATGAAGGATGAGTATGTTAAAAGGGTAGACATGAAAAGAATTGAAAATATTGAGTTTCCAAGGGAGGTAATGGAAGCCAAAGTTTGTGAAGAAATCAAAGCCAAGTATCAAGGTATCACAACAGCTGAAGGCCAAGAGTTAGTCATAAAAAGTGGTGTGCTACTATTTTTTAATTGGGACCTTGCATCATCCATTTCCTTTGACATATTAAGGAGGCATGATTCACCTATTTTTACCATTGAATAAGAAGTGACATTGGATCTATAAGGATCAACTTTCAATGCCCAATGGGACACATTGGCTATTTGGGCCTTACCCCCAAATAATAAGAAGCTAGAGGTTATAGAGCCAACTATAGGTGTTAGATGAGGATTGATAATTAAAAGAGTATGAGATACAACATCTTTTACAATAGCTACATTGAATTTGAATGTGGCTCAATTCAAAATGGCCATAGTAGAATCCATAATGGAGGAGAAAGAGAAATTCAAAACCAAGTATAATGATATGGTAGCTGAATATAATAAGGGACAATAGAAGATCGTTAAGATGTAGCTGGAAATTGCATTTTTAAAGGAGAAGTTTCAATCAATGGATGCACCTAATCATTCACAACAAACAATTCTTCCTCCCCCATCTCCACAATAGAAAGTTCCATCTTCTCTTGTTAATTCACTTCTCCCAACTTGAAATGAGGTTGTATCTCTTAGTTTTGAAGATGTTCCCATTGCATAGTCACCTCCAAGTGCATATGGTGTACCTTCCACATAAGAGATCAAAAAGGAAGAGTTGATAGAGGAACTCTAAAATTATGAGGAGAAGATCCAACAATTTGATCAATTAATTCATTTGAGAAACATGAATATTGTGATAGTGGTATTAAAACATTTATATAAAGGGATTAAGATGAAGTTAAATAGTATTCATTCAAACTAGTATTCCATATTTGATGCAATAAGGAGTTTTCATAGGGATAAGGAGGTTTCCATCCCATTGATGAATAGGTGGGTCCCTAGATTCCAAGAACTGATAAATATGGATGTTGGATCAAAGCATGATGTCAATTAGCCACCCAACATTATCCCAACCCTCAAACTTGTAAATTTAATAAGGAATTTCAAGGGTTGATTGAACCATTGGAAAAGAAGATCAGGGCGCTAGTAACAGGGTTTGAAGAATGGAGTTTTAGTTTACTCTCAAACATTTTGACTAAAAATGGTGAAGTCAAGCGTCTACAATAGTGGAAGGATCAAGCAAGAAAGGTAATAGCAACTCAGGAAGCATTATTTTGTGATAGAGTTGATGTAGAGATGTTGAAGAATATTCTGTATAGGATCTCTCACATAGGAATCTTCCTTGAAGAATTTGAGAAAGAGGCCAACCAAGTAATGATAAAATGCATCCCATACAAGATCAAAGCATATGAGGATATGACATTTGATTGGCCATCTGAGGAAGATTTTGAGCTTTGGAAAACCAAGTATGTTGACATCTTGGACTTGTAGGTTGCTAAAGTGGCAAGGCAGTGGTGAGTTTTGATTTTATGTCTTCAATAATCAATGATTTTCAGTGAGGATTGTTGTAGTAGGAGATATACAATTCATGGCCTAGAACTAGTATAGATTAGGCCATTGATATACCAATTTTCAAATATTTTATTTTCTTCAATTTAAAATTGATGACATGGACTGCTGATGTGCAAATATTTTGGTATTTTCTTCTCTCTTTATTTTCTTCCTTTTCATCCTCAAATTTTGGAAGCACATGGAAAAGGTGTACTACCTAATGAATGAACCTCTTCAATGACTAAAGAGCCTTTTGGAAGATGGGAGATATCTTCTTCAATGAATGAGAAGTAACTTTTGTCTCATACAGACATGTCCCTCAAGATTTGGAAAATATTATTATCTTTTGAATGTAACTATGTACATGTCAAATAAAAATGTGGCATGTCTACATTGGCTTGAATCTTGTTTTTCTCCCTTATTTTTAGAGAAGGGAATTCAAGGCCAATTTTATGAGTTGTTGATTAATTTCAGAGAGAAAATTTTGTAAAGAGTGAATATAGAGAATAGAATTGAGTTTTTATTTAGGTTGAGTCTTTTGTTTCTATAAACAACTTTGATAATAGTACTAGCATCTGAATATGAAGAGTGGAATATCTTTAAAGTTAATTCTCTCTTAATGTATTTATCATTTGAATTATCAATGAAATAATCAATGGTTGTTTCAATGGTCTATTATTTTTTATGAATGTATGATTTTTTCTTGGTCCTAATTTAAAGAATTGGTTAAATTACTTGGATGAAATCATAGGTTTAAACAGTTTGAGTGTCAAGATATGATAATGAGTTCTAGTTTTAAGTAATTAAGAATGATGTTATAACGAAACACTGTGTAAGCTTTATGATGCTAATTTTTCACCTATTTTCAAGATTTATTTGCATTGTATTAGAATTTGTACCCTATATTGAGGCATTGATCTGGGTTTTATATTTGTATTACAATGTTCTTGATCTTTCATAAAAATTGCATTCAAATCACTTAATCTTCTAAAATTATCATTAAAATGTATGCCAAGTTGAAATATATCATGCTCTATTACTTTGTAAATAATTAATATGTAAGTATTTGAAAGATTTGTGTAGTAATTAAAATTTTCAAACAATTTCAAGGGTATGTGCAGGATCATCATGGAAAAAATAGGCCCTTAAGTGGCAAAAAAATCAGAAAAATTAGTGTTAGGCAACTTGATGTAAAAATTTGAATAAGTTATCTATATTATTTCAAAAATATGTAAGAATAGAATTTGTAGAAAATTAAATGTAGTTTCTAAACTACTAGGTTTGTTTAAAAATAAAAAAAATCTATTTGGTGAAAAATTTGAAATTTCAATGTAGTAGTACTTAAATTTCAAGGAAAAAATAAGAAGTAGGTGTCTATCTGACCACCCTAACCACAATAAAATGATAATATTTTTTTATAATATTTTAGATATAAGTAGAGGACTCATGTCCCAATGTGATGCATATTTTTTTGTAATCTTTTTCCAAGTAAATAATTAATTATGATTTTTTTATTACAGCTTTTAAAAAATATAAAAAGTCGTATGTCTAAGCACCTTAACTTGGTCAAAACTTCATGAAATTCAATTTTTGTTTTTTTAATCCTATAGTATGTGAAGCATAGAATGTGATGCATTTTTTGGATTCAAAAAAAGTGATACTGTTGGAAAGCTATAGATGTTTTTCAATTAGTCTATCAATCAGAACTTTAGTCGTAATTTGAATAGAAAATGAATAATAATTACTTATTAAATTAATAGTAAATCATAATTTATATTGGTGGAAAGCTAAGAATATCCTTTAAAAACCCTTTTCGTTTCATCAATTTTGGGTTAAAAAAAAGTCGTCAGCCACATACTAATCATATTGCCACTTTTTGGCCCATCATGATCCTGCACATAACCTCAAGTAGATATTATATGTTACTTGTAGTGTACAAGGTTAATTGGAATAGATAATGTTAAGGTACATTGTGTGGGATCGCCCTCCTGGGTTCTACAGAGCCCAAAGCGTAGGAGGAAAGCCTTTGCAAGCTTTCACTCATGGCCAATCCCTCCAATTAGCTAACCATTGGAAGATGGAAATTCTATAGGCTATATTGTGAGATCAACTTGGTTCATTAAAAACAACCAATAGATTGGTGACTCTGTTGGAGAACAAGCTTGGGAAAAGTATCTAGTTTGAGATCACATGTGCAGAGTCATATATTTCGAAAATATATGTTTATCCATGAGAAATTGTATCAAAATTTCCCTCCATTTGTTAAATTGAAGTCAATCTATCAAAGCATGATGAAAATTGTGCGTTCGTTTGTCAAAGTTCATTTGAGTTATTAAATTTCTCTCACAAAAGTCTCTATATATGTAAATCCCTACAAATCTATTCAAGATTCATAAGTATTTTCATAATTCCCATAAAATTTTGGGTGGTGAGTTGTAGTCTCTATGCCATTGAAATTGCATTCATTTTAAGAAAGTGAGGAGGGAAGAAATGGAAAGTCGCAAAGAAGAAAATGAGAGGAACCAAAATCAGTATGAAGAAACATCTAGAGAGGAAGCTTGAAGAGGATTTTCCTCACAATTTTAAGGAATCATGGAAGGAGAAATATGCTCAAACAAGTTAGTCCACTAATCCTCCAATACAAGAAGGTTCAAATTCTAATGAAGTTGTTCAAGATAAGGAAGTACATAAGTATGATATGCCTCATCATAATGAGGAAACTATTGCTACAAATATTCCTACTAGAAACCAACCTTCCCCCACTCCTAAAGTTTCAAAAGAACTTGCACACTGATTGAATTTCTGGGATAAGCAATTAGATCCAAATTGGTTAGCCAAAAAGGATAATCCTAGAACTACCTTTACTTTTAGTGAGTAAAATTTTAAACCTAGAGGAAGATCTAGAGATAAGACTCCTAACCCTTCTACATAGAAAGATCCAGTAAATATAACAAATTATACACCTAAAATATTTGAATATGAATTTACTCTTGAAGATCCTGAGGAGGTGATAAATGATATCACACAACTTCAAGAGGAAGCATTAAAACTTTCTAAATTGAAAAAGAAACAAGGCAAGGAAAGAGAGAAAAAAATAAGGCTGATATGATCCAAAGAGATTAATTAAGAAGAAGAGTTGAATCTTTGAGAGAAATGGTGGATGAAGTACCACTTGCTGAATATTTTTCTGAATTGGTTATTAGAGATTTTTTTTATCATCCGAAGGTAAATGCTCCTTTTAGAACAACTACTATAAGTACATATACCAGTTCCATTGTAACAACCAATGTATCAGACCATTCTACTACTACACAAAGATCAAAGCCTATAGATACAGGGAAAAAACCCCATAGGACAACCTAAGAATTTTATTCCAAATGCTAACCCAAGTATCTCTATCATCAACACTTCTACCACAAGTGCTCAAACTAGTTCCATCCCCTCAAATGAACCCCCTGACCCTAAGATCTTAATATTATAGTTGTTAAATGAGTCTTTCTAGAAGGAACTAGATAAGACACATATTCAAGCTAGAAATATATAGATGGAAAGTAAGATTGGGTTCCTTAAATCTTCAATTGCTAACCCCCATGCATCCAAATCTCATAATACTTCCCATTTAGCATCCCAAAAAATAGGTGTGAACACTACTTCTACATCTACCCATTCTATCCCTACATCCCAACCTTAAAATTCTCAATCTGGTGGGGACATCCCTCGTAGGGGTGGTGATGGAGGACAAGGTAGAGGAGGTGGTGGAAATAAAAATAACCAATCTGGAAATCAAAATGCTGGTGGAAGTGGAGGTGGAGGAAATAATTGAAATGGAGATGGAGATGGAGTAGATTAGACACAATCTAGTGGCCAAGGTGGTGGTGAACGTCATAATGATCAGAATGGTCAGTTTACCAGAAGATCTATGTAGCTCAAAAAATCTAGGCAATTATGCTTTGATGGGATTTATAGTTATCCAGGCCCTATCCTTGATGATATTAGAACTGTGCTGGTTAGATTTTTTGGTAATAATACCATTAGTGGAGAATATCATTTTAAATCATTTGATAACATGATGGATGGTTTTGAAGTTAATGTTGAGGATGTGATGATGAAATTATTCATGCAATCATTCACTGAGGATGTTAGGGAATGGTATAGAATTTTTTCTATAGGAAACATTGGATCATGGGAGGAATTTAAATGGTTTTTTAGAGAGAAATATGGTGACAAGACCAATTCAAGGTTTATGATAAATAAATTTTACATCTATAAGGTCTCAAATGGTATGGTTTTTTATTTTAATGCTATATTTAAAAATGGAATGAATAGGTTGCCAAATAATATAAGACCAAATGATGATACGTACCTACCCACCTATTGCAATTCCTTTGATTCGAAAATGAGCTATCACTTGAGGGATAAAAAACCCTCATAATTTGAGGGATTCCTTCAAGACTGCATTGAATATTGAAAGAAATAGAAGAGCATCAAGAAAAGTGGGGAGAAGGGATGATGTAATTTTTTTGAAAAATCGTAAACATGATAAGGGATCTATTGACAAGGGACTTTCTATTGAGGATAAATTGGACAAAGTTTTGAGTTCTATGACTCTTGTCAATAATAGATAAATATGAAAAGGGGCTTGGAAATGGGAAGCCACATTTTTCAAAAGAGGGAAAATCCCCCAAGACTCCAAGATTATCCTTACAAAACCAATTGGGAAAATGGAAAGATAGTCCACACTAATAAGAGGAACACACAAGATCAAGTTACACCTAATCCACTACAAAAGCATTCTGGTAATTTTTCCAATGAAAGTCCTTAGTGCGTTGTTTTCCAATTTCCTCATTCTTCTCACCTATGTGCAGTTGCAAGATTGGTGGAAGTTGAACAAGATGCAATAGAAGGTTATGACCCTTCTCATGACAATGATGTAGAATTCAATGTAATTATGAGTAGGTCTAATTTTATTGATGGCGAATTTTCATCTAAGGGTTCTGAGTCTCATGAACTTTATGTAGAAAATCAAAGGCATAGAGGCAGTACATATCACTAGCAAGTTATTTTTGATGAAGATAATGAAGGTGGTCATAATGTGTGTACATTAGAGACAACTAAGGATGATGTATCTTTAAGAAGACCCTCAAATGAGGAGATTGAAAGGTTGGAAGTAGCCTTGGCCACACAAGCAAGAAGATATTACCACTTGATAAATAGAGTTGTAGGTGGAGATCAAGGTAAGGTTGGTAGTATCATTTTCAAGGAGTAGAATGTGAATAGCAAAGGATCAAAATTTGAAAACAACTTAGTGGATGAGGCTAAGACCAAGGATGGTAAGGTGGAAAATTTTTGGGAAAAGAATATTGAAAACACAAAGGTAGATGGAGAATTTATATCTCTTGCAATGAAGGAAAGGACATAAAAACAAAACTTTGAACTCAAGGAGTCTAAAACTAAGGCGAAGGTAAAGAGTTAACAAAAAAAGGAGAACAACACTAAACAAGATATGATACCATATGATTTACCTAAATACACTTCTATTGATATGTTTCAATTGCTTTCACAAGTTAAGGCTATAGTCCCTTTTCTTGAGATGATGAGGATTGAGTAGCAAAAAAAAAAGCTAGTAGCCCTTATCAATGGTGCTACTACAACCTATAATGAGACAGTGGTATCCACTCCACCCAAAGTGAGTGGAAAGGAAATAAAAGAGAAGAAATTTGAGGGGTGGATTGTTGAAATCCATCAAATTTACCTAGGAACAATGATTACTGACTGCCCTGGTAATACAAACCCATTTTTTGTAACATTGATTGTTTATGGAAAGCTCCTAAAAAACTATAGGATAGATTCAAGGGACTCTTCCAACATAATGCTAGTTGAAATCATGAAGGATACGAGATTGAAGATAGATAGCGCTTATGGAAAATGCTATGTTATGGATTCTAGAGAAGTCCCCATGATTGGTGTAATTAATGAACTACCATAGAAGTTAGTTGCATTCCCTAATAAGTAAATTAAAATGAGTGTGATAGTGATGGAAATTCCATCCAGGAATTTTGCTATCAAGAAGATGGAGCATTTCCATGGGAGGCAACATGTAGTGTGATATATCTTATGCCACATTCCCCATTGATGGTAAAGACATCAAGCTGGTTAGGAAATATAGAGTCCCTCACATGATTGATTTTTCTCCTAAAGATAGAATTCACTTTGTAGATACTAACATCAATGATTTTAGAATAAAAGAGTTACTAGAGGAAGGCAATAGGCAACCTGCACTTCTTGAAAGAGATATAATGAATTTTTTAGCTAATGATGACCTTTGGACCATGTATTTTGATCGTGCATGATCCAAGGAAGAGTCTGGTGTAGGGATAATATGTGTTTACCCTAGTGGAAATAATTTTAAGTTCTCATTCACTTTGTTATTTGTTTGTACAAAAGATGTGGCATAGTATGAAACTTTGCTGCTAGGGTTAAGATTGGTAGAAAAAAATGGGATAACAAAGATGAAAGTGATTGGTGGTTCTGAGTCATTCAGATCTTAGGTGAGATCCAGATTTGCATCAAAAAATAAGAGACTAAAGAAATATAGGAATGTTGTTTGGGATTCCATAGAATAGTTTGATGCTTTTTGAATTGATTGGCTAGGGAGAGGCTAAAATTGAGTGGCAGGTTTTCTTGCAAATATTGCATTTTGGCCTAATGATATAACCTTTTCTAGTATTTCCAAAGTGGAGTTATAAACAAGGCCTTTAGTCCCTGAAAACATATAAAACTGTCAATTCTTTGATGATGATGAATACTTCCTAAGTTTTTTGACATATATAGACCGGTATGAGGGTCATGAAATTAATTTTGGAGAGTTTGGTAAGACAGTGGATGGGAAGTATACATTTTTTGGAAATGAAGTTATTCAATTGAATACCAACAATATCCCTAAGAGTCTTGTGCCCTTAGAAAGGGTCTTTGATGGTCCTGACAAGAGTATCACTAAAAAAATCATCCACACATCTAGAAGACCTAGAGGAGGTAAACTTAGGGATAGAGAGTGCCCCTAAGAAATTTTATGTGGGAAAGAAAATGAATCCCAAGATTAAAGTAATGTTGATTTTTTTATTAAGGAAGTATAGGCATGTTTTTGCTTGGTCTTATGATGAGTTGAAGGCATACAGGCGATGTAGGGGCATCCTGATGCACCCTTTTTGATGAAATTTTTTGGCATGTTCTAATATTTTATTTTTTATTTTTTTGGTGTCAATAAGGTCATGTAAGTCCATTTGGAGTCATTTAGAGTCATTTAAATCCATTGTGTAATGTTTTGGAGTCAACTTGTAAAAGTTGCAAAATATTGTCAAAATGTTGTCTAGAAATTGTAAATGTGGTCATTTATGTGAACAAGGAGTTATAGGTTAGTTTCTTTAGTTGGAATTGATGGATACATGTTAAATATGCCTTGTAAAATTTATTCAAGAGCTGGGAGAAAGTTTGAATGAGAATATCATTTTTCATGTTCTACATTGTATTTTTTGCGAAAATTGACTCTAAATCTTGTTGTACAGATTGGTACTATATGGTATAGTCCTGAAACTAGTTGGAGAAGTTAGAGGAGAAAGTTAGATTTCAAATTATTTTGAATTGGTAGAATCTCATCAAGTTTTGTGCAAGATATTTTAATTTTGGTGAGTGTAGGTCTAAACCCTGCCTAGGGTTTCTAGAAACACAAAAAACAACATATCTTTGTTTTTTGTTGTCAAAAACTCATGAAAATGAGTCGAAAGTTCTATTTTAAGGTGATCTAAATGTTGTTTTGGGCTCAAACCTTTAAAATTTGGAATGTGTGAGTTATTAATGACACTATTCTTATATTTTTGTATAACCTATCATAAAACCTTAGTTGTGAAGGGGTTGAACACATCTATGCATTCCTTGCTTTTGATTGGATGCAAATTCATTGAAGAGTGTTGTAGAAGGTTGATAGAATAAAAAAATCACAATTTTTCATGTCATCCCCTTTGTTGAGTGGCATTAGGCTTAGGAGTCTAAAGTTAACAAAAATGAACAAAAATGCACATTTGCATCATTCACATTGAAGCATTGTTTGAAAAGTGTCAAGGTTGTTGTTTGTGAGTCCTTTCTCTACATAATTTTTGGTATGAGGGCCAATAAAGTTTAGAAAAAGTTAGTTTGGTGTGTTATGATAATAAAATATGCCTCAAAGGGTGAATTTTGTTGAAAGAGAAATAGAAAGGTTAGCCAAAGAGATCAGAGACAAACTTTACAAAGAGATGAGAGAAATGAGAGAAATTCTTCATGCAAAGATTATAGTACTTGAGACATTAGAGAAGAGGTGTGATCATAGGAGATTTGAATGATCATCAAGAAGAGATGGATGAAGAGAATCCACCAAAAGAATAACCGAAGGAATAAAGAGATGTGAAAGAGTTGAGGATGGAGATATTGTTGAAAGCATTTAGAGGTGAAGGTTCAAAATTGAAGATAGAACTCCTAGTGTATTCACGTAGCCTGAACAATGAGTAAATTATTGATTATATTCAAGAATTAGACAAATATTTTTAATTTGAAGATGTGCCAAAGGAACAACAAGTGAAGTTTGCTAGAAAAAAATTGAAGTGCCATGCATTCCTTTGGTGGTACTATGTGCAAGAAGAGAGAAGGAAGAAAGGAAAATAAAATATCACCTCTTGCGAAAATATGGTTGCAAATTTGAAAGGTAAATTTCTATCTAGTGCTTATGCCATTCAATTATATAGGCAACAACAAAATTTGAAACAAAAAGACATGGATGTAAAGACCTATAAAAAATAATTCTACAAACTAAGTATTAGATTATGCCATATGGAAGAGGATGTTGATAAGGTGGCAAGGTATTTGAATGGATTGAAATATAGCCTACAAGATTAACTAAGTATCACAAACCCTAGAACGGTAGAAATATGCTACCAATTAAACATAAAGGAAAAAGACAAGTTGAGAAGGAGATAAGAGAAACATAAAAGAGGTAGGGGAAGGACCTTTAGAGGAAGAGGATCATTTTTTGATTTAATAAAGTTACACGAGAGTCAAGGAGAGACAAGTAACTCTCAAGAACAAGCCTCAAAATCAAGGGGCAATTTTAGGGGAAGAAGATCAAATTTTATAGGAAGATTTGGGAGTAGAGGAGGGTCAAGTGAATTCACTAGAAAATTTTATATACACAATAAATTTTCAAGCCATCAAGCATGGAAATTCCTTGAAGAATATTCATCTACTTCTTTTGGGAGTGAAAGGAGGAGTCAAGTTGCACAAGGTGGAGATTCTAAAAGTGTCGATTCTTCACCAAAAATTGAAGAACCAAAAGTTGGAGAGTTTTTTCTAATGAGAACCTTGATCAAAGTTCCCATGGAGAAGGAACCACCCCAAAGAGGATCACTCTTCAGGACCACTTGCAAAAGCCAAGGTAAATGTTGTCATATTGGCATTGATTATGGTAGCACTGATAACTTAGTTTCTATGAAAATGGTAAAAAAGTTATTAAAAGATTACCCCATGCCACTCCATATAAGGTCACATGGCTAAAAAAATGGAAACGAGTGTTAGTGAATGAGAAAAGTTGGGTAGAATTACAAATAGGGAGATATAAGGATAGTTGTGTGTGACATCACTCCCATGGATGTTTTCCATATGTTGCTTGGTAGACCATGGAAATTTAATAAGAAGGCAATCCACTATGGTAGGAAAATCACTTATGTCATAGAGAAGGATGGGCTCTCATATACTCTAACACCATTGAGAGATGAAAGCCAAGAACAAAAAATGGGATCTAGTGTGATGTTGGTAGGAGAGAAGGAGTTCATAAAAACCATATGAAAGGAAGAAATGAGCTTTGCAATTATAATCAGACCTAGATCTATTGTGACAACAACTAGGATTGATGAGTTACCTTTGGAGATTAAAGATTTTTTATAGGAACATGTTGATATAGTAGTAGATGAAATCCCAAAGGGAGGTATTAGTGCTCATATAGAGTTGCTAGAATGGGAAGACAAACCTTCCAATTTAGTTGAAGATTCTAAGAGTTTACAATTGGAACATGAGGATGAAACCCAAGTTATCTTTCAATTTCCTAATCAATTTGGTGGATGTAACCCAATATAAGATAATGTTAGGGGGTTCAATCCCAAGCTAGAGGTTCAATTTTCTATTTTGTAGACTGATATGAATAGAGCAAAGGAGAAGGCCATTCACTATGAAAATTCAATGGAGAAGGTAGAAATAATCATTACAGATTTGGGAGACAAAGTTCACGTTGTTTATTTTCAGACCAAGCCCATTCAATCAGAAATTGACATGTTGAAAGGATCACCGGTTGAGTATGGAAAACTTAACATGGTTGCAACACAAGAGCCTTTTCAAATTTGAGAAGTAATAGTATTGAAGAGGTGGGGAGAACTAAATCTTTTTCAGCATTCCACTGAGAATGAAGAATATGCACATCAGTTGCACACATCACAATAGGAGATAATCGAGGCTAGGCATGATTTGACTCTTTTGGAAGAGAACAACAAAACTTATCAAGATTCTATGCTTTCTGTCATAATGGCTAAAGATAGAAAGATGGAGTGGTAGCACTAAAGAGTGGTGAAACAGGAGTGTGGTTCTGGTGGTACTCCTTATTCATGCACATTTTCCTATACAAGGATGAAAATTTCTTTGCTAATGATATGGAGCTAAAAGGAACGATGAATGGTGGAGATATGTAAGTTTAGACATGGACACCTCTCTTGGATAGACATGAGTAGAAATCTAGTTTTTTGGTATTTTCCAACATCTTTGCTTCCAAGTTGAAAATAGTTTTGATTTTGAATATGACAAGGATCCCAACTGAGTTGCATGATTTCCTCTAGCCTAATTAAGGAGAGGAGACCAGATTACAAGATTGACGAAAACTAGGGAGATGTAATTACCTATCAGTGTTGCACAATTCTTTGTGTATATGGAATACATAAAACACCTCATGTACTCCCTAGTGATGTACCATTAAGGGTTGGCTTCCTAGAAGTCATGTGGCAATTGGTAGATGTTGAGAAAAATCACTTGGTCAACATGAGGAAGTGAACTTTAATTCCAACTTGTATTCCTAGATTTTTTATGATAACTAGTGGGTTGAAGAACCTCATTGAGAAGCTCAGGCCATATGGAATGAAGTGGCGAGCATATAGGAACCATGACCCAAAAGGTTTTATGGTCTGGTTAAAGGACATGGTGAAAGGAGGGAAAAATTTTCATAACTTCTCTTTCCCTGAAGATGTCATTAGAAATATTTTTGGTTTTGAGATTCAAGAAGATAGAATGATGAAGTGGAATTTTTTTGAGAAATTTTCCAAAGAGAGAAAAATGGGTGAAATATCCTCAATTGAAGGCCCTCTCAGATATAAAGGATAAGATGTTGATAGTGGAAATAGTTATCCAAAATTTTGATATAGTTGTTGCAAAATTGAAGGAGGAAAGGGTGAACAAAGATAAGGAAAAGGCTATGGTCACTAAAGAACAAGGTAAGGGGACAACCCCCATGATAGAATAAATGCTAACCTATCAGCCACCAAAGAAGGTGCAAGTGTTTGCTAGGAGGAAGAGCACTGTGAAAAAGCAGTTGAAAATTGCCACCCCTACCCAATCAAAGGGGTCAAGGGAATCCTATCCTCAACCACAAATATCATCACTCTCACCCCCACATTCATCCACTACACAAATAATTGAACTTGATTCACCTCCCAGGGGACCATCACCACCACAAGAGCCGCCAAAAAAAGGGAAAAAGGTTGAATCAAGTGGCCTTGTTGATTATCCCACTGATGATTCAAAAAAAGGTTGAATCAAGTGGCCTTGTTGATTATCCCACTGATGATTCAAATGGGGATATTTTTGTTATTGAAGATGAAATGATGCAAGGTATGCCTTCTCTATAAATAGAGATAATGAAACAAAGTGTAAGCCTCAGATTGAGTAAAGCAGACTTAAGTGGGGTAAATAATTCTGATGATGTCATAGAAAAAGCTTGTGAAAGGTTTATGGATGTTGATGAATTTGTGAAGAAACAAGCACTTCAAGAGTATGTCTGGAGAGCCATGAAAGATGAGTATGTTGAAAGGGTAGACATGAAAAGGATTGAAAATATTGAGTTTCCAAGAGAGGTAATAGAGGCCAATTTTTTTGAAGAAATGAGAGCCAAGTATTAGGATATCATAACAACTGAAGGTTGAGAGTTGGTCAGGAAAAGTGGTGTGCCACTATTGTCATAATGGGATCTTGCATCATCAGTTACCTTTGACACAGTAAGGAGGCATGATTCCCCTATTTTAACCACTGAAGAAGAAGTGGCATTGGCTTTATAAGAATTAGGATTCAACGCCCAATGGGACACATTAGCTATTTGGGCCTTAGCCCCAAATAATAAGAATCCAAAGGTTGCAGAGACAGTTGCAGGTGTTAGAGGATGATTGATAATAAATGGAGTATATGATACATCAACTATTGAGGAAACTACATTGTATGTGAATGTGGCTTAGTTCACAAAGGCCACAGTAGAATCCCTAATGGAGGAGAACGAGAAATTAAAAACCAAGTATAATGATATGGTAGCTAAATATAATAAGGGACAACAAAAGATCACTAAGATGCAACTAGAAATTGCATTGTTAAAGGTGAAGTTTTAGTCAATGCATGAACCAGGCCCTTCACAAGTAGTAATTATTCATCTCCAATCTCCACAAGAGAAATTTCAATTTTCTCCTATTCATTCACTTATCCCAACTTCAATTGAGATTGTGCCTCCTAGTTTTGAAGATGTTCCCACTGCATAGTCACCTCCAAGGGAATCTATTGCACCTTCCACAAAAGAGATCACAAATGAATATTTGATAGAGAAACACCAAAATTATGAGAAGAAGATCTAATAATTTGATTAATTAATTCATTTGAGCAACATGAAGATTGTGACATTGGTATTAGAACATTTAAATAAAGGGATTGAGAGGAGGGTATGTGTAGGATCATGATGGGCCAAAAAGTGGCAATATGATGGGTATGTGTAGGGTATGTGGATGGCAACTTTTTTTTACCCAAAATTGATAAAACAAAAAGGGTTTATAAAGGAGATTCTCAGCTTTCCACCAATATAAATTATGCTTTACTTTGAATTTAATAAATAATTATTATTCATTTTCTATTTGAATTACGACTAAAGTCTTGATTGATAGGCTGATTGAAAAACATCTATAGCTTTCAAATGGTATCACATTTTTTGAATCTGAAACATGTGTCACATTCTATGCTTTGCATACTATAGGATTAAAAAAGGAATTTCATGAAGTTTTGACCAAGTTAAGGTAGTCGACATACGAGTTTTTATATTTTTTAAAAGTTGTAATAAAAAATTCATAATTAATTATTTACTTGGAAAAAAATTACAAAAAAATATGCATCACATCAGGACATGAGTCCTCTACTTATATCTAAAATAATATAAAAAAATATTATCACTTTATTGTGGTTAGGGTGGTCAGACAGACACCTACTTCTTATTTTTTCTGTGGATAAATATTTACCATAATAAGTCATTTTGTGATTTTGGCATATTTTCCCCATTCACATATAAACCATTTTATATTTTATCTCTCATGTAAAATATATTAAAGCCTCTTATTTTGTTTCACCTTCACTGCATCCACCACAAACACTTCATTTTACCGCATACCCGCTTATATACTTGAGAGCCCTTCTGATAATATGGGGACTATTGAGAGATCTCCTGTAACACCGCACACTGTTTTGACTCCTCTTGTGGGGATGCAGGAAGACTAAAAAATTCAAGGTATTCACATTTGATTCTTTTTCCATGCACATGTATGCTATCTCTGCAACTTTCCAAGATGATTAACTATGTTATATCGGCCACCAAATGAGGGATCTATAAGCTCTTCTTAGTTTTCCACATAAAAGAAGATTATGTGTCGATTGCATTATTCCCTCTGTGGGTGATACTCCTGAACAAAAGTTCAAGGGTGTTGTTCATGCTGCTTAATTCTTGCTCCATTTCCTTGCAGTCATGAAAAATAGCTTCCAGTGTTATTGCTACCATGGCCACCACACAAATAAACATTTGCACCTGCAATAATGTGTTGTCGTAATTGGGTCAATATAAGAGACCATGATGTTTTACAGTTCCTGCACTTGCAATCATAGTAACAACCACCTCAACTAGAGGCAAGCCCACACGATTGAAGCAGAATGATGCCCATATGACAACAGGAAATACCAAATAAGAAAAGCATTGAACAAATTCACTATCATTAACACCCATACTAAAAAAAAATATAACTATTCATAGAACTATAAGAAGAACAAAAAGTGTCATGCCCTCCATAGACCTCATAAAAAATGTTTTGACTGAAAAACCACTGGTGTCTAAAAGATTGTTGAATGCTTGACTTTTTGTTAAGCAACACTCTTTCCTCTGACATATATTATTCATTCTCATATTTACCACTTTCTTATCATGATCAAAAGAACTAAACGAAACATCTCCTTTAGAAGAATTTCCTCCAGCACCATCCACTTGCACAATTATTTTCTTCTAGATTATGTGGAATATTTGCAACTGGAATTTCAAGTTCAGAGAAACAAGAATCTTTAATTGGAGGATTCTCTTCATCAAATTCACATTTTGTCTCTAGTTTCATTAAGTTCCTTGGATTGTAACATCCTTCCCAAAATATGTAAATTTATTGCACATCTTCCTCACCTTCACTACAAGGTCTTTTATAAGAGATTTGTGACAATATTGGGCATAATGTCAACCCTATGTGAATTGAATGCTTCATTCATGTTACCGAACCTTCTTTACATAATCCTTCTCCTAGGCCCTCTTGAAATGCTTTGTCAAACACTTCTTAGAGGTTTTTTTATTACACCCCAAATAATTGAATTCCATGACACCTTACCTCTCATCAAAACCTGCAATGCATTCAAAACATGGGTAGTCATCGAAAATTTGTTTTCTGATATTTTTTGTTGTGACCGAAATGGGTCAGGTAGCCACTAGAATTGCTTTAGAAAACTTATTTAAAATTCTCCTGGAGCCATTAAAATGCACCATTTTTTTTTTTATGATAGAGGAGTATGGATGCAAAATGGTCTTGCATGAAGTCATCATATTTGAAAGATATTGATTTTCAAAGTAGCTCAATAAATTCTTTCTGAAACTGCACTTGTGAAAACTATGTGAAGCATGCGAACATGCCATTTTGTAGAGATACCAAATCTGATTTTGAGAAGATATGAATTTGTATATTACCTTATTTTGGATAGACAAACATGTGTGCAAGAGGATTTCTTTCCATTTCACTTCTTTGATGTGTTATTAATTGTCAAAGTTGCTCTTTTTGTGAGAATTTTCTGGAAATGCTAGTGCAAAATCAGTTTGGTTTTGGCTTTGGAAAAATATCAAATTAGGTGCTACGATGCTAAAAATTGACATGGAAGAAGATTTGGGTGTGGATAATTTGGAACATGAATTGGTTTGTCATGAAAATCTTATAGTTGCTTAATATTATTTTTCAAAGCTGATCATTTTAACAGATTTTATTGTGTCCAGACAACAAACCTTCACATAATCCTCCAACTTGGCCTTTTGAAATCTTGTCAAAACTGATCATATGAAGTTGAAATTTAGCATGCACATTCACATATGGTAGATAAACATCTGTGCAAGGTGGTTTTGCATGGAATTGAACAAATCTATTTTTTTTTTTTCCAAATGTGCTTTTGGGGCTGATTTTTCAATTGAGTTCTATGATCATTGAAATCCAAATTTTTAACATAGGAACCTAAAATTTGAATGAAATTTTAGGCTCCAACATCATTCTCTATTTCTCTATAAATAATTAATATGTAAGGATTTTCCATATCTTTGCAATTATTCAAATTGTCAAGCAATTTGAAGTAGATCTTATTTGTTATTTACAATGTATAAGGTTAATTGGAAAAACAACCTTAAGGTACATTGTTTTAGATCATCCTCCCAGGTTTTGTAGAGCACAAAGTGTATGAGGAAATACTTTGCAAGATTTCACTCATTCGTTAGCCAATCGCTCCAATTAGCTAACCATTGGAAGATGACAATTCCATAGGTTATATTATGAGATCGGCTTGGTTCATTAAAAAAACCAATAGAACCTCTGGAGAATTTATAAAGTAATGATAAGATGAATAAAAATAATCCAAATATCTTTCAATATACAAAAGAGAAGGTTGTAGAGAAGAAAAATGATTCTATGGGTAAAGGTCAAAGTTCTTCATCTTTAGATTCACTCAAAGACCTATTATCTTTGTAGATGCAGTTCCAACCAGTAATAACTCCTTAAATTTTACATTTCCCCACTCATTAAGTACAAGTAGATCTATCTAATATGAATCCCCTTTATAAATTACATCATGTTGATATTCTACATACCTTCATAAGGAAGGAAATCTCAGAAGAAAATATAAATAAAAGTGAATTGATTGATGATGTTGTAAGAATTATTCAAGAAGGGTTACCTCTAAAACAAAAACAAAATATTTTGATGGATTCCTTCAAGTATCATTCCTATCACATGGAGAAAATGGTAGAGCAAGAGGCTATAAGAAAATGGAATGATAAAAGAATGGAAAAATTATTTGATTAGTGTGATGGTGCTCATAATAAACTATAGGAAAATTTGAAAATGTTTAAATATTATATAAAGGAAGTGACTTATCTATATCATTTTTTCTTAAGGCGGCCAAGCTCCACCAAAAATATCAAGGATAAAATTGACCCCATTGAGTCAAATATTACTAAATTGGATAAAATACATGAATTATAAAAGGATATGGATGGATCAATAAGAGCTCAGACATAAATTTTTCATTTACAATTGAAATTGCTTCAATACTAGAGAGAGAAGTTAAGGAAACAATTTGGTCATTTGAGGGAAGCAATAAACCTAAGACTTGCTTCACTATCATGATTACTTTTGAATACATAAAGTGTTGATAAGAATATGAAGACTCCGAGTAATGCAGAGGAGGTTGAGGATTTATACATGTAGTATGAATACCAAAATAATATTCTTTCTTTAGAAAAATCATACTGGGTTGTAACTTTGGCACAACTCAAAGAAATTCACAAGAAAATCTTACCTTCTAAGGAAGGTACAAAGGTATGATTAAGATAATTTTTGTGTAGAGTACTATAGTATCTCTTCTTTTTTTGTACATAGCACTAGTTTTTTAAGCATCTCCATCTTAGGGGGAGTATGTAGTAAGGGGGGTCTCATAATTTTGGGGTGTTGTAAATAGAAGATATCATGCCCTTTTCCATTTATTTCAAAGGGGGAGAGGAACATATGGATGTTTCTATCAATGAAAAATGGGTAGATTGTTTGAATAGGAATTTTAATTTATTTAATCCTATTATGGGCTATCATCAATTTCATATGTGTATGATGAAGTTTGTATATATTTCAGAGGTAATGTAAGTGTGTAGATATAGTCAAAAATATAGTTAGATGTGTGAAAGGTGATAGTGTCTATGAGTGATGTGGTGGTTGGTAAACTTGTTCCAATATGTTTCCTCCATTTCTATGATAATATCATTACTACTTAGTGTACCACACATTGAGAGAAGTTGAAGATGTTTGGAAAAGGTATTAACATTGTATTCACTATAAAAATGCCGTGATATTTTGGTTCACATCCATCTGTAGAGTAACATCATTTCTTATAGTTCAAGAGGGTAGTTGGCCATGTTGTGAAGGTATTATATCCAAGAAATAAAATATTTACACCTTTCACAAAAGAGTTAGAGATAATAGTGTTCTAGTATGTGTAATATAATGTTAAAAGCTTGTTGGAATGATTTGCATTCCTCCGGTGAGATAGATGTGACCATGTATACTTAGGAACATGTTCACATAGGGGTATGAGTTATTCCTTTAAGTCCCAAGATTTTTTATGGTTTGCAAGATTAGTTTTCAAATAAAACTCTACAACTTGTTTGAAATGCTTTGTTCCTATACCTTCAGTGGGTTTCTCCTCTTACACCAATATTTTATGATTAGATACTTAAGGAAAAGGTTGAATGAATATTATGTATTTTCTAAAATCACTACATATTTGGTCCACATAATGATTTCAGTATCTCCTTGACTATGTGAAGTCAAATAGTGATATTTTTTATGGTATTGATAGTATTTGGGCTGAAATGACTTGTTTCATTCTTTGTGGTTGATATTGTTCAATTAAATTTCTCTTGAAGAATGTGTTGTGATGTATTTGGGCCCTAAAATAGTGTATGATGATCTACAACTAAATCTCTTTGATTTTGTATGCGGTTTGGTACTGAACCATACAATATCAATCTTTTCATCTAATGGTCATCTTGGAGCTGGTGTAATTGGTGTTTTGTGCTATTGCAGAGGAAATATATATAGAAGATAAAATTTATTTATGAATGTGATGATTGACAGTGATGTGACATAGAGAAAAATGAAAGCGATGAAATTTCTAAAATAGGTATGAAGGGAAAATAATGTGAAATAGTGACTACAACTTCAACATGCATTAAATGCTTCTTCAAAGCAATTCATAATCAATTTTCTCATTATATTCTTCATGTATCCCACTTTGAGACAATGAGTCTCATTAGGTCCTTTTGTATTTTTCTCTAAGGTTGTTTACCTTAGTTTATAAGTCCATAGGCAATGAGCCTTAAACATTGTAATTCTTGTTGGCAATCAGCTACATATATTTTGAGTTAATCCTCACCATGGTTTTCCCCTCATTAATTTTTCCACATAAAAAAATTTGTGCCTTCATGTGATGTATTTGTTCTTTTTTTCTTTCTTTTCAGATATGTAATGAATTGTTAATTTGCAAATGAAAATGGTTAAGTTATAATATATGTTTATTCACCCCTGATCTAAGCACACATTGATTATGTTCTCCAAGAATGTGAATGCAAATGTATATTTTTGTATAGAAACATACATTTTCAAAAGATATGAATACATTATCACAAATTCAAAATAAATTGTCTTCAACATATATTTTTTTCTTGTTATAAATAAAATTGATCATGGATCTTTTGATGTTCATCTTCATATTATTATTCAAATGAATGTTTCTTATATAGCTTCTATTAAAGTAATGGATTAAATAGCTTCATTTGAAATATTGATATTTTTAATATTTTTGAGGATTGTTAAGAAGAATTGGTCCTAAATATGAATTTTAGAGAGCATTATTGTAAGGTAGTAATGTGTAGGCTTTAATTGAATTTATTCTCTTTTTGTTGTTTGTAAGAAATTTACATAATATTTTGACTCTATTTCCAATGATTTATTGCATCAATCTAAGTAAGAATTCTAGTCACAAGTCCAAGGTCATTTAAGATGAAAATTATTTGAATTATGTTTTTAGTTTGTTCTTTACCTTTGTATATGCTCTCAAAGCTAGTAATGCATAAGTCTCTAATAATCTCAATTCAATTATTCGAATATTTTATGGAAACATCTCTATTAAACCAATATCATATTATGAATTGAATGTTTATTCATTGATATTGTTAAGTCTCACCCTCCTAGGTCTTGTAAAAATTGAAGTGAAAGAAAAAGTGTGAAATAAATCTCATATGTTTTGGCCAACTAGAAATATTTGAGCATAAGAATTGGCTATTTTTTATATGGTTTCTAGAACATAATTGGAATTAAAAAAAAAACTAGTAGATTTGTGACTCTACTAGGTAACAACAAAGTGTTTCATCTATATTAGAACCTAGAGACTAACATTGTTATAGTGGAATTTGAATTATGCATCAAATTCCATCCAACCAGTAGATAGGTGACCTTGTTGGGGAATAACAATGATTTTCATCTGTATTAAAACCTAGAGATTAATATGGATACTATGGAATTTGAATTATCCATTAGAGTTTGGCTAACTAATAGATTGGAAGCTCTACTAGGGACTTTGCATAAAAAAATCAAGTCCACTGACTATTCATGGGTAGAGTATAGGTAATTATTGCATGAAAATCCTTCTATTTTTTATACTTTATTACTAATATAGTTGTGTTAGTGGTTAGAAAATTTTACAAAAAATGGTTATATCTTTATTCCTAGTTATGGGTTTTGACTCTAAGAATATCCTTACTACTAAAATTTTGAATAAAAGGGAATATTATCATAAAATATGGATAAAAAATACCTTTATTCCAAACAAATATTAGAATATTTGTTGATGAACTCCAACCTAAAAAAGAACACATGGAAATCTAGAGACATGAGTAGGTCCTCTAAACCCCTTGTTAATATATTTATACATAATGAGGAAATTACTTTGATAACCCCTATATTAGGTGGTGATTCTCAAAGACCTATCATGAATATTGAATATATGAGATATGGGAGAAATTGAATAGGTCATGAGAATGATGCATTCATAAAAAAATTTAAGAGAGAAAGAGCACAAATATAGAGAGACTATGACCTTAAGGAGGTTTTACATACACAAGTTGGTTATTCTAATATAATTGTAACCAATGGTACCCAAGTTAATCTTAAAAATAACCCATAAACCTAAGGAAATAACCTGTGCTCATGCTTAAATTCCTCTAATTCCTAGGCTATGCTATATAGAAATCCAAAAGTTGATTTTTCTTCACAAAAGGAATCTACATCTTGAAAGAAACCTCAAACTAAAGAGGACTTGTTAAAAGAAGTTTATGATCTTAAGGAAAATTTATAATGAATATAAACAATTAAAATGAGAGACAATATGAAAAGAAGGATTGATGTTTTAAAACTTTCATATGAGTCAGGAGATCCATCTATTTCTTACTCTGATTCCCAAGTATTTCATTTCATAAATTTGCACTCATAGAAAAAATTTGTAATTTCTTTCTAGAGTGTATCATTGTTAAACATCACTACCTTTGATCCTATACAAAGGATTTTCTAAATGTCTAATGCCCCAATAAAAACCTAAATAAACCAAAATATCATCTTTCCTAACCCATAGCCTTAAGTGAGTTTACATAAAAAAAAATGGGTTTATAACAATTATCAACATCATAACCCAAATATGGGTGGAAAAATGGGTGTGAAGAACTTTAATTTCTCATGAGGTCAGAATATTAGAAATCATATAAATTTTCAAGGAAATGATGTTGGGGGAAATTTCTAGGCTATAAGACTCTTGTAGTTAGAAATATATAAGCAATTTGATTTCATTGGTATCCTAGCATACCATAATATTCTTCCTAATAATGTTAGAAATGTATTAACTAGATTCTCTAGTAACAATGCATTGTTAAAAGATGATCACCACAATACTTTCCTAAATTTGATATATGACTTTTAGGTAGATGATAAGGATATGGTACAAAGGATTACCATATGTAAGAATAGGATCATGAGATGATTCAAAAGGGTCTTTAGAGAGAAATATGGTGATAAAAAATACCCTAGGTTTATCATAAATTAATTCACTAGTGTAAGAAAGGGCTATAATAAATTTGTCTCTAATTTTAACACCAAGCTTTTTAAGTTTATGAAAAAAAATTCACCTTACATGAGACCTAGTGAACCTATGTGTTTTTTCTTCTATTTTAATGCTTATGATGCTAATATGGGTATGATCCCAGGCATAAGGATCCTCATTATTTAACATATTCTTCCAAGATAGCAACACACATTGAAAGAAATATAAAAACATCAAGGAAGATGATAAAAGGAATGATGTGAAAATTTTGCAAAACCCAAAAGGACATCAAGCAAAATTCCCTTCATTGAAAGATAAGCTTGACAAGATTCTAAATTCTCTCAAATATTTGAGATATAAGGTTTCTTGAAATTAGAAGGTTTTATCCCATGAAAAACCTAATTAACAAAAGAAAGAAAGAATGCCATAGCTTTCTAATCAGCCTTATAATACAAATTGGCATAATGGTAAAACTATTCAAGGTAACCAAAAAGGAATAACCAATAGAGAAACTCATAATCCTTTAAGGATAACTCATGCATATCTTATTGATGGAAATCCTTGGTGTGTTAAATTCCAACTAACTCATTCTCTTATACAATGTATGGTTGGACAATTATTTGAGGATTATTTTTATGCTTGTTATGACTGTGTAAAGAAATTTTGGAATATGGCTTGGAGAGATCAGTTTTGGCTACTTTTGTTGTCATTGATGGCAACTAGAGTCAATAGTATGATCTGCAGTATTGGCATTACTTCTACCAGCAGTAAGTTTGGAGAACAAGACATTCGATTGCACAAGTGGAACTGCGCATGTTATCGCTCACTGTACCAGATCATTATTTCATGGTGTGGACCTCTAGGAATGCTTATTAAAAATTACACTATCCTCTGATGAGTTTTGTGGTATTTTATTAAGTAAAAGTTGGAGTTAAGAGATTCGGTAGCATCATTCATGGCTTATTTTCCATTATGGTCGACATGCTTCGTATAATGTTTTGTGGAACTATGTGGAATGTTTGTTTTGATTTTACTTGTGTTTGGGTCCCTACTAAAGTCTAGTTGACATGTGTAGGTACGCTTATCTTCCACTTAGGTGATGCCAGCTGACATAAAAGAAAAATATTATATTCTATTGTGAGGCCGACATACTTTTGAACTTCTTATTAGCAGGTATATAAATGAGATCCATAAATCATTTTGAATATATGTGTGATGCATGTGGATGTGTGTGTGTGTGACATATGTAAGTCATGGTGGTTGATATAATGTTGTTATAAGGAGAGAGTGAAGAAGAGAAAATTAGTTGTTAGTAACATTTTTTGTATGTAGGGCAGAGTAGAGCAGAGCAGAATTGTGATCCGGTCAGGAGGTCTAGAAATTTTTGTTGAGCTTTAGTGGAACTAAATCCTAGCATTTGTTGATGCTATATTATCAGTTCAAATATTGTTGTAAAATTTATTATATCTATAAGGCAGTGAGCCTCTTTTTCTTTGAGCAGTGAGCTCTAGGCAGTGCGCCTAAATGCAAGTGCATTCCCCTCTTTTATTTACTTTTAATAGAGTAAACATTGTTGATTGATCTCCACCATGGTTTTTCCCCCAATAGGGTTTCCATGTAAAAATATCTGGTGTTATGGTGTTCACTAATATGATTGCATGTTTTGAATATTTTCATCTGTTATGTGTTGGAAATGATAAATGAAGTTCTATTATTTTAGATCTGTTTTGAAAGTAGAAATCATTGAACACTGATTCACCCCCCCTCTCAGTGTTCCCATTTTCCAACAAGAAAAGAGTATCCCTTTGTCACACCTAATTAGGAATTAATATTAAAATAAAATTAATTATGCCTTAATTTAGTGTTGTAATATGTATTTTACATATTCACATTAAGTTTAGGGCCCTATTAATTAAAATGGACTTAATTTTTCCTTATTTCTAGTGTTGTAAAATGTATTTATTTACATTTTTACACTTACTTAGGGCCCTTTTAATTAATTGAGGTTAACTTTCCTTGATTGGCCCCTTTAGTTCAAATCCAAGCTTAATTAATTGCATTTATTGAAGAGGAAACCTAACATTCAATAATCCCTAAACATAACACTTCTCATTAAGAAATGTGTGTCCTAGGTGAGTGACCTAGGACCCATTTTCCCATGGGCGAATGGGTCGTCACGTAGACCTAGGACCTAAATTTAAATTATGTTTTTGGTGGTATTTTAACATATTCAAATCCATATTCACATATTGGATTGTGTTATTTTAATTTTAGGAAATTAATGTTACATATCTATAAATATGAGGTCATTTCACTAAGTTTCATCTAATATTTTCAAGCTAGAAAATTCAAGTTATCATAAGAATAATTCCACAAGAGAATTTCAAGGGAATTTCAAGGTATTAAAGAGAATATCTATTGAAGAATTATTGCATCAATAGAGATCCAATTTTCATGTCAAAGTATTCTTGCATCATGCATCTTATTGGAGCTAATATGTTGATGTAGAGTTCATGATCCATTCAAGCATTCATGGCATTGTTTCAAATAAAGTTTCAAGGTCAAGATCCACATCCATTGAAGACATTTCATGCAAGTTCTAGATGTACATTCAAAGGTTCATTCAATGGTTTTGTGAGTTATAACATTACTTTGTTCATTCATCATTCCTTTTTTGCTATTTCATTTTATTACAAGGTTTAATTACCAAAATGGGGTTTGACCAAGGGAAACCACCATTCACCAAAATAAAATATTTTTCCCTCTTGATTTTTGATTGTAGATTTAGGTGGAAGAAATCTTGAAGATCTCTTGAAGAGAAAAATTGGAGAACTTTTCAAAGTTGCAAAAGTTGTCATCTCACGAAAACTCAGTTACATAATTTATTTCTTGCACTTTGAACTTGAAACCTTGGAAAATTGAAGGATTCAAATCAGTAGCAGAGGCTCCAGAAAGATTTAGAAAAACCCTAATCTAGGACCCATTTTCCCTTGGGAGAATGAGTCCTATGTCAGCGTTAGTAGAGCATTTTTGGTGACTAGTAAACATCATCTTACCTCTTTCTGATCTACAATTTTATTTTGATGCAAGCAAAGGAAGATAAACTAAGTTTCTCAATCTCATTTAACAAAACTCAAACAAATCTTTCATGTCTTTCAACTAGGACTCAATCCTTCTTCACAAAATCTACACCCAAAAAGGAGATTACAGGAAAAACTCTTGAAGATTCCTCAAAATATATTAGACTCCAACAAAATACCTGTCTCAGACCCTATCACCATCTTATTCATTTCCAACATCTAGACTATCTCAAAACAACAAATAGGCCTATCTAGACCACACAAACAATCAATACCATCTTCCCAAGCCCATTCCCATTTTTCAATGACATAAACATGTTCAAAGACATTTGTACAAACTACTTAAATCATTCACAATTCATTATTCTTGATACTTCTTTGAATCCTTTGTAAGTCTTTATGTTTGAGTTTCTTGTGTTGAAGATTGAATTTCAGTCGATCATTTGGAAGTTGTTTAAGGTGTTTAAGGAATCCACAAGTGGTTTTGTGTTTTGGAACTCAGTTTGATGTCTTGAAATCATGAGTTTTGTGAAGGGAAAAGAGTCCTAATTGAATGGACATGAAAGAGTTGTTCGAGTTTTGTTAAATGAGTTTGAGAAACCAATTTTATCTTCCTTTGCTTGCATCAAATTGGTATCAAAGCACAAAAGGTGTTGGGTAGAGAGTTTGTGGTTGTAGTTGTGTGTGTTGTGGTGTTGTGTAGGTTAAGAAGAACCTAGTTGTTGCCAAGAGAAGGAAAAGAAAGTTGAGAGAAGTTGAAGCAAGATGAAGCTTGCTTGAGTAGAGGACAAGATGGATGTGTTAAGAAGACATTTGTAGGTAGAGGAAGAATGGAAAAAGAGAAAGAGGCAAGAGAAATTTGATAGAGAGATAGCTCAGTTGAAGCAAGAGTTGAGAAGATTTGATAAAGAGTTCCAAGAATCCATGATGAAGATGAAACTGATGATTGAGCAGGTGTATAGACAAGCCACAAGTTGGCATTTGAAAGTGAAGAAGAGAGCATCATGACCCATAAGGAAGATTGTCAAAAGAAGAAGAATACAAGAAAAGTTAGCAAAAAAAAGGAAAAAAGAAGAGGATGAATTATTTGAAGTTGCAGAAGAAAAATTCAAGGATGAAGAATAAAAAGGTACTTCCAAGCAAGAAGATGAAGTTGTAACAGAGGTGAAGAACCTAATTTTAGAGAATGAAGATATTGAGTTGAGATTGGATGAAGATATGATCAAAGAAGAATTGGTATTGGAGATAGATGGAGGTATTGTGATTGAACTAATGTATCATTTCTTTGTTATGCTAATATTTTGGACAATGAATAATTTGCATATCAAGATATAGCTGATTGAAGGACACAAGAAAATTGGAACATTTCAGGGCATGTTGGAATTGACCAACTCAAGCCAAAGGTAAAGATGAAATAAGCATGGCATGGAATGATACATGGAGGAGAATTAATGATGAAGGCTTGTTACAATCAATCCAAGAGGACTTGTAATTCTTTTTTTTTGGGAGAATGGTGCAGGTGCACCCTTGCAAGATCATGCCTCCATGAGGAAATTTTAGCCTTTTGATTTAGTCTAGTTGATTTCATGTTGAAATAAGGCCTAAGTGGCCACATTTAGATTTTATTAGGTCTTATATTGTAATTTAGGGTCATTTTGGGCATAAATGTAAACGTTGCAAAATATTGACAAAATGTTGTCAAGCAAAATTATAAAATGCAACAATTTGTGAGAAGTTGGAAGGTGAAGGGAAAAAGTAGTTACAGAGTTGGTTTTAGGCATTGGATATGTTTATTTAATGCATTTTGAAGCCTCATAAACATTGAGGAAGGTTGGGGAAGAAATGTATGAATGGAAATTCAATGAAAAGCATTGTTTTCAATTATTTTTTCTATAATTTTTGTGTTTTAGGCCATTGTATGACCTTGATTTGTGCTCAAAACCTTTCCTCATCAATTGGAAGTGTTAGCCCTATTAATCTGGTTTTTTATTCACTTGGTTTTATTTAAATCCATTCAAATTTGAGGAAGTTATGTGCATTTGTTTCCAGGAAGATAAAACCCTTGGGGTAAACAATGTGTCAAGAAAATTGTGTTTCTTCAAATATGACTAGTGGATCCCCCTAAAAATTGGTATGTAGCAAGTTTTAGGTGTGTTTTAAAAGGATTAAAAGTTGTAGAGCATGGAAAGGTGGTTTTGGATAGTTTCAAACGATCCCTAGCTCTCTAATAGGGAAAAAGACTGGTAAAATTATGCACTGTGGAGTTTTAGGGAGTTTTGATTAAGGTTTATTGGTCTTTCTAGTGTAATCTTGTATTGAAAGAGTGTCTAGGTGTGTTTAGACCCCTCTCCTATTAGGGTTTGATTAAAGGATAAGTTTTGAGTTCAATATTCATGGCTATACTGTTGTGGCAGAGTTAATACAATCCTAGTTTGGCCAGTGATCATTAATGAATTATGTTTTGATGAAACAAATAGCATCCTACTTGGGTGACAATATTATAAAAAGGTGTAATGAGGCATATAGAGTCCTCTCAATATAGGGTTTGTAGGATTAAATGGTTTTGTGTTCATTTATACAATGAACTTGCATAACAGTCTATGACAGTCATGTTTGGAATTAAAGTTACAGGTTTAGAATAAGGGTTTAAAGAAGTATCAATAATAATGAATAGGGAATGATTTAATTATTTTGTACAAATGTCTTTGAACATGTTTATGCCATTGAACAAGGGGAATGGGCTTGGGAAGATGGTGTTGATTGTTTGTGTGGTCTAGATAGGCATGTTTAGATGTTGGAGATGAATAAGATGGTGATAGGTTCTTAGATAGGTATTTTGTTGGAGTCTAATGTATTTTGAGGAATCTTCAAGATTTTTTCCTATAATCTCTATTTTGGGTGTGGATTTGGTGAAGAAGGATTGAGTCCTAGTTGAAAGACATGAAAGAGTTGTTTGAGTTTTGTTAAATGAGATTGAGAAACTAAGTTTATCTTCCTTTGCTTGCATCAAATTTTTGGTTCCATCAGTTTTGAGTTTAATCTTCAAGATCCAAGTTGTATGTTGCATTTTGGATTTGATTTTCTATTTTTAATCTTTCTCCCCAAAGTGTTGTTTAATCATTACCCCTATCCTTGCAAAAAAAAGGAAATCAGTAGATTCACACTTTGACTTGATTCACCTCAAGGTTCTTAGTAATTTCATGGTGTGAATCTCATTTCCTAATGAAATAAAGGAGAATATGTATATCTATTATCATTTTGGTGAATCCCACATTTTAAGCACCTATTTTTCTATGTTTCATTTTGGTGAACCTGAATTTTGATCATTGCAATTTATTTATTTATTTTGGAGTCCTCTTTCACCCTAGATCTAGAATTTTCATTCATTTGCATTTCATTGCATTGAATTTAATTTCATTTAAGGTTGTTTAACTTGCATTAACTTTGCATTTCATTGAGGAGTTTTAGGATTGCATCTTTGCATTTTAAAATCTGGATAATACAAAAAAAAATTAGTCATTTTGCAAATCATTTACATAGCATTGCATCATCATTCATTTACATTTGAAAATTGAAACAAAATTGCACATCAAATTATGTCTCCTAGTTTGTCATTTTGTCATATTTTTCATTTGCATTGAACTTTAATTTCAAATAAAATTCAAATTGTAACCCACTATTTTAAATTAAAATATGGAAACCACTAGAATCAACTCAAAAATCTACAATTTTTTTTAAAAAAACCCTAACCTATGACCCCTGGGCAAATGAGTCCCTGATAAGGTCATTTCCTAGTTTTCTAGGCATTAAAACATTTATTTCTATAGACTATTTTGGTATTTTTTAGATTTATGTTTCAACTTGCATAATTTACGTTACTTAGAATTGATCATATCTAGCTTCATTTGATAAATTTAGTGCATTGTGTGAATTCAAAATTGCATTTTCAAGACATTAATTTTAGGTTTTTGTATAGAGTAATTAAAAAATTATCTTGTTTGAAATATAAAAATTGTATTACATTCTAGTTCATTGCATTACATTTCACCTTCTTTCCATTTTGGGTTTACATTGATTTTTCTAAACTTGTATGAGCTTCACAACTTGTTGTCATATTATCAATATTGTTGTGAGACATCGTTTTGGTTCCAAAAATTGCATATTACAAACCCTAAGAGGATGCTAATCTATATGGTCAGGTTTGCAATGTTTTGGCCAATGAACGGAGTTAACAAATATGGTTTAGAACTCCGTCCACTTTAGGCTCTGCTAGACCTAGGTGGGTGTACCTTAATAAATAAGCATATTTAAATGGTGTGTGTATTTTCTAACTTGGGAAATATATCCACAATGGCATGTAAGGGTGAAATAGATGCAAAAGCTAACAACTAATCCTATTGTGAATTTTGAAAGTTGAGTGTGTAAATAAGGTTTATATAAAGTATTATTTTGAAATGAGTGTGATTAGTTCCTATTCCTATTAGGTAAATGGATTTGAGATGTGTAAGATGTGTGGATCATTTTTCTTGGCTTAACTCTAACTCCTCAACACTTTTGGATGTTTATACTTTGTATAAACATGCAATTTTGTCAGTTATTTGATCTCTTCTTACAAATCATAGTGATATCTCCCTAAGTTACTGTGATGTTTGAAAGGAATTTTAATTCTTGTGTGAAGGAAACCAGTTAAGATAATCAATTTAAAAATACTTTAATTTTGGGAAAAAACCTATTAAAAATGATCTCTTAAAAGGATTTTAATTCTTTTCTCACAGAAACCAATCAAGGAAATCAGACGAAGGCAACAAATTTGTCTTTACAAGTTAAATATATATTTGATATACTTAATTTGAATAATAGAGAGATACCACTCCAGAGATAGCCAAATAAAATGTATGAGTTAAATTAAACAATATGGTTGAACAAAAAAAAATTGGGCTGCCAATTCAAAATTTATACTCCATTATATTGCTTCAAATGATAATACAATTCATATTGGAAGCCTTTTGTACTTACTATGTTATGACTAGATGCTAATAACTATGATGATATATGATCAAAACATGGCCTTGGTTTCGTTTATATATGGGAAGCAACAAGCTTCATACCATTACATCAAAAGTGGTGCTTTCATTTGTGTTTTACTAAAACCCTAACACATGTAATTAGCAATAAGAATGACATAACTAAGGAAGTCCACAACAATTCTTGACACATCGCAATTCGTTAATCTCCATCAGCTACTTGTGATCACTAAATATTTGTTCAAGTTCCATGCTCCATGATAATGTATCTGATGTTGTGTAACTTCAATAATTTTTTTCCTTACATTTTCCAAATAATAAATTCAAACTATAAAGATGCTCAATATATTGTTCACTAGTGTATGTATCTACGTTGGTAATTATATCTTTCATAAAATACTCCATGTGAAGAATTCCTTCAAGTTGTGTATGGGTGTTTTCCATCACTGTTAATTCATCATTTGTCAAATTGAAGGCCTACAGTAGTAGTTGCAAAAACTCATCTTTCCATTCACCTAGTGTTTAAGATCACCTATATAATCAAAGAAAGATGGGAGTGAGATATCCATCGGCTGGTCAAAATCATTAAGGTCCTCTGTGATTGAAATTTGAAACTTATTATGTACATTCATTAGGTCATCCGAATTCTTAAGTACTTGGTCATCCACATTTTCTTTAGCCATAAACTCCTCTTTATTCTCCATTATTTGGTGCAACAATCTCTTGTGCTCTTGAAAATAATCATATGTTTTAGTGTGAATTGTCTAAAATTTATTGGCCTATTATAAACCTTCTCAAATCTTCCTCTGATTAATTTTGAGGCAATCTCAAACTTGGTGATTTTCATCTTTTTGTCCAATTCATCATATTTCTTTTGAGCCATTTCATTTTTATGTTTCTAATCTATAGCTTCTAACATAGCTTATAGCACCTTATTCTCACACTCCAATGAAAAGTAGGTGCTAGAAGAAGGTAATTTATCCTTATACTTTACCACTTCTTGTCATAACCTCTTGTTCTTAGAAATGTACTTCTTGTTATCTTTCACTATTTTTTTGATCCGTGCTTTGGTAAATTTTGCAACATTGATATTCAAGTTGATAGTCTCCATCGGATTAGTTTATCCCACTATGAATACAAGAAGTTGGTCGAATGCTTGTCCTAGGTCACTAATAATAGTAGTAATTTTCTCTGGTGGGTACAAGGCCCAAATTAGAAGAGTGGAATTATCAGGGTTCTATCCAGAGCCAGTATAGATATTATCACTTGCTTCAGTAGTCAATTGTAAGGATTTTTCCTATCTTTTCCTAAAACTATCGAATATAATGGTATAGATGATATCCCATCCTGGTAGGAGCATAACTCCAGCCTCTTGTAATAGCTCTTTCCCCTTTTCTAGAGTAATGTTCTCCATTTCTTGATCCACTTCCTTTTGTAATTGATCTAGGACCTCAGTTTCCTTGTCAAGATGGATTTATTTTACTCTTTCTCTCATCATCTTACCCTTGTATTCATAAATAAATACCTTGAACTCATGAGACTTAACAAAGGTATCATCTAAAGGAAAATTTTGACTTGTACTATGCCTGGCATCATCAAAGAGTTGATTAGAGGCTTTGAACACAACACTCCTTTCAAGTGGAGGTTCATACTTCTCAATAGCAGGTTTGTTTGTTTGTACAAAGTCAAGTTCATTTATTTCTAGTGGATGTGTAGTTTTTTTTTCTTTTAATTCAAATAATTAATGAATTTTTTTGAATGAATCTATATGTTCATGTAAATTGAGTACTAGGATCTTTATAAGAAGTTATGTTTGAGAATACAATGAACGTGATATTGTAATGTAGTATTATCAAACCTTAATGATGTTATGTGTTAATCTATTGTCAAATTGTATAGGTTTTGATATTGACTACATTTCTATGTTAAGGCACTTATTTGGGTTGTGTATTCATGTTACATCGTGTTGGTTATTCAACAAAAAATCAATTTTATAAATAAACTTTCAAATGGATCACAATTGTGGTTATTTTATGTTAAGTTTCTCCATTCTCATGCTCTAAATGTTGGGTGTTGTCAAGGAGCAGCCAACTCCTTAATACATTCCATTTATTGATCTATTATATGAGAATTTATCTATTATTTGCAATGTATCTAGTCATTAGGTGTGGAGGTCTTTAGATAAATTATGGGATTACCCTCCTGGATCTTGTAGAGCCCAAAGTACAGAAGGAAAGCATTGTTGCTTATACTTGTTCATTGGCCAATCCCTCCAGGGTGTTGAGAATTGGAAATGGAAAATTCCAAAGTCTACCCTTAAGATCAACTTGGTTCTTGAAAAACAACCAACAAATTAGTAAATCTACTAGGGAATAGATTTGTAAAAATATCCATGTCCTGGTATGTGTTGTCCAAACATTGTGATTAGAGTCACATACTTTCATAATGGGGTGTAAAATTTTTATAAATATTTGTAAAATATTGCTAAAGCTTGTTGAATTCTCCCACCATTTATTAGTTTGAAGGTCATTTGCATAAATCCTATTAAGTCTTGGTGTGTTCGTGTAAATTCTCCACTTAGAGTGTTGAGAGTTGGATTAGGATTTCTCTATGTTTGGAATCATTTTAATTATTTGAGTATTTGAAAAATTATTATCAATATTTACAATTCCCAATCATTTTGGGTGGCGACTCTAAAGTGTTTGCACCAGTGTGCATTATTTGAAGAAATCAAGAAATTGTTGAAGAGGAAGAATTGTAGAAGAAAGATGGGGAAAACCAGAGCTCACATGAAGCAGCATCCTAAAGAAAAATTAGAAGGCAAGCTTCAAAAGACTCCTAAGATGCCATGGCTGTAGAAGGATTCAACTACAAGTAAGTCTACTCCACATCCTATTCTTGAAAATAAAAATCCTTTAAGAAATTCTTCTAGTCATGAAAGTCAAGACAATTTGTTGGATTTAGTTTGTGAGGATGAAGAGAATTGTGAGAATAATATTGTTACTAGCATCCATAGGTCTAGACCTAGAAAAAGTAGTAGAAGTAGGATTCATCGTCATAATACTCCTACTTCCAATGATAATAATATCCCCATGATTAATGCTATTACTGGAGGCATTCCTTCCCCCAAATTTAATGGATATTCTCCTTTACTAGGTGATCTATTAACTGAATTCCCAGGTGGTGCCAAAAACCTAATAGATCTGGAAGAAACCAAAGGCTTTGAGATAACCCTCCTAGATCCAGAGGAGGTTTTTGGATATGTTAGTGCTCTAAGAAGAGAGATTTAAATTCAAGTTGAGATAAGGAGAAATAACAATAGGGAAAGAGAATAAAAGATTAGGAATGCTATGATTGAAAGAGAGACCCTAATAAGACAATTAGACCAAATGAGACTTATAAACCAAGCTGAGCCTAAACCAATTACCTCAGACCCTATTGTGTTTTAGATCCTTGATAAGAAAACCCAACATGACCTTATAAAGAATGTTAATACCATTAGTCGGACCAAGTCTAAAGTCACTAGTAATGTTTCTCCACATATTTTTGAGAATGTGTCAAACCCACAAGTTAAATGCAAGCAACCTATGAAGAATTTGGCTATCAATGAAAAATATACATTTGAAAATCCTTCCCCACCTCATAAACCAAATACTAATATAGATAAACTAAGGAAGGAGAATGAGGATCTTAAAAAAGAAATAGAGAAGATGTAGATTATGGGAACAAACGTTGAGATGAAAAGGAAGCTTGATTTTTTGAAAACTTCATGTTCAATAGATGATGTTGTAGCATCCAGCTCACAAGACCCTTCTCAATCCATGGTTAAGCTTGCACGCACTGTTGAGGGGAAAAAATCTAGTCATATTGGTCATTCCACCTACAATACCAAGTCTCTGAATATAAATAGTAATGATTGTACCCACAATCAATTTACTAGTAAGAATGTGGAAAATAAGAGAATAGGTGGAGAAGCTAATAGAGGAAATGAGGATAGAGATAATCAGTTTCATAGGCATCCTATGTTGTTGGAGAGGTATAGAAAGTTGTGCTTTGATGGGATTCCTGGATGCCCAAATCCCATTGACAATGATATAAGGGTTGTGTTGGGAAAATTTACTAGGAACAATGAAATTTTTGGGGAGGATCATTTAAGGTTTTTTCTAAACATGTTGGATGATTATGAGGTAGAACATGAGGATTTGGTTATGAAATTGTTCATGCAGTCCTTGAAAAAGGATGCTAGGGATCGGTACAGAGGTCTACCTAATGGTAACATTGGCTCTTGGGAGGAATTAAAGAGAGATTTTAGAGATCAATATGGAGATAAGACTAACCCAAATTTTATGCTTAATGAATTTAATAATATCACCGAAGGATAGAATGAAATGGTGTCTGATTTTAATATAATATTTTAGGTTATAAATAGATTGCTACAAAATTTGAGAATGAATGATTTAATATGCCTTGTCACTTATTGTATTACATTTGATGCTAATATGGCTTATAGTCCGAGAGACAAAGACCTTGAAAATTTGAGGGATGGATTTAGGATTGTCTTGTACATTGAAAGCAATAGAAGAGCTTTAGGTAATATGGGAAGAAGAGATTATATCAAGATCTTGAAGAATCCTAGGGATAAGCAAGTAAAGGCCTCCAGATCAAATCCTACTTATGATGGGAGATGGGAAAATGCAATGAATACCATCAAAGGTATCAAATATACTATGGCCAAGAATGAGAAGGTGCTTGGAAATAATAAGCAATAGTTTTAAAAGAATGAAAAGCCCCCATGGCTTCAATATCACCCTTACAAGAACAACTGGTAGAATGGAAAGCTAGTCCCAAATAATCAAAAAGGTAAACAAGATCAGGTCACACCTCATCCTTTGTAAAGACAATCTACAAATTTCACTGATGATACTCCTTGGTGAATGGTTTGTTAGTTACAACATTCTCCTAACCAATGTGTAGTTGCACAGTTGGTAGAAATTGAAGAAGGTGTGTTAGAAGATTATGATCAGTATCATGATGATGGTGTTGAAGCTAATTTAATCATGAGTAGGTCAGATTTTTCTAACAATGAATGCTCGTCTAATATGGAGTCTCATGAACTTGATGTGGATGATCAAAGGCACAAAGCTAGTATATATCATCAAGAAGTTGTTTTTGATGAAGATAATGATAATGATAATAAAGTATATGCATTATAAATAGATGAAGATAATGTGTCTTTAAGGAGACATTCAAATGAAGAAATTGCAAAGTTTGTAGTAGCCTTGGCTGCACAAGCCAGAGGCTCCTATCATTTGAGAAATAGAATAGTGGGTGGTGACCAAGGTAAGGCTATTGGCCCCTTCATCAAAGAGTAGAATGTTAGAGGAAAAGAACCAAATTCTGATAGTAAAGAACATGGACCTAAAGCCAAGGAGGGTAAGGGAGAAAAAATATGGAAAAATAAAGCTGAGAAACCAAAAGTTGATGGAGAAGTCAAGTCTCCTACTATGAAAGTGAAAGCACAAAAGTAAAATTTTGAGCTTGAAAAGGACTTTAAGCCTAAAGTTGAAATAAAAAGTGAACAATAGAAAGAGAGCAATATAGAACAAGGTATTATTTCCATTAATCTACCTAAGTATACCCCTATTGATATGTTTCAATTCCCTAGTCAAGTAAAATTTTATGTTCCTTTGCTTAAAATGATGAGGATTGATGAGCATAAGCAAAAGGCAATAGCCCTTATCAATGGTGCTACTAAAACCTGTAATGAACTAGTGGTGTCTACTCCACACATAGTGAGTGGAAATGAAAAGAAAGAGAAGGAGGTTGAGGGAGAAATTACTAAGGATCCTCACATTTTTCTAGGAAATTTAGTGACTACCTATCCTAGAAACATAGATCTATTTTTTGTAACTCTAATTGTAGATGGAAAATTGTTGAAGAATTGTATGATTGACTTAGAAGAATCTAACAACATTATGCCAGCTAATATTATGGAATCAATGGGATTGAAAGTTGATAGTACCCAGGGTAAATATTATGCCATGGATTCTAGGGAAGCCCCTATGACTGCTGCGATAAATGAACTCCCCTATAAATTAGATACATTCCAAGAGAAAGAATTTTAAATGAGTGTAGTAGTGGTGGACATCCCACCAAACTATGGAATTTTGTTGTCTAGAAAGTGGAGTGCTTCCATGGGGGCTCATATGCAATGTGATATGTATTTCACTACCTTCTCAATTGATGGAAAAAATGTCAAATTTGTTAGGATATCAAAAGTACCGCATATGATTGAACATGTTCTTGAAGATGACACAGTTCATTTTGTTGATACTAACCTTAATGAGTATAAGGTAGAAGAGTTACCAAGAGAAAATGATAGGCAACTTGCATCTATAGACAATGAGGTTACAATATTATCTAATAAAGATGGCATTTGGAAGATGTATTTTGATGGTGCTAGTTCCACATTAGGATCAAGTGCAGGTATATTGTTGGTTTCACCTAGTGGTAATACATTTAAATTTTCCTTCACTTTTTCTTTTGTTTGCAGAGACAATGTGGTAGAGTATGAGGCCTTGCTATTGAGATTGAGGCTAGTAGAGAAGCATGGGATAAATAAACTAATGGTGATAGGTTCTTCTGAGTTAGTAATATCCCAAGTTAAATCTAGATATGCATGTAAAATAAAGAGGTTAAAGAAATACATGACTGTTGTATGGGATTCTATTGATAAATTTGTTACATTCAAAATTGACTGGATGGAGAGAGGTCAAAAAAGTGACATATTTCCTAGCAAACATTGCACTTAGACTTGATGACATAACCTTTGTTGGTATCTCCAAGTTCGTGGTACAAACAAGGCCATCAATCCCTAACAATGTGCACAACTAGAAATTCTTCAATGATGATGAAGACATCTTGAGGTTTTTGAAGTGTGTTGATGAGTATGAGAGTCAAGAGAATGAATTTGAATATTTTGTTGAAAATATAGATGGAAAGGACATAGTATTTAGAAATTAAATTATTTAGCTAAAGACAAATAAGATTCCCAAGGGCCTTGTGGTATTAGAGATAGTTTTTGAGAATCAGGACAAAAGAAATGCCAAAACAACTACTACCCATCTAGAGGATTTATAAGAAGTAAACTTGGGGAATGAAAACTTCCCTAAAAAGGTTTATGTGGGAAAGAAAATGAACCCCAAGATCAAGGAAATGTTGATTGCTTTGCTGAGAAAATATAGACATGTCTTTGCTAGGTCATATGATGATTTGAAATCATATAGGAAGGAATTGTTTCAACATGAGATTCCTCTAAAGGAATATGTAAATCCTTTTAGGAAGAAGCAAAGACCCATCAATCTGACCTTAGCCCTAAAAATGCAAGAATAATTAGTAAACCTAAGTGATTCTAGCATTAAAAATCCTATTAGGAACTCCTCTTAGGTGTATAATTTAGTTCCAGTCAGGAAGAAGATTGGTGATATAATATTGTGTTGACTTCAGAAATTTGCACGTATCATCATTAAAAGACAACTATCCACTACCTAATATGGAAGCCAAGTTGCAAAAGGTGACTGGCTATGAGTTATTGTCCATGATGGATGGTTTTTCTAGCTATAACCAAGTTAAAGTGAAGGAGTCTAAGCACTATAAGACTGCATTTACCACTACATGAGCCACCTATTTGTATGTCAAAATTCCATTTGGTTTGAATAATGCAGGTGCTACTTTTCAAAGGGATATGGATGTAGCCTTTTTTTATTTCATTGACTTGTTTTTGGAAATCTACTGAATGATTTAACTACTTACTCCAAGAAAGAGGGAGATCATTGTATGCACTTGGAGAATATTTTCATCAGAGCCCTTAAGTATGGTATTTCACCCAACCCAAAGAAATGTTCATTTGGAGTTAGTCAAGGAAAATTGTTGGGACACATTGTGTCAAAAGGAGTGAGAATTGAACCTAAGAGGGTAGATACCATTGAAAATATTCCTCAACCAAAGAATGTGAAAGGTATTTAGTCCTTTGGTCAAATTAACTTCTTAAGAAGATTTGTTAAATTTTTTGCAAAGATCACTCGTCCTATATCCAAGATGTTGAAGAATGGTGAAAAGGTGGAGTGGATTGAAGAGCCTAGTAAGGCTTTCAAGAAATTAAGCAATCAATTAAGGAAGCCCCAGTCTTAAGGACTCCTATTTTTTCTAATCCATTGTAAATTTTCTCATTTGTGTCATTTCACACTATTGTTGTAGTCTTGCTACAAAAAAATCAAGAAGGTTTTGAACAACCTATTGATTTCTTTAGCAAGTCTCTTCAAGCTACAAAATTGAAATATGATTTAATGGTGAAAAAATAATTTTCACTTGTTAGAGCTGTAAATAACTTCATAACTTATCTTGCAGGACCAACATTCACTGCTTATGTTCCAAGTGCAGTTGTAAAAGACATCTTTACCAAGAAAGAAGTCACATGTAGAAGATGCAGATGGATAAATAGAATACAAGAGTTTAATATTGACATCCAAATCACTAAATTGGTGAGAGGTCAGAGATTAGCTAGGCTAATGGCTGAGGAAAACCTAGATGCCAATCAAATAAACCTTGAGGATGACTTTGACAGATCATACATTTGTGATATGGAAGGTTGTGATTAGTATAAGAATTCCATTTGCTACTTGCAAAAAATGAAATGCCCTGAAGGATTAACTGATAATGAGAAGAGGACTCTCAAGTTGCATGCCATCAAGTATGTGATTAGAAAGGGTGAACTATGGTGGAGAAATATGGATGTGTTATGTTAAAATGTGTGGAAAAATCCAATGCTTCTTAATTGTTGAATGAGATGCATAGTGGAGTGTGTGGTGGACACTACATGGATAAAAACACTTCTCACAAAGTATTAAGAGCTAGACTCTAGTGGCCTACAATTTTTAAAGATTCCCACAAATTGGTAAGAACATGCAATACATGCCAAAGGTTTTCTGGGAAGCTAAAGTTCTCAGGTAGTCTACCACTTAGACTAGTTGCATGTCAGGCACTATTTCAACAATGGGGAATTGATTTCATTGGGGAGATATCTGATAAATCCAATGGAGGCCAATCATGGATTCTTGTGGCCATAGACAACTTTACAAAATGGGTGGAAGCCATTCTAACAAAAAGAGTGACAAGTAAAGTAGTTATTGATTTCTTGATGGATAGCATATTGACCAAGTTTGGAGTGCCTACAAAAATTGTTTCAAAAACTGTTGTGTTTCAAGTCTGAAGAATTTACTAATTTCTACTCAAAACATGGAATTTAGGCATCTTATTCCTCACCATATCACCCAAAAGTAAATGGATAGGAAAAGTCAAGCAATGGAAGTTTGATGAAGATCATAAAGAGAATTATTGAGAAAAATAAAAGAGCTTTGGACTCTAAGTTAAAGTTAGCTTTGTGGGTAGATAAAGTGACTATCAAGAAGGCTACTGGTTATGCCCCTTTTCATTTATTTTATGGTATTTTTGTTAGGTTACCTCAAAACAACCTCATGAATATGTATAAGTTTATCCAAGAATATGATGAAGATACATGTGATATGATATAGCATAGGATTGATGCATTGGCAGAAGTAGATGAAACAAGAAGAGATGCTTAGAAAAGGATTGTTAAATTGTAGATGCAAGTGAAGAACTAGTATAAAAAGAAGGAATCTTCAATAAAATTCCATGTAGGAGACATGGTGTTGATGTGGAATGCAAGATCTAAGGATAAGGGAAAGCATGGAAAGTTTGATGCACTGTGGCTTGGCCCTTATCTGATCAACAACACTCATGGTGAAGATTCATACTTTCTACAAGATCAACTAGGTGAAATTATTGAACTGTCAATACATGGATAGTTCTTGAAGCCATATTTCTCTTGAAATATGCTCTCTTCCATAAATACATTGCAAGTTTTGTATATCTCTTTATGTAGGTGTGTTTTCTTTGGTTGGGTCTAGTTTTGCTACCTTTTTTGGGTAGTTCCTAGTATTGGTTCTTTGTGATTGGTTTGCTCCAACTTGAGATTCTATGATCTTGCTCTATTCTAGAAGAACAAACATCCCCAACAGGAGCCACTAGTGGAACCCATAAAAAATTTGTGTTCCACTAGTAAATTTTTCAAAATTTGGTTGTTTTCATGATCTGGATGTGTCATAGGGTTTAGGGTTTTGCTCATTGTCATAGTTTAGGGTTTTTATGTCTCTTAAACCCTTCCTAAAAAATTCTAAGTTTAAATCCTTTTCCTAATGTTCTAATTTTTTGTTGACTCCTTATCGCTAGTTCTCAGTCATGTTACTCACAACTTATGCCATTTAACTCATCATTTTTTCTATCCCCTTGAGCCTAGTGTCACCGATGGTTATCCATTTATTTCTTGAAAAAATTGCCTTTATGTTATGTGGGTTTATAATATTTTATATCTTTGCTAGGGTCCTAGGTTTATGTTTTAATTTTTCAATCATCAACCTAAAGTCTTAGCTTCAAGTCTTATGTCTCCACCCATCATTTGCCTAGTTGGGCCAAATTTTTAAGAACTAACTTGTGCACATGCAAATATCTAGTTTTATGAGGACCGCCAGATCTGTGTGGTCAAATATTGACCACTCCCCATGTACCCATTCAATTTAATTTTCTAATAAAATATTCACACGAGTTGGTGGGAGAGTGTCATGTGTCATATATGCCAATGGGCCCTCTCTTCTTCAAAGGCAACAGTTATTGACCTGTGGTGAAATCAACGGTAGACATGAAATGACATGCCTACATCTTGACCCTTCCCCATGTGCCCACCTAATTTTAATATTCATTAAAATAATCTTAGGGGTTGGTGGGCTAATGACATGTGTCCCCTTGTCAATGTGACCCATTGAACTACGAAGGTAGTGAACACTTTTTCTAATGAGATTGATAGTTAAGGTTGGATGACATGGGTGAATCTGGGTTGTTCCCCACCAGCTTGTAGGGGACACACCTCTATCTCTCATCTCTCAACGAGGAAGCGAGGGAGTGCCACGTGGAGAGATTAGAGCAATTGAAAGAACATTATAAAAGGTAAAATATTAATGAAATATTTCAATAAGGGGTTGAATATATTAAATCCCACACTACTAAAGGGACTATAAGGCACGTGTTTTAAGAGAAAATGAGATGTTATAATATGAGTCATCCATCATGTTTGGAGTTTATGCACACTATCGAAGGGTTGAGATGTAAAGAGTAAACATATTGAAGACTCTAGATTGAATTTGATCCACTCCCCATTGCTCAAATTTGTGCACGGGTTAAGCCCAACGGGGGAGTAGGGAAGCCGACACGTGGATTTTTCCTCCATGCTTAAGAAGTTGTGGAGCTTGTGGGTTACTAGGAGAATTTTCCACACAACTTATTTTTGATTGGTCAACCAAGATAGAGGCCTATAATTAGCGTTTTCAAACTTTTTTGACTGCATTTGAGCCATTCATCGAGCCATCTCACTATACAATCAAGCACTAGTATTCAAAGTTGAGCTTGAAGGAAAATGAGTCATTTTGGTTCATGCAAGAAAACCATGATGGTGGACAAGATGCAAAGCTATTGAATTAGAAAGCTTTAAAGCCATTAAAACTCATTTTAAAGCATAATTGAAGATTGTTAAAGGCATTCCATGCATTCAAGGAGTTTGTGCTACGATTTTTAGGCTTGTTTGATGACAAAATTAGGGTTTTCAAGCATCCATGAAACTAATAAGTTAAAATGCCATCCTACTTCTCAAATTACTTAAACTTTATAGTTTTCACTTGTGCTTTCATTTTACCATTAGGGTTTCCTAGGTTACTGCATTTCTTTTAAGGTTTGATATTCATTCTAAATTTTATTACAGTTGAATTATGATTTCCTAAGTGTCAAGCCATACCCAAGCTATAAGCCCCTATTTTGTTGAAAGAAACCCTAGTTTGTGGAAAAGCTAGAGTCATAGCCCCTAAAGTTAAAGCATCTACATCTAAGGGGCAAGCCTCTAGTTTGAAACCTCCTATTAGACCCATAGTCCAAGATCTGACTAACTATTTGAAACCCTCAACCTCTAAAAAACCTAAGGGTTAGGCATTGTTTCAAGGGAAGAAAATTGTAGGACTTATAGAAAAGCAATATAGAATTAAGGATACCACATTTCCCTACACTGGGTGGACAATCTTTAGATGTTGGTTTGGAAACAAAAACTATGGCATTCCTATGGGAAACCCATGGAACTTGGATTTGGGGAAATTGGTAGTCCTAAATGTCTATATGGATGTGGATTTATTGAAGGCATTGGCTACAAACTATGATCTAGTCACAAGGACTATAAGAACATTTGATGGAATTGAAATGGTTAAGGTGACAATATATGAAATTGCTGAAGTTTTTAAGCTCATAGAATGGAGTGAGGACATGGTCTCAATTGATGAAAAGGCACTTAGGGCAGAGTATGAAAAGGTCAGACATACATTCAAATTTTCAATATTAGAAAACTATCTGGCATCCATCAATGGTCGAAGGGTTATCTTAGGTCCATCAGATAAGGAGTGCTTTCCCATCAACTACTTTGTCTCCTACTTCCAAAGGACTTTCTATTTTATATGTCAAATTATTGGCTATGATCTAGTTATAGGAATTCCTATGGCCTAGATGTACATGGAAAGGCATATTAAACACCATACATATTGTACACTCTATGATTATGGAGGGTACCTAGCAGAAAAGATTCATGAGGGTTTGGTGAAGTTGAAGAAAGGTGAATTTGGGGTCAACTTCTACTCGTACTCATTACTTATGCACATTTTTTTGTTCAAAGGGGCCTCATATTTTGGTAGGACATGACACTAGAGTAGAAAGAGAGTCACTTGGATAGGCCTATCCAATTTTGGACTATAGTGCTTGACAAGGATGATAGGAAATTTGACTATCATGTCTAAGAATTTATTTGCCTCCAAATTGAGGAGGGTGTTGATTGTAAACATTCCAAGGAATCCTATGGCCTTGCATGATTTTTTGAGGCCAACGTACATGAGGCTAGATTTAGGTGTTGACCATAATTGGGGGGATGTTATCCCTTACCCTAGCTACACTTTTTTGAGAGTATATGGCACAATTGTCTCACCCCACATGTTGCCAAAAGATTTTATAGAGAGAATTGACTTTCTAGAAGTTATGTGGCAACTTGGGAATTTGGAGAATAATCACTTAAGGGAATAGGGAAAGGGAACACTCTTCACTTCATACACTTGTTTTAATGATTTTTCAATGATCAAAGAAGGATGGGATAAGATAAATGACATACTCAAGCCTCTAGGAATGAGAAGAGAAACAACAAGAAACCATGATCTTGAGGGATTCATGGGATGACTAAAAATGAGGATACGAAGCTCAAATTTTATTCATAATTTATATTTCCTAGAGGACATGATTAGAAACATTTTTTATTTTCAAAAATAGAATGAGAGAAAAATGAAGTGGCTCACATAAATAAATTAGAGAAGGAAATAGGAGAAAAGGATCCACAATTTCTTGCTCTTATAGAGATCCAAAATGAAATGCAAAGGATTGAATATGTATTTCAAAACTTTGAGACAATTGTTGGGCACCTAAGAGGCAAGAGATTAATTCAAGAAAAGGGGAAATCCATTACTATGGAAGAACAAGAAGAGGGGGATACCCCCATGACGGAAGATAGGTCATCTCCCCAAGTGGAAAATAAATTCATTTTTTTAAGGAAGAAGAATAAGGAAAAAGGAAAGGACACAATTGTTGCCTCTTCTCAACAAGAGGAGAAAATAATCCCTTTGCCAGTGCAGATTCCACCTCCATATCCACCTAGATCAACTACTCCTATAATTTTTGATGTTGAATCCCCACCTAGATAGGCATCACCAACAAGGGAGCCACCTTTGAAGAAGCAAAAGGTTCAATCATCTGGCTTTGTGGATTATAAAGAATATTTTGTGGAAGAAATCTTGGTGATAAAAGAGGAAATGCAACAAGGAATGTCTTCTCCACCTAGGAAGATAATGCCACAATAGATTGGTTTAATATTGAGCAAGTTTTATCTCATTGGCATAAATAGCCAGAATGATGTGAGGGAGGAGTCATGCACAAAATTTATGGATGACAATTTTTTTGTGAAATCTAGAGCCTTCATGGAATTTGTTAATAAAATTGTGTATAAGAGAAGCTTGCATCCTGAATTGCCAAATGTAGTTATCCAAGCTCAAGTGATAAAAGAAATGAAAGAAAAATTCCAAGAAATAACTACTGAGGAGGGTAGAGCATTGGTGACGAAAAGTGAAATTCTTTTACTACCAGAATGGAATTTATCTTTTTCAATTGCTTTTGATATGGTCAAGAGGTATGATAGGCCTCTATATAATTTAGAGGAAGAAGAAACTATTTCACTACAAGGATCTTCATTCAATGAGCAGTGGGACACATTGGCCATATGGGCCTTAGCCCCTAATACCAAGAATCCTAACATTGTAGAGCCTGTTGTAGATTAGAGGGGATGTCTCACAATAAAGAGGGTATCAGACATATCTTCCATTGAAGCTTCTATAATGTTAGTGAATGTAGCCAAATTTTCCAAAGCACCAGTAGAATCAGTTATAGATGAGAAAGAAAAGTACAAAAAAATGTACAGTGATTTACTAGTTCAATATGGATAAGGTCAATAGTAAACAATGTAATTTAATACTGAATTGCATAACCTACATCTATGAAGTATTTCAAAATGTTTGGGAGTAAGTGCTACATCAAAAGAGAGGATGATAACTGAGGAAATTTTTAATAAAGAAGTGATGAAGGAATATTTTTTAGGTTATTCCACCCAAAGCAAAGCATATAAATGCTATAACAAAAGACTGGACAAGATTTTGGAAAGTCTCAATGTCGAGATTGATGAAATTATAAAACATATCAAATATAATTAGAATAATTTTGAAGATGATTCTAATTATGAAGACATTGTGGAAAATGATGAAGATGAATCTGTGAAAGTAGATGTTGTGAAGGCCCCTACAAAGTATGTTAAAAAATATCATCTAGTAGATTAGATAATTGGGGATAAAAATGAAGGAGTTCTGATTAGGAGGAGATTTGCAGAGAACAAAGAACAAGTATTTTTTTCTCTCCTATCTTAGATTGAACCAAAAAGCTTTACTGAAGCTAGCAAGGATGAGAGTTGGATAGAGGCCATGGAAGAAGAGCTAAATCAGATTGAAAAGAAAAAAATGTGGCAGTTGGTTCCTAGAACCGCAAGCAAAAATCTCATTGTCACAAAATGGGTGTTTAGAAACAAGATGAATGAAGATGGAGCTGTAGTAAGAAACAAGGCAAGATTAGTGTGCAAGGGGTATGCATAAGTTGAAGGGATTGATTTTGAAGAAACATTTGTACTTGTGGAAAGATTAGAACCAATTAGAATGTTTCTTGCATTTTCAATTTACAAAGGATTCAAAGTATATTAGATGGATGTTAAATATACATTATTGAATGGAAACCTAGAAGAGGAAGTCTACAGAGAATAGCCAAAAGGTTTTCAACTATCAGAGGAAGAGGATGATGTATGCAGATTGAAAAAGGAATTGTATGGTCTAAATCAAGCACCAATGGCATGATATTATAGGTTAGATTAGTATTTGCAACAACAAGGATTCAAAAAGGGATGTGTAGACAGTAACTTATACTTCAAATCTAAAGATGAGCACATGATTATTGTTGTTGTGTATGTTGATGACATCATTTTTGGAGGAAGAAATGATAAAATGTTTAAAATATTTGCTACAGAGATGCAAGATGAATTTGAGATGACAATGTTAGGGGAGTTGTCATTTTTCCTCGGTTTACACATTGTACAAACTAACAATGGGATATCCATATCTCAAAACAAGTATGCTAAGGAGATGCTCAAGAAGTTTTGCATGGAAGATAGTAGACTAGTTAGTACCCTCTTGATAAATGGCTACAAGTTGAGTAAATTAGATGAATCACTAGAGGAAAATTAGACTATGTATAGGTCAATGATAGGAAGCTTGATGTACGTATCTACATCAAGGCCAGATATTATGCAAGCAATATGCTTAGTGGCAAGATTTCAAGCTTCACCAAGAGAGTCACATATCAATGTAGTAAAAAGAATATTTAGATACATTAAAAGTGCTATTGATTATCGGTTATGGTACCCTAAGAGCAAGGTTTTTTCCTTAACATCATATACAGATGTCGATTGGGTAGGAAGTGTAGATGACAAAAAAAGCACTAGTGGTGGCACATTCTTTTTGGGAAACAAGTTAGTTTCCTAGATGAGCAAAAAGCAAGAATCACTCACTCTATCCACTACAAAAACAGAATATGTAGCAAAAATAACATGTTGTACTCAAGTCCTATGGATGAATTAGACACTTAAGGACATAAATTTAAAGTACAAAGAACCTATCTCATCTCTCTCTAATAATTCAAGTGCTATAAACATCTTAAAGAATCTAGTGATGGACTTTAGAAAGAAATGTTAGAAACCAAGACCAGACATGCAAACAAAAAAACCTTCCACAGAAGAGAAAATCAGAAAAAGAAGAGCTATTGCAAAAAGATGTGAAAATAATAATATTCAAGAATTTATAATTACATGAGATAATTTGATTTATAAAAGCAAGTATGCATAACCCTAATCTTTATCTTGAGCAACAAGATAGCTCAACAAGATAAGGATGAGAATAATTGACCTAGGAATTAAAATATTACCTAAGTAAAGTTATGCAAGTGTAATTAAATATTAATTACACTAACACCCCCCCATAAGTGCAACTTAGGGAGACTAAAAAAGCATGCACCTAAAACTAAGATGAATGCAAGAAAGCATGAATGGGTCCCAACAACAAGGCCTGATCAGGTACCCATGTACAAATGCAATAATGAGGTAGAGAAGGAAAACCCAGTGGGACAGGTACCTATGTACAAATGCAATAATGAGGTAGAGAAGGAAAACCTAGTGGGACAAAACCCCTCGACAATGAGATGAATGCTACAAAGAAGCACTAAAGAACACTGTGGAGTAACATTGGAACCACAATCCCACAAGAAAGGGAAGATACTTCTGTTTACAAGAAACTAAAGTGGAATCATAATAATGCAACAATAGACCCGATGCCACAGAACACTAGAAAACTCACAAACTAGAACAACCCTAGAATTTGTGAATCAATAGTAGATGAAATGATGATAGAATCTAGAAATCATGTATCTCGATGCTGATGCCAAATTGAGACTAAAAATCTTCCATGGGAACAAGTACCATAAAGACTCTGGAACATTAACCATAAAAACATGGCCCTCAAACTAAGATGGATCAGAACCAATGCGGATCAATAACCATAAACTCCCAATCTAAAGTGTGAACCAATGTGAATCTGATATGTGTCAAGCTAAGACAAGATGTGGCCAAAATAAACTAATAAACTAGATACAACCCATGTGAGCTATCATCAAAACAATATGAAGATCAAAGTGCATGCACACTCTAATCATATTATTATGCAAGAAACCCCCCTGATGGAACTTTATCTCAGTTCATTTATTACAATAACCCAATGATTGTAAAAGGAGATATTGCTAAAAATGCATAAACATAAAATAAAAATAAATCTAGAGAAAAACATGGTAAAAAAACCTTCACCACTAGATCGATGTCGGAATCAGCTTTCTGACGGTACATTGTTTGTGAAAAACGGACACCATACGTAGAAAATACACCCGATTTAGTGAAAGTGAAGTCCCCAAGAATCACCTGCAAGCAATCACCTATCACATGCAACATATATTCAAAACATAAAGAAGAGAAGTTTTGTAAACTCTTAGAGCCAATATGTGCAAGCAAAAACTAGAATAATGATTATTGAAAGTAATTAAATATTAATCACACTAACAAGAAACACATATCCATTAAGTATCACTTCATAGGAGAGAGATTTGTAGATAAAGAGGTTGGCAAGGAGTATGTTCCAACCAAAGAAAAAGTAGCTGAAATTTTCACCAAGCCTCTTCCCAAGGAAAAATTTGAACATCTAAGGAAAAATTTAATTGGGCAATGCCTACCAGCCTGCTATAATTATGGTGGGACCCAACAAGGCCTCATTGTGAAGTAGGTATTGGATGAGATCACAAAAACATTGATTGATCAATGCATGATGAAGGAGAACAAACTTTGATGGGTCCAGTAGACATGTGACATCATCACTTCACATCATTGTTGTGAAGCAAAGCAGTTGAAGATTTAAGTGATGAGCAACATTAGTAAAAAGTGATGTCAACACGTATAGGTGTTGAGATATTGTTTCATTGTTGGGTGCTAGTGCATCTAACTTAAACATCCTTGAAACATGAAGCCTTCAATGATGTGTGATGAGTGTTAATTGAGTGGTGTATGATGTCAGTAGAAGAGACTTGGCATAAGCCCACCAGCCCGCTGTCAGAGCTAATGGGATAGCGGAGGATGGAGCAAATTGATCGATAGTGAATCCAATGGTGATAATTGTGTTTCTATTCATCGCGATAATGAAAGATGGTGGCATATGTAAATTAGAAATATCAAAGGTAAGTGATTAGATGGTATTCGCTGCATCTCTTCACATCACGAAAGTGGAGATGAATATCCTTAGTAAAGTAGCGATACACAATGGTAGTTGTGTTAATGGAGATGAGATCAATGGTGGAGGTTTAAAGAAAATTTATCTAATAGTCACATTATAAATATGTGAGGGTGAATAGAGAACATAGGATCTTGGCACAAAGACATGAGATCAATGGCTTAGAGTTAAAAGTGAAGATTGACAATGGTTAACTCTGTGTAAATAGGGTTTCACTTGTAAGCCAACATGGAGGAAATAATTAAATGTTCCACCTACATCAATGACAGATGTAATATGATTTGATGCACAAAGTAGTGACACATATGCTATAGAGGCTAGGATCGAGATCAGATCGAATGATTAGAAGGATGCATTATTTGCATATCCAATCTTAGGGTTTGACAAAGAAGGAATGAGAGAAAGTTTTCTACACTAGAATTTAATGTTGTGAAGCTCAAGACAATTATATAACAAAGGAGAGGATATTAAAAACCATAGAAAAATATCTAGAGGTGGTGGAGAATCTTGGGGTAATGATCATCAATCATCTACCCACAAAACACATGAGAATATTGTATAAGTGTGTGCAATGGTGAGAAGTGGGTAGAAGAGAGAGTGTGCACTCCAGAAGTGATTCTGAGCTCCAAAGGTGAACAAAGAATACACTAAGGAGAGAGAGAGATAGCTAAAGAAGGTGTATGATGGTGCATTTGAGGTAGACCAAGAATGCACTAAAGAAGAAAGAGAAAAAAAGAGTTGAACAAGTGGGGTGTAGAGAAAAGGAGAAAGTTCTTGTGGTAGCAACAAATAGTTGAGCAATTGCAAAGTAAGTTGTAACAAGGATTTGAGTTCCTCAGGAACAAATTGTAATCATCTTTTATGTTGTAAATCTGATATGTTGGTGCCATTAGATAACTAAATTGGTGCTCAATTTAGGGGATTGGTGTCTCCTTAGAGTTGAATCCATTAAAAGTTATAACAAAAAGCATATTTATGAGCCTAGATTAGGACAATAGATCCTAGCAGCATTTTCTCACCATGGTTTTTCCCATCTTGGGTTTTACATGTATACCTATTGTTATGTGTTGATTCTTTATGTTCACGTGTTTGCCATATCTTTTATGTTTTAATCTTCTCATCTATATTTAAACATTGTGTCTACACTTAGGATAAGAAGGCTAAAATTTTAGTATCTACTGAGTCACCCCCCTCTCAATAGATTGTTGTGTTCCAATAGTAGATTATATAATTGGTAATGTTTTCAAACATAAGGTCTCTCGTTTAGTGCACAAATCAGATAATGTTTGGAATGTGTATAAGAGTATTCATGAAGCCCACCAAAGATACACTCAAGTGTGTAATGCTTTCTAGAATGATTGAAACAAATGGAGTGCAAGGTTTGGCGCTCTCAAAGAAATGATGTAAAAAATGAAGGATGATCCTGAGGCTCCCACACACATTCTAGAGTTAACGAAATAAATTTATCTATTTGGATAAATTTCAACCTTCCGTGGAAAGCTAGGTGTGCAGCTCCAAAGAAAATTGAAGATGTTTAGAGAAATAGAGGGGTATGGAACACCTAAGATGTTGAATGATGAGGGGGAACAAAAGGATTCCAGTGCATGGAAAGAGGAGGTGGAAAACCTTCTCCCCTACTTCAAGGGAGCTATTACACTCACCAATTATGCAATGTTGAATAGTTATCTTTATGATTTAACTAGAATTGAAGTGAATATGAATGTGTTTGTAAAATAGGCTAAGATATTAATTAATTCCAAGTATAATCTACACAATTCTAAAGTGAAAATATTACTAGATACTCAGTGGCCCATTGAGGAGGAGTACAATACATGGCTCAGAGATTTTACAAATGAATCCTTTGATAAAGTATTGATAAAATTTTCTCCTCTCAGTTTGAAAGTTGATGAAAAATGATATTGACATGAAGGTTTCCTTACTCTTTTCTCTTTTCTTGTTTTCATTCTTTGTGTCCTACAATTTTGGAAGAACGTGGAAGGAGTTCTTTGTTTGTGGAACAAATATCTTCACTAGCGAAAGGTGCCTTTTGGAAGGCAGTAAATATCTACAAGAATGAATGAAAATGGTTTTTGTCTTTATGGATATTTCCTGGTGTAGTCAAGGATAGAGGGTCAGGAAATAGGACTGTCCAACCTTGGAACAATAGTAAACACAATTGAAACTCAAATAATAGGAGTAAAAATCACAAATGGAAATATAGATGATGATCAATTATTCACTGGAAACATGCCATGCCTTCTAGATTACAGAATTATAGAATGATATGGCATTAAGCTCACAAATATAATGCGGGTTCGAATCCCTTAAGTCCTATCTCACTACCTATATCTTCATTGACTTCCTAATGCAACTAAATGATGCCTATATATATATCAATTCCCAGCTCCAGAAAAGGTTCGCATCGCCTCAAGAGGTTTCAAGCCCTGAAGTTGATGAAACATGTGAAGGGTCAGCCAAAGCATCTGATTTTCCTTTGATTCTTGTAAAAACATGATGTGGATTGGAACAAAGGTCCCTTGATGAATGTGAACCCTTATGAAATGGTTTCCTAAGCTCCACAAGTCATAGGATAGATCTGCACACTCAAAAACCCAAGACTGGTCTGTGAATGCTCTTTGTCCAAATACAACTAATATTTTGTTAGTGATAACTTCACATTGGAGTCTCCAAAACATTTGAATTATGGATATGATGTAGATGTTTCCATGAAGATCATTTATCCTACTTCACGAGCTCTAATGTTACAATGTGGTAAAATGCAGTATTAAATACTGAGACTAGGTCCTGATAGTAAACTACTAAGATGCTCCAGAATTAGACACCTAAGGTTGAAGAAAGTGAACCTCTCACTTTCCTGGGGCTAGAGGAAAAACAATGTGGTCCACCTCAGTCAGAGAAATCCAAGGCAAACCTTCCTCTAGTCTTCCTTTCCATCTGACTAGATATTCATTGTATTGCCTTCCTTTGGTACTACAACCAATTCTACTATCTAAAATTTCCTCGATTTCCTCCAAATGATGTACTTTCTAGTCCAAAAATCCAACTTCTTTGTCTTCCATTGACTCTCCTTCATGATACTGGTATAGGTCTGCAATGTTGAATATAGGTGATATTCCAAATTCCTCTTATAGTTCCACTTCATAGGCATTTCCAGAATCAAACTTCCTGATGATCTTACAAGATCCAAAATTCATCTTTATCTTATTATATGTCCCAACTAGAAATATCTCTTTCCTCAGATACACCATTACTTCCTCTCCTACTGAAAACTCCTTATGTCTTCTCTTCTTATATGCTTTCTCCTTGTAGGTATTGTTCATCTTCTCCAGATGCTCCTTGACTTGAGTATGCATTGTCTCCATAAATCCTACAAATTCTTCTACCTCTCCACTCCTCTTACACTCCATGCTCATATCTCTTAATTCTGCTACTCCTCTAGGTTGTTGTCCTATCATAATTTCAAATGGTGTCTACCCTAAGATCTGGTTTACTGAATTGTTGTATGTAAATTTTTCTTGCAATAGTATCAAGTCCCATTTTTTTGCTTTTCCTTCATTCAAACAACTCAACAAATTCCTCAAGCTCTTATTTACCACTTTTGTTTATCTGTTTGTTTGTGGGTGAAATGTTGAACTATATTTCAAGTTTTTCTTCATCTTCATACATAATGTCTTCCAGAAATATCCAATGATCCTAGTGTCTCTATCTGATACTATACTCTTTGGTAGTCCATGTAATCTCAAAATATCCTTGAAAAATAGGTCGACAACATGTACTGCATCACTAGTCTTCTTACAAGGTATGAAATGTGTCATCTTAGAAAATCTATCCACAACCAAAAATACAGAATCAAATCCTCTTGGTGTCTTAGGTAATCCCAACATGAAATCCATGCTAATGTCCTCCCATGGTCTCTCTGGTATTGCCAATGGTGTATACTTTCCAGTGTTCTGACCTTTTCCTTTTGCAACTTGACATATCCTGCAACTCTAAAATATCTCTTGACATCCTTAGACAACTGTGGCGAGAAATAGTTATCACTCACCAATGTTATGACCTTGTCAATCCCAAAATGTTCTGCTAGTCCTCCACAATGATTTTCCTTGATCAAATTCTCCCTCAATATTTCCAGGGAATGGCGTTAGTCACCGTTTTGAAATAAACATGTACCTTCCTTAATGAAATGATCCAACCTATGTTCTTCTTATCTATCCCTATATATTTCTTTGCAAGCCTCCATACCTTAGAAATCACTATCATCCTGCTAAGAGCATGCTTCCACCTCAAACCTTAATATCAATTCTCATCTCTATCAAAAAACACCTTCTCTTGCTCGCATCCAAAACTTATTTGACTTCCCACTGCAAGCCACACAAACATGTAACCTATAAGACTCCCACCATCTCTATATGTCTCTGGGTTCAACTTCCTTGACTATTCAAATATTGTAAAGCTTTACGACTGCTTACACACAAACTCCTTAGGTAATGGCAATACCTAATTCTTCAAGTCATGTATATCAGAATAGAATTCCCCTCACTAAAATCAATATATTCTTTGGCATTATTCAATTTTTCGTTCTAGTAGGCTAAATGTCTCCCTTCCAATCAATGCAACTCTGCTTAAACTTCTTCGCTAGCATCATGTAATCTAATTACAATCTTGTTAAAGTTTCGTAATTCCCAAGAGAAGCCGTTGTCACCTTTTTCTTCAACAACTCAAAATCCTTTTGTGCTCCAGATATCCACTGAATTCCTTCCCTACCACCCTCATTGTGTGTGTCATGCTTGTACAAATACCATTGGAAATTTCATGAACTTTGCAAAGTTGCTAGTCCATGAAATGATCTCACTTCTCCAACATTCATAGGTGTAGGCCACTCAACTATTGCTCTAACCTTCTCAGGGTCCATCTTCAATCCTTTTGCACATATCACAAATCCCAAATACACTAGCTCCTCCTTCATGAAACCACACTTCTTGATATCTACCAACAACTTCTCTTCTCTCATCCTCTGAAATACTTGTCTAATATGCTCCAAATGTTCTTCCTTAGTCTTACTGAAAATCAAAATATCATCCAGATAAACAATGACAAACTTACCCAAGAATTTCTTCAACACTTCATTCATCAGCCTCATAAATGTACTAGTTGTATTTAGTTAGTCCAAATGATGACTTCAAACACCTATGTGTCCCTCATTTTTCTTAAAAGTTGTCTTCCATTCATCTCCCTCTCTAATCCTGATCTGATGGTATCCAATATTTAGGTCTATCTTGGTGAAATACTTTGCTCCACTTATACTATCCATGATGTCATCCATTCTAAGTAATGAGAATCTATATTTCACTATGATCTTATTGATAACTCTTGAATATGTACACATCCTCAATTCTCCATCTTTCTTAGGTGCAAGTATAGTTGGTACCACACATGGTCTCATACTCTCTTTGACCAATCATTTCTTCAACAGTTCTTGTGTCTATCTATTTAGCTCTACATTCTCTATTGGTGTCATCTAATGTGTAGCCTTGTTTGGAAAACTAGCTCCTGGAATAAGATCTATATGATGATTGATACTCTAGATCGATGGTAATCCTTTAGGCACATTCTTTGATACAAGATCTTGGTACTATGTTATCAGTTCAGTGGCTTCCTCATCTAATGAGTCTTCTCTCTTGTGATTCCCTCTGCATCTGAGGCCCCGTACTTCCTTGGAATCAAAGAAAAACAAATGTTTTCATGTCTCAATCCATCCATAAATTTCCTTCCATCTACCAAATTGATTCTAGTTATACCACATACTTCACTTTTAGGTTCATCTTCCAAAGGTGTTAGGGTGATTTTCTTTCCATTTTACATTATGGTATAGGTATTATTTCTTCCATCATGTATAGCTTTCTTATCATACTGCCAAGGTCTACCCAACAACATATGGCATACATCCATCAAGATAATATCACACAACGCTTCATCATGATATGATCCTAAGTTTGAATTTCACTAGACATTGCTCACTTACTAGTATCTTGTGCTCATCTTAAATCCAGGCTATCCTACAAGGCTTCAATTCTTTTCATCTTTCCAAATTCAACATTTTCACCATTTCCTTAGAAATTAGGCTATCTATGTTACCACTATCAATGATAACTTTGCAACAATTACCTCTTGCTTTACATCTAGTTCAGAACAAACTTTTCCTCTGTGATGCTTCCTTAGGTACTTATTTCCTTGGATCAATACTCTCCTCATGAATAACAAGTCTCCCTTCTTAGGACTTCCTTTGGTACTCAGTGATTTCACTAGTTCTTCCTCTACATATTTGGTTCTAGCATGATTTTCAGTCTTTTCACTTTCTTGGCAACACTCAAATGCTTTATGTCCTTCTCCTTTGCACTTAAAATAGGTTCCTCTAAAATTTCTCTTTTCGTATCCTTTCTCATGTGTCTAGTATCCATCATTGCGATACAAATTATAGCCTCCTCAGTTGTGGCAATAAGAATTTATGTCATTTTTTCCTTTATGGTACAAATTGGAATCCTTCTCTTCCTTGCAATATAAATCTTTGTCCTTGTTTTGCTCTGCATATGGTTTTTCTCCTTCATAACGTGACCTTTCTTTCTAAAATCTACCTCCTCTTCCTCTCTACCTTTTTTCATGTCTTTTTTTAGCTTTTCCTCCACCTTTAATGCAAATTGATATGCCTCCTCTATTGAATTAATCCTTATCGGACTCAACTCTTCTTGAATGTTCATTCTTAGCCCATTGATATATCTTGCCACTTTCTCCTTGCTTGATTCAATATGTCCAGTCCTGTTAATGATCTTATGAAATTCCTCAATGTATTCCTTCATAGTCTTTTTCTTTTGTGTCAATTTTTGCAATCTCTTCAATAGCTCCAACTCATAGTCTACAAATATAAACTGGTTCTTCAATTTTGTCACCATTCTATCCCATTTCACAATCCTTTCTTTTCATTTTTTGTTTCTCTCCAATTGAACTTCTTTCCACCATATTGCAGCATGTCTTTTTAGCTTACTCTTTGAAAATATCACTTTTTCCAGATCTTCAATTTCTTCATATTCAAAGTATTCTTCAATGTCATGTATCCAATCAATCAACTCTTCAAGGTTTATAAATTATCGGTATAGTTCAAAATCTTTATTCTAGGTTGCTTTCCAATTTTTGAAATAGACTTCAACATCTTCATCTAATCTAATTCTTCCTCTTTTGAGGTTTCTTCAACTCGATCTACAACTTGAACTTCATCATCATCACTTTCATCATTAGGTCTAGGGTTTAAGCATTTTGTTTTGTCTTCTTCAACAACATCCAATCTCAATTTCATTGTTCACATCATTTCCATCATCTCATCCATATTTCTAGCAACATTAATAGTGGTGTTACAGAATGTGAACAATCTAAAAAACAATGCATCTAATGCTTATAAATAAGATATTGCATCTAAAACTTTAGGGTTGCAACTATCTCACAATCGACAATCTGTTGACAAACACAAGTAGGTTGTCGCAAGTCAGAGATTTTTCCACACAAAGATCTTATGGAGTTCCTTTCTAAACTTTTCTCTCCTTTCCAAAGGTTCACAACCTACTCTTCTCTCCCAAGGTCCACAACCTTGCTCTGATACCACTTGGTGTAGTCAGGGATGGAGGGTCCAAAAATAGGACTATCTAACCTTGCAACAAGAGAAAACACAACAAAAACTCAAAGAATAGGAATAATAATCAAAAATACAAATATAGATGATGATCAAATATTCACTGGCAACATACCCTACCTTCCAGCGTATAGAATTATAGAATGATATGGTGCTAAGCCCAAAAATACAATGTGGATCAAAGCCCTTAAGTCTTATCTCACTACCTCTCTCTTCACTAATTTCCTAATGAAAATACATGATGCTTATATATATATCAATTCCCATATTTGGAAAAAGTCTACGTCAACCTCAAGAGGTTTCAAACCCCAAATTTGATGAAACATGTGAAGGGTCAGCCAAAGCATACAATATTCCTTTTATTCTTGGAAAAACATGATGTGGATTCGAGAAAACATTCCTCAATGAATTTTCACCCTTATTAAGTGGTTTCCTAAGCTCCACAAGTCATGGGATAGGTCCACACACTTGAAAATCCAAGAGTAGTCTATGAATGCTCATTGTCCAATTACAACTAATATTTTGTTAGTGATAACTTCGTACTAGAGTCTCCAAAACACTTGAATTTTGGATATGATGTAGATGTTTCCATGAAGATCATATATCCTGCTCTATGAGCTCTGATGTTACAATGGAGTACAATGCGATATGGAATGCTAAGACTAGGTCCTGACAACAAACTACTAAAATGCAAGTAAACATGAATGTAGATATTTTTGGTTGATGTAAGATTGCTTGAAACCTAGGATTCTCCTGCATCATTTGCCCCAATGGATTGCAAATATATCAGTATTTTGGAATGAATTGTAATTGTCAAATTAAAATGTGACAAGTTTCAATTTGCTTGAAGCTTGTTTTTCTCCCTTGTTTTTATAAAATAGAATTCAGGGCCATTTGATGAGGTTTTTGATTGATCTCACAAGTAATTTTGTAATAGAAAATAAAAAGAATAGAGTTTGAGTCTGTATCTATGCTTTGAGTCTTCATTTTGTGCAAGTTTAATTTTGTATGATAGTATTAGCATTTGAATATAATAATGGCATAATTCTTAAGTGAATTCACTCCTTGCGTATTTGTTATATTAATTATTAATTAAATTAATCAAAGATCTTTTCAGTGATCTTCATGGTGTTTCAATGAATGTATGGTTTTATCTTTGTTCAGATTTAATGAATTAGTTAAATCAATTTGATAAAATCATAGGTTTATGTAATTTTACTGCAAGGATATGATAATGAGTTTTGGTTTAGAATATTTCAATATAATGTTGTAATGTAGTAATATTGTAGAATCTCTATGACGGTAGGTTTTAAGATGTTGTCCATCATGGTTTTTGCTAATTCAAACTCCTCACCCTAGGTTAAGGAACTATTCCAGGATCTATATTTACATTGCATATTCATGATCTTTCACAAACACTACATTTAAAATCAATGAATCTTTACTTTTCTATTGAAATGTATGTGAAGTTGAAGTTTACTATTGTTTATTACTTCTAAAAAGGTTAATACAAAAAGGTACTGGAAAATCTTTATGTTCTTTGAATTGTTAAGTAATTATTTATAGAGAATATCTATTGTTATAATGTGCATAAGTAAAATGGCACAAGAGAGCTTGAGAACATTGTTTGGGATCACCCTCCTAGGTATTGTAGAGCCCAAAGTGTAGAGGGAAAAGTCTTGAAGACTTTCACTTGTCAAGTTGGTCAATCCCTCTTATTACTGACTATTGAATTAGGAAAATTCATAGGTAATTGGTGAGATAAACTTGGTTTTTTTGAAACACCAACAGGGTTTTACGTCTCTTTAAAACCTAGAAGTTGCTCCTATTTATTTGGTGGCTAGGTGTTGGTTGACAGTTTACTGTTGTGCTATGGTATTTTCACTATTTCTCTTCTTTTTCTAAGTTTTGTTACTTATTTTCATTAACAATTTTGTGGCTTTGATGTTTGGTTGTGTTCCTTTATTTTCTTTGTACAAGGTTCTAGGCCCTTTCTAAACCCTTCTTACCTTATTAAAAACAATAAAAATGTTGAAAATGAACCTTATATATCACCTAATTACATGAGAACCCCTAAATGGTTACCTGAAATAGATGAGAACATAATAGATAATCTTGATGGAAATAAGTAATCATGAATGGTTTATTTGCGGGCTTCCAATATGCTCAATCAATAATTTTCTAATAAGACATTAACTGATCCAGGTGGATCCAAAACATCTAAATATTTCACAGTCTCAAAAAATGTCAAAATTAGCATCATCAAAAACGAACTCACTAACACAATCCTGACGTAGCTTGAGTGGGCTCAAAAGGAGTCTATACATAGAATTTATGCTCAATCAAAGGTTTGGTCAAATAGGTGAATCAAGTTCCAATACAAGGCTAAAAAATAGATCATTTACAAATCATCCAAAAGTAGTCTCGGATCGAAGGGCTCATCAATACAGTTCTGACACATTTTGAATTGTGTCAAATAGAGTCTGTATGAGCAAGATAGAGCTAGTCAAAGTTTCCAAAAGGGTAGGTTGACTTGTACAGTCAGCATTGTTGCTGACATGGCAAGACAAGGTGATGTGGTAGATGATGATGTGGCATAAGCAGCTGAGGGAATTTATCTTATTTAAATTAGAAATTAAGCTCAAAAAATATGAGCCAAACCCTTTAAAATAAAATGCATAAATATTTTGGAAGGGCTTTAAGACTTTAAAAGGTTTATAAAAGATATTTGAAACATGAAGCCCGAATCCATAAAGATTTTAAAAGAGGAAAATAAAATAAAATATAAAAGCCCGAATCTTAAAGGATTTAAATGTAATTTTAAGGGGATTATTAAAAGATGATCCATATCCCTATTTACATGTTAAGATTTGTGAGAATATCCTAAGGGGTTTTTATGATAATTTTAAAGGTGTTTATCAAATTGAAATGATATTGTACAGGAATATTGTAAAGCCCAAAATTATAAGGGCTATTTATTTTAATGGTTGTATTATTTTTAGGGGATTTACTGTTGTAAATGGGTGATTGGGATAATTTGAAAATCATATGGTTTTAAACCATATCAGGAAAAATAAAATGTATAAAAAGGGGAAGAGTTTGGCCTTTTAGGGACATTGGAAATTATTGTGAAATGTGGATAATTCTTTTGGAGAGAATAATAGGCTTATTGGAATTAGGAAAAGGAGGAGATTATTGTATACACGAAGACATTTGGAGTGTCTTCAGGTGTTGAGAGAGATTGTGAGAGGTTTTTATGTTGTTTTTTGGATGTGTTTTTGATGTAACAAAGAAAATTCAAGTTTAGCATCATTAATGAAAGTGGTCCATCATTGAGAAGCGGACCCAGAGACATAGTCTTGATTGGATGAACTCTGTTATCAAGCTCGTGTTCCTCTCTCTCTTCTATCTTATTCTTATTCTCTCTCTCATGACTTTCATTCTTTATTTGTTTTCTAATTACAACACTTTAGTAATTAGTTAATTTCATTAAGTTATATAAATGTGAACCTAGTTTGTAATTTCAACGGTTAAACAACATAGTCATGCAATTATGTTCCAAGATCAGGATTAACTGTAATTTAAGTTAATTTGCAGGTTAATTTTAAACCTCTAATTATAGATCATTAACTGAATAGTGTCAACTTTTTGTTCAATTTCTAGAGTATTACAAATGAGACCATTATTAAGAAAATTGAAGATTTATTTCACCAAAAAGTTGGAAAAAAAAATACTATAGTAAAAAATATTTTTAGTGCTCTAACTTCTATTGGAAAGACTAATAAGGAGAAATTAAAAGAGCTACTTATAGAGTGATCACAACCTCACTAGTAAGACATCATTTGAGAAAGGCTCATTTAATGAGATAAACTGGTATTGATTTAAATATAAATCGTAAAACATTGAATAGAGCTTTCTCAAGAAGAGGAAGACTCAATAGTCCTCTTCAAAATGATACATGGGCTTTTAGTGGGAGGATTCCATGTGTTGATAATAAACTAATTGATAATATAAAGAAGAAAATTGATTTTTTTTGGGATTCTCAATCTAGAGTATCACCAAATATAAAGTATTTTTTAAAGTTAAGAATTGGTAATCGATATCGTACACCATATCCTAAACATTTCTTATAATGTAGCCAAACAATATTGTACAAACAATTTTTTGAAGAACATCCAAATTTGCAAATCTCACAAAGGGCTTTTGAGTCTTGCAAGCTATTTTATTAGTGTACCTATTAATATCAGTAATACATGTTGTAAATACTAGATTGAGTTTTCAATGTATCATTAATTATTATGCTATATTCATTCTACTATGCATGCTAACGAAATATTGTAGGATTTTCATACAATGCAGCTTCCCAAGTCATCCAAGGAATTGTAAATATTCAAACCTTCCCTCGTATTACCTACCTACCTCTACCTGTCCATGCTGCCCATTTGTCAAAATTACTATAATGATCGAGTGACTTGGGAAATGAAGTCAAACTTTCCCTAGTATTTATCTATTACATTGATGTCTCCATGCTACCTATTTGTAAAAATTACTATAAATTTTATAAGTTTTTCATTTTTTGCTCCTAAGGCTCTTAAGAGACTCCCCCAAAAAGAGCACCCTAGAATGATTGGGTGACTTGGTGTAATGGCTCGCCATGCAACCCCAAAGGAAACTAAAACATCTAACATTTAAGGAACACTTTTTTATGTATCAACTAACATGCAACTTGATATTAACATTCAACAATTGAAATGGAATAATACATGTACAACATATAACAAGTCCCTTGGGGTTACATGACTGCATTACTTTCTATATCAACATCTTCACATTACATGAAGATAGACATATGCCAATAACCATAAGAAATAACATGAACATGGATAATACATTAACAATATGAAGATACATCACTCAAGGGTTAAATCAATTCAAAACTGCTTCCCATCCTGAGTAGGGAAAGTACAATATCATGGAATAATACAAATGATATGAGTATAAAGCATCAAACTGGATCAAACACTAGTATAGCTTAGGTGTCACTATGGTTGGTATATCTCTGCACAACATGATCAATGGCTAGGGACCTAATGGAGTACATAACATGTCCCACCCGACCTTGTGGACCTTTTGGACCACCCCCCATGCTAGGAGAGTACAAGAAGGATCTCAATGAATACCATCAAACGAAACAAGGATTACAAGACTTCAAAATGAAAACAAGAATAACACAAGATAAAATTCATCACAAGAATTAACCAATCCAAGATATAACCAACCCAAGACAACATACCTAAGCATCAACAAACACATGACAACATCTGCTTCTAAAGGATTAAGAACAACGAGAGGGGAACAAAAGCATACAAGGTTGTTAAAGGGTGGAGTGTCATCACATAGGTAGTCATGGGTTACCTTGACGTAACTTTCCTAGGTTGCTGGCCCCATCCTGGGTCATCCTGGTAACCTCTACCAGCCGCTAGACCCCCATGCTCACTATGCGGGATCAACATACCTTGCAAAATTACTATGCAGAGGCAAGGTAGTTGACCTTTCCATTCCATGCATTCCCACTCATCCCAAGGCTAAACGATCACTTGGGCCCATGAGTGAGGCTACATTTTCTAAATTAATGTGTGGAAACTACCCAAACCCCATAATTAATTAATTGAGTTATCACTAGATTAAACTCCCAAGGGTTACCCTGGACCAACCACTTTGGGCACCGGACCTCCATTGGAAGCCACTCCCCCAACTAGCAACAATATCTCAAAAACACTAACAACAAGCCAACTTGCATAAGATACCAAATCCAACAAAATACAACTCCAAGTGAGGCATGCACCATCTCACACTAGAACTTCAGAGTAACAAAAACCACATTCACGTGCAAGGCTCAAAACCAGATGAACACAATCCATGTGTAAGTTCAACCATCATCAAAGTAACAAAATCATAAAACCACCCACTTACCGATGAAACAACATAAAACTCAAATAATTACATTAGGCCTAATATGGGTTACCCAAGGCGATCCTCCCAAGTTGTCGGACCCCCATACCAACTCTTGCAAGAAGAAACCATATTCCCTCTAACCTCTGGAAGTCCAACAAATTTCCAACACACTGTTTCCCTCGATGTGGCAACAATAACGTAATTACAAAAGAACAATTACAATCCACAATTACAAATTAACAAGTGTAAAATAATGAGGGAAAAAATCCCAATGAAATCATTAGACTCATCCAAAGTTAACATAATTCAATTTCGATACAAAATCAACTGAGCATCCAAGGGAGACCTCTATTCTCTCCTCTATTGATACCTATCCATGATATATCCATGAAACTTATAGTTTGGCGACAACTTAATACAAAATATTTCACAAAACAAAACCCAAGTAATAAAATTCCAACTATAATATAACATTACAATGATCTCATAAAAAATGCTCATTTCACATAATAAATTCAAGGACATAAACATAAATATAAAAGAATCCTACATCTATTTACTAAGAAAGTTTGTCAAGAGAAATCCATTAACAATCAAGAGCATAATCAACACACATAAAGGTATTATACTTTATCTATTTAGTAAGCCTTCCACCTTAACAATACAATGATATTTTTTCTTTCTACTTTAAATAAATCGATTCTTCTAAACATTATAAACTTAATTATCATACGCTTACTAATTGAGTTAATATATAAGGGGAGTCTAAATCATTTAACTTTAATCTTACTCCTTTACCTAAACTACCTATCTATCAATTCACTTAATTTAATACACAATTGGACATTTATTGTCCGATCTATAATATTTTACTTTTATTTCCTTTAAAACATTCTTTACTAAAATAGAATTCAATCATCTAAAATATTTTAAGATCCAAGAATACCCCACCCATAACATAACTTTAATAAATAAAACACAATATCCTTGATGTCGACTAACTATCTCAAGAAAATAGATTAAATACTTGGCTCATTCATGCACATACTTACTCCACCTTATATAAATGAAACTTAAGGTACCTAGCATTTAGGTATTTTCACAATGATAGTTTATAGTGTACCTAACCACTACATTTAGTATTACTCGATTTAATGTGCAATGCTCACTAGACCAACCAACTATAATAGTTTATCTAAATATCAAGCTATTAAAGGCAAGGACATTACCCTCTCTACCCCTTTCCTTATCACTAATTTCCTTTATGAGATAAATCATAGATAGAGGAAAAGAGATGTTTAACTAATGTAATTTCAATTCCTAACTATTTCATTAAAATTTGATTCAAATAATTTAGGAATCATTCAAAGTCTAATTACACTATTAGAGGAATGTGTGTACTTAACTCAATAACTAATTTTAGCATACTATTAACTACATTATTGAAGATGGCAACACAACCTAAACTTTACTAAACTCTGGTCTGAGAAAGGTTCATCATAGTTGTCTAAACACAAATGTCGCCATACGCTATAGGAAATGGTGATGAGAGAGAGAGTATTCTAATTGACAGGAGAATTCCACAATGACCAGATCACGTTAAAACATAGATTCATATTAAAATTGAACTTGCTACATTCGACATGAAACATTCCAATGACATATTATATGCGTATTATACGGTTAGAGGCATAAGGTATATAATGCAACTTAACAAGCACCTAGCGACTGAGGCATGAACTCAACTATCAACTAAAGATGGAAACTAACAAGATAGAGGGAGTTCAACATATGAGAGGCACCCTATTTTCAAGTATCAACTTGAAACGTTATGCAGACTAGGAATATTAAATAATCCACTCGTTGGTCCTCATTTTCTTCACTTGAACAATCTGTTCATTGATGATACATATTTAATTGAGCTTAAAACTGCAGAGAGGGGTAAGCAGATTACAAATGAAGCCACTATGAACATTATCAACTGTATCCCACCTACACTGGCTCGAAACATGTTGGCAGACAGCAAAAAAGAAAGAAAACTAAATTTTAGTGTATATCTATAGGAATGAAATCGAATTAATCATTGTTCCTTGTTGACACTAAGGTTGATAAGGATAAAATCCCAAAAAAAATAAAAATAAATGACTGGGTTAGCTCCAAAGTATACATAGATATTGCAAACTCATTTAATGACAATGATGAAGATGTGGAAGTTAAACAATACCCAAGGATGGGGTAAATGGAGGAGATCCCAGCATCTCTGTGGAAACACTACAATATAATAATCAGGAGATAACTAAAACAAAGAGTAGCATCGGCAACACCAAGCAGAACTTACAAGGCAAAGAAAGAGGAGGCTGCAAGAAGATTCATTGCAGGGGATAAAATCGAATGCACAGTGTCTTCCAAGCATCATCTATGGCTAAAGAAAGAATTCGTAGCACCAAAATTAGATCTAGGGGGGTGTCTTTTAAGGAGGAAATGGTGTTAGAATGTAAGTGCACAAGGAATTTGTTGGATGGTTTTAGTGAATTCCAACAAGCATTTGATAGGAGAATTCACTCAGATGTAAACGATTAAATTGACAAAGTTTCAAATAATACCATCATCACAAAAGAACAATGACTCATTTGTAAATCTAACATGCATCAAACTGATCCTCCTACTCTGACAATAGATAGTTTTAAAACAGTCACAATAACATTACACTTCATTTCTTGTCTTAACAGAGTAATGCCAACATACCCATGTGAGTTCTCCTTGATCTGTTGTGACTTGGCTTGGCTATCTTCTAACTCTGCCTTCTACCACCTGTTCTCCTCCTGGCAGATTCTGCAAGTAAGATCCCTTTTTAAAAAAAAAAACTCCTGTTTCTATTAAACTTCCCCTAACCAAGAAAATCTTCCCCCTGTTTAGGGTCCACTCCTCGTTGCATGTAACGTCCTCCCTCCTCTCACGCCATCATGCATGTAATTGTTCATGACATCTTTCGTCTCCACTCTGTTTTCAATTCATTCATGTCGATGCCATTTGAATGTGATGGTTACGAACTACACTCAGTCCATTAAAGAATGGTGTCGGTCTTTATTTAATCCTTTTATTTACTCCTTTTCCACTACAATTATTTTATATATTTGTTTTCATTCTTATATTTATTTATTTATTTACTTTTATACTTATTTTATTATAACTTCTAATAATAAGCAAGTATTTATTATTTTCTTTATTAAATCATGAATTTAATTTATTTAAATTATTTAGTACTCGATTTTAATTAATTAACCAATTAAAGAAAACCATTCAAAATATTACTACAAACAACGAACTCACAAACAAACACTTACCCAAACACCCAGAAGGGCCAATTTGGAGGGGCACTACATCCTCCCCCTAGGCTCCAACTTACTCCTGGAAGTCACAAAACAAAATAGAACAAACAAATTGATAAACAACATCATCTCGAACAATAACATCACAACATAATCAAGTAATGGCAGATACCACACAAATGACTGTCAAAATATCAAACCCATACTAACAGGGTTACAAAGTGGGGGTACATATCCTCATCGAGGATGATGGCAAGGTTTGGAGCCCTTCTTGTCAACTTCATGTTTCCACATCATACCCATCAGGATTTATGAGACTCGCTCAGACCTGATAGTGCAGGTGAAGTCAAAGCCTAGTACCTCCAGCCCTGCATCAAAACAAGATGTTGAGCACATATATATATCCAATGAAAAACACACCATGAGAGGAAATCACAACATAGTAGGGTCCTTGCAAGCGAGTGATACTACACTTTCCTTCTTACCAAGACTACATATAGTAACCACTACATCCAACACATTAGTTACATCATCAATAACACTAATTGTATCATATTCAACATCACATAGGAATCACTAATCATATTCACATGTAGTACATAGCCAAATTTAGTAATTACTTTATCAAATATAGAACAAGCTTAGTACTATGTGTATATGATAAACATAACCAATTGAATCCAAACACAATATCAAACATCATATATCAACATAACATAACATTAGATAAGAGTATCATAATCATCCAAGTCAACTAAACTTTCAAAAGCAGCAAGCAAATTGAAGAGCCCTACATTGTCTCCCGAACTGCAGAATTCTCATGGGCTCCTGAGTCATTTGTCTGTCCACTACCTATAGTCTCCACATCTACATCTTGATGCTCTTCCTGGTAGTTTTCACTCACTGTAATCACTCTAGGGAGCATGTCTACATCATCCCCTATTGGCACTAAGGTTGTCGACCTTTGACTGAATCTAGGTGTGCTTCTCTATGGACATTGTCTAGCCAGGTGGCCCTGTTGGCCACTAGAGTAGCATCTTGCATCACTGCCATTACCTCTACCTTGAGGAGGAGCACAGAGCTATCAGAATCTACCTATACTAGCAGAAATCCGTATGCCCTGAGCTGATTGCTCAAGACAATGAATTCAGGCTTGCAACCAACTTTTGATTCTCCTAGACGAAAAACTGCCACCCTAGAATCTAGGGCCTATTGATGGCACCCTACCAAACCGAACACCAAACATCCAAGTCTCATCCTCCAAACCACCACTAAGTCGATAGGAGGTAGGAGAACGTTCCATCATGAGGTCCCTCATATGTCCTGCTACAACTAAAAAATTTCTTCTCTCAGGGGATCTTTCTCTTTTCCTATCCATCTATTGGTTTCTCTCCTATCTAGGGCCAAGTTGGGTAAGGATATCCTCAAGAAAAGAATGTATATGAGGGCCTAGGTGTTCCTCACGATCATTCCCGTGGGAACTCAAAGAAGGAGTTTTATGATGATTAACTCCACGTCCACCTCCTTGACCTCTACCACAACCCCTATCATGATCACGACCTCTAGGCATTGTCCTACACAACACCACCAAAGGGAATGTCTCATATATTAGGCAAGAACAACAAAAACGGGAGGGAATAAAAGCTCAAGAATCTAGATACTATGTTCACAATTCACAAGCATTCACCACCCATGTACACCAATTCATAGCTCCTAAAAACATACCACAAAGTTGCACCGATGTTCACATTGCATCCCCGGTAGGCAGGATATTGGTGCATTATGCACTACATTCAGGGTCCTATCCTTTCCACCGGTTTCCTTCACTATTGGAAAAACACAACCTATCGACAAACTTGGGTTGCCAAGTGCGGGTGATACAAAATAAAGGTTGTACCCTCAAGAGTATGAAAAACTAGGTGAATGTAATGGGCTCATGGTACCTAGTGTATGAACCTAGGCTTTGATACCATGTGTAACACCCTACCATGCAACCCCAAAGGAAACTAAAACATCTAACATTTAAGGTACAATTCTTTTTATATCAAATAACATGCAACATGATATTAACCTTCAACACTTGAAATGGAATAATACATGTACAACATAAAACAAGTCCCTTGGGGTTACATGATTGCATTACTTTCTATATCAACATCTTTACATTACATGAAGATAGACATACACCAAGAACTATAATAAATAACATGAACATGGATAATGCATTAACAATATGAAGATACATTGGTCAAGGATTACATCAATTTAAAACTACTTCCCATCTTGAGTAGGGAAACTACAATATCATGGAATAATACAAATGATATGAGTATAAAGCATCAAACTAGATCCAAACTAGTATAGATCAAGTGTCACTACATTTGGTACATCTCTACACAACACGATCAATGGTTGGGGACCCAATGGGTTGCATAGCATGTTCCACCTGACCTCGTGGACCTGAAGGCCCACCCTCCCGTGCTAGGAGAATAAAAGAAGGATCTCAATGAATACCATCAAATGAAACAAGGATTACAAGACTTCACAATGAAAACAACAATAACACAGGATAACATTCACAAGAATTAACCAATCCAAGATGTAACCAACATATGAAATAACCAACCGAAGACAACATACCCAAGCATCAATGAACACATGACAACATTCGCTTCCAGAGGCTTAAGAACAACAAGAGGGGAGCAAAAACATACAAGGTTGTTAAAGGGTGGAGTGTTATCGCATAGGTAGTCATGGGTTACCCTAGCATAACCTTCCTAAGCTACCAGCCCCATCTTGGGTCATCCTAGTAACCTCTACCGGTTGTTGGGCCCCCATGATCACTATGCAGGATCAAAATACCTTGCAAAATTAATATGCAGAGTCAAGGAATTTGACCTTGCCATTATAGGCCTTCCCACTCATCCCAAGCCTAAACGAGAACTTGGGCCCAAGAGTGAGGCTACATTATCTGAATTAATGTGTGGAAACTACCCAAATCCCTTAATTAATTAATTAAGTTATCACTAGATTAAACTCCCAAGGGTTACCCTGGACCAACCACTTTGGGTGTTGGACCCCCATTGGGAGCCACTCCCCCAACTAACAACAATATCGCAAAAAAACTAACGACAAGCCAACTTGCATAAGATACCAAATCCAATAAAATATAGCTCCAAGTGAGGCATGAACCATCTCACGCTAGAAGTTCAGAGTAACAAAAACCACATTCAAGTGTAAGTTCAACCATCATTAAAAGTAACAAAATCATAAAAGAACCCACTTATGGGTGAAACAACATAAAAATTAATATAATTATGTCAAGCTTGATATGGGTTACCCAAGGTGATCCTCCCAGGTCGCTGGACCCCCATGCCAACTCTTGCAAGAAGAAACCATATCCCCTCTAACCTTTGGAAGTCAAACAAATTTCTAAAACACCATTTCCCTCAATATGGTAACAATAACGTAATCGCAAAAGAACCTTTAGAAGTGGACTTTTCCTGGAATAATAAGCTTGTGTAGACCAAATAAAGAGTGATCCAAGTATTGGTTATGAGAGTTGGGATTTGGAGATAGAAGAAACTAAAGACCCCTATGGTAGCCAAGGCCTAATGAGGCATACTTTTGACTGAGATAGTCAGTTTGAATCATTTGGTCCAAAGGACCTATACCCCACTTTGAAATATGTTTTAACTAATCCAAAAAGGTATCTAAAGGTGTGGTTAGTTTTCAAGGGTAAAAGTGTTTATCCTGGGAGAAAAGCTTTGACATACTGTTTTGCAAACCTACAAGCTTTGCATTTAGTTTATGAAGGAACTATGACCAAATGAGGAAACCAGCATTCTTGTGGTTTGTGATAAATTGAATTATGTTGAGTTGACCCTAATGGAGAGGTCTTAGGTTTAGAGTTGGTGGATTGTTCCTTTTATTCTAAATTTTTTATGTGTAAAAGCTATTATAGCTCATTGAGGACAGTTTGGTGATGAGATGGTCTTGTACTGATATTTGAAGGAACCTAGTCTATTTTAGGCAATCATTTTCAAGTTTTAAAAGGTGTTTTGAAGACTTGAAAAAAGATTGGAACTCTGATTGTTGTGTGGATGTTTAATGGCTTAAGGAATTTTGTGTTTTGAGGAATGAATAATGAGTGAAAGATGAGCATACAAACAAGGATGGTTTGCTGAAGATTGTGTTTGGTCAAATTGATATTGTAGAAGGTATTTGTTTCTTCCTTTACTCACATTAAAATACTCCTAAGCCTATATTCATATGTAACCTATAGGAAGCAAGAAAATACATCCACACAACCATCACACGTTTAACTGGCATCTTAATGATATAGTTTAAAGAGTGTCCTCAAGATAGCTAGCACAGGAAAGAAGGTCAACCATGCACACATAATGATCAACTATAGGTGTAATGCAATACTGCTTACTCATGTGATTGAAGTATGTACAACCCTCATCCACTAAACCTCCATGGCTGCATGCACAAAGAATACAAACAAAGCTTACAATATTAGGATATATTTCATAGTGCTTTATTAATTCTAATATTTTGAGAGCATCCTTGCAAAATCCATTTTGTGCATATCTTGCAATTATTGAATTCCATGAGATGACATCTCTTTGAGGCAATCCATCAAAGAGTTCACATGCCTTGTGTACATTTCCACATTTTCCATACATGTCTAACAGAGCATTTCCAACCATAATATCTAAGAAAAATCCCCCATCCATTATGCTCTGATGGTTGTTCATATCCTCCTCCAAAAATCCCATTTTGGCATAGGCAGGGAGGATGCTAGCATAGGTTGTGGAATTTGGCTTCACACCTGCTAATTGCATTTTCTTGAAATTTTCTAAACCCTTTTCAACAAATCCATTTTGTGCATATCCTACAATCATCATATTCCATGAGATGTAATCTCTTTCATGCATTCTATCAAAAAATTCACATGCCTTGTCTATGCTTCCACATTTTTCATACATGTCTACTAGGGAAATTGGAACTACAACATTTCACAAAATTCCTCTATTATTTATGCTTTGATGGATGTTCATACCCTGTTCCAAAGCTCCCATTTTGGAATAGGAAGGAAAGCTGCTGGAAAAGGTTGTGGATTTTGGCTTTATAATTGCCAATTGCATTTGCTTGAAAGTTTCTAAAGCATTTTCAGCAAATCCATTTTGTGTATATCCAACAATAATTGTAGTCCAAGACATGACATCTCTTTGAGGAATTATGTCAAAAACTTCACATGCTTTCTCTATGCTTCCATATTTTGCATACATGTCAACCAAAGCATTTCCAACTATAATATTAGATGAAAATCCCCCTTCTATTATGCTTTGATGGATGTCCATACCTTGTTCCAAAGCTTCCATACCCTTTTCAACAAATCCATTTTGTGCATATCCTACAATCATCATATTCCATGAGATGGAATCTCTTTCATTTATTCTGTCAAAAAATTCACATGCCTTGTCTATGCTTCCACATTTTGCATACATGTCTACTAGGGCAGTTGGAACTACAACATTTCACAAAATTCCTCTATTATTTATGCTTTGATGGATGTTCATACCCTATTCCAAAGATCCCATTTTGGAATAGGAAGGAAAGATGCTAGAAAAGGTTGTGGAATTTGGCTTTATAATTGCCAATTGCATTTGCTTGAAAGTTTCTAAAGCATTTTCAACAAATCCATTTTGTGCATATCCAGCAATAATTGTAGTCCAAGACATGACATCTCTTTGAGGAATTATGTCAAAAAATTCACATGCTTTCTCTATGCTTCCACATTTTGCATACATGTCAACCAAAGCATTTCAAACTATAATATTAGACGAAAATCCCCCTTCTATTATGCTTTGATGGATGTCCATACCCTGTTCCAAAGCTTCCATTTTGGAATAGGTAGAGATTTATATCAGATGTCCTCCATAGTGCTTTACAATGGTTGGCAAGGTTATTTCTTATGAATGAAGTAACAAATTTATAACCTATGAATAAATGTGGTTGAAATTTGCAGGAAACAAATTTGGATTTTGAAGAACACAAAGGACGAATAGTTATTGGAAGGGTAAATTCTAGTACTGTGCACAAAGGTATGGAGATAAAGGTAAAGGCTATTTTAGATATATAGAAATGTACTAAATTTGATGCCATGAATAACCCTTATATTAGATATATTCTAACAAATGTGGAGTTGAGATGTGGGAAAGTGTTGTTTTATATGGTTGGCTAAAGATAGTGCCAAAAAACTTATTTGCATGACATTTATTATGGACTATGGGAAAAATTTATGTTCAATATATTATGCAAGTAAAAATAGAGAATTCTTATTACATAATTCACAATGATAAAGAAATTCCCAAAATTTATATAAGAAAATATCAATACTAGAGTAATGGTAAACCTACGGAGTAGGCTACCTGCTAGATACTTATTTTATAGCTTTTTTATTAAACAAGGTGAAGGTTATCATCTATTCCATAGAATCTATTCTTAAACGTATTTCCCACTGCTACATTTTGGCTTCTAGGGTCTGTTCTATATGAGTTATGTATAACATTGTATTTTGTAGTTAAGATTGTTTTACTTGAATCATAGTTGAAACATTGCATCTTTCAACAATGTCTTTGACTCTTAGTTTTAAAGGATCCTTTTACAAAACACCTTTTCTTATTACAAAAGTATACTTTAGTAATTGATTTCCAAATGAATCTCAAAAGAAAGAGATAAGATTTTATATTCCTACTTCATTTCAAAATTGTTTTCTAAATTGATGTGACCATTTTCATCAAATATAAATGTTAGTTGGATGCTATGAATGGGACAAATGGAAAAACTAGGATCATATCTTCTATTCTCAGAAAAATAGGAAGGTGTTAACTGTAATAGTTTTATTATAAATATTGTTGAGATCTTTTCACATATTTTGAAGTATTTGTGAAGTTGAAGACTTTTGTTGAGATAGTATTTTTATTCTTGATATTTACATTTATTTTACCTATAATATATGTTGTTTTTATACTGGTCGAACATTATTTGCACTATTCATCTAATTTTTTTAGAGGTCTTAATCGGGTATTTATGTTATAAATGTTATTGCACCTCTTATTAATTGCAAAATTTACCGGTGTGTACATCGGATGAAAAATTTAGAGTGGGTAAAGTCAACGAACTCTTTGTCTATGAGAATTTTACAAAAGTTCCAACTGAAATGGTCAAAGTTGGAGATATTTGTGCTCTCTATGGTATAAGTGATGTTCTTGTATGTATATATATTCCTTTTTTCACCCATTAAAAATCCCAATGTGCATTCCTAATCTTTTTTGTGCTGAAGCTAATTTCTTTTGAGTAAATTTCAAGGTAATACTGAAATGTATAGTTTTTGGTTATGGTATATGTAGATTGGTGTAACTTTGGAAGATAAAGTTAATAGCTTAGCTTTGCTTGGAATTAAAGTTAAAGAACCTACTGTAAAAATGGCATTTTCAATTAACACTTCACCATTTGTTGGGTGTGAGGTTTGTTCCTTAATTAAGTCATACAATGTTTATTAACTAATTCTAGACACTTATATTGACCAGGCCAATTCATTTTATATTTTGACAAATTTTAGGGGAAACATGTGACAAGCAAAAAAATTAAGGAATGTCTTTATCGTGAACTTGAGAGGAATTTGGAAATGAATGTTGAAAATGGGGTAATAGCTGATACATTCCTTATTAGTTGGAGGGCACACTACACATAATCATACTAATTGAGAACATGTAGGTGTATGTGGATCCTTATTTTCCCCAAGCTGGATATGGTTAATTATAACAATATGTTCTTTTGCAACAAGCCATTTATTTTGAATATCTTATAATCAAAAGCAACCTTTAACAATGTCTTTGGCATTTTGATCTTGTAGGTGGAGGGAAGGATTTGAATTTATGGTAGGCCCACCAAAAGCTATAAACAAAAAGGTGAACAATAAATTGCTTGAACCCTATGAAGTACGATAGTATCACCATCATATTGGATTTATATTAATGATTGCTAAATCTTATAAAGAGTAAAATGATGAGAAGCCAATGATGGTATATGTATCTTGTAATCTAAAACATTACTTCTCATATGCTATAAATAATGAAACTCTATGCAAATTGCTACTGTTGAAGTACCAAAAACATATGTGGCTGTTGTTGTGGACCCCTTGGGAAAATGTTGTGGTCAGATGCTTGATGTCCAAGCCACAGGGTTTGTCCTTTCTCACACTCTTTTATCTTTAATACAAATTTTTTTTGGTAAATATTCTATATATAGACAACATGAAGTAGAACTTATAGCACCAAACCAAGATGGAAGCCTTGCAATGTTTATATGAAAAAATCTCATGTTGAAACTAGAAATTAACAAAAAAAAAAAACTTTAAATGTTTATTTTTCACAACTGCTAAATTTAGCTTTTCTCTAGGTTGTATGCATCCCATCATTATTAGTATTGTTTCACTCTTTTTTTCCTATACTGACATTTATTCTTATATGTTTATATGCTAAAATGTTCTAGGATAAATAAGACCTTTTCTTTCACTTTGATTTGGCGTTCACATGCTCACTACCATTTTGAGTTCAACATGTTGTATGCATTTTGGCTATGTGCATTTAGTACTTGTTCCAATTATATTGGTTAGCAAGAGAATAACATATTATTTATTATGTATGAAATCCTATTTTGAGGACTTGAGTAATAATTTAAAACAATATGATGGCATGAATACCAGCTCCATGGAGATGCATGAGAATGCTTATTTTTTCTTAGATCTGAGTTGAATTCTATTAGCAATGAATAACCTTTAATTTCTAATTTGTGGAAACTTTTATAGATTGAACTAGCCACTTTCAATGGAGAAATTATTTGTTAGGTAACTTTTATTTATGTTTTGACAGCAAATTGATATTAAGTTGGATGTTTTGTGGATTTAGTTTAGGTTGTTATACTTGTTTATTGAAACTGAATTTGTGTAATGATCACTGCAGCCAGATGCATTCATTTGCTCACTTAATGATGTGATGGTAACAACTATGGTCACTAGGAGATCTAATCCTAGGATATTTGGTGGTGAGGTAATCCAGTGTTGATTATTCACACTCATGCATTATATGTCATGACTGATTTTCGTATATTGATTTCTTCTTAGAGATATGAACTTTTAACCTGTTGTTTTTGTTTGCTACTTAACAATGCTTCTGTAATGCTAGGGCATTTTGAGGTAGAAGTTAGTTGGGAATGGCCTTGCATTTATAGCTACTAGAGGATCTCGTAGGTTATGATCTCTTCTTGTAATAAGAGTTGGAGAATGCTTCATTATCTCTTTGCTCAGTGGTTGTGATATGTGCAATTGTGTTGTATAGAGTTGATTTTAATATTTTTCTTGTGAACATATTGAAAAACCCTATGAATTTCTACTGTATTAAAGGATTATATGTTTATGGTGCATAATCTATTGTATGATGTTGTTTGTTGTTGTATATGATGCTCAATTTAAGGAAGCAAAAAGAATCTAAAATATTGGAAGAAGTCACTAGCTGATTTTTTTTTCAATTCTTAGGCCACTTGAATATTTTTTATATTTTATTAAAAGGGTTGTTTGTGCTTTGTGGTATCTAGAGGTTTAGGTAAACACTAAAAAAAGTTAGAGAAACTATAACTTGGTGAGCATGAAAGAGAAGATGCAGAGCTATGATATTTTTTTTGTATCCTATTCTTATATGGCCATGCAAAAGTCTTATATGAGTTTTGTCTTTTGGTATAGGAATATCAATTAAGGTTACAAATAGGTCGAGTGCTCAAGAAGGGTGTTAACTATTATCAGATACTTGTAGTAGTTGTACCATCCATTGTAATTTGTATCTACTATTTTTTTCATAGAAATATTAATGAGTTACACCATGCTATTCTAGGTAACATTATTATTTGATTTGCATTCTGTCTTTGTATAAATGGTTTTCTATTTCAATTGATTTAGGGCAACTATTGATGAATTGAAATTCTTGATATGAGTCTATGATAGGGCTTTTGTTCTTAGTACTTGTAACTGCTATTGTAATTGATGTTGTGAAAGATGTAGTTGACCGACCTCACCCTGACTTCTTTTGGCGGTGTTTTCTAGATGGCATATCAGTTGAGAACAACTTATCAACCTCTAGTACTAAACTTTATTCTTAAATTTTTTTCTCTTCCTGATTAATGATCATTTTGGTGGCAAGCTCTTTATTTATCGTTATTATTATTTTATCATTGATGATTCAAATTATCCTTCTAAATGGTATGAGGTTGTTCTAGAAATTTGATAACATTACAAGGAGGATTGAGTGTCATGGCAATGAACATGTCATAAGAGAAGGTCACAAAAGCTTTCCTAGTGGACATACTTCATGTAAGTGCAACATCCTATACTTTTTGTTAAAATCATCGGGGGAGGTTTCCCTTTATTTATAACCTATGGAAAATTTATAAGGTGTGGAATATACAAGAATATTTGCATTCATACAGAAATCAGCTATTAGATCAATTATTCAACAACATGCTATCTTAATAAAAAAACACCATGCAAAGAAATAATGACATATTTTCTCCTGTATTTGATTTTTCTGAGTTTTTGATGTGCAAATTTTGAAACCCTATTTTCAAGCTGCAACTGCAAATTGGAGAAGTGAAAGGTGAATACCATTGAGGAAGAGTTTGGAGGAGCCAAAATTAATAGCGGTGGGAAATTTGTGGATTTTCAAGGGGATTAAATGGGTCAAACCCCTATAGGAGGTCGTTGCACTTCCAAAAGGACTGCAGTTAAGGGGAAAACAATATAAGTATATGAAAATAGGAGTATTATGTTTATATAGTGTCTATAAGTTGTACAGTGTCACTAAGACATTGAATGTAACCAATGAGATTTTGATTTGTCAATGAGGCTTAATGAAGTAAATTTTTAGAGTGGTTTTTTTTCCACTCATAAATACTATGTTGTGGCTCCTCTTGATTTGTAATATGTTTGTGTTTGTGTCTGATCAATCATATTTGTTCAAACATTTAGTCTTCATTTCATGGTGTTTTTAACATTTGAATATCTATGATACTTGAATTTTATATGTATAAAATTGTGAGGATTAATTAAGTTAGATTTGATTTGTAATGACTAAATGTATGACTAAAGTAATGACTAAATGTATGACTAAATATATGACTAAATTAATGACTAAATTAATGATTAAATATATGACTAAATATATTACTAAATTAATGACTAAATATATGACTAAACAAATCACTACCATGACTAAATAAATGACTAAATTAACGATTAAATCAATGACCAAATCAATGAATAAATAAATGACTAAAATAGTTTAGTCATAAATTTGATGGTGTTATACATGACTACAAATAAACCACTAACATAGTCATGTAAATAAAATTTATGACTAAATTTATGACTAAATAAATGACTAAATCAATGACTAAATCAATGACCAAATCAATGACTAAATAAATGACTAAAATAGTTTAGTCATAAATTTAGTGGTGTTATAAATGACTACAAATAAACCACTAATAGTCACATGACTAAAATTAGTCACTTATATGCAATTTTTAGTAGTTTATTTAGTCATATATTGTTGTTTGTGTACTACTGATTAAGAGACTACCTTAGAAAGAGCATCTCAAAATAATTGAGTGACTTGGGAAAACAATAGAGGTCTTCCCTAGTATTTACCTATGTTCTTTGACATTTCCATGCTGCCCCTTTGTCAAAATTACTAAAAATATTACATTTTTTGCATTTTACAATATTCATATTTAATTTTAACCATTTTTGAGTCAATAGTAGATTCAAGATTATGTTTCTTAACAATTCTTAACAAATACAGGTCATTTTGTTGGATAATACTATTGTATCAAGAAGCAATTCACGGTATGTGCAGGATCATGATGGGCCAAAAAGTGGCAATATGATGGGTATGTGGTTGACAACTTTTTTTTAACCCAAAATTGATGAAACGAAAAGGGTTTTTAAAGGAGATTCTCAGATTTCTAGCAATATAAATTATGCTTCACTTTGAATTTAATAAGTAATTATTATTCATTTTCTATTCAAATTATGACTAAAGTCCTGATTGATAGACTGATTGAAAAATATCTATAGCTTTCAAATGGTATCACATTTTTTGAATCCAAAACATGCATCACATTCTATGCTTCACATACTATAGGTGTAATACCCCTCCGTGTCAGTTGTTCTAAACTTTTGTGTGAGTATTTGTTTATGCTTCATTAATTACTGTGTTATTCGATTGTGTGGAAAATATCAAATGTTAGTAGTCATGTTTAAATAATTAATTTAAATCATAAGTGAATTTGCGAGGTTATTTAAAATATGATTAGAAATTAAAATAATGATCAATTAAATTAAATCAAATGATTTAGATCAAATAATCAAATTAAACTAATTTGTTAAAAGCACAAGTGATATTATTGGATAAATTGATTTAATAATAATAATGAACAAAATAATCTTGAAAAGAAAATAATAAAAAGGAAGCCAATTGGAAAATGGAAAGTGAATAGTTTATTAATTAATAAATTGTGATAAGATTTTGGGAAGAGGAAATGGCAAGAAAAGCTGGAAGAACGCTTTAGCTTTCGCTGTCTCATCACCTTCCAGGTAGAGATTTCAATCATTGAACTCATAAATTAGAAGGCAAGAGGCAACTCTGGGGAGGTTGTTCTTTGGGGGGGAAGTCAATTCAGATGCACTTGATTAATTGTGAGTGTCTTGCTCATACTTTTGGAGGAGGCAGTGTTGTTTTAAATCTATATTCCAGACTTTGTGTATTGGATAAGGGGATCCACCGACTGCTAGCGTAATTTACAGGTCCTGTACACTCTCTCTTTTATCACTGTTAAGCTTTCTGCCTTTAAATTGTAAAAGGTCTGTTTGAATCATTGCCAGCATGCCTGTGTTTTATTTTGCATAGATTGGAAGCGTGGACTCAGGTTTGAAGTGCTTCGATTGATATTTGTTTGCATTTTCTCTTTATTCATATTGCTTGTGAAGAAATCTTGGGTGAATGTATTCATTGCAGTCCATAATTTGACATCTAGTTATGCTGTTCCATTCATTTGTGTCTGAACGTTTCTTAAGTTCTTCTTTTTCAATCTGATTCGTGCTTAACCTACAATCACTGTATCCCATGAGATGGCGATTGTTTTCTCCTTCTCTTGAGTCACATATTTGCACCTCCCCTTTCTCTTTCCCTTCAGCTTTGCTGATAACATTTGAAAATTGACAATAATGCAAGTAGATGGTGATATTTGCTTATTCCATTATTCACTTTCTGACATACTTGGCAACCTATCTCAGCCACAACACTTGAGCATGGTAGGGTGTTTGGATTTAAATTACTCTCTATTTTTTTTTTATTATTAGCAAAATCCCAATGTTATCCGCAAGGCTGGAGGAAATGGCTTCTCACATTTTTTTGCAACCGTAACCATCTCAAACTTGGAGGAAGCTTGGTTTGTGTGTCTTCTCTGATGCCGTCAATGAGCAGATTGTTCAAGCGAAGAAATTGAGGACCAATGAGCAGATTATTTAATTCTCTTGGTCTGCGCAATGTTTCAAGCCTTTTCCATTTACCTCCGTTCAGTCGTAGCTGAGAGAAATTGATGTTATTGGATAAAGTGTTTAGCTGAGCTCCTTGGCATAGTCTGGTAATCTAAATTTATATAATTCCCCTGATACCCTTGGCAACCTGTCACTGCTTCAGCATTTAGAGTTAAGACATTGTACATAATTAAATTATCTCCCTGAAATCATTGGCAACCCGTTACAACTGCAACTTTAGATTAGCAAAGATGTAGTAAATTTATTAATCTCTCTCTGTTTTCATAGATAACTTGTTAGCAGCAGAGTGTATAGATTTAAATAAACTCTCTGATTCTGGTTGAAATCTGTCTCAGCCGTCTCACCTGGTCATAATGGGAAATTTAATAGATTAAATAATCTCTCTAGTTCCATGAATTGATTAGTATGTGTATATGCTTTAGATGATAGTCGCTGTTGCTGAGTTCGTTGTAGTTTTAGGTAGTGAAAAGTTCATGTTGAAGTGTTAGTAGAGTTCATAGGCAGTGATCTAAGTATAGTATAGTCCTATAGACATAAAATATATATATAGGTAATAATCTGGTAGAAGGCATTTCAAACAATAATATGTTCTTCATAGATATATAAATAAATAACATGTTCTTTTTCTCACCTTTGTTATATTGGGGTGAATATTGTATTTATGTTGTGCATATGAAACTGATTTGTAGCAAAGTGCTTTCCTAGATGAATCAATGAGAAATTTGAATAGCAAGGAAGATAAAATAACTTAGTATATTTAGGTGTCTCTTTGGTAGCTCTTAGAATCTTGGTGTCTCTTGGCTTTAGGCGAAATATGTGGAGGTTGTGTGTTCGTAGAATTAGAGGTTGAATGTTATGTGCATATAGCTATAGGGGAATGGAGTCATTATGGTGATAAATGTGTAGTGAGATAGATATTAAAATATGCCTCTTCATTTTCTTTATATGGTTACTTAAATAAAGATAAACAAAGTTAAGTTTCCTTGACACTGAAAATGGAATAAAGGTTTTTCTTTCATTATTAAATGATTAAGCAGATTAAGAAATTTAGGATATTATTTTACTATCAGAATTATTAGGGAATTATTTTGTAGGTAAATATTGTTAATTTATAATCCTTAGAGTAGAATGGTAAGATTAGTGTGTAAGCTAAATAACTAGGAAATTGTATTAAGATTATCTCAAATATTATTCAAGGGAAATAATCTTTAAATTAATTATGAGATTAATGATAAGGAATATTACTAATTATTGTATCTAATTTTAAATGGAAAGGTAGGTTGAAAATATTAACTTGGGATTTCTTTTAATATAGTGGAAATTAAAATATGAAGTACTTATTTATTTCTTCTTATATGTTCTCTTATTTGGTGTTCTAATTTTATAGTATTAATTTGGTGATATCTTTTAATTCCTTTATATTTCTTTTAGTTTATGAATTAAATAGACATTGTCTTAATATCCAACTCCTCTCATATTATAGAAATTTACTAGGAACAATGATTCTCTTATTTGTATATTCTAATTAAGTAATTGTTGAGTATTGTGTCATGGGTGTTTGTACTGAACGTTATGGAATTGTGTATCCTTGGACATGGTTAAGTATTATAGTAAACTCTTTTTGATTTCATAAACTTGAAGCAACGAAATAAAATTATTCCTTGAATTGAGTTCTCATTCTTAATCATTTTCATTTGGATTGTTTTGATAGACCCTTTCGATGTGACTTTTTGTGAGTTGATTTTGAGTTGGAGATTTTCTCTCATTTAAATTATGTTGCTATTCGTTGGAAACCCATATGTTTTCTTTTGTTCTTTACCCTAAGTGGTAAATTGGATTATTGTTGTCATTGTCTTGTTGCTGATTTTTTTTATGATGGTGATTTACGTACCACTCTAAGGGATTCTGGTGAGGAGAAAATTGAGGTCTCTCGTGGAATACCTAGTGGGTGGCTTTTGGTTTTATTAAGTGATTTCGTTAAATTAAAGGTTGAGTATCCTTTGTGTTCCCTTTTTGAGATGGCACCATTGTTGATTTGTGGATGGGATTTGATCCTTGTGTTGGATTTGTTGGGGAAAGACTTGTGTTGCTTCATTTTACCCTTGATTGTGGGTTTTTCATTATTTTTGGCTTCCAGAGGCTTGAGTTGATTGTCAATTGATGTTCTCTCTTTATGTGCCCTTGATGTGGCAAGTATTTTGGTTTCATTATTTTGAAAGGGTTGTACGAAACTTTGTAAGACTCTGATGTTGTACTTGTTAGCGAGATGGGTATTGCCTCGCATGCTTTTATGTTGTGATTCTTTGTTCAAATTACGATGGTGCAACACTTGGTTTTTTTTTATGTTGTTGGGTCTCTAGGGAGAGTGGCTCCTCGTGGGGGCCGGTGCCCTGTTTAAGGGGAAGGGCTCAGGATAACCCATGAGTGAGTTAGTAATCAAGTGAAAACCTAATAATTAACTTAGGTGGGTTGGGTAGTAATATCATTACAAGATTTAAAAAAAATGGATGCTTCGTCTTCATTAGTGCTTCCGCAGACTAATGGAAGGCTGAGAAAGCCGTGGTTGGGAAGGCCGTGACCTCGTCCTCACGAGAGTTTTACGGCTCCGCATGAGTCACCCTATGGACCGACGCCTCCAATTGGGAGAAAGAGCACAGGACAACCATAGATGGGACCGGCGCCTCCAGTTGGGAGGAAGAGCACAGGACAGCCCATGTAGGACTATGTGATGACACTCTCCCCTAGTTGGCCATGTGTTTTACTTTGTTGTGTTCCTCTGGAAGTAGGTTGTGGGAGTTGGTTTAGAGTGTTGATATACGGATTTATATTGATTTGTGATTATTGCCTTAATATATCTTGATGTACTTGGTGGTCCTGTATGATCTCATTGATATTTGACTTATGACCTTGTACTCTTTTGGTATTGTGTTATGATGTTATTGTATTGTTTAATTGCAATTTGGAATTGTATTATGTTTATTAATTCAGTTTGTTTTGGAAGTGTTTCATGATCATCGTTTGGTTACTTGTTTATTGGTCATTGCTTTGATTTATGTGATGAGATTTATGATTTTAAGTTATTTTGATGACTCTTGGACGTTGTTGAATATGTCATTGTAATCCTTGAGTTTTATGATACTTTTGTATGTTGTGAGTCTTGTGATTCCATGTTGGGATGTTCTTGGTTGAGGACTCTTATTGTCAGCTCCTAGCACGGGGGGTGGGTCTTCGGACTCACACGGTCATGTGGAATGTGCTAAGCACCCCATTGGGTCCCCAATCGAGGATCGAGAGGTGCGGATTGGTGCTGTTGCAGCGACTCCAGAGTTGTATCCGTCTTGGATCCTGTTTTCATCTGTTTATTTGTATTATGTTATTTATGTATGGTTTCCATTTATGTTTGGAAACACTTTTGTATCATTGTACTATAATGTAATGTTAAACTCGGTGTGGTTATTGGCCATGGCAGTTGTTATTCATTGGGTTGAGTTAATTATTTTTATGTTGTATTTATGTACTCAAATGGTTTCTTATCAATGATTATCATGTATATGTTATATTTGTTAATGTTTATTTTGTTATGGATTATATCTTTGGGATTTTATTCTTTATTGTTGTTGTGTGGATCTCAGTCTCGTAATGACTCTTCGTGTACCCCAAGGGATGTATGTGTTAGTGAATCTGCTTAAATGGAATTCATGTCATGACTTAATGTGTAATACATGTATGTTATGTTTACTTTAAAAAAAAAAATTGTGCTATAATTATTATGTATTTGTCCTTTGGGGTTCACACGACGGGGCGTTACAATAGGATTAAAAAAATAAAAGTTGAATTTCATGAAGTTTTGACCAAGTTAAGGTGGTCAGACATACAAGTTTTTATATTTTTAAAAGTTGAAATAAAAAATTCATAATTAATTATTTACTTGGAAAAAAATTATAAAAAATATGCATCGCATCGGGACATGAGTCCTCTACTTATATCTAAAATATTATCATTTTATTGTGGTTAGGGTGGTCAAATAGACACCTACTTCTTATTTTTTCCCTGAAATTTAAGTACTTCTGCATTGAAATTTCAAATTTTCACCAAATAGGCTTTTTTTTTTTTTTTAAACAAAGCTAGTAGTTTAGAAACTACATTCAATTTGCTACAAATTATATTCTTACATATTTTTTAAATAATATAGATAACTTATTCAAATTTTTACATCAAATTGCCTAACTCTGATTTTTCTGATTTTTTTGCCACTTAAGGGCCTATTTTTTCCATGATGATCCTACACATACCCTTCAAAACAAAAGTTAAAACATTTTTCTTAAACATTGAGGATACATTCAATGTAATTCATAAGGAGGTACCTTATTCATATACTTTAATCTCCTGATTTATAATTTTACATTTGATTTCAAAGAATGACTAGTTTACTTTATTTTTCACATTGTTTATAATCCATTATTTTATAGTATTTATATGTAGGAATTTTTCAACACAAGATTTGAGTAGGATGTGAGGTTCAATTGCAATGAATCCAATAGTGGAGTTCATGTTGATTTCATTGTTCAATTATCTTTACATACTCTTTTCTTCTTTTTTGTTTTTTAATAGTTTTTGTAATATTGTAATGCAAGTGTCTGTGAGAGTAGTAATAATTTGAGATGTGTGTTATGGAGTGAGGATATTAGGGGAACATATCAGTTGTGTATCTATAATATCTTAATAGAAAGATGGATCAATGTATTGAGCACATGAGGTCAACAATAACATTATATGGCATTATTAGTTGTATTGGTGATTATGATAGCTAAAAAATGATATGTAATGTATTTGTACATGAGGACATGAAAAATATAATATACGAGTTTTATTAGTTATATTGATGGTAGAATGTATGTTCTGTTATGATGATTATGAATGTCATGTGTATGTTGAAAAATGTCACGTGTTTGTGTAATCATGAATGTCAAGTGTATATATTTTCAAATCAAAATCACTCACACATTTGTACATTATTTCATGTTGGAACCTACTTAATAGTGAAGCAATGGTGAATATTTTTCACTTATCTTTTAGATAAAATGCTCTCTCATGATCCCTTAGGACAACAACAATCTTTGATTTCTTTTAATTATTTTTTGACTACTTTCTCACATCTTTTACTTGAAGCTTTATAGCAGTTGGGTTTGTGCAAGATCATGGGGGTTAAAATTTGTAGCAGATGGGTTTGTGCAAGATCATGGGGGTTGAAAAAGTGGTGATGTAGAAAAAAGGCATTTTTAACATGCCCAAAAAGACAAAAATATGCTTAGAATTTTTCTAGGCTTGGGTAGAAAGTACATGATTCCATACCAAACACCAAAGATAAACAGATATATGTCCAAAATAGATATTCATTCTAAAATATATATATGTGTTTATGAATGGGTACTTGTAATATTCAAATCATAAAAAGTATTAAAATTTATTATTATATATTAATCTATATCTTGTCTATAATATATTATATTATAATATTATAATATATTATATTATAATATAATAATATATTATATTATATTTGTAGACACTAAAAAAGTTCTGATTAATACTATGCATATTATTTTGATTAACTAACACATTTTCTTCCTAAATCACTTCAAATTCATCAATTAATTAAATAATCAACATTTTTTAGTTAAAATTCAACAAATTCAACGATTAATCAAATAATTAAATTTATTGATTAATTCACCCTTCTTCTAACTAATTTTCATCACATTTAATTAAATCCCCTTAGAGCCTCTCATTTGATTAAATCAATCAAATCAAATGTCACAATCTCCTAATCTATTTCAATTAATTAATTTTGAATTAATTAATCCTACATAACCTTTCTAATAATCATTAATAATTCCTCTAGCTTTTAACTCCTCAAGAGTTAAATCAACCCATGGTCAACTAACCAAGTTGCACATGAAAACAATTTCTATTAATGATTTAATTCCTCTATTTATCTTCACAAAGGCATATTCCAAGGAATTTTCCTCTCAACAAGATCTCATTCAATTTCCCTCCAAAAGTTTTCAAAAACCTTTCACATTCTCAATAATTCCTCTTACAAATGTAATAAATTCTCTTACATCCTCTCAAATCGCAACAAAATTCATTCAATTCCTCTTACAACCTTTCAAATCCTCAACCATTCTCATTTATTTCTCTTCCAACCTCCTCCACTCATACATTTCCCAAAATGTGCTACACCTTCCTCCAATAGAATTGTGACACTTGGTACAATATCATTGGATCCCATTTTATCACACATTCATAAAATCCTCTCATTCTTCAACCCTTGGCTTCTATAAATAGAGGCATCCTTTTCACAATATGGATCCACAACTTCAAGAATTATCAATATAGGCATTTCAATTCATAGCAATCCATCACTTTCATCATTTTTAGCATAGTTATCAACATTTCGAGTCATTTTTGTTGCAAGTATGAAAAAGTTTGGTGGTGTTGTCATTGATATCAACACAGTTCAAAATGTTGTAGATTGTGCATGTATAGTTGAGATGCTATTGAGATGTTGTTATTACATGGAGCTATCCTTATGATGTTGTAGATGTACTAAAATGATGGGTTACCAAGTGCTTTTGAGAAAATTAATAAAGAGTGAAGTCAGAGTTATGTATGTGTTCAAAATGTGTTATGGTATATGCTTTTTGTTTCTTCCGTGTTGATCCCATGCTTGTGCAAATCTAAAGGTTTTTTGTTGGTGATCTATTGGTGATATCTCCTAATTTGTTGTTGCTAATTTGACGAAAGGTGAAACTTGTGTTCACTAGTGAGTGAACTATTTTGGCAGAGTTGGTTATCTATGGATTGGGAGAAATTTTTCTACTCTCTAGTCCTCTGCTATTTTGTTTCAGGTCTTGCGAATCTAGAATATATCTTGTAATGATGTTCTCTAGGTTCTGGCAGAGATGTTTTAGTTTTGGTTCTTTAGAAGATGAGCTTCAGAGTTGTTGTGTGGGATTGCATAGTTTGGATGGACTGTTGGAAAGAAGTATGTGTTTGAAGTTTGTTACACCTACTACAGATGTATTTGGAAGTATCTAATATGTGTTTTTGTTTATGATGAAGCATGTTGTGTCATCTGCATGTTATCTTCTTGTTGGAAAGCATGTATTTTAATGTTCACTTTTGTTTTCATTAGGTTTGGCCGACCTGGTGTTTACACTTCATATGAAGAATTTAAAATTTAATTATATAAGCATGTGGTTAATACAATACATTTCTTTTGGTCTTGGTTAAGTGTTTAATTGGTCCACTCTAATTCTTTTCCACCACAAGAATGTTGAGTTGCCAGCCTAGTTTGAATTTATGAAATGAATCATATGTGGTTGACCTTGGAGAATGTTTCTAAGGTTTAAGATGGTATAAATGCAAGTTGAGATGTGAAGGATAATATGATGATGGAAAAGTAATGAAGTAAGCCACAAGCGGAGAGAAGAGTTGTGCAAAAGTGAGCCGAAGCAATAATACTTCATTGTGTTAGATTCCTGAAAGTAGTGAGTTGAAGGTTTCTCCAATCTTCTAATCAAGGGGATGAATGTATGTAAATTGTTGCAATGGATCTTTCAATTATATTTTGTATCTATAAATAGGGAAAAATTCAGATTTAATGTTGAAAACAACAAACTAACTAAACCCTATCAAGCACCATGAAGTACAAATTAGAATAAAAATGCAAATAAATAAAGGAAATGCAAACCAATTTTCAAACTAGATTTGATTGATCTCCATGGCTCTTCTAGTGAGTGAACTTTTTTGGAAGAGTTGGTTATCTATGGACTGGGAGAAATTTTTCTACTCTCTAGTCCTCTACTATTTTGTTTTAGGTCTTGTGAATCTAGAATATATCTTGTAATGATGTTCTCTAGGTTCTGACAGAGATGTTTTAGTTTTGGTGCTTTAGAAGATGAGCTTCAGAGTTGTTGTGTGGGATTGCATAGTTTGGATGCACTGTTGGAAAAAATTATGTGTTTGAAGGTTGTTACACCTACTGCGGATGTATTTGGAAGTATCTAAGATGTGTTCTTGTTTATGATGAAGCATGTTGTGTCATCTGCATGTTATCTTCTTGTTGGAAAGCATGTATTTTAATGTTCACTTTTGTTTTCATTAGGTTTGGCCGACCTGGTGTTTACACTTCATATGAAGAATTTAAAAGTTAATTATAGAAGCATGTGGTTAATACAATACATTTCTTTTGGTCTTGGTTAAGTGTTTAATTGGTCCACTCTCATTCTTTTCCACCACAAGAATGTTGAGTTGCCAGCCTAGTTTGAATTTATGAAATGAATCATATGTGGTCGACCTTGGAGAATGTTTCTAAGGTTTAAGATGGTATAAATGCAAGTTGAGATGTGAAGGACAATATGATGATGGAAAAGTAATGAAGTAAGCCACAAGCGGAGAGAAGAGTTGTGCAAAAGTGAGCCGAAGCAATAATACTTCATTGTGTTAGATTCCTAAAAGTAGTGAGTTGAAGGTTTCTCCAATCTTCTAATCAAGGTGACGGATGTGTGTAAATTGTTGCAATGGATCTTTCTATTATATTTTGTATCTATAAATAGGGAAAAATTCAAATTTAATGCTGAAAACAACAAACCAACTAAACCCTATCAAGCACCATGAAGCACAAATTAGAATAAAAATGCAAATAAATAAAGGAAATGCAAACCAATTTTCAAACTAGATTTGATTGATCTCCATGGCTCTTCTCCACCTACATGAGAATGCAAGATTTTGAAGGTTGATTGTTGGAGGAATGTTGGTTGCTGAATTCAGCAACATAACATTGACATGGGGATGATAGATGAATGACAATAGATAGAAATGGATGAAAGACTCAAGAATGATTTTGACAGCATAAGGACACTTGAAGAATCAACCCCCCTAATGGCTTATGAGAGAATTTATTTATAGAAAATGCCTAATTTGGATTGACGGTTGAGATTGGATGTCAATAAGATGTCTTAATCAATGGACAAGATTGAAAGCTGTAGTATGCAATAGGGTTAGGTCAAAATTAGGGAAAATGATAAAGATGAAAGGTTGAGGTTGAATTATGAGATAATTCAATCAAGGGCTAGGATTAAATGAGATGTCAAGAGATAAGATTTGATGTGGAAGATAAGATTGGCACAAAAAATAGGTGATAGGAGAAATTAAATAATAAAAATTATTTAATCTAGGTGGTCAATGAATAATTAAATAATAAAGATATTATTTAATTATAGAGGAATGTGACAAAAGGAATTATTTTGAATTAAATAATGATTTAATTCAAAATTCAAGAGAGTAGACCAGATTAATTAAATAAAATTTATTTAATTAATCAGGGAGGAATAAAGATAAAAAAAGAATTAATTAAATAATTAAAATTATTTAATTAATAGAAGACATATGACTTTAGAAAATAATTAAATAATTAAAAATTATTTAATTATCAAAGCCAAAAGGGGGGATGATGGAGAATTTAGAAGTGAAAGGCTTAGGATAATTTTTAGTGTCTACATTTTGCCCCTCTTTGAGATGATGTTCAAGATAATGAGATTTGTGTCGAGTAACATCATTTCAAAGATGCTAAGGTATGGATAGAGGAAAATTGATGATGATAGAAAAATAGGATGACGATGAAATAAGAGTGGGATGATGATGCCCCCTCGAGAGGATAGGCGGGTTGAAAAAACATGAGTATGCTCTCAAAATGAAATGATAAGGAGGGACAAGATGAATGATGTAAGATTGGAAGTAGATGAAGGAGATGAATGATATGTTATGCTACAAGAAAGTGAGTAACCATGATGTTTGATGTAACACTAGACATGATGCACCAAGGTATAAGGACCAAGGTGATGATGTGTCTCATGCCCCATTGTAATACAACCTTGTCTAGATACAAGATATGAATATTAACTGGAATAAGTCGGACTTGAAGCCAATGCAAGATAAAAATGATAACACCCACGCACAAGCAAGAATGCACAAATGATACCAAAAAAAAAGGTATTTCCCCTATCAAGCTATAAATCAATGAGTAATTGATTGATTGATGATGATGACTGATAGTGTTGTCATTACGGGGAAAGACATATCCTTAGATCAACACAAGGATGATTGACTATTTGACTGATTGACTTTGATTGATTGGGTTTACAACAAGATTAGGATCAAGACCAAAGGATATGATTGGATTATTTGGAAAGATTGATCGACTTGCATTTGGATTATTGCTTGGAATGATTGAAGATGATTTGACATGGATGAAAGGATGTGATGAATTGAATAGAAGAATTGACGTGATTGGAATGACTTAGGTTGGAACTATTTGATTAGAGGATCGACTGATTGATATTTTGAAGACTAATTTGACATTGTTTTGGCAATTCAACTGATTTTGGCTGGATGACTAATTGGACTATTTTGTCTATTGGTTCATGATTTAAATGCCGACGTTTAAAATGACTAACTATGTTTGACTTATTTGACTGATGTGACAAACGTTGACTTTGTTTTGAGATTTTTAAGAATTATTTGGATGTTTTGATTTTTTTGGATTTTTGACATTTATGATTTTTTTAGATTTTTGACATGTTATGATTTTTTTGGAATTTTGACATTTTATGATTTTTTTGGACTTTTTGACATTTTATGACTTTTTTGTTTTTTGAGAATATTTTGAGGTGTCAATGGATGAGAATTTGGGTAGCCTTTGTGCTAGATACCAATGACAAGGGGAAAACCAAGTCTAGGTGCAAGGATGGGTGATAGGATAAGGGATAAAAGGCTCATGATAAATGAATGGATGGACAGGATGTATGCATCATAAGAGAGCAAGGATGTGATCTCTAAAGACTATGTCACATAGGAATGACATGCCCCATTCTAAGTACAAGACTTAGGATTTTTCATGACAAAGCTTATGACAATAGGATAATGATAGGCTTGGTTTATAAAGGATGAGGTATGTCGAGATACCCAAAACATGTTTCAACCTTTTACCCCTATTTATTCATCAAGATCAAAAGAAGAAGGGTGGATAAGTGGACTCAATATGATAGGTATATATGATGGCTAAAGATGGTAGGTAGGATGGAAATGATATGACATGAAAATGATAGGTTGGATAGATAAGACATTATGCCCCCAAGTGTAAGTGACATAGAAGATCAACCTACACATGATGCTTGTTTGCTAGGTTTTCATCATGGTACTTATCCAGGGTGCCTGTTTACCAGGTTTTCACCATTGAATGAAGGGGTTTCTCTTTACTTTTCTTTTTTGACTCTTTTTTTTTTCTAATTTTCTTGACTTTTTGAATTTTTGAATTTTGGATAGGAGGTACTCAAGTGTCTAGTTGCATGAAAGGTGATACTCCCGCGAGGGATGGATGTCATCGCATGGACCATGTCAAATGCCATTATGATCATAGATATTGGTAAGGGATGACATGAAATGGAGATGGAGTAGGTAGATGATGGATTATGATGTGTATTATGGAGAAAAATAATGGATTATGATGTGGATTATGTAGGGAAGATGATAGGGATTATATGGGACTTATGGAAAAGATGAATGAGGAGGCTTAGCCAAAAGCATGGACCATAGGAATGTGGGGGAGATATGTAGGATAATGGGTGAAGGGAAAGGAAATGGAGGTATGTGGAATTGTTGTGAAATGGAAGGGCACCATGACCAATGGTTGCACATGTTGTGATAAACGTTGAATCTTTTGATGTGGATGGGGTGTAGGAAGCAATGTAGATGTTTTCTTAGGAAATGGTGGATGAAGTGCTTTAGGTACCCACATAGACTTAGTATTTTTATGACTTTTATTTGTCTTGTGGGATTTTTGTAATTTTTGAATAGAGTGGGAATGTGAGGTGGAAGTGGATGGTTGGGATTTTTGAGATGTAGATGCCTCATTTGACTTGCTTTCCTTTTTCTTAGGGACCCAAACCATTTTAGTTTTGGTCATTTCTTTTGGAGGTATGGGCTTATATAACTTTTTAGATGGATTTTTCTTTGAATTTTTGTATTTATGTCCTAAGGCATGAGGGTCCTTAGTATTTTTTACTTTATGAGTAGAGGCATTGAATTTCTTGCTTTTGAATCCCATGGGATAGGTGGAATGAGTGGAAGCTTCATGCTTAGACAATGTGTGCATTGATTGGTCATGATTAGGAATGTTAAGGTATCTATGGATAAATTGAAAAGAGGATTGGATGGTAGGGATATTAAGTGTTAGGAGTAATGGTGGTAAAGTGGATGGAGGGATATTAGGAGTTGGAAGTAATGGTGGAAAAGTAGATGGTGGAAGGTGTATGGTAACATGCTTTTGACATTTGTATGATGATGGAGGATGGATGGAAACATATGTCTTAGGCATATGATAGGATTTATGATGGAAGGAGGTGGACTTAGGATGCATGGAGGAAGTACCAACATCTTGAGATTGGTGTCCTTGGGGTATGCAATGGAGAATGGAACTAGGTGTAGGTGGAACACTAGACATGAGTTCCTTATTGGATGGAAAAAATGAAGCAAGGGAAGATAATGGTTGTTGTTGTTCTATGGAACATTCATGAATGAGGGTGGAAAGACCAATAGGATATGATGGAGGACTTGCAATGGGGTCGATAGTGATTGGTGGAGGATCATTAGGATATTGATTAGCATTATGTTCACTTAGATCCAAGGTATTTGTTTTATCTTCTATGTGTGCCTCAGAGGCATATGTCTCATCAAGGGAAGTGGATGTCAACGGATCATGGATAGGACTAGGTGGAGGTGAAATTGTAATATCATGCTCATGGATGGGTATAGGATCATGTTGATCATTATTATGGATATCATCTTGATCATAAAAAAGATATATATTATGGATAGGTTGGATGACAATGATTTGATCTTGATTAGGACTAGGGATTGATGTTTCCACATGCTTGGGAGTAGGCTCTTCACATACCTCTTGGGTTGGTTGAATGGAATATCAAGGGGATGACTCTTGGAGAGACTTGACATGTTCTTGATGGTCAACAACATAGGAGCATGAAAGAGGGTGACTTTGACTTAGGATGGGAGAATATTGAATTGGCTCAAGGGGTTGTGGATGACATGGTTGACTTGAAGGACTTGGCATGATGTTTGAGGACTGTTTTGTATGTTCAAGTGTATGTGTTGAATGACATGGTGACAATTGTTTCCTTGCTTGTAGCCCTTGGTTCACATCCTTTATAGGTGGATTTAATGGAGACTTAGATGATGGTGGGGGTAATGAAGAGTTTGATTGGTTAGAAGGTAGAGAGGCCAATGAATTAGGACTAGGATATGGTGGCTTAGGGATAGGAATTTGATTGGATGGTGGTAAGGGTGCACGAACTAGATTGGTGTTTCCCTTGTAAAAGGTGACATTAAGACTTAAAGGCTCTTGATTTTGTTGCCAAGGTGGACTTGGGAAGCTATGTTCTTGTTGTGATATGGGTGGACATGTTGATGTGGCATTGACATGATAGGTAAATGGGTTCGGTTGGCATGAAGATGAAGGTGACACATAGGATTGTGGCTGAATGTCTTGAGGTTGGAATGGTTTTTGGACTTGTGATATGATTTGTTGTTGTGATGATGATGGAGGGGTTGAATAGGATAACTATTTTTGAAAGGTTGATTGATGTGGATAAGGTTTGACATTAGAAAGTTGTGATAGGTTGATGAAGGGGAAACTTGATATGTGGATGGATGAGGTTGATATGATGATATAGGTGACACATAGGATTGATGTGAAATTTGTTGATGTGGTGATTGGACTTGATAATGTGCTTGTTGGACTTGACAATTGGCCATGAGGTATTGGATTTGTTCTATGAATTGTTGCATTTGAGGTGATTGGTTTGTTTGAAGTTGTTGGATAATGTTATGGTCTCTTTGAATGATTTGTTGGGTTAAGGGTGCTTGACTTGTTTGAGCTACATGAAATATGTCAGCAAGGTCTTGTGATATGTCTTCAAATGTTTCCATGGTGTAAAATTATGTTGATTGGATTAAAGAGATGATGATGATTAAGATATGATGTGGAATGACAAAATTGTATGAATTGGATGATGTGGCAAGTGTTTATTGGAAGTTTGAATTGAGCAATATCAAACACAAGATCTCACATGTAAATACATGAACATACACACCAAGCAAAATGATAAGTTTGTCTTTTGAGATTAAATGTTATGATTAGGTAAACACTTGAATACACAATAGCAAGCCCTATGACTAGTCAAGTGGGGTATGGCCAAGTAGGTCTCAAGCTAGTTTTCACAAGGTTGACTAGCTATAATTTGGAAGCAAAATCTTGCCAATAATCTAGGAGAAAGGGGTAACCCACCCTTCACCATCACTTCCCAAAGGTATAAAGTTCTTTGGGGCTTAGCCTACAGTGACAAGATTTCAACTCCCAAAGGAGCATGTATTTGGATTCACACTCGATTGATGTCGTCCCTTGGAGGGGTGTGTGCTCCAACCAAGCCTCCTAAGAAGGGTATGACAAAAGAAAACCAAGTGAGGTGTTATGGAGGACACACACACTTCATTCACAATCGTAGTGATTAATTTCCCTTTAGAAAATTGAAATGTGTGTAAAACAGTTCAAACACTTGTTCTTTTTAACCCCAAGTCAAGATGTGTGATTGACGACAATGGTTCTTTTTAAGCCTAATTTCAATGATGTGATAACAAACAAGATTTATTTTAGACCCCAAAATCCAAATGTGTGACAAACAAGATGTTCTTTTTAAGCCCAAATTGAAGTGTTTTCACAAGCAATGATTAAGAGATGAAAGATGGAATGTGTGCACCTCAAATTTCCTTAGCTCCAAATCTTTGTCCACTTGATCCAATGTCTCCTTTGAAGTGTTTATTTTCTGCACATGCACAAAACCAACAACAAAGCCAAAACCCTAACAAGATAATTGATCACTACTATTAGAGCGTTAGCTAGTGAAGACAAATCTGAATTTTTGAAATGCTTTTGAAAGTAAAATTAAAACTACATAGAATAGAAACTATCTAAAATTTCAAGAGATTTCCAAAAATGTAAAGAAATCAAAAAATTTTGCTATTTTGCACCTAAAATTATTTTTTTATGAAAAATCATAAACAAATTATAAAAAAATACAAACGAGCTCCAAAAATTTTGAGTTTTGGACTGGAGGTGTCCGATGTAATCCCAAATCTATAGAAATTTGATTGTGAGTAGATCTACAACTGTTTGTGAGATATAAGCAAATATTTTTGAAACCCTAATTTTAAAAGATCTATTGTTTGACTAATAATCATGCATCCAAATTTAAAACATAAAGAATAGATCCCTATTAAAATTTAAATATCTTTCTAGAAATGTAAAAATATCTAAAAAATTTGATAATTTTCTCTCAAAATTGATTTTTCATGAAAAATAGAAAACAAATTATAAAAAATTTAAACCAGCTCTGAAAAACCTAATTTTTGGATTGGAAGCTCTCGACATTGTCTCAAAAATGAAAAAATGTTTTTATGAGGAAATATGTATCCATTTGAAAGTTATGGTTAAATCTTTGAAAACTAGGGTTTTATCCAAAATGATGCAAAACCTGCAACAAGAAGAATCCAACTCCAATATTTCTCAAAATGTGTTAAAATATGTTAGGTTCACCAATGTAAATAGGGAAAAATTCAAATTTAATGCTGAAAACAACAAATTAACTAAACCCTATCAAGCACCATGAAGCACAAATTAGAATGAAAATACAAATAAATAAAGGAAATGAAAACCAATTTTCAAACTAGATTTGATTGATTTCCATGGCTCTTCTCCACCTACATGCGAATGCAAGATTTTGAAGGTTGATTGTTGGAGGAATGTTGGTTGCTCAATTTAGCAGCATAACATTGACATGGGGATGCTAGATGAATGATAATAGATAGAAATGGATGAAAGACTCAAGAATGATTTTGACAGCATAAGGACACTTGAAGAATCAACCCCCCTAATGGCTTATGAGAGAATTTATTTATAGAAAATGCCTAATTTGATTGACGGTTGAGATTGGATGTCAATAAGATGTCATAATCAATGGCCAAGATTGAAAGTTGTAGTATGAAATAGGGTTAGGTCAAAATTAGGGAAAATGATAAAGATGAAGGGTTGAGGTTGAATTATGAGATAATTCAATCAAGGGCTAGGATTAAATGAGATGTCAAGAGATAAGATTTGATGTGGAAGATAAGATTGGCACAGAAAAAGAGGTGATAGGAGAACTTAAATAATAAAAATTATTTAATCTAGGTGGTCAATGAATAATTAAATAAAAAATATATTATTTAATTATAGAGGAATGTGACAAAAGGAATTATTTTGAATTAAATAATGATTTAATTCAAAATTCAAGATAGTGGACCAAATTAAATAAATAAAATTTATTTAATTTATGAGAGAAGAGGCTAATGAATAATTAAATAATTAAAATAATTATTTAATTATAGTGGAAAGTGGACAAAAATTAAATAAATAAGAATTTATTTAATTTTAGAAAGAAGAGGACTTAATTAGTGATGTAATTAAATAAATAAAATTTATTTAATTAATCAGGGAGGAATAAAGATAAAAAAATGAATTAATTAAATAATTAAAATTATTTAATTAATAGAAGACATATGCCTTTAGAAAATAATTAAATAATTAAAAATTATTTAATTATCAAAGCCAAAAGGGGGGATGATGGAGAATTTAGAAGTGAAAGGCTTAGGACAATTTTTAGTGTCTACAGTATCTATAGGTAGTGAGCCCCCTATTGGAAAGTGAGTCATTTCTATATCCAGTGAGCCTTTATATCTAGACAATGAGTACTATTTTGTAAAGTGATCCCTTAGGAGTGAGCCTCTTGTATTTAGTTTTTCTATCACTTTATACTATGAGCTAATCCTCATTGTGGTTTTCCCTTATTGGGTTTTCCACGTAAAATTTGGTGTTAATTGTGTTGATTTTACTTTCTGTTATCTACATTTCATGTTCATACTTAATAACATAATAGTGTGCTTGTGAAATTGATAAGTTTTTGGAGTTTTATGTTTGAATTTGGTGACAACTAATTCACCCTCCCTCTCAATTTTCTTTTTCCTTTTAACAATTGGTATGAAAGATTTTGGTTCCTTGGTTTAGAGCTTAACCGCTTAAGGAAGATCCAATGGTGCATAAGTTGGTGATCCCTATGTTTGATGGATCTTAGTACAGTGGTTGGAAAGTGCATATGAGAGGGTATATTATCTCTCTTGGTTACAAGACTTCGAAGGCTATTGAGATGAAGTATATTTCTCCGGCGAGTTGTCCTACTACTACTACAGATGAGGAGAATGAAAAAGTAAGCTATGCTATTTATATTGTTTTATCGAAGACTGGGTGAACAAAAGTTATCTCTCTATGCACTACTTATGAAGTTTGGAAGAAGTTGGAAGATGGTTATGAAGGAAATGATAGAGTGAAATTAACAAAGAAGCTAATGGAAAAGTGTAGATATGAGAATATGAAAATGGAAGAAGGAGACGATATTGTAAGGTATTTTTAGAGAATTTATCTAGTAGCATATGAAGTTATAAATCAAGGGGTTACTTTGACTGATGAAGATATAATTGAGAACATTCTAATGACTCTACTAGAATGTTACAGTGACAAAGTTTCAGTTATTGAGGAGACATATGATCCCATGAAATATACTAAAGAAGAACTATTTGACACCTTGACTACATTTGAGATGAGAAAGTTTGGAAAGAAAGAGGAAAAGACAAAAATAATATTTAAAGCAACAAAGATTGAAGATGATCAAGATAGTGATGGTTTAGATGAGTTGGAAGCGAACTTTACAAGGAATTTGAAGAAAGGTACTAGTAAGTATAAATGTATGTTTCCCTTTAAATGTTTTAGTTGTGGTAATATTGGTCATTATGCTTTAAGATGTCCAAATAGAATTGTACATAAGAAGAACAAAGATCATAAAGATATAAAGGATAAGAAATACAAAAAATTATACTATGTTAGAGAAGAAGATGGAATCTCTGATGATGAATCTTATTATGAGAATGATGATAATAAATTCTTGTTCTTAGCTTTGAAGAGTACATTTGTGTCTGCTAACTCTAGAAAATGTGCAAGAAAAAGTGATTTGATGAACAAGAAGGATGAGATGGAAGGTACTTTGATCACTACATTTCATGCTAGATAGGATGAAGACTATTGGGTGATTGACAATGGATGTTCTAATCACATGATCAGAGATAAAATTAAGTTTACTAAACTTGAAAAGTATGATGGTGGTTTGGTCATGTTTGGTGATGATTTGGGAGCAAAGATTGTTGGGAAAGGTACAATTAGTTTTGAAGGAATACACAACACTGATGATATATATTATGTAAAGGGTCTACAAAATAATCTTTTGAGTGTTGGAAAAATGTGTTGTAAAGGTTTTAAACTTGTGTTTTAGGATAATACATGTGAGATCATAAAATGATCTGGAGCTATGGTTGTTGCAAGGAGAACTCATGGAAACATCTATCAACTTAAAGGTGTTGATGGTTAGTGTCTTGTATCTCAGGTTAATGAAAGTTGGTTGTGGCATTGAAGAATAGTACAAGTAAACTTTGATAATCTAGTTAGGATTAGTTCAAGAGATCTTTTCCAAGGTCTACCTAAAATCATAAATCCTACTAATAAAATTTGTAGAAGTTGTTAGCTAGGGAAACAAACAAGATGCAGTTTCAAAGGAAAAGAGCAAACTACTACTAGAATGTTGAAATTAATTCATAGAGACCTTTGTGGTCCTACTAGAATAGGAAGCCTAAATGGTGACATGTATTTCATGCTCCTTTTTTATGATTATTCTCAAATGACATGGGTTGCTTTTCTTTGATAAAATAATCAAGCTCTGGATAGGTTTAAAGTGTTTAAAGAAGAGTAGAAATGAAGTGAACCTAAGAATCAAATGTTTGATATTTGATAGAGGTGGAGAATTCACTTCTAGTGAGTTTAATGCATTTTGTGAAGAGCGTGGCATGAATAGACACTTTTCTACTTCGAGAACCCCTAAGCGGAATGGAGTGGTTGAGAGAAAGAATTGAACTTTACAGGAAGCTGCAAGAACCATGATGGAAGAAGAAAATGTACCTGATGTGTACTGGAGAGAAACAATACACATTGTTGTTTATATTCTTAACAGGGTTCAAATCAGAGGCAACAACAAAAAAACTCCTTATGAGATATGGAACTATAAGGCTCCTACTATGAAATATTTTAAGGTGTTTGGAAGAAAATGTTATATTAAAAGAGATGATGAAAATCTTGGGAAGTTTGATGCTAGATGTGATGAAGGGATTTTCCTTGGATATTCAACTACCAACAAAGCATATAGATGCTTTAATAAAAGATTGAGGAAGATTGTTGAGAGTGCTAATGTGAAGGTTGATGAGGATATACATAGACCCATTGAGATAAGTGAATTTGAACCTGGTGATCCTATCTATAGAAAAGTACCTTAAGAGAATAAGGAGGAAGAAGAAGAATAAAAATTTGAAGAAGAAGAAACTTTGAAACCTACTATTAAGACTCCTAAGTATGTACAAAAGAATAATCTGAAAGAAAAGATAATTGGAGATAAGAGTGAAGGTGTGAAGACAAGAAGTAAAGTAGAAATTGAGGTAAATTTGTGCTTGCTTTCTAAAATAGAACCTAAGTCTGTATGTGAAGCATGTGAAGATGAAAGTTGGGTTACATCTATGAAAGAAGAGTTGAGCAAATAGAGAAGAATCAGCCATGGGAACTAGTTCCTAGACCTATGAATAAGGATGTAATCAGTTCAAAGTGGGTGTTCAGAAATAAGTTGAATGAAAATGGTGAAGTTATAAGAAAAAAAGAAAGACTTGCATGCAAGGGATACTTACAAGTTGAAGGAATAAACTTTGAAGAGACATTTACCCCGATGGCTAGAATGGAAGCTATTAGGATGTTTTTGGAATTTTCTACCCATGAGGATTTCAAGGTATATCAGATGGATGTCAAGTTTGCATTTCTAAATGGTGAATTGGAAGAAGTATACATGGAATGATGTGAAGGATTATAGTTATTAGAAAAACTAGATATGGTCTATAAATTAAAGAAGGCATTGTATGGAATGAAACAAGTTCTTAGAGCATGGTATGCAAGATTGGATAGATACTTGACACAACAAGCATTTAGTAAAGGCTCTACTAACAACAATCTCTACTTCAAAGTGCAAGGTAACAAAATGTTGACAGTAGTAGTGTATGTTGATGATATCATCTTTTGAGGAAATGAAAGTATGTGTAAGAGATTTGCAAAGGAAATGCAAAAAGAATTTGAAATGTCCATGATTGGTGAGCTGAATTTATTTCTTGGTCTTCAAGTAAATCAAACTGATAAAGGGATATTCATTTCAAAATCTAAGTATGTGAAAGATTTGTTAAAGCTTGGAATGGATGACTCCAAACTAGTTAGTACTCCTATGGTGACTGGATGTAAGCTAAGTAAAGTGATGAATCTGCTAAAGTTGATCAGAGAAAATGTAGATCTATGATTGGTGGACTATTGTATCTTATTGCTACCAAAATGAATAGCATGCATGTAGTACATGTATAGTTTCTACATTTCAAGCGGATCTTAAAGAGGCACATGTTACATCTATAAAGAGGATATTTAGATATCTTAAAGGTACACCAGATTATGGCTTATGGTATCCTAAGGATGTTGATTTCACTTTAAGTGCTTATACCGATGTAGATTGGGCTAGTTGTGTGGATGACCAGAAGAGTACCAGTGGCGGTACTTTTTTTCTTGCTAGAAGATTGGTTTCTTGGTTGAGTGAGAAACAGGATTCATTTTCTTCATTGACTATAGAAGCAAAGTATATTGTTGCAACATCTAGCTGCACACAGGTTTTATGGATGAAGCAAACTCTAAAAGATATTGGAGTGGTATGTGATGAGCCTATTCCTATCTTTTCTGATAATACAAGTGCTATAAACATTTCAAATAATCTAGTAATGCATTCAAGAACAAAACATATATCTATTAGATATCATTTCCTGAGAGAAGGTGTTGGAGAACAAAGTCAAACTAGAGTATGTGTCAACAAAGGAACAAATTGAAAATATATTCACTAAGGCTCTACCAAAGGATACTTTTTAGTATCTTAGGGAGAGGTTGGGGGTAATTGGCCCTCCAAACTAGTTTCGCATGGAGGTGCATTAGTCCAGTGGGTTTACAGATTCTCCAATTATATGGACTAATGAATGGGTCTACTCTACAAGGGGAGTAGAAAGTTTTCATTGTTGCAGTATGAGTTGAATGGGTGCACTCCTAAGGGGGAGTGATTAGATCTTTTGGTCTTTTCCATTGATTTAAAAGGGGGAGAGAGAATCATGCGAAAAATAGTAAATGAGAAAGAGAAAAGGTGTTCTCTTGGAAAATTGTGTAGGGTGTTTAAAGGAGAATGTGATATTTGATGGTTTTTCACATAATGTGTTGCCATCAATGACAAAGTGAGAGATTGTTGCAAGTATGAGCAAGTTTTGTGGTGTTTTCATTAATCTTGTCATTGATGTCAACATAGTTCAGAATTGCAGATTGTGTATGTGTAGTTGAGATGTTGTTGAGATGTGAGTACATGGAGCTATCCTTATGATATTGAAAATGTGTTGAAATGATGGGTTACCAAGTGCTTTTGAGAAAATTAATAAAGATTGAAGTCAAAGTTATGTATGTGTTCAAAATCTACTCTAGTATGTGCTCTGCATTTCTTCCATGTTGATCCTATGCTTGTGTGGATATGAAGGTTTGTTGTTGGTGAACTGTTGGTTATATATCTTGATTTGTTGTTGTTGATTTGACAAAAGATGAAAGTTGTGTTCACTAGTGAGTGAAATTTTTTGGTAGAGTTGGTTATCTGTGGATTGGGAGAAATTTTTCTACTATGTAGTCTTTCGCTATTTTTTTTTAGGTTTTGCAAATTTGGAATATTTCTTGTAATGATGTTCGATTTTTTGTGCTCCGAAAGATGAGCTTCAGAGTTGTTATGTGGGATTACATAGTTTTGATGGATTGTTGGAAATTTTTCTATGTTCAAACATTGTTATAACTACTGCAGATGTATCTAGAAGTATCTAAAATGTGTTCTTATGGATGATGAAGCGTGTTATCTTCTTGTTGGAAAGCATGTACTTCAATGTTCACTTATGTTTTCATTAGGTGTGGCTAACCTAGTGTTTACACTTCATATGAAGAATTTAAAAGTTAATTAACGTAGTGTGTGGTTGATTTGATACATTGCTTTTGGTCTTGGTTAAGTGTTTAATTGGTCCGCTCATTCTTTTCCACCATAGGAATGTTGAGTTGCTAGCCTAGTTTGAATTTATGAAATGAAGTGTATGCAACCAACCTTGGAGAATGTTTCTAAGGTTGAAGATGGTATAAATGTAAGTCAAGATGAAAAGGACTATATGATGATGGAAAGGTCACAAAGTAAGCCACAAATGAAGAGCAAATTTGTGTGAAAGTGAGTTGAGGCAATAATTTACTTTATTGTGTTAGATTCTTGAAAGCAGTGAGCTAAAGGTTTCCGCAATCTTCTGATCAAGATTGCAAGTGTGTGTAAATTGCTATGGTGGATCTTTTTGTTATCTTGTAGGTAGTGAGCCTTTATATCTAGATAGTGAGTCCTATTCTGGGTAGTGATCCCTTGGCGGTGAGCCTCTTGTATTCGGTTTTGCTATCACTTCATATTGTGAGTTAATCCTCATTGTGGTTCTTCCCTTATTGGGTTTTCCACATAAAATCCAATGTTCATTGTGTTTATTTTACTTTCTTTTATCTACATTTCATGTTCTTACTTAATAAAATAATAGTTTGGTTGTGAATTTGATAAGTTTTTGGAGTTTTATGTTTGAATTTGGTGATAACTGATTCACCTCCCCCAGCTCAATTGTCCCACACCTTTTTACAATTTTCACACTAAGATCATCAACAATCCCCAATGCTTATCAAAGGGGTTGGGAAAGGGCTTCTTTCCATATCAAAGGAGCACCACTCCCCCTATGGGATAGAGGTTTAGCTAGTTCTATTTAGATTACATGCTATCTTTTGTTAGTTTGTTATTATTTTCATGTTTTCTCATTAATTTAGTTAAAGAATCTCATAGGGAGTATTTTATTTGGTTTCTAACATGTTTGACACTTTTTGTTGATCCTTGTTAGTTGATTGCAAATTTGAAACTCATATTTTGGTGCTACAAGGAGGGCTAACCAATTTATCTTGATGTTTTTGGCCTAAAATTTTATTTTGTGTAGCTATAGGGGAGAAACACTACCCTTGCAACATACAACGTTTCTTTTTCTTATCACGTCACCTTTTCTTGTTTGTAGAGTGTCACTTTTGAGTTCAGAGTTGCATTTTCCCCATTGTGCTACATTTGTAGGTCACTGTCACATCACTTTTGCTATAGATCCACATTTGACCTTTCTATATTTCATCTTACTTCTGGTTTCCTAGAGCATTTCCTTTGAAATTGCATCACATTCATTGTCTTTGTCCTTTGTAGAGTTTCACCTTTTCTTTCACTAGAGTGTTGCATTTTTTATAGTGTTGCATTTGCATAGTCACAGAGTGTCACATTTGCTACACAACATCGCCTTTTGAAGAAAGGGAGAAGAATTTAGTTGGATACTTAAAATTATTTCTTATTGCTCATTGTAATAGCTTAGGACTTCCAATTCTACATTTTATTTTTTGTTCTAGGACCAACTTGAGTTATTTTGGGCATAAAATTTACAAACAACTCAAGCTTTGTCAAAGTTGGTTAAAATTGAACATTAGGAATTTACTAGAATTTGATTTTGGGTTAAAATTGAATAAGCAACTTCATACATGGTTTTTGGTGCTCTAAAAAGAACTCATCATTGCTTTGAGGCTTAAAATAAACTTGTTCTTTCATTGTCTTGTAATTTTTTTTGCAATTTATGTCATTCAAATGTGTATGCACTTATCTCACACTTCATAATGATCTTTAGAATCAAAAGCATTATAGTGGTCCATTGGTTGTCTAAAAAAAATATGCTAGCATGAGAAAGAGACATTGTGTGTGTTCCCTCTTTGCGCTTTATGTGAACTAGGTGGTCAAGCTACAAGTGTACTCCCTCACTTTTTTTTACCTTTAAATGGGTATGCCTAAGAACAACTTGAAGGAGACGCCAATTGGTTTTTCACTTGGCCGGTATATAAATGGATAAGACTAAACTATCAAGTCCTTATGGTATGTAGGCCTTTGCCATATAGTGTCTTTCAAAATGAGATACTACTATAAAAAGTATAAGATCCCCTATTAGGATTGATTAAATCCTTTAGTGGCTTATTTGGTGCTCGCAAGGTGCCATGTCCTTGATTACCCAAACTAAGAACCAATTTGTTTAGAGGACAAAATCCTTACTATTTGTTGGTGCAAGAACAATCATTCTAAAGCCACCCCACATTTGTACTATTCAAAGTAGAAATAGAATAAATCCTTTTGATCTCTAGATTTTAAGGATTTTGATATTTGGTGGTCCTAAGAAGTGTGTGCCATGGAGGGGAGCCATTGTTTCCAAATCTCTAGTTGTTCACTTTTTCTTAGTTTTTGGAGAAATCCATGTGGGGAATCAACAAATATTGTCCTTTCTATCATAGGGTTGTACAATTTGTGAGTTAGTCAAATACATTGCTTGAAATCTCAAAACTTTGAAACAAAAATTCAAGAAGTCATCAAAATTTTAAACCCTTTGGAAAGATAAAATACCCTTGAAAAGTCCACATATTACTACTCATCCCTTTTTATTTTATCCTTAGAGGCTTCTAATATTTTATGACTTTGATTCTTTGATTTTCACATAATGGACCTTGTGGAATGACAAAGAATTGAGACATAGACATTTAGTTTGAAAGCTAAGAAAGAAGTGTTCATGTGGTAAAAAGAATCCATTTAATCAAAGATAAAAGACAATTAAACCCCACATATGTGTTTTTTCAAATGATTTCCCGCAAGATCAAAATCTCAAAACCAAAGTCTATCAATCATCATAAGTTTCTTAGTCCAAAGGCTCTTAAGAAACATCTTTCAACACTTTGTGAAGTCATAGATAGATTGGTCTACAACTTTTATAAACGTGCTTCAAAGGATAATCCAAACTTTTATTCATTCCATTATTGTCAAAATCGAGGTCTTTTCCAATGTTTTGAGTATCTCACATTATAGGGTTGAAAATTTTAGAAGTATAACATGTTCTTCAATATCTTGGTCTTGTAAAAAAAGTCTCTCTAGGTTCATCTAGGATCAAATCAACACCTTCATCCATCCCAAACATCAATCAAATACCATTTCACAAACAACTTTTGGAACCTTAGAAAAATCATTCATACTAGACTTTTGGTAAATCCTTCAAATCAAAATCAAAATCACCTTGTTTGGCTAAGTTTGTGTGGATGAATCCTTCCTCATACACTTAGTTAAATTATCACCTTTTAGACAAGTTTATTTCAAGATAACATCTAACATCTTGGGATCTATAATTCCATTATCCAAATCAAATCAAAACCAAATCCAAAATCAAACTCCAAAACTCCTAAAGTCTAGTATTCCTCCAAAGTTATTAAAAGTTCAATCACCCATATCATTCATCCTTCATTTATCTCATCACCATCATTTGATCCTTAAACATCCTAGATTTTCTTTTTGTGCCTAAAGTTTAGATAAACCAAGGGAGTAAGAGGTTTACCTCCCATATTCCTAAAATATGATCCTTATTTTATGGTCCAAACTAGATCACAACATAAGAAGAGCATGGAAAAAAACAAAGAAACATTCATTTCAAGTGATTTGAGCCAAACTACATCAAAATTCAAACCCATGGAATCCACCAACCCTCCACTTATCACCCCTCAACAAGATCTTCAAGAGCGAGGTTTCCAAGTCAAGGATGTCACCAACAACTATCAAGGAATGTCCCAAGATGAGACAATTGAGCTAGTCAAAAATCATGAAACACATAAAATTGTCAACACTATCATGAGACCCAATCCCACACAATATGTGCTAGCATTAGCGAAAGAAGGGGCTAAACTTCCTTCTAATTTTGGTGTGAGCAATATTGTGGAACAACCTCTTAGGAATATTCTATTTGTATCATTCACACCTTCCATCTGAAACATCATCCAAACCATCATACAACCAACATCTTATCATGCTCCAAGTCAACCCATGATCACCAAGGGGAGTTCATTACTCCAAGCTCTTCAAACACATCCCCTTGTAAACAACCAAAACCTAGATGCAAACACAATGTTGGGTATTCCAAACACCATCTTGAAGGATTGAAAAAATCTATATGTCCCAATCATTTTTCATTACACCAACAATTTATCCACCTTCTCCATGTCATCGACATATTCTCTTCATACACAAGTCTCTCTCCCCATGATATCGCAAGGACATGTTGGTTTATTTGGACAAGGAGGAACTTTTCATGCATCATCATCAATTTTGCAAGGAAACACACCTCCAATATTCCCATCATTTCCTCTTTTGACATCAACATCCACACCAAATAAAGGTTTATGGAAACCCCCTTTACCTAGCATACTAATCCAAAACCAATCAAGTCAAATCAATCCACCAATCATGAATCAAATCAACATGTCGATCCAAATCCTCTAAGCATGCCACTGATATTGCAACACCAAGTGGCACCAATCCAAACATCTCAACCAATCATCATTCCATATACAACACATCAAACTCTCCAAAACATTGTCTCCCAAGGACCTAACACATCAACCATACCATCTACCACACAACCTCTTGACATCACTTAACAAGCACCTCCTCAACCACCTCAACAAAATATTGCCACCTCATCTCACACCATTCTGCCAAATCCTCCACCTCCACCACCAAACCAAAACATTAAAAATCAATACAACATGACATTGCAAGTAGCCTAGCAAGCATATCAAAAGGAACTCCAACAATATAAAGCTCAACAAGCTATGCAACAAGCTACATAGGATACTCAAGATGCACAAGCCGCACAACAAGCCCAAGCACAAGCTCAATACCAATCACAAAAAGCCCAAGCACAAGCCTTGTTACATCAACAAGCTTATCAAAAATCTTTGCAACAATACCAAGCACAACAAGTAGCTTAGCTACAAGTCTAACAACAAGCATTGTTGGCACAATAGCAACAAGACCAACAATAAGAATTGTTAGAACAACAACAACTACAGGCATACCAACATGCATTTCTTGCACAAAAAACTTATAGCAACCTCCCATGAACATGCAACCAAATGCCCTAAACAAAAAATGGAAAGTGAACCTACCACTCACTGAAACAACAATACCACCCCAAAACAAATGCATCCCACCACTTGATCTACAAAATGATTTTCCTGCACATACTAAATTTCTCTTGCAACAAGTTTTGGACATACAATCAAGAAAGATAACAAATTCACAAGGGAATTTGTACCCTTATCTATTTGATAGAATCATTGCAATGGTCCCATACCGACAAGGATTTGAGATACCAAAGTTTGAAAAATACCGTGGGACTAGCAATCTTGAAGATCACATTAGGGAATTCCATGTACACTGTATGGAAGTTGCATATGACAATTCTTACCTCATGTAAATCTTCTATCATAGTTTGGCTGGTCCAACAATGGAATGGTTCTCCCGCCTTCCCCCCAAAATTGACAAGTTTCAAGAAAGTGTGGAATTATTCATACATAATTATTCATTTAACATAGGCATGGATGTGAGCTTGGAAGAATTGTCCAGCCTAAAAAAATTCAAGGGAGAAACATTCACTTCTTTCTTGTAATGATGGTGATCCAAGGCCAGCAGGAGCAAATGGGTTATGCCAGAAGAACAACAAATCATGACTACCATCTCCAACCTTGAAGGGACCTTTTCTTTTCACTTGAAAATGAAATGCATAACAATCTATGATCAATTTATCCCCAAGGCTCTCAACATTGAAAGATCTCTTATAGCACAAGGAGGAACACCCACATATCAAGACAATCTCAATAAGTTATAATGACAAACCTCACACATGGGAAAAGAATAATAATTTCACTAATGATGGTGTCATTGATTCCAAAGTTATTATCAATTCCCCAAGGTAGAATACACAACAACAAACATATCAACAACCATAATTCAATACCCAAAAAAACACACAATCCAACCCATCATCACAACAACAACCCAACAATAAAACTATCAATAACTTAAATGCTCAAGAGGGACCACCCACAAATAACATATATCCCTCTAAACAAAAATACACACCACTTGGGGAACCAATCAAATCTATCATGCAATAGCTGGTACAAGAAAATCTCATCAAAATCCCTATTTATGAAAATTATCAAGAGGCTCAGGTTAAACCACCATGGTATAATGAGAAACATCTTTGCTATTTTCACAAAATAAAAGGACACAAAATATCCAGTTGCATGCGACTTAAAAATCTGATCCAAGATCTCATTGATGACAAGACCATAACCATTGAACAACCAGTAGTGAATCAAGATATTAAAGTATACACGAATCTGATGCTTGATCACAATAAAGGAAACAACAAAGGGAAGGGAAAGTACAATAATGTGAACCACATTTATGATCATGGTGTTGCATCCTTGGATGAATGGGTCATAGTTGTCAATAGGGTGCTGTCATAATAGTGGTTTACAATTCCTGAGAGGAACGAATTTTAAATGAAATCACATATTTTTAGAAAATATAATGATTTAAGCCTTAAAAAGTTCCATTTTAAGGATTCCAATTGAAGAGGGTTTGATCAAATCACCTTAGATCAAACCCCCTTGGATAGAACCTCGCTAGTTTTAAACCATACCTATAAATGTGTCTCCTTTACATATCAAAATGCTGATAAAAATCACTTTTAATTTAGATTTTGGGGGATCAAATGAATTCATTTAAAATTTATTTCAAATGATTATGGTATTTCAGAACAATCTATCCAATGAATATAATTTTAATATGTTTTGGTTTTGTTATGTATTTGTTTTAAGTTTTATTAAACATAGGTTTTTCGAAAATGAATTTCTTTGTTCTTCACATGTGGAAAAATAGAAGATTATAAAAAAATTGAAAATATGAGTGCAGATATTGAAGTTCTTGATCCAACAAAAAAAATAAAATTTTGACATATATAAAAAAGTTGATGCTCTATTTGAATTGTAATTCGTTTGACTTTGAAACTTGATTAAGGAAAAAATATTCAATAAAAAAATATCTAACCAAGTGGAAGCACTCGATATCAGAGTTACAAATCTAAATTTGAAATAATTAGAATTTTATCCTTCATGGAAAAAAGTTATACATCACTTTTAAAAATGTTATTTCTGAAAAAAATTATTTTGTGGGAGATGGAAAAGAAGTGCAATTTGATTACAAAATTTTTAAAAATATTTTTAGAATCTATAGACAAAATTTTATGAGACTCTAGTTTGCACCATCTTCAAATTCCTCACAGTTTAGCCACTATAGGTGCCCGAATGTGAAGATTTAGTTAAAAATAATAATTTCAGTGTCCAGTTTGGCCAAAAATTGTAAACCACTATTATGGGATCACCCAATATTAAAGGATCTAAAGGAGAGTGTAGAGTCACCACATGATGTGGTGGTAGAATTACCATTCCAAGGCCATCACAACCACCCAAGACACCCACCACCAATCCAAAGTCAATCCCTCAATATTATAAGGTCAACTGAAAAATACCCCCACCCAAATATCTATCATGGAGTTGCTAAAAATCTCCCCCGCACATGGAGAAATCCTAGAAAAGGAACTAGCTACATCCTCCATCCCAACGGATCTTGATGCATACTAGTTCCAAGCTATGATCAGACATATCACCACACTGCATCTCCTCACATTTTCTGAGTAGGATCTCCCAACGCAAGCATCTCATAACTTTGCACTCCATCTTGAATTCTTAGTACACAAGAATAAAGTCAAATGAGTCTTGGTGGATGGAGGTGCAGGTTAGAATATTTGTACTCTCATGCTAATAAATAATTTGGGATTATCTGAAAATGTCATTGAGAAAGGTAAAGGTATCACTATCGGGGCTTATGATGATCAAGAAAGGGTGTCTCAAGTAGGACCAACAATCATGGAGAACACTTGCTAAATACTTGACCTTTAACCCCCTTACAATATCCTCCTAGGGCACCCATGGATCCATGGGATGTAAGTTCTTGCATCCACATTGCATCAATGTTTCAAATTCCCTTTTCAAAACCAAGAAGTCACAATCCAGGGTGATCCTGAACCATTCTATTATTGCAAAAATCTGGAGGCCAAGTATTATAAGATCCCCGAAATATTGAAGAATGATGAGGGACCCAAATATCCGTACATAAACCCATCCACCCTAGCCTCCACTTCTAAGACAAAAACACCCTCCATTTTGTACATACCCGATATTAAGGTTATAATCCAAGATAATGGTTATGGAGACTATAAAATGAAAAATAGTGCCTTTGTAATAGGATGGTTACCTTAGTCTCCTAGATCCTATGGGAAGCCACAACCAATTGACACATCCCAGACCTTCAAAGAAAAACCTACCATTTTCAAAAAATGGAGAGACCTAAGTAAAGAAGTGGTAGATGAAAAAGATGTATCAAGCTTGCTATATCAAGATAAAAGACTTGTACCAAATCTCCCTATGGAGGAAAGCAATAAAAGTCTTCAATTAAAGCATGGATGGGGCTACAACAATAATGAGAAGATCAGGAAAAATGAAAATGGCCTATTAGAACCCATTATTCCTCAGAAGCACATGAAGAATCTGAGCCTTAAATGTACCCCTATGAAGATAACCATTCTTGGAAAAGGTACCCCTATTAAAAAATTCAAAGCTCCTCCCCAGTTGCTAGTATCCACAGGTCTACCTCTAGATAACTATGCCTTCTATATAATGGATGTGTGGGATGAGGATCCCATTACTGACCTACCCATGTTATATGAGGATTCCTCCCTTTTTATGATCACTACTCTGTCTTTTGAGTCGAGTAACCAAACCACTGAATTAAAGCATCTCTACCCCCAACTAATAGACTATGACAAACGAGGACCACAGATCTTAGGCACATTCAAAAATGATGAGGCTCTCTCAGAATTCATGGGAATATGAGATACTCTACCATATGGAGATCATAAAGCATGGTTTGATATTGAGTTGGAAACACATGTGTACTATGGGGAAATGATTGAATCTCTCAGTCACAAAACAAAAAATCTAAGAGTAATATCTAGGTCTTTAAGTGAAAACCACACAATGGCACTTTCTAACATGAAAATAGTAAAAATAAAGGACATATCTAATGGTGAAAAACTCTTTGTGGAACCAAAGGATGAGGGATTCAATCTTCCCCTTAGTTCCATCCATCGGGAAAAATTAGCAGTCTTGGCAGAGAAATGTAACCTAGTCAATTTGGGAACTGAAGATATACCACACATCACTTTCTATGTAGAGTCACTTTTGACAGAGGAATGAGAAATTCTAGCTGCATTTCTGAGAGAAAGGAAAGTAAATTTTTCATGGACGTATGCTGACATTATCAGTCTTGATCCAAAGGTAGTAGTCCATCACCTAGCTGTCTACCTAGATACAAAGCCAGTAAGAAAAAAACTAAGAAAGATGCATCCGTAGATCACATTATTAGTCAAATTGGAATTGCAGAAACTCCTTGATGCTAGCTTCATATGACCCATTGATTATCCCGAATGGGTTTCCAACCTTGTACCTATTTATAAGCCCACTGGGGGCATCCATATCTACACCGATTTCAGTGAACTACAAAAAGAATGCCTTAAGGATGATTTTCCTCTTCCCAATATGGACATGATTGTAGATCTAATAGTAGGGCATGAAATGGTATCATTGATGGGTGGATTTTTGGGGTACAATAAGATTATGATAGCTAAGGATGATCAACATTAGAAAAATTTCACCTATCCATGGGGGACTTACTGTTGGAACATGATGCCATTTGGGCTAAAAAATGTTGGATCTACATGTCAAAGAGCTATGCCATTGATTTTCCATGACATGATTCATAAATCTATAGAGGATTATGTAGATGACATACTAGCCAAATCAAGGAAGAGTCGAGACCACATAGCAACACTAGGCTCCATCTTTGATAGACTTGAAGAATATAAGGTTAGACTTAATCCTAAGAAGTGTGTCTTTGGTGTGAAACTAGGAAAGATCCTAGGGTATATTGTATCAATGAGGGGAATCGAGATAAATCCTGCAAAAGTCAAAGAAATTCTTGAAATGGAAGTGTCGCATGCATTGAAGTAGTTAAGGGGCTTATAGGGAAAGGCTCCACTCTATTTATAGATTCATAGCATAGTTATAAAATTAAGTTGTCCCATATTCTCATCTACTCCATAAGGGGGTAGCATACAAATGTGAGGAAAAATAGGCATTCAATAAAATTAGGGAATACTTGCTAACACCACTAGTCCTCATGCCACCAATCCAAAACAAACCATTGATAATCTACATATCAGAAACAACTGCAACACTTGGAGCTCTCTTAGCTCAACATTATGAAAGATGAAAGGAAATATCCATTTACTATATTAGTAGAACCATGGCGGGACATGAGTTAAACTATATTTTCATTGAGAAGTCTTGTCTTGCAGTAGTGTTTGCTGCACAAAAATGCAGGCACTACATCTTGGATCATAAGATAAAGCTCATTGCTAAGATAGACCCCTTAAATTATCTACTTTCTAAACCAACACTCATAGGGTGAATGGCTAAGTGGGTCATGATCCTAACAGAATATGACATTGAATATGTAGAATAGAAAGCCATCAATGGATAGGTAATTGTAGATCAATTGGCCAAGCAACCTATATATGCAGAGAACCCATTGATATCAAAATTTCCATATGAGTCCATTTTCAATCTCACTATAGTAGACCATTGGAAGGTGTACTTCGATGGGTCCTATAGACAGCATGGGTCAAGAGCTAGAGTTTTCTTCATCACACCACAAGGAGATTGAATCCAAAAATAATATAAGCTATCTTTGTTGTGCACAAACAGCATTGTGAAATATGAGTATTTAGTCATAGGACTCAAAATTATAGTACAGTGGAAAATCATGTCACTTAAGGTCTATGGGGACTCATAGCTAATCATCAATCATGTCAATGATGAATACAAAACAAAGGATGACAAGATTACCCCATATAAGAAACTGGTGGAGAGTCTTAAGGAATTTTTCATTGACATAACATTTGAGTAGATATCGTGAGCAAACAATAGAGAAAATGATGCTATGGAAACAATTAGATCATTACTAGATATCCCACCCAACATCCATAAACATGAATTCCTAGTAGAGAAGCTTCTCATACTAGCTTTCAAGGTACTAGATTCTGAGTTCGTATGTGAAATAATTGGTCTTGGTGATCCTTGGTACCATGACATATACACCAACCTAAAAATAGGAGTTTTCCCCACTGAAATCACCCCAAACCTTAAGAGAACCTTTATTAAGAAGTTATCATATTTTGTTATCTTAGGTGGCACCCTTTAACATAGAAATATTGAGGGAACCCTCTTAAAATGCCTTAACCCTAAGGAAGCTTTGACTACTTTAATTGAGCTACATGATGGTATTTGTGGTTCACATTCTAGTGGTATGACCTTGGCCAAGAAACTCCTGAGGACTGCGTACTACTGGCCTATGATGGAGAAGGAAGCTCATGATTATGTCCAAAAATGTTGACAATGTCAACAACATGGGGACCTCATCCATGCAATAGCTCAGGAGCTCCAACTGATTGTTACACCTTGGGCCTTTTCACAATGGGGGCTTGATCCCATTAGAAAAATCACACCCACCTCATCTAAAGGACACAAGTTCATCATCACCACCACAAAGCACTTCACAAAGTGGGTAGAGGCCATCCCCATGACCTATATCACATGGAAGCAGATATCCAAATTCATTCTGAACTACCTCATTTTCCGTTACGGTGTTCCACAAACTCTTATCTTAGATAATGGGACACCTTTCAAGAACTAGGATGTTCAAGAGCTATACCAAAAGTTCCATATCCAACATCACTTCTCCACCCCATACTACCCCTAAGGTCACAACCAAACTAGGGCTTCTAATAAAACCAACCTACAGATCCTCAAGAAAATAATCAATGAAGTTGGTCGTGACTAGCACCTATAGTTGAATCCCACCTTATGGGCCTACTAAACGAGTATCTGCATGCCTATAGGTGCAACCCCTTTCTCCCTAGTCTACTAATCAGAAGCCATCCCTCCCATTCAGATCAAGCTCCCATCCTTAAGAATATCATTGTAGAATATCATTACTAATGAAGAATATTGGGTGTCATAGTTGAATGAGCTAGATCTACTAGATGAGCAACACATGGATTCTTTGAACCACCTATAGGTTTATGAAAATTGTCTCAAGTGAAGCTACAATAAGAAGATCAAGAGTCAGTCATTTCAAGATGGAAATCTCATATTAAAAGAAAATTAGATGAATGTACCAAATCCATACAGCAAGGGAAATTTTGAACCCAATTGGTTGGGACCCTTCATCATCATATCAAATTATAAATCAAGAGAATATCAACTATCTACACCCAAAGGTGAGTTGTTGTAGGAGCCCACCAATAGCTCCCATCTCAAAAAAAATTATGCCTAAGCTTGTACTTGGTATAAATTCAAAAAATCCAAAAAAAAAAACTAGCAAAAAGGATTGAAAACAGTAAAGAAAAAAATTGTCCTCTAGTGAAAACCACTTTGGTGGTGCTCTAGGAAAGTACCTTGGTGAAAACCTAGAAATCAATCACCTTGTGTAAATAAATTACTTTCCATCCACCATGGATTCTTTAGCTTGTTCTACATCATTCATCCATTGTATTCCATTGAACCTTCTGACACACATCTACATCCACATTATAGCTTGATCCTATGTTTGTATCATGTTCCATCCTAGAACTACTTGACACATTCCTAAGGTCGGTTTGTCCTACCTATATCGAAGTAGTCTATCACATCACGTTAGGGGCATGTTCTTATATCTACATTGGATCTGTTTCATGTATATTCTTGAAATCTTCCTTAAAATTAGAAAATCTAAAAATATTCATAAAATAAAAAAATCCAAAACATACAAAACATATTAAAACTGCCAAAAAGAGGTCAACAAAGTCTGAAAAGGTCAAATACAGAGTTGTCATGTCAAACTACGAGTCTCTAAGCTTGAACATAGGCAAGGCCATCATTGATGTGCCCCCGAGACACATTAGGTCATTCCTTTAGGAGTCCATCATAATAATCTGGCAATCCATTTGTTCATCTCTCATTAATAAATGAGTCTTTGTCAGTCAAACTACGCGGTCTCTACATGTATAAGGTAGCCAAGGCTAATCTTTGATCATTCCTTGAGGCCCTTAGGATAGGTCTTTAGGTTATGTTCTTGGTAAAAATCTTAGAAAACACAAAAAATTAGAAAATTTGAAAATAAAAACATTTGTAAAACATCTCAAAAATCCCAAAATAGCCTCAAAAAAATTCAAAAATATCAAAAAACATTCTAAAAACCCAAAATCATCCATCCAATTTCATGTTCATCCACAATAAACATCCACCCATAATAAATCAATGGTCACCTTCAACCTATGGAAAAACAACCATAAACAAGTTTAGCAAATTGAAAGTGAAAACTCAAACATCAAGGTCTCAAGTCTAGGTCAGTAGGGAGACAAGTTGGTTAAATCTTGGTATCAATAGCCCATCATCCCATAAGTCTCAAAATTATCTAATAACATCATGTCCTAGGATGTATCCTTCCTACAATGGAAATCAACATTAGACATCACTGTAGTTTAGTCTTAGCTAGAGGTAGGAAGAACATTAGCTTGTTTGTTTACTTGATCTTTTCTTTTGACTTATCTTATTGTGCTCATTCCAATGACCTCCAATGTTTTCTAATCAAAATGATTTAGAGAGAAAGGAATGGGGCATTGATCATTATCTTTTTTCTACTATGCTTGTTGGATATTCTTGTAATATAACCTTGGTCATGCTTACTTTGGTTTCTAGGGAGGGTGTTTTAGATGTATTTTTGACTATTTCATTGGGTGGTTCTACCTTTCTATGTTTTTGTTTGAGATGTTTAAATTTTTTGAGGTACATCATGATAAGGTTTTGTATGCTAGGTGTGAATAGGGATACTCCTATCTGATTATCAATTTGAAGTCCATTTTACAAGGCACAACTCTATCCTAGTTTTCTATACCTTGATGCATCGTATCTATGTGTGTTATCAAAAAATAAGGAAAGTAAGCTTTTTACGCCCCCAATCTCTGATAAGCAATCACATCATCATCATCATCATCATCATCATATTTTTGCATCATCTCAAACTCAAGCATTGATCCATATTTCTTCTATATTTTCCATATACTAATACTAACATGGTATCATGACATTTAGAAATAAATATATCTATATATGCATCCTGCATCCACAAACCATAAGCATACTACACATATCATCATAACAGAAAAAATAATCCATCAAAATATAGATTGGTTATTCTAAGCATCTCATAAACCACACACTTGCATGAGCATCCATTGCATAACCATATAAGAATTATCATAATCATCACATTTTTTGTATCTTACATACATACATTCAATATAAAAAATATACTGGAAAGAAAGTTAAAAATATCATTGTATTGCATCCACACATATAATCACATAATACAAATTTCCATCAATCACATAAAAGTTCATCCATATAGATCCATATGCATTTATACCATATCACATCGCATCCTAAACATAAAACATCATAACATAAAGCATGAACATTAGATGCATCCATACATATCATATCCATGCATAACACAAAATAAAATAACCATCACATCATATAAGCACACTAAAGTCATCTCATGTATATATATCAAAAAAGTTGAATGTCATGATAAAATCAAAATTAAATATATAGTATCATCATCAAATATACAAGAGGCTAATCAAAACTCAGCAAATGAATGTATAGACATCATAAATTAGGTTGTACAATCAAAAAATGTGTCTAAGTGCACTAGCAATGCCCCAAGCTACCCTTGCTTTGTCTATCCCTAAGATGGCTGCCTTGGCTCTAGTGATGAGACCTTGATGATCTTTTGGATGTCCCTATGCAATGGGTCCTTGTAGGATAAAACTGACTAATATGGGATAAATTTGGCTCTCGTTGCTCCTGTGCCACAACCTTGTAGTATAAAGTCATATAATATAATGCCTCCTACATCGCTCATCCATGCATCTCAGCTAGGACTGTGGCCTACCCCTGTAGCTACTATGCTACTGCCTCTAGCTACTATCTCCATAACTACTCCAAGGCCAACCCAAGATCAACATCCTATCTCATCTGGTGTTCCTATGCCACCTCTTGTCATGCCTAATCCATCTCTTGAGTCAGGATCTAAATTTGAGCATGGGCCTACTGTAGCTACCCTGTCAAGACCTATATTTGTGCCTACAGTGCCACTATCTATCCATCCCTAGGATTGGGACCTAGTGGTGATGGGCATGGTGCCTACTGGCATGGCTAATAAGGTGGTTTTACTAATGGCCTTTGACCAATGGGTTGTACTAGTGGTGGAATATGTCCATCATGCCCATTGTTCCCTGCACCTCTGCCTTGTTTTTCCTATGCTTGATCACCTAGCTACTAAGGGACCTATTGAATCCTAGGTCCTTTGACCCATCCTCTTCCCATTGTTGGCACCACTATTAATTTCAACTAAATTGGGGTGTGAGCCTTGAAATATGCATCATATTCCTATGTGGTTCTCACATTTGTGAGACCATTAAAAGAAACCCACAACATCATCACTAGCTATCTAAAATCATCGATGACCTACTAGGGGGATCCTCTATGCCCATGCTATCTCTTGAGTCCTCCACACAAATATGGATCTTTGTCCATCATCAAGAACATCCTATACCTCTTCGAGCTGGTGAGAAACCCTATCCAGGACATACCAATCTATTATGTGATGCTCTCATCCCTGTAGATATATAGACTATCGACAATAGAAAATATAGGCATCATCATCATGCCATCTATGAAAGTGGAGCCACGGTCTCCACCAAAACACTGTCATCTCATCAATAACCTTCCTCTAGTGTGAGATTCCTATAATGCATGTATAATGGAGGGTGGTCATCTTCCATACCTATAAACCACAAGATCATTGTGGTCTATCTAAACATCTGCAATGGTGGGCCTCAAAATGGCTATATGCTCATATTCCCACACATGGAGAAGTGTAACTCCTACTCCAATGTTGTGACACCCACATTACATGACCTAGTTCATATCGCAATATAACTAGGCTAAGGTGACTAACCCCTAGGTGTAGACGGTCATCTCCTCCATCATGCAAGACCAAATGATCCCTCATTCAATGTTGCATCCTGTTGCTCTCCTAACAAGAATGAGGACTCCCAAGATCAATGCTTTAACAAAAAAGGTCAAATTAGGGGCAATCCCCTCATATCGATGAAGGTCAATATGACCATTGTCCACCTCATATGCATCAATGTTGAATAGCTTAAAAATGGCCTCACCTCAGGCCTCCACATCGTATATAATGTGATCACTGTGTATGGGGATCCACAGGATCTGCCATATGTCCTCTAGGGTAATATTGGCCTCACTAGTCAGTAAATGGAATGAGGAGGTCTCACTACACCATCTCTCCACCAATGCAATCATCATTGCAAGGTGTGTCCTCACCTCGAGCATTTGAGCTACATGTCTGAATTTGATCAAACCAAGGAAGAACAACACCTCATCCATCAAATGTCTCACTTTGTGCAAAATCCAGCTCTTGTGCTCCTTCGATTGGAGCACTAGTTGGATTTGCTGCATCCAAAATACCCATGACATCAAAAAGGATCAACATGGAATGTTTTCAAAACTTAAAAATCCGCTAAAACCAAAGGCAAGTCAGCTTCTGCAAAAGTGACACTCTGTCATTTTGCAAAGGCGACACTAAAATAAAAAGTGGCACTATTTTTCAAAAGCAACTCAACATTTCAAGGCAACACTAGACTCTTTTGGGGCCACATGACACAATTTTGCAAAGGTGAGTTAGGATTTTTTCCATGGATCTGAGACCCTCTAGCATCGTGTGATGCTATGCTACAAATACGGGTCAACATGCAGAAAGACGATGTTGAACATAACATTTATGATGGCCTAGGGGATTACTTTTGATCGGCCTACTTGGACCCTAATAAATGAATTAAAATCATGCAAAATGAGAAATTTTTTGAAAGGTATACTGAGGTTCTTGTGTCCTGAGGCCGCTACAACTCGCGAGCCTGAATTTTCTAATTTTTGGGGAGCACACAAGCCACCATTCCATCAACACCTTAGAGAATAAAGTCAAGATTTCTAAAGGCTAAGGGTGCAAATGATTTGAAAATGATTAACCCTATTTATACATTTTTTAGGGTTTTTAGGGTTTTTGAACCCATTTAATCTATTTTTGCTAAATGAATCCCATTTTGACCTAGTTTCCTCATCAGAAATTTGTTTTCTCATCTAGTAGGCTATTTTCTACGCATGCATCCTTGTTGACCCTTTTTTCGCAAGCTTGACCTAATTTTTCAATTTTTTCCTAATCTCTCGAGGCAATAGTATAGCAACATAATTTCTTCTACTAGGGTAGCAGTGGGGCATCTGAAAAAATAGGATTTTTTTAAATTTTGACATTGGAAATGTTATTCTTTGAATCGACGCAGCAAGTACTTTGCTTCAAAGAGGGGGAAAATGTAGACAAAAAAAAAGTCCTGATTAATACTATGCATCTAATTCTAATTAACTAACACATTTTCTTCCTAAATCACCACAAATTTATCAATTAATTAAATAATCAACATTATTTAGTTAAAATTCAACAAATTTAGCTATTAATCAAATAATTATATTTATTGATTAATTCACCCTTCTAACTAATTTTCATCACATTTAATTAAATCCCCTTAAATCCTCTCATTTGATTAAATCAATCAAATCAAGTGTCACAATCTCCTAATCCATTTCAATCAATTAATTCTGAATTAATTAATACTAAATCACCTTTCTAATGATCATTAATAATTCCTCTAGTTTTTAACTTCTCAAGAGTTAAATCAACCCATGGTCAACTAACTATGTTGCACATGAAAATAATTTCTATTTATTATTTAATTTATCTATTTATCCTCACAAAGGCATATTTCAAGGAATATTCCTCTCAACAACCTCTCATTCAATTTCCTCAAAAGTTTTTTCAAAAACCTTTCATATCCTCAATAACCCCTCATACAAATACAATAAATTCTCTTACATCCTCTCAAATCTCAAAAAAATTCATGCAATTCCTCTTACAACCTTTCAAATCCTCAACCATACTCATTTATTTCTCTTCCATCCTCCTCCACTCACACATTTTCCAAAATGTGCTCCACCTTCCTCCAATAGAATTGTGACACTTGGCTTATTCTCATTGGCTCCCATTTTATCCCGTATTCATCAAATCCTCTCATTCTTCAACCCTTTTCTTCTATAAATAGAGGCATCATTTTCACAATATGGATCCATAACTTCAAGTATTATCATTATAAGCATTTCAATTCATAGAAATCCATCACTCTCATCATTTTTAGCATAGTTATCAACATTTGGAGTCATTTTCACACTTGGATAATCAACAATCACCAAAGCTTATCAAAGGGGTTGGGAAAGGGCTTCTTTCCACATCAAAGGAGCACCACTCTCCCTATGGGATGGAGGTTTAGCCAGTTCTATTTAGATTACATGCTATCTTTTGTTAGTTTAACATGTTTGACACTTGTTTATTGATCCTTGTTAGTTGATTGTAGATTTGACACTCACAATATTATATAATATAATATAATATAATAATATATTATATTATAATATGATATTATATAATATAATAAATTGTAATACAATACATTATATTATAATATATATATATATATATATAATGTATATGTCATTTTTTAATATATATAATAATATATATGGCATGGTATAATATAAAAATCCACATACAATATAAAAATGTTCATACCATATAATTCAAGTCTCTACACCCGATGAAATAAAAAACATCGTAAACTAAAGAGATCTATTTTGAAATGGACATCCATTTATAACAGATATCCATTTCCTATATATTAAATACAAAAATAAGAAAAGCACAATAGTTATTTTCACTTTCTTTTTATAATATTATATTATTATCTAATATTATATTATAATATATTATTATATAATAGTATATATTATATTATATTATACTATGTCATATTACTATTACCAATTTTTCGCCACAACTTGATTGGTGGAGCAAGCAAAACATTGTTATATTGTAAAGTGAAATTATAGTTATTTCTGCATTGTGCTTAAGTGTTGTTTGCACCGCATTCATTGTTCATTAAGTGACAACTGAGCATTTAAAAGAGGGAACTAAGTTTCAGAAGTGCTATTCAATGTTTTACAATTAAATGAAGTATAGAATTGAGCATATAAACAATAGAGCATTGTAAATGCTTTCGTTCATTTCATGGAGTGATTCATATTTACATAGTTTCATTTGATTACAAGAATCCAAATGATAATACAACATTGCATTGAAATGCATTTTCTTTTCGAAATGAAAAGCATAAGATGAAATCAAATATCCACACAAGTCATGGATGGGACTATCACAGTGCATCATTAATCACACACTACATTATAAAAGATGGAAAAGAGGAAATCACATAAATAACAACATATTCATCATTGCCTGATTGGTCGATGGTCGATGCTGAAATGGTGCACCTTTGTCTTCTCCAGCTCCGTTGACCTGTAAGAGAAAAGAGGGGGATGTCAGAGGCTCCGATTATGAAGACACTTATATGAATCACCAAAAATAATGCAGTCTGTTGTTAATCATACACTTAAACAATCAAGAAAACTACAAAAGAAATGAGCTAAAGGAGAAACATCAATGATCATCATATCTTTTTTTATCCTAACATTGTTTGTTTCCTTGTGCAGGTATAGGTAAAATCACAATGTTGTTTATTATTCAAAGACCAAGCATGTGGAGAAAAAATGGGCTCCCACAAGGGTAGAGCTCGGCATGCTTCCCTTATTCATTACAAGTGGGATTATAAGAGATTACATCATCATATTCATCAAGAAAAGAAATGATATACAATGGAAAGAGTTAAACATAGTTATCTATCAAGCTATTAAACCAACTGTGCATTAATAACAATTAGGTAGCTGCTTTCTGAAAGCTACAGATGAATACTGAGTTTAACCCGCTCAATTAATTCAGTTGAGTACATTTATATCAAATATTGTTGTATGGTTCATGTTCTTTTTCTACAGTGTTATTTGTTCATTATGATCATATGTCATGCAAGGTTCAATTCATCAGTGTCTTCACAACCAAGGATAGTGAACAAGCATACATTATGCCTTAATGAAGAGATTTGTTTTAATTTTCATCTCAGAAGAGAAAAAATTTATAGAATAGTTTGTTAAGTGGAGCATAAAAATGCATGAAGAGTGCTAGGTCAAAGCCCAAGAGCATGAGGGGACAGACATTGCATTCAAATGGTAAATGAGTAGTCAGTTCCAGTTTGGTTGATAATACAAATACAACATTAGGAATTACAATGTGAAATAATTGTTCCAGAATGACTAGAAATGACAAGCATAACAGAAAGGTGTTTTTGAAGTGTTTGCTAGCTGAAACAATCAAATAAGATGCAATCCATAGAACTACACTGTTTGAATTAAAATTTGTGCATAAGTACAAGAACAAAAGCAAGGTTTTTTTGTGGATTAAATATGTGGACCTTCATCGTATACATTGTGCAGTGAGATACAACAAGTGACGGGTCATTTCAAAGTAATCAAGTAGATGACAAATCATAAGGTACCGACAAAAGTGCTTCTGAAAGTTCCAGTTTAGCTATAAGAGAAAACACAGTCTATAGAGCTACAATACTTTAATCAAAATTTGTGCATAAAATCAAAATGGAGTTGAGATACCAGTTAGTCTATAGACTCAGTCAAAAGGAATTATGTGTGCAAGAAAGAAAACAACATGAAGTTGACATTGAAAAATGTAAACAACAGATACATTTCCAGCATTTCACGAACCCATGTGAGGGTTTTCGACAGAATGTCAAAGAAAAGCACCAACCATCATGGGTCAAGCCCATAAATTGAATGCAAGATGAATATAAATTTTGTTTCCCATACACCCACATTTGGGGTTTGATTTCAAATACAAAGGTTACAACTTGCAGTGATAACCCATGTGAGGTTTTTTATATGAAATAACAAGAATAGAAGTAAATCTTAATGGGTCAAGTCAGTTTTATAGGCCATGTTCAAGACAAGAAGATTTAATGCAATTTCTAGCTTACCCATGCAGGGGTTTTCAATAGTAAGGAGAAGGAATGTGTGTGTAATGCACATTGTTTCTATGGACATGTTGTAACACAACAAGAGATGCACCAAGAGGGACATGCTTCCAAATTTCAAATTCTCATATAGAAAAGACTGAGAAAATAGAATGCCATGGTGAGTTCGAACCAACTTAAAATAGCAATATAAATTTATGTTTGTTCTTTTTGAAGTATACCCACATTGGGGTTCCAATTTAAGCATACAAATTTTAACCATTTCCAGATTACCCATATGGGTATTTTATCAGAACAATAAGGTAAAATTTTTGTCATATTAACAAGATAAGAAATAGAATACAAAGGGAAATCATAATGGTCGAGCTCCATGAGAGAAAGTATCAGAGTAAGGTTGTTTTCTTCAGAATAACAAATACCCATATCTAGTTTTGTATTGAAGAGTATAAAAATATGAATTTCCTTTAGTGGGTCGAGCTTTAGAATGGAGAATAATAGTTTTCATTCAATACCCATGAGAGGGTTTGAGCTAGAATATAGTTTTTTTATATATATCCACATCGTGTTGCTACAGGAAAAAAAAATGCAGTGTTTTCTTCAAAGTAATGAGCGCCCACATGGTGTTTTATTTTAGAATGCTGAGTATACACTTTTTCCTTTGGGTTGAAACTAGGAATTTATAAATAAATTCATTCTATGTATGAGTATGGCGCGGTCAACCATTGGAGCTCTCGACTTCAAGATTAGAGCTATATCTCATGGCGGCTAGTGAGGACAAAGAACATAGAAGTAACAAATATAAGCATAAAGAGTATAAACAAAGGCAATAGAAACTGTCTTAGCCATAGCTACAAACCAAGAATCTCACCTTGTGTAGAGAGAAAAAGAAAAAATCCATGAGAAAGCTCTCTCATAGAGCTTTTAGATAAAAGACTCGAGCTCATACAGGTCGACCAAGAAGAACAAAGTTACAAGAATGTAAAATAAAATTAGGAATAAAGCATGAATAGGCCGCGGCCTCAATGACTTTTCTTACTCTTTGAATGAAGTAAAGAACTACAATAACAAATGAATCAAGCTTACCCAGTTAGAACTCGACTATTAGAAGGCGAAAGTGAAGACTCCTGAGCATGTAAATTACAGTTTGAGCTCAATCATGGTGGCGGCGCTATCCTTTCAGCCAAAGCAAGTTTTTTCCAAATGATGATAGCAAAAAATGAAATCATTTTTAGGGTTTTACCTTTTTGTCTCATGCCCTAATTGAAGCCAACATTATAATTGTCTAGAATATTCATAATTGTCAATGGCATGTGGGAAATTAAAATTAGGGTTACCTCACATTTTGAATTGAAAGTCTGAAGTTTAATATTTGAAGGGGTCAAACTCTAATATGCCTAATTCAATCTTTGAAGAGTGATGGAGTTATTTTCCTAAGGATTAGGGTTATTTGTTAATATATGGGGGATGAACTTGGAGAGATTTGTGATTAGTGATGCCTTGGTGAAGAATAGACAAGTGGAGATATTTTTTATTTTAATTGATTTTGTGAGGTATCAATAAGAGTTTTAAAATCATTGCACATTTGACACTTAGGTTTTTTGTTTGCAATTGATTTTAGAGAAATCAATTAAGGATATTGATGTGAGGATAATATGCCTTGATATATTTTTATGATTTTTTAAAGAAAATCAATGCATTGTAATGGAGAAGTAAGGTTGTATTTCTTTTTGCAAAAGACTTTGCAATCTTTAATTGCAAAAATAGACAAATTGTAAAATCTGCCGTGATGTAAAGGAGAATCATAAAGCAATCTTTTATAAATTGTTTTATGATTTCTTGCTATTTTTAGCAGATTATATTAACTTTTTCTCTTGGTCGAATTTGAGTCTCATCTTGGAGAGAAGGTGTTTTTCTAGCTTTAAAAGTAGATTCAGCCTATTTTTAGAGGCTTTACAGTTTGATCATAAAAGCAGCGTGTTTTTTTCTGCTTTTAGTCAGTTTTTGAGACAATTTGAAGCTTTTTTCCTTGATCTTCTTTGTGAGCTCGGATTAGGGTTTCTTGGAGATATATTTTTGAAAAAGACTGTCTTTTCCTCTTCTTCTGAGTTCAGATTTCAGTTTCTTGCTCAGACATTTTTGAGCTTGTAAACCCTTTTTGTACTAAGTTTGAGATTATGGCATACTCCTTCAATTGAATAAAGCAGCACTCCTCTTCCTCAATTTTGTTTCTGTTTCATTCCAGTGGTGTAAGGGCAATCTTGGTTAAATTTCAAGTTTCTCAGTTTTTAGATGTTTTTACATTTTTGGATACCCTTTTCGTCATAATGAAATTCCCAATTTATGGTTTTTATTTTCTATTTCTGGGTGGAAAGATATTACAGTTTTAGTTTCCTAGATTTGCACCTAAAAATCTTCTGAGTTAGATTTGAGGCACTTAGAGTTCCTGGATTGGCCCCAAAACTTGCCAAAATCAGTGTAGCAAATTTCAAGCGCGTTCTTGACTTTGAGACCTTTCCAACGGTTCAAACGGTTTGCGAATCGGAGCCCCATATCAAAAGTTATGGCCCCGGAAAGTTGGCACACTTTCTAGAAGATACAATTGCAAATATTCTTTTGAAATTTGAACTTCAAGTTGTAATTTTTCGGCGCCAAACCACCTAAACTCAAAATTGAATGTTGTTTTGGCTCCAAACTAAAGGGGAGCTCTATTTATGGGCGGGTTTCTAATTTTTGGGTAACTTTTTGGGGACAAGCTCGCATATTGCGAAAGGGTGATTATGTAGCTTTCTATAACTTGCATGTGTTGTAGAACTTCAAGATTGGAGATCCTCTGCATGTAAGAAGCTCCATCTTTCTGAATAATAAAATTATTCTCTTGTTTGTGGGTTATTTTCTAAGTCTCAAGTTGTGCCCTCATCACTGTTGCAATTTTAGTTTGATGTTATATTGTGATTTATGTTTTGCAGAATCCTTATTATGTCCTAGAATTGTAATTTTGGTATAGAAAGTTCATAGAATACAAGTTGCATGTTGTATTTAAGTTTGAATATTCATGCAAATTATTCATGTGTTTAGTGTTCATGAGGAATTGTGAAATACCGTTGTTTTCTGAAAGCTATTTTTGGACAAAAACCAGAGTCATCATTAAGTTATTATCAAGTCCTAAAAATCACTTTAAGTAATATTTTTCATTTCAGTCATCTTTCTCTATCCCTTTCCTCAGGAGAATCTTTAGAATAGGATCAACCATTTGGAGAACTAGCTCACTCCAGAGATTCCTTCTTTGTTCAGATCACCCACATCTGAAGAAGGTTTCCATGTTTTAGTAGATTGTTGAATCTTGCATTCAACAGAGTGCAAATCTAATTGACAACAATTTTTGGCATGCCTGGTGGGACTCTGAAAGTTATTTCCAGAGTAATTTTAACATTTTTAGTTTTCTATTTGGCGTATGCAATAGATTTTCCAGCCTTTTGGAGGCTCATTACAATATACCTGGTGACTCTGATTATGTTTTTGCGTGCTATTGTAGTCTACACATGAAAAAGATACAAAAAAGGTCAAGTTATGTACCCTTCAAGTATCGAGAGTTGTCCCCATCATGAAGAAGAAGTAGAATAGAAAGGAGGATTTTTGAAGCACCCACAAGATCGAAGTCGACACCTCCTATTTTCAATTCCTTGGTTTTATCATGAGGAGTACTGGTTCCAATTTCACAAGTACCGCCAATGGCAGCACCAAGGCAACACCCATTCGCGCCCTTCAATGGAGGTACCCCATTAAACATTATTCAACATGATGACATCCTAGTTGCATCCCTTAGAGGTCTGCCATACTTCACCACACTAGTTGAGCACATCCGTAATGTAGCCACGTTATGCTCAGTGCATAATATCATGTAGGAAAACATTGCGTTAGGGCTGCTAGATGCATCACTCAAAGGAAAAGCATTACAATGGTTCAGAGGCCTTGCAACCAACTCAATCATGACATGGGATGTGTTAGGTAATGGTTTATATCAACATTTTGCTGATAAATCTGACTTGTCTTTATTAGAGCAGTTGAACACCATTCAAAGGGTGCCACACAAGCACTTGGCCGACTTCAACTACCGATTTTAGAGAACCTGGGACAGGATTCCTGCAATGGTAAAACCTTTACTAGCACATGCTTTTCTATTTTACTTAAATGCTTTGAATAGTAAAATTGTAGTCATGACTCAGTCTATGGGTGGGCTTACGCTCCCTAACACCTATAATATAGCCATTAACGCTGAAAATTGTCTCATCCAAGATGGAGACATAGCTCCTAGACCTCCTATGACTTTATTTTCAGAAATACAGCCACCTATCGCTATTGTTGTACCTCCCTTGGCTGTTGTCCCACCTGTTCTAGCGATAGGATATCATAACATAGCCCAAGAAGTTGTTGTACTAGCCCCAAATCAAGAGATGCAAGAGATTAAAAGCCTATTAAAGACCTTTGGGAATGATCTCATGACTATTGAAAAGCATGTTGGTCAAGAACATAAGCCTTATCAAGCCCCTTATCAACAAAACCAATAGAATAGACCCGCTTTTCAAAATGATTATCAAGCCCAAAGAAGGAATTTTAACCCTAGGCCATTCTAGCCATACAATTCAAACACAGCCAATTCGTCAAAGGAACTTGTGCCACAAAATAAAGTTGCTCAGGATTGCGATTGGTGTTATCCATGCAATCAACCCCATAACCAATCAGCGTGTGCCAATGGAATGAGAAATCAGGCTTTAATGGTTCAAAATAGCTATGCTAGTTCAAAAAATGTCGCAGATCAAAATCAAGAACAACAAGATAATGTGGAAGTTGTCTTGCCAAACTGGAAAAGCTCTGAATTTTGTAGCGTGAATGGCCAAAGTCAGCAAAATTCTCCTATTTCGCTAATACCGGGTCAAAAAAGAGAGCTATGGACCCAGGACAACAAGCTGGAAATTCACAACAGCAGCTTATAGATAATAAGCAACCTATTTCATTAGATGTTAACACTACAGCGCAGCCTAAGGTGCAAATTCTGCAAAGAGGGCAAGAGATACTCAGCAAGGAGTAGTCAAGAATGCATTTGTAGCCTTTGTAGAGGTAGAACGATGATGTCACAAAAAACCAACAAAAGGTAAATTCTTCATCATTTAATATTGTTGAGCATCTCAAGAAAACCACTATCAATATGTTGATGTTAGATGCTTTACACCTTCTAGGTTAGAAAGGTTTACTACAAGAAGCTTTGGCTGAGTTGTCTATTTTTGACAACGCTAATCAAGTAGTTGCGAAGGTCGTGCTTGCTAATGACCTGGAGGATAAAAATGAACAAAAAAGCAAAGAGGTAAAGCCCCCTCTGTTCTATTTAAGTCTGATCATTGGTGATAAAATTGTTCATAATTGTATGGTTGATTATGGTGCTAGTAGTTTAGTCATGCCTAAGAATTTAGCTGATACATTAGGTCTTGTCTACGAGCCTAATCCTCAAAAAGGTGTAGTTCAATTAGATGGGTCTATTGTTAAAACTGCTGGTATTATCAAAAATTTGGCTCTTACCTTGCACACATCCCCGAGTTTTGCTATTCATCAAGATATACATGTCATTGACTTGCCGTCAAACTTTTCCATTTGTCTCTTGAGGGATTTTATAGCCAAGTTGGGTGGGTTTTTGTCTTTTGATTGGTCTCATTTGTTTTTTAGAAAAAGGTATGGTACGAAAGTGACCATAATTTTTTAGCCTCTCACCAAAGATCATATCGAACCATACTCACCAAATCCTATAAACACTAACCTCTACGCCACCTCTGCACTAGAGGAGCAAACCATGACCTCAGACTATAGCACCCATGTAGACAATATCAATCTAGATGAATGGGTAGCTGAAGATCATGAGCTTGATCCGTTTCAGCACATAGATGAGATAGGATTAGGATTCTATATGATTTGAGAGCTTGATTGCAATATGCCTAATCTTTGTAAAGAGGAAGAATTGTCTATAGAAATATGGAATAAGCTTTGGAAGCTTTACTTTTATGGTTCGAGAAGTAGTATTGGTGTCGGGGGTGGAGCTATGTTGATATCACCCGAAGGAGATAAATACTTTTCATCTTGCAGATTTGCTTTCAACTGTTCGAATAATACAATTGAGTATGAAGTGTTGGTGCATGGTCTTGAATGGGCCTGCAAATGAGGTATTAAATGCTTGTAAGTTTATGGTGATTCAGAATTAATTGTAAATTAGGTCAGAAATTTAAATGCTACCAAGAATGATTTGCTTAAGAAATACAAGCATCGTGTATGGGATTTAATGGAGGATTTTGATGCTTTTAATATCATGTCAATTCCTCATAATCAAAATAAGCATGCCGATAGGCTCACTTCCATAGGAGCTCAGTTTGATATTCCCAAGGAGATTCATAAAGTAGAGGCATGTCAATACGTGAAAAAAGTGGTCAGACCTTCTGTACTTGACAATAATGTGAGCTAGTAGGATTTTGATAGCGATGAGCAAATCATAAATTTCTTGATTGCTGAAGCTGAATTTGCAGATGGAAACCAATAAAAATGGCAGTAACAATATGAAGATCATATTGTGCAATTAAAGACAAACAAGCTTCCAAAAGGATTGGTGACCTTGGAATCTATGTTCAACTCAGATGACCAAGTGCGTAAAGACAAATGCAGCTTGACTGTTAAAGAAGAGCATTATGCAACCATTGAAATCTTCAAAGGAAAGCTTCTCAAGCTGGGAAAGGTATGTAGTCAAGATGAAAAATAAGCGTTTATTCTGTTATATCCAAAATTTAGTGACGTTTTCACTTGGGAGTATAAGGATTTGAGGGGTTTTAACGCAAAACTAGCCCAGCATACCATTGAACTTGAACCTGATGCAAAACTAGTAAGGCAGAAACAGAGACCACTTAATCCCAAATTAGAGCACCTTATGAAGGCTGAACTGAATAAGCTAGTTGAGAGTGGTATTATTTTTCCTATCAAACAAACCTCTTGGGTATCAAATCTAGTACTAGTCAAGAAGAAAAGTGGGGAAATCAGATTATGCGTCAATTTTTGAGATTTAAATAAAGCATCACTGAAAGACCATTACCCACTCCCTTCTATGGAGAAAATTTTACAAGTAGTTTCTAATTCTGATAGATTTTCTTTGCTAGATGGTTACTCAGGTTACAACCAGATTCTGGTGAAGCAGGAAGATCAGTTCAAAATAACGTTTACAACTAAGTGGGGCACAATGGCCTACAAGAAGATTCCTTTTGGCTTATCTAACATTGGAGCAACTTTTCAGCATGCGATGGATATGGCCTTTCACAGCCTGATGAACAAGTTTGTTTTGGTCTACTTAGATGATATTACTATTTTTTCCAGAAATGCTAGCGAACACCTTGATCATTTGGAGTAGATTTTTTAGAGATGCAGAGAGCTTAGATTATCTCTTAATCAAAAGAAGTGTATATTTTTAGTGCACAAAGGAAAGCTACTTGGACACATTGTTTCAAAGCAAGGAATTTCTATAGACCCTGAAAGAGTCTCCGTAATTCTTGAATTGCCATTACCATCTCACAAGAAAGGCTTGCAAAGCTTTCTTGGAAGGATAAATTTCATCAGGAGGTTCATACCAAATATTGCAGCTTTGTTGTAGCCTCTCACTTCTATGCTTAAGAAAAATATGCCATTCAGTTGGACCAAGGAAGGTAGGAAGAGCTTTGAGAAGATTAAAGAAGCTCTCACAGTCGCTTCCACTTTCATTAATCCAAACTTTGACAAAAACTTTATTTTGTTTGTTTTTGGAGGAGTAGATACAGTTTTAGCTATGTTATGCCAGCAAAATGAGGAAGGCTTGGAGTAGCTTGTTGCATTTTCAGCCAGGTGTTACACGATTACGAGGTAAAATACTCTTTTGTTGAGAAGCATGTTTTTGTTGTTGTGAGAAGTTTAAAGAAATTTAGGCATTTTCTATCCAACAACAAGATTCATTTGCTAGTAGCTCATTCAATGGTTAAGGATTTTTTGCTTAACAAGGATATTAATGATAAGCATGCTGGTTGGATTACCAAGGTAATGGAATTGGATGTTGATATAAAAGTAACCAAGCTCATTAGAGGCAAAGGTTTATGTGAACAGATTGCTGGTAATGAGGACATCAACTTAAAAGAGGCTGCAAGTACATAAATAGTGCTAAATAATGATGTTGCAGGTGTTGTTTGAATGTTTCCTGCTACATGGTTGTAGCAGATGATACATTATTTGCAAACTGGTGTGTGTCTTGAAGGCTTAGACAGAGCAAAATGAAGGTATTACAGATTACAAGCCATTCCTTATGCAATCATTGATGACATTCTTTATAGGAGAGATTTCCAAGGTGTTTTATTGCATTGTATTCAACTTGATCAAGTTGAAAAGATTTTAGCAGAGTTTCATGATGGACCTTCAGGAGGTCACTTTACTGCAAGAACAATAGCTCTAAAAATTATGCAAGCTGGTTATTACTGGCCAAATTTGTTTAAAGATGCTATTGCTTGGGTCAGAAAATGTGAGAAATGTGCTTTATTTTCTAGAAAATAGAGGTTTGCACCGCTGCCCCTGCATCTGATTCATGTAGAATAGCCCTTTGCTAAGTGGGTTTTGATTTTATTGGTCCTATCAATCTGCCTTCAATCATGGGTCATAAGTGGATTCTTACTGCCACATATTATTTTACAAAATGGACTGAAGTTGTTGCTTTAAATGAAGCAAAGGAGACTTCAGTGCTTAACTTCTATCAAGATCTCATATCGAGATTTGGTGTTCCAGACTCAATCATTTCTGACAAGGGTTTGGCTTTTATTGGTTTGAGGATTTCTAACTGGTCAGTTAGAAATAATATTTATTTGAACATGTCTTCCAATTATTATCCACAGTGCAATGGTCAGGCGAAATCTACAAATAAGAATCTGATTTGAATAATCAAGAAGATTGTTGAAGATAATCAATGGGCATGGCACAAAAAGCTGAAGTTGGCTCTATGGGCTGACAGAATAACCCCTAAAAGGGCCACTGGTTGTTCACCTTTTGTTTTAACTTATGGTAAAGAAGCTAAGTTACCTGTTTCAATTGAATTGCCAACTTTAAGTTATGTTAAAGAACTAGAGTTGTTGAATGAATAGCCTCTTGATGTGAGATTTGCACAACTGGTAGAGTTGGAAGAAACTAGAAGGGAAGCTCTGAGGTAGCTGGAGATACATCAAGCTCAAATGAAGAATTATTTTGATAAGAGGGAAAGACCATGTGATTTCATTGTTGGAGATCTGGTTTTCAAGTGGAATGAATTTAAAAGTAGACCTGGACAACATTCCAAGTTCGATGCAATCTAGGATGAGCCTTATGTGATCACAGAGTGCAAAGAACACAACGCATTCAAAATTTCCAAGTTGACTAGCGAGGTGCTGTCTATCCCAGTTAATGGGATCCACCTCAAGTATTGCCTCTGAGATAAGTCCTATCTCGTAGTTAGATAGAGTAGTATTGCAAATAAGTGTGTTCTGAACATTTGCTTTCAGTAGTTTTACTTTCCCTAAGCACTGCTACACATGTTCCATTGGCCATCAGGGCCTATTAGTTTACTTTCAGTTATGTTTTGGCTCTTTTGTTGTTGTTTGAAGTATTGTTGTGAAAGTTCTGAGTTTCAAAAGGGGGGCAGATTTGACTCCGCACCCAATGGAGTGTTTTAAGGCCACTGATCTATGCTTAGCAGGCAAGCATTTAGCGGAAATTGCCAAAATGTTACCAATTTTTTGCCATAGCTCGATTGGTGGAGTTGGCTGAACATTGTTATATCGTAAAGTAAAATTACAGTTATTTTTGAATTGTGCTTAAGTGTTGTTTGCACTGCATTCATTGTTCATTAAGTGACAGTTGAGCATTTAAAAGATGGACCTAAGTTTTAGAAGTGCTATTCAAATTTTTACAATTAAATGAAGTACATAATTGAGCATATAAACAATAAAGCATTGTAAATGCTTTCATTCATTTCATGAAGTGATTCATATTTACATAGTTTCATTTGATTACAAGAATCCAACTGATAATACAACATTGCATTGAAATGCATTAGATGGAATCAAATATCCACACAAGCCGTGGATGGGACTGTCACAGTGCATCATTAATAGCACACTACACTATGGAAGATGCAAAAGAGGAAATCACATAAGTAATGACATAATCATTATTGCCTGATTGGCCAATGGTTGATGTTGAAATGGTGCATCTTTGTCTTCTCGAGCTCCATTGACCTGTAAGAGAAAAGATGGGGATGTCAGAGGCTCCGATTATGAAGACACCTATATGAATCACCAACAATAATGCACTTTGTTGTTCATAAAACATTGAAATAATCAAGAAAAGTAGAGAAGAAATGAGCTAAAGCAGAAACATCAATGATCATCATATCTTTTTTTTATGCTAACATTGTTTGTTTCCTTGTGCAGGTATAGGGAAAATCATGATGTTGTTAATTATTTGAAGACCAACCATGTGGAGAAAAATGGGCTCCCATAAGGGTAGAGCTTGGCATGCTGCCCTTTTTCATTACAAGTGGTCTTATAAGAGATTACATCATCATATTCATCAAGAAAAGAAATGATATACAACTGAAAGAGTTAAACATAGTTATCTACCAAGCTATTAAACCAACTGTGCATTCATAACAATTAAGTAGATGCTTTCTGAAAGCTATAGGTGAACAATGAGTTTGACCTGCTCAATTAGTTCAGCTGAGTACATTTATATCAAACATTGTTGTATGGTTCACGTTCTTTGTCTATAGTGTTATTTTTTCATCATGATCATATGTCATGCAAGGTTCAGTTCATCAGTGTTCTTTTTCACAACCAAAGACAGTGAACAGGCATACATTATGCCTTAATGAAGAGATTTGTTTTAATTTTCATCTTAGAAGAGAATAGATTTATAGAACAGTTTGTTAAGTGGAGCATAAAAATGCATGAAGAGTGCCAGGTTGAAGCCCAAGAGCATGAGGGGACAGACATTACATTCAAATGGTAAATGAGCAGTCAGTTCTAGTTTGGCTGATAATACAAATACAACATTAGGAATTACAATGTGAAATGATTGTTCCAAAATGACTAGAAATGACAAGCATAATAGAAAGGTGTTTTTGAAGTGTTAGCCGGCTGAAACAATCAAATAAGATGCAGTCCATAGAACTACATTGTTTGAATTAAAATTTATTCATAAGTACAAGAATAGAAGCAAGGGTTTTCTGTGGATTAAATATGTGGCCCTTCATTATATATAGTGTGCACTGAGATAAAACAAGTGAAGGGTTGTTTGAGAGTAATTATGTGGATGAAAAATCATAAGGGACTGACAAAAGTGCTTCTAAAAGTTCCAATTTAGCTATAAGAGAAAACACAGTTTATAGAGCTACAATACTTTAATCAAGATCTGTGCATAAAATCAAAACGGAGTTGAGATACCAATTAGTCTATAGACTCAGTCAAAAGGAATTCTATGTGCATGAAAGAAAAAAACATGAACTTGACATTTAGAAATGTAAACAATAGATACATTTCCAACATTTCACAAATCCATGTTAGGGTTTTCGATAGAATGTCAAAGAAAAGCACCAACCATCTTGGGTCAAGCCTATAAATTGAATGCAAGATGAATACATTTTTTTTCCCATACACCCACATTTGGGGTTTGATTTTAAATATAGAGGTTACAACTTGCAGTGATAACCCATTTGAGGTTTTTTATATGAAATAACAAGAACAAAAGTAAATCTTAATGGCGCAAGTCAGTTTTATAGGCCATGTTCAAGACAAGCAGATTTAATGAAATTTCCAACTTACCCATGCAGGGGTTTTCAACAGTAAGGAGAAGGAATGTGTGTGTAATGCATAGTGTTTCTATGGACATGCTGTAACACAACAAGAGATGCACCAAGAGGGACATGCTTCAGGATTTCAAATGCTTATATAGAAAAGACTTAGAAAACATAATGCCATGGTGAGTTCGACCCAACTTAAAATAGCAATATAAATTTTTGTTTGTTGTTTTCGAAGTATACCCACATTGGGGTTCCAATTTAAGCATATAGATTTTCACCATTTCCAGATTACCTGTATGGGTATTTTATCATAAGAGCAAGGTAAAAATTTTGTCATATTTACAAGATAAGCAACAAAATAGAGATGGAAATCATAATGGTCGAGCTCTATGAGAGAAAGTATTAGAGTAAGGTTGTTGTCTTCGGAATAACAAATACCCATATCTAGTTTTGTATTGAAGAGTATAAAAATATGAATTTCCTTTGGTGGGTCGAGCTTCAAAATGGAGAATAACAGTTTTCATTCAATACCCATGAGAGGGTTTGAGCTAGAATACAATTTTTTTATATATATCCACATCGTGTTGCTATAGGAAAAACAAAATGTTGTGTTTTCTTCAAAGTAATTTATAAAGAAATTCATTCTATGTATGAGTATGGCGTGGTCAGCCATTGGAGCTCTCGACTTCAAGATTAGAGCTATATCTCATGGTGGCCAGTGAGGACAAAGAACACGTAAATAACAAATATAAGCACAAAGATTATAAACAAAGGCATTATAAACTATCTTAGCCGCAACTACAGACCAAGAAGCTCACCTTGTGTAGAGAGAAGAAGACAAAATCCATGAGAAATCTCTCTCATAGAGCTTTTAGATAAAATACCCAAGCTCATACAAGTCGTCCCAGAAGAACAAAGTTACAAGAATGTAAAAGAAAATCAGGAATAAAGCATGAACAGGCTGCGGCCTCAATGGCTTTACTTACTCTTTGAATGAAGTAAAGAACTGAAATAACAAGTGAATCAAGCTTACCTAGTTAGAACTCAACTTTCAGAAGGCAAAAGTGAAGACTCGTGAGCATGTAAATTATAGTTTGAGCTCAATCATGGTGGCGGCGCTATCCTTTCAGCTAGAGCAAGTTTTTTCCAAATGATGATAGCAAAAAATGAAATCATTTTTAGGGTTCGACCTTTTTGTCTCATGGCCTAATCAAGCCAACATTATAATTGTCTAAAATATTCATAATTTTCAATGGCATGTGGGAAATTCGAATTAGGGTTACCTCACATTATGAATTCAAAGTCTGAAGTTTAATATTTGAAGGGGTAGAACTCTAATATGCCTAAGTCAAGCTTTGAAGAGTGATGGAGTTATTTTCCTCAGGCTTAGGGTTATTTGTTAATATAGGGGGGCTGAACTTGGAGAGATTTATGATTAGTGATGCCTTGGTGAAGAATAGACAAGTGGAGATATCTTTTATTTTAGTTAATTTTGTGAGGAATCAATAAGAGTTGTAAAATCATTGCACATTTGACACTTAGGGTTTTTGTTTGCAATTAATTTTAGAGAAATCAATTAAGGATATTGATGTGAGGATAATATGCATTGATATATTTTTATGATTTTTTAAAGAAAATCAATGCATTGTAATGTAGAAGTAAGGTTGTATTTCTTTTTTGCAAAATATTTTGCAATCTTTAATTGCAAAAATAGACAAATTGTAAAATCCGCAGTGATGTAAAGCAGAATCATAACGCAATCTTCTATAAATTGTTTTATGATTTCTTGCTATTTTTAGCAGATTATATTGACTTTTTCTCTTGGTTGGATTTGATTCTCATCTTGGAGAGATAAGGTGTTTTTCTAGCTTTAAAAGCATATTCAACCTATTTTAGAGGCTTTATAGTTTGATCATAAAAGCAGTGTGCTTTTTTCTGCTTTTAGTCAATTTTTGAGACAGTTTGAAGCTTTTTTCCTTGAGCTTCTTTGTGAGCTCAGATTAGGGTTTCTTGGAGATATATTTTTGAAAAATACTTAGTCTTTCCTCTTCTTCTGAGTTCAGATTTCAGTTTCTTGCTCATAGACATTTTTGAGCTTGTAAACCCTTCTTGTACTCAGTTTGATATTATGGCATACTCCTTCAGTTGAATAAAACAACACTCATATTCCTCAATTTTGTTTATGTTCTAGTTTTAGTTCGATGTTATATTGTGATTTATGGTTTGCAGAATCCTTATTATGTCCTAGAATTGTAATTTTGGTACAAAAATTTCATAGAATATAGGTTGCATGTTGTATTTAAGTTTGAATCTTCATGCAAATTATTCATGTGTTTAGTGTTCATGAGGAATTGTGAAATATTGTTGTTTTCTGAAAGTTGTTTGTGGAAAAAAAACTAGAGTCATCATTAAGTTATTATCAAGTCCTAAAAATCACTTTAAGTAATAGTTTTCATTTTAGTCATCTTTCTCTATCCCTTTCCTCAAAACAATCTTTAGAATAGGATCAACCATTCGGAGAACCAACTCACTTTGGAGGTTCCTTCTTCGTTCAAATCACCCACATCTGAAGAAGGTTTCCATGTTTTAGTAGAATGTTGAATCTTGCATTTAGCAGGGTGCAAATCTAATTGACAATAATTAAATTATAATATAATATACTATTATATTATATTATATTATATTGTAATATAATATATAATAATATATATGTTATAATATAAAAACCCTCACACCTTATAAGTCGGGTCCTTAGACTAGACCAAATAAAAAAAGAAACATAAACTAAATGAATATCCATTTGTTATGTATTAAAATCACAAAAAGGAAAACCCGAGAGTCATTTTCATTGTGTTTTACATTGTGTGTGTGTTGGAGCAACTGAGTGACAAATATTCATTTCTCCTTGGTTTTTTTGCTCAAATCACCAAAAAATCATAGAAATGTATAAATTTTAATGTTTATTTCCAATTTTATTTTAGTTTGGCATTCTTTTCTAATAATTTTAGTCAGAAATAGGTTTTTGAATAGTATTTTTTTTGTTTTAAAATGATTGTTAATTTTTAAAAATTTCATCATCAAATAGGCTTTAGAATGGTTGATCCCAACTCTGGTCAAGATGAAAGCCCTACAAATCCTCCTCTACCACCAATTTCTCCATTATAAGATGTGCCCCTAAATCCATAAATCTATCCATAGGAATTTAAATCAATTGAGAAATATATGTTGAATTTATGAGACACTCCATGAGCTCTTTGAGATGAAAAACACTTTAGAAAAAATCATTTTGAATGTTGAAACTCTCACAAACCAACATGATAGGTTTCCAAAGTGGTGAGAGTCCCAAAGGAAACATTATGCCAATGGATTATCATATTTTGAAGTGAGGTAAATTGGTGTTAGAAAATCCCAATTAGCTCATCTATTCATCAATCCCAAAACAAGACAACCTGTAGATGTGCAAAAGCCTAAATTTTCAACTAAATGGTGCACACATAAAGGTATATTAGATAATTTCTAGGAATGTTGGTGGATGTTTTTTGATAAGCCACACAAAAACATCTTGATGTCCCATAGTATTTTCTACAAAAATTATATGCCTAGTTTGTCCTAGGGAGGCATTTCAATTACTTTGATATGTGATATTTTCAAGGTGTGGGTAGAGGAATGCCTCAAGATAGACCCAAAGCACATAGAGTCACCCCACTTCTTCTTGCTCCACCTATTGTTTACCCAACTCTAGTACCTTCCTAATATTGTTGTAGATGTTGGGAGTCAAAGAATTTTTTCCATACATGCATTGGGCGACCATTTGATCATGTAGAGCTCACATGTTGCATAACCACATGACAGTGCATCCCATCATGATGGTGATGCACTTTCTACATCAGTTACTATTGGTACACCCTCCTCTTCAACATATATTTGTGTGCCCCATTACTACATTATATGCCAAAAAATATGTTTGGGTCCTCTTTGATAGTATAGTGAAGCTCCAATGGACACATTTGACTATGAGGTCCATGATATGTCAGATGTAGGATTTGAGAGAGCATGAAGTGGACCAATTCTAAGAGAGACATCTGGTGGAAGAGATGATATGGAAGCATTGGTAAGACTAAAAGTAATTTCATAGTGTGTTTTTATCTTTTCTTTCATATTTTATGAGAGATATTAGTACTAATATATGTTTATGTTCTAAAATCTTTAATAGTTTCTAATAGAGGTCCAAATTTCACAGGTGTAGGAGGTTACTCAATTGATCATTTGATTTGTCCTAGAGACTTAGTATACGATATCATTTAAATTGTTATTTATATGTTAATTTTTGAAATCCATTATGTTTAAATACATGTACATAGATTGATAAACTAATGTAATTTTGTCTTTTTATGTAGCAACCTAGTACTTTTATAGCCATATTGAATGAGACTAACACATTGGAAGATGCATCATAATAGGTATATGTTTTTTTATTTATTCTCGATATTATGATTATATGTGCATGTGCATTTAAATTTTGTTACATTCTTGTTGCTTTCTAAATAGGAAACTATCTTAGTTGCTTCATCCATCATGAGCTCGTCTAGTGTACAAGCATCACAACAGCTATGTGTTCATTTTATATTACAGATATATACGTTTAGATAGGAGTAGATATATGTTTAGTAAATATGATTATTTTTCAACAATTTTATGTTAATTCATATCAATTTTATTTTACCTTCTATACTCCTTGGCCTGATTTAGCAATGTGACAAATGTGGGACCATTTCATTATACGAGTGTTGTGCAATTTTCGCACACACGCCCCATTGAAAGTAGGGACCTCCTTTTTTTCACTCTGATTTCTGGTGCTTTGGCCCTTTGGTTTTGAGGATTTATTTTCTTTGGCACATGCTTGAATGGTTATTTTTCTTGCATTGATGACTCCTTTATGCTACTTATTGAAACTATTAAGTTTTAAGCCATTTCTAGGTTTTCCTTTGATTTCAAGATTTTCCTCCTCTGACAGAATTCCCTGGTTTCCTTGAAAATCTGGCGAGGAGGAACTTACGCTGTGATCCAGGGATTCTAGTCCTCCACAGAATTTCGTGTCAGTCAAATTTCTCTGAAATTCGTATAACCCATTGAATTTCCGGATTGCGTTCTAACCTGTCTTATCGATGAAGTTAATGCTTGGTAGTATGATTTATGTGGCAAGTATTTAGGTGGCTTCTTGGGAAATCATGTGTTATTGAGCTTTCAACATTTTCTCTCTGTTGCTTTTATGATCTTAGTCCTAGGCGTTTTGAGTTTTGGCAATTTGATTGGTTGGTTTCTAGATTCGATAATAGATTTATTACATTGTCATTGCGGCTATTGCTAGGGTGTCCAAGTTTGTTATCAATCTCCTATGAACATAGATTTTCTTAATCCATGGTATGCAACTTTTTCCTACCTTTTGAATGATGAATAAGTGTGAGGTTTTGATGTTTCAAATGCATTTGGGGCTCAAATTTCATAGGTCTAGCATTGATTTTTCCAGAACTAGGGTTTGCTTTGTTTTCTTTGTTGAATCTTAGAACCCAATTGAGATCCCTGGTCAAGTCAGTAATTTTTGCAGTGCCAAGCTCTCCCAAATCACTCTTTCAGGCTCGACCCATGAGTAATTTTGTTGCAAATTAGGGTTTTAGGTGTTCGCTTGATTGAAGATGATTCCCTAAGTGATTTCATGAGCCTATCTTTGATTCATTAGCTGGTAGCTCACTTAGGTATGTTCCAAACACTTTATCTCGAGCTTAACTAGATAATTGAGCTTAATTTAAGGTTAACTCAAGCTCATTCACTGCCTTCATGTTGGAGATTTCACAATTATGACCTAGGGCATCACCAATCTTCACCAATTTTCCTTGAGGAATGTTGAAAATCAATAGATGAATAATGAGAGACTCAAAGTAAATTAGATTCGAACCCAGAGGTCTCAAATTTTGTAATCATTTGATTCTTCTGGGTGAAATCGTGGGAAGTGGTAGCTCTTAGGATTTCAAGACCTTCATGGAATTCATACACCCTCAAAATTTCCTAATTTCTCTTGTGCCTCCTTGTTTTCCTGGTGTGTGCAAAAGCCCAGAATTTTGCATACCTTGCGGATTTCCTTCCAGGGTAGATTTTCCCAAAATGACTTTGCAATACAAAGAATTTGAGAAACGAATGAATTTAATGTTGTGCACTTGGATCTTATGGGTGATATTGATAATTTAAATGATGTTACATAATTTCCTTTCATGTTGTGATTATTGAACTAATGACTTTTGTGCTTGATCGTTAAAATTTTCTTAGCTAGGAATTTCCCAGAATTCCTCTCTGGCCAATTTTCCATGGATTGCTCAAAATATTGAATATATAATGATTGTGTTTTATGATTTATTTGAAGGTTTTTTTCATGATTTTGATGAATAAGTTGCTCATGGGTGACTAATCTTGATTCTAATATTATAAAAGGATTTATTATGATTTTTTTTGCTAAATGCAGGCTGAATCAAGTAAGACAATAGTTGAGATGACTAGGGACAAGTAGACTAGTCAAAATGTTGAAGGGTCTGCTATCTCCAAGACAAAGAGGGTCAAAATGGATATAAAGAGTAGGATCTTGGAAAGCAAGTTGACTTCCACTGGTCAGAGGTCACTGATACAAATGTTGGTCTATGGGATTATGAGGAATTCAAGGCAAGGATGGCAGCAAAAAACCTTCCCTTGTTGGCTAGAAGGATATTGGAGTTAGGGTTGGCCTATGTAGCTGGATTCCCTCCTATGGTTCAATTCTAGGAGTTGGTGTTTGAATGTGCTAGACATTATGACAGGGGCACAGAAAGGATAGTTGGACCTCAAGGAAGAATAGTGGAAAATCATAACCCTGTGTCTATAACCCAGACCTTTGGCATGCCTAATAGGTCTCATGTGATGGGTTTTGATATAGACATAGCGAAGAAGTATTATGATGAAGACATCATCAAATCACAACAAGTCATTAATTCATGGCTAGAGAAAGCCAAGTCTCACTTCTCCAAGTTTCCCAAGCAACTATTATGAGCAAAATTCAAAAAGGAATTCTATGATGCTATCACACTCCTTAGTAGAGTAGTAGGATTGAAGAGTGCAGGAGTGTTTGAAAACTAGATGTTCCATGTCATTGTGAGGATGGAGAAAAATATTGACTACTATTGGGTAGGGATTATAATTGTAATGATACATGAACATATGTGCAATGTATTGTAGACAAAGACCTTCAGAATGACTTCTCACTTGGTCTATGTGCTTGCAAGGTTCCATCCATATAAAGGACTAAGTACAAGGGGCGTATTTCAGTGAGATGTGATATATGAGGTGTACCCAAAATTACACTTGGGTAGCACAAGTTATAAGAGGGTGAATGACACATTCACCATGTACATCACTAGGCTATTGTAGGGTGTAGAGCATGTTCAGATCTCAGACAATGCCAAGGAACTAATGAAGAGGTTTGGAGCTTGGTTTATCCAGTTCCCCAACTTCTTATACATTATAATAGATGGTTGTCAGAGAGCTTCATATAGACTCCCTAGATATCCCACTGATCACATTATACTTCTGGAAGTCACAAGACAAATCTGTGACTTTGATTCAATTTTCAAGAAGGACAAACATAAGACCTGATTTGGTGGTGATTTTCCTTTGAGAATAGGCAGTAATGAAGCTTTCCCTTCTATTAATTCAGCCCATGATTCTGATGAATAAATGAGGACTTTGGGTCTCTCTTTCCATTCGAAGAGATCCAAATTTGATAGGACTAGTGAGGCACAAAAGAGTGATAGTAGGGAATACAACCATAAGGATGATGTAGAAGATTATTGGGTTAATAGAAATGATGAATTTGAAGTAAGAAAGAAGAAATTCTTCAAGCTGCCAGTGAACTTGGTCTAACTATACAACATAAAGGCCATTCCTGATCAAATTGAAGATGATGGAGATTTGATTCAGAGTCATGACTATGAGCCTGTGAAAGACAAACCAATAGGAGAGATACACTGGCTAGAGGAAGAGAAGATAAAATTAGAGTAGACCATGACTCCAGTGATCAAGTACACCAAGTTGTGGCTCAAACACAATATTTGGGAGTTAAAGAGTATAGGTGTGCATTGCACCTATGATCTAATGGGAGACTTGGAGTCTCATTCCACTTCTGAAGAGTCTATTGAGCATGACCCTAAGGGTAAGGCTAAGGTGAGCTCTCCTTTCAAGATAAAGATTAAGGATGCTCAAGCAAAAGAAGCAGAAGCAGTAGAGAAGCAAAGAAGACCTATTGTTAAGAAAAGAAAATATATTTCAAAGACAAAGAAACATGCAAAAGGAGAAGCTGGGGAAGAAGGAAAAGATGATAGTGCTTCCATGCCTAAGAGAAGAAGAATAGTGAGATTGTCTCAAAAGAGGAAGGAATCTTCCAAGGAAGGGGATGAAGCTAGCCCACCAGTAGTGAGTGTGAAGATTTCAAGGGAGAATACATAGGTGTACACAAGAAGATCAAGAACTCCCTCTCCCAAGGATGGTGTGCCAAAGAAAAGTGTTTGCTTAACTGTCTCTGCCACAGAGCAACATGATGATATCCCTCCTGCTCATGAAACTCATAATGTACTAGGTGAATCCAAGGATGTAGAGGATCACCAAGCTCAAGGAGAAGAAGAATTCCAAGAAGGTTAACTCTACAGTACAGAGGCAGACTTACATAAAATGAAGAAGAGAGACTTACATAGAGAGAGGAAGTTCCAATCAAGACTCCTTCACCAGTGCATGAAGAAGAAGAAGATGATAAGGGAATTCATAAGACTAAAGATATTCTTGAAAAGAAAAAATTGAATGAGGATTTCTCCAAGGTTGAATAGGATGTGGTTTGACAAGGTAATGTGTAGTCAAATTCCACTATTCCTAGTTGGTTAGACAAGGAATTAAAAAGTAAGAAAATTATGGTGGATGATACTCCTCCCAACTGGGATGAACTACTGGCAAACATAGGAAAAGGAAAAGCAAAGAAGAAAGCTAGGGTTATCTCTAGAATTGAGAGAGATGAAGCTAATAACAAGGTGATTCACATTGCCACTCCTGTGCTAGATAAGAATAAAGATGAACTAATTGGTAGAGATTATAGTGTACAAACTATCAACTTGGGACCCACCTCTATGATGTAGGAAGTTGAAGAATTTGAAGGCTCTAGTGCTTCTATCTTGAGTAGATTGAAGAAGAGGTGCAAGCTAAGAAAGATTTGAAGAAGGAGAATGATAAACTAAAGATGTATCTATAGGATTTGATGAAACCCTTGCAATCCATTAGCTCCTCATCGTCTGCTGCAAGTTTTCTACCACAAGAGACAATAACCGAGTTGGAGAAGATGAAAACCACTACACATGCCACAATGAACTAGTTGCGAGGAGTGGAAGCCAAAGGAGATAATTCCATCAAAGATATCCTTTCAACTGGTGGAGATGCTATGAGATCAATAGAGTGGTTAAAGAATGTACTAGCTCAATAAGGAGGATGTGGATCTCTTGTTGCAGAAGGCCAAGACCATCATGGAATACATTGAAGAAAAATTGGTAAGTGATGGAATTCTTCCTTCTTCCAAAGTTGTAGAACCCTAAGAATGGTATGAATTTTTGCAAATAAGGAAAATGGTTTTGAAGAAAGTGCATAAGCAAGGGAAGCAAATTGAGGATACTCTAATTGAAATCTACAACAAGTGCATGCCCTTCTTTGAGGTTATGATAGGAAGAAAAAGGTTTGCACCAAAACATTTGAACTTAGAGTAATTGAAAAAATGGTGGCGTGATGTATATTCTCCAGTCAATGAAGACCTAGTTACCAAACACCAGTTAGATGATGTAGCCACATACATTGCAGTAATGGATAAGTATCAAACCCCGAAGGTGAATTGGGATAAGGTCGTAAAGCAGTCAAGAGAAGACATTAAATCCATTGAAAGGAAAATTAAGGTGCTATTTATTCCACCTATAGCTGACTTGGAGAAGGTATTTCTGATGGTGCAAGATAAAATGGAGTGAGATAAGGACAAAGGGGAGAGTGATTAATTCAAGGCCTCATCGGAATTTGTGTTTCCCCATTATTTATTCTCCATCCTTCACATGCATTGGATCAAACCATGTTGGAGATCCCAGGCTGACCTGGATGGAACACATGCATTTAATGCACACTTTACTTTATTTTTAATTCTTCTTGGCTGACTTGTTTTTTGGGGCCAATTGTTTGTAGCCCTATTTGGGTCGACATAGGATGTAATTTCCATAAATAGGGATGTTTCCTCATTTGAAAGGGATAGATAGATAGTTTTATATTGGAGTGAATTAAGCATTAGAGCAATAAGTTAATAGTTAGGTTATTTCCATGCAAGTGTCATAATAGAAGACTAGAATTATTGCTACTTTGGATGGTTTAATGCAAGTAAAGGCATTGTGATGTAGTGTCCTTCTTGTGTTAGTTTATTTGGCATGGTTCTTGTGATTCTATCTTTTGAAATTGCTTAATCTTAGTGGATATATGTTAGATTTAATGTTAGATGACTTAATGGTGTTTGTGATTTGATTCTTGAAGTGTTGCAACAATCTCTAGTCCATACTTTTTGCAGCTAGTTGGCAGTTGGTTGCTTTGCAAAGTTATCCTGGACTTTGATATTCATTGTGCTTAGTTCAGTTGTGAATGTTTGTTCATTTCAATTGCAATAGGATTGTACTGGATGAATGTTCATGATCTGAAAATATTATGTGCCTTAGAAGATTGCACTATTTTTGTAAGATTTCAGATTTATCTAGGTCAAGCAGGAACTAGTTTATGAGAGATTGGTCCATTTCAAGTATTTTTTCATCTGCATTGTTAATCTTAGGATTAGTGTTAATCTTAGAAATCTCTTTGAAACCTTTATCTTTTGCTATTTCTTTCATTATCTAGGTTAGATTTAGGATTTGAAATATCACCATATTGCTAGATCTAATAAGTTTGAAGATTCAGTATTTGCTTGTAGTAAGGTCCCTTTGTGATTACCAACATTTTCACATTTATCACTAAGTTATTTTTGCATTGTCAAGACCTAACATTAGAGGCCTCGGGGTTATCTCTTTAAGCTTGTTGATAGAGAGTTTCCTTTCAAGAGAGATAGGATAATTGTATATTGTTTGAGTTGTTGTTGTGTAGAAAACACCATCAACAATGACAAATCTTGATCTTCTTAAGGTACAATCATATGCAAAACATCTTACAAAAAAAGAGAAAAACTTGAAGTAAACAAGAATTGCATTATTGATATAATATAGTTCAATATAGTGATATTGATGTTAAATTGATAATTTTTAAATTATAGTATAGAAGTTTCTATTTACTAGTCTATATTGTCAACCATTCACATAATTAATCTAATTTTTGGTTTGAATTGTTATTATATAGGAAACTTCAGATCCACTAAGTTCTTCAAGGAGGATCAATTTTGATGATCCAGCATAATATTAGGATTTGATAGATATTGATGCATTTAGAGATTGATAGACCTTGAGATGGCATATATGCCACAATTTATAAAACTTGTTTAGAGTAGGCATATATTCCAAAATTTGTATATGCACAAACATGATTATTCTACATTTCAATATATAAGAATTGATATTTGATCTAATTTGTTCCTCATGTGCATGTATTTCTACTTTGAAACTTCAAAATGGAATGCATAATTATTTTAGTATGGTTTAAATTTATGATCAATAATATGTTATAGATTAATGAAATTGTATTGTAATAAAAATTATGAATTACAATTGGTAATCCATCTATGTTAGAGTTCATTCATATTAAGGTTCACATACATTACATACCATGAGACCACATTTCTTTGCGGCATTTTTTCAAACAATTCACTTCCTTTCTTGTTGTACCACATTTTTCATACATGTCTATCGAAGCATTTTATCAAACAGTTTACTACCTTTTTGCTATGGCTAAAAGCCTAAAATAGGTGCTTTTGAACAAGCTAGTAGACATTAACAACATAATAGGAATGAATTGAGCTAAGACTACCAATGTGGCTGTAGGAAAATTTTCATAGGGGTACCAACAAAGAGGAAGAGTAATAGAGTTTTCAAATATTTAATTACCTCCATATGTTGCATGTTGAACACTCAATTTGAGAATACACACGATTTTAAGCTCTCTTGAATAAATTTACATTTGATTTTTTTTTTTAACTCTAATGAATTGGGCAACCAATTTTTTTCAAAAGAAGTTAAAATTAATGAAAAATGGTATGAGAAACACTGTATAATATTTGTTGAAAAAAACTATTTAAAAAATGGCTCAAAGAATTATGGTCTCATAGACAAGGAAATAAAGATGAAAAGAGTAGCTTATTATAGTCTTATGGTATTGATTCTTTTTATTGATTAAAAATTTCAAACAAATCCCATACAACTTAATGAAATATATGTCATTACAATGTTCATTCACAAGTAATATAATCATCTTGATAAAAATAAATGTCACTTAGTGGTGCTAAACACTCTATAGAAACCATATGAGTGATGAGCCCATAAAACAAAACCATTAAAACTCAATTCAACATTCATTCCATTAAAATGTTCAAGCTTAATAACATGTCACTATATCCTTAATGTAAAAGGTATAAAACCATCATGAATAAGAATCACTATATTTCAACAATGATACATAAACAAGGACATTATGTACACTACAAGGGTTTGATGCAACCTTGAAATAAAGTTCTTACAACTCAACAAGATACATGTTCATTAGATTGTTAATGTGAAATCTATACAATAATCATGATCAACAAATAAGACATCACTCAACCATGATGCATGAACAAACACTATATATGCGCACTATATGAGTATGATACAACCATTAAACAAATCAAGTACAACTCCATGACATCCATGTTATTTGACCTTCCACATTCAATTTGTATTATCATAATGCACAATAGTGAATGTCACTAACCATAATGCATGAATAAGGAAACAAGGCATATCATATGGGCTTGATGCACACTAGTCATAAAGCACACTTTGCACAAAGGAAATAACACTCATATGATATTGTCATATTTTTCAATCAACCTTGACCCACACCAAACTTGCTATATGAGTTTGATGCAATATTCAAATAATAATATGTAAATGTAATACAAATATATTGTGACCTTCCAAAAAAATCCAACATAAAAAAAAGATGATATATATCATCAATTCCTTCATGCAAATGTCATACAGTTAGGTACAAGAATCAATGTCACTCAACCATAATGCATGAACAAGAAAATTTTAAAAAACATACATAATAATTTGTAATCATAAAATCAAATCCATACAAGTTAGTGACATATATGCTATTAGAAATTTCACTCAAAATTCATAATCATCATGCATGACAAAACACATAAGCAAGCCATAATGAACACTAGTTAAGATGTATGCTTAACAACAAATCCAAAATCACTAGGATGTTGTCATATATGTCAATCAACCTAATGCATATGTTGTACTCCATTTGAACAATCAAAAAAAAGATTCAATGCCATTCAATTATGATGCATAAAAAAATGCATTAGACATGGCATAAAAGTTTGGTGTGTAATGGAAATATAATCTACACCATTTAACCCTAATACATAAGTGCACTTGAAACTAAATGGAATAAATTCCATTAGACCAAACCAACATGCCAATAGACCAAATTGATTCATCATGAAACTAAATGGCATACATGCCATTAGATCAAACCAACATGCATATAGTGTAAACTTGCAAGGTGGTGTAACTTTTGTTCTATTCATCATTCAACCAAACTAACAGTTCCACACATATCCAGATGGGTGGTTTTGCATGAAAACTCATTGAAATAGTTTGAGCTACATTGTACAGGGGAAGTCTCTTAAGAGACCAAAGTGTAAGAAGGAAATTTTTTTTGGCAAGATATTACTCAAAAACCATGGCACTTACAAACATCTCGTCTGAGGCTACATGATCACCTATGGCCCCTCTATAATAACCTATGTCAATTTTTGATATCTCTAAGGCATTTTCTCATGGTTTCATGTTTTTTTAGTTAATGGAAAACAATCATATGCATGTAGTGTGAAATTGCAAGGTTGTGTAACTTTCGTTCTAGTGTTTGTCATGTGATCAAACAAATAGTTCCAACACATCTGTATGGGTTGGTTGATGCTAGGAAATGTTATTTTTTACACCCAAACACATCGAAATAGTCTAAGCTACATTGTACAAACGAAGTCTCTTAAGAGACCCAAGTGCAAAGAGGGAAACAAAATTTGTTGAGCTATTACTCAAAAACCATGGCATTGACAAAAATTATGTTTGAGGCTACGGGATCACCTGTGGCCCCTTTACAACAATCTCTCTTGATTTTTTATATCTCTAAGGCATTTTCCAATGGTGTCAAATTTTTAGTTGATGGAAAAACCATTAGATGCATGTAGTGTAAAGTTGCAAGGTGGTGTAACTTTTGATATATTCATTGTGCGGCCAAATTGATAGTTCCAACACATCTATATGGGTGGATTTATGCTAGTAAAGGTCCTATTTTTCACCCAAACACACCAAAATAGTCTAAGTTAATTGTACCAATGAAGTCTCTTAAGAGACCAAAGTGCAAAAAGGCAGTAAACTTTGACGAGCTATTACTCAGAAATTGTGGCACTTACAAACATTTTTTCTAAGGCTACAAGATCACCTAGGGCCCCTCTATAATAACCTCTCTTGGTTTTTGATATCTCTAAGGTTTTTTTTTGTGGTGTCAAGTTTTTAGTTGATGGAAAAAGTGTTAGATGCATGTAGTGTAAAGTTGCAAGGTGGTGTAACTCTCATTCTATTCATCGTGTGACCAAATGATTAGTTACAATACATCCAAATGGGTGGGTTAATGCTAGGAAAGGTCTTTTTTCATACCCAAACATACTGAAATAGTTTTTTCTACATTGTATCAACGAAGTCTCTTAAGAGACCAAAGTGCAAAAGGGGATCAATCTTTGACGAGAGATAACTTGAAATCGTGGTGCTTAATTTTTTTTGTCTAAGGCTATAGGATCATGTAAGGACCTTCTACAAAAACCTCTCTTAGTTTTTGATATGTCAGAGGCATTTTCTCGTGGTGTCAAGTTTTTAGTTGATGATAAAATTGTTAGATGCATGTATTGTAAAGTTGCAAGGTGGTGTAACTTTCATTTTATTTGTCATGTGACCAAAAACTAAAATTTCAAAAAAATTAGATGGGTGGGTATATTCTAGGAAACTTCTTCTTTTGCACACAAACATGCCAAAATAGTTTGAGCTAGATTGTATTGATGAAGTCTCTTCAGAGACCAAAGTGCAAAATGGTAGAAATATTTGATGAGCTATAATTCAAAAACTGTGGCACAAAAACATTCTTTCTAAGGCTAGGGGATCACATAGGGCCAATTTACAATAACCTCTCTTAGTTTTTGATATCTCTAAGGTGTTTTTCTATGGTTTTGGGTTTTTAGTTGTTGGAAAAAGCTTCATATGCATGCAATGCAAAGTTGCAAGGTGGTGTAACTTTTGTTTTGTTCATTGTGAGACTAAAATGACAATTCCAACACTTTCAAATGGGTACGTTCATGCTAAGAATTAGTGAATAAGTGAAGCATGTACTTAAAAAAATGTAAGTCATGAAGTATGTTAAGACTAAGAAAATCGGTCTTAATTTCCTAGAAAACATTCATTTTCTTGCCAAATATCCCATCACCTAGCATGTCGTTTAAAACCCTATCATTCAAAAATACCCCATTTTTCCACCCTATAGTGATCACCCTAAAAAATTCACTCATTACCCTACCTGTGTATGAAAAATATCATGTCGATGAGACTACATTATATCAATGCAAGTCATTCTTAGGTCCCTTTGAAGGAACAATGGAGCAAGACAGTATGAGCATTATCGACGAGAGAATATCATATCGAGGGAACTTGTTTTGGTGTCCCTTTGATAATCTGATTGAAATCTTATCGTAGAAGCCTTGGCACATTAGTGGGTAATGTTTTGTGGTCTCTTTGATAACCCAAGACATAGAACACCGAGGAGCATAAATATTTTAATTACTTTGGCATGAATTTCAGAGAAAATACACCTCAACATTTAGGAAATAAAAAACATGTCTCGGACATGACTCATCAATGTATGTAAGTGACAATGAAAATTTGAAGGAACAATGCTTGGCTTACACACTTGGAGAAACAAACAAATTATGGAATATAAAGATGAGTAATTTATGATTCCCTTCGATATCACGTAAATGTAAAGTTTTATTGAAGAAAAAGTTATACATTGATGGGATGAGGAAATTTGTCTCTTCGATAAAGCAACAACATTTATTACAAAAGGGAATAGAAGACTATCTAAATGGGTTTGAAAGGACTCTAGAATATCAAATTAAATTGGTTCTTAGTATCTCCAAAAACCAAAAAGGGAAAATGAACATATCAATTGGAAAGATATCAGGGAAAGGGAACTTTATCAGTAAGAACCAAACATTGGTCCCTTTCATAGCCCTAAAATTAAACAAGTGAATGACTAAACTAAGGATTGCATTGAAGGAATAATGCATATCGGAAGGATGAGGACAAAGGTCCCTTCAATAAAGCAATAACACTTATTGCCTTGGAAGAAGGGCTCAACAAAATAAAATATGATTCAATAATCCTGTGAATACATCGAAGTGATAAGAGAATATCAAAGTGGATACTTGCAAACAAATGTTCAAGAGGATAATGTAATTTATTGGGATGAAGCCATAGGGATTCTCTTTGAAATCTTGAAGGGAAGAAAGAGGGTATACCGATAAAAAGGATGTAGGGGGAAAAGGGGAATATCAATGAGATCAAAATATTGCATCTTGATGAAGAAAAAGTGTTGAGAATATAGCAGTATGATGAAGAGACAATTTGGTAACGATGATGAAAAAATCAATGGCCTATATTCAAAATAATTAATTACACTCTTGATGACATGAAACTACCATCAAATGACATTAATGAACTAGAGTCAAGGGCATTAAAAATTATATTTTGAAACTACCTAGAAATCATTAAGAAAATAGAGAGAAAGGAAACAAAGTATACAAATTGATAGCGACAATAGGACTAGGAAAGGCTTTGTTGTCCAAGTAAGTACCCAAAGCCTAAGCTAAAAATTTAGTATCTATAGTGTAGAAAATTATATGCTCTTGAAAGTGAGGAAATTTCACACTTAATTTGGACCTATTTTTGCACCTTTGCATTAATTATTCCCTTTAATCATTATTTATAGGCCCCTAAGACCCATTATTTTAGACATTGAGGCTCATGTCATTCAAAAATCCCATAAAATCACTCAAATCCCTAAAAATCATGAAAACCCACCTCAAAAAGCTAAGGTGGGACTCATTTTCCACCTTGGGTGAATGAGTCCCCTTAGGTGGAACCCATTCACCAAGGGTGGTGAATGGGTCCCATTTGGGGTCTTTTTCAAATTTGAGTAGGAATTCATTAATTTAATTCAAGTTTTTGGTGAATGTCGACCTTTAAATTTGAATAATGGTCAATTAGGTGTTGATGTCTATAAAACAAAGCTTCTAAGTCATTTATCATGATCCAAGTATAACTCTAAGCACTTTGAGAAAGAATTTTTCAAGAGATAAGCACCAAGAATCTTCAAGCAAGCTTTCACAAGAGCATTCTAATTCCAAAATCAAGTAAAGTTGAAGCATTGGGGTAGCATTAAAGTATGTTTTCAGGTCTTCAAGCTCACTTTCAATAAATATATAGAATTTTCAAGGGTTGATCATGGTTGTTTATGGTGAATCATGATGGATTCTAGGTTTGGGAGATGCAACTAGTCATCAAGCCAACCCTAAAGACTTTTTTCCTAATGATTCCATCTTCTATTATCACTCTACATTTATCCTAAGGAAGGTACATGCATCATTAGAGATCATTTGGGGTGATTAGAGATCATCATAATTGAGTCATTCATCTTTACATTTCCATTATTGCATCATATTCTTACACATTAGAATAGGATTGCATCATGTTTCAAATTTCTTAGTCTTAGACACACTTAAGAATAGGATTTTCATGCACATTTCATTATTCCTATCAAGGTTTACATACCAAACTAGGGGTTTGACCAAGGAAAAGCCCCCATTGGAAAATCAAATTGAATTCTATTTTGTAGGTGTTTTTCACATATTTGGATATAGAACTCAAGTTGGAAGGAAAGGGCAGGTGTTGAAGTGTAGATTAGAGCTTTTAATTTCTAAAAAGGAAAAATGGGATTGGTTCACCAAGAGTGGTAAATGAGTCCCACTGTAGTTGTTTATTAGATTTGTTTGTAGATTTTGATACCCTTTTTCTTGAAACAAGCTCTCATGTAGAAACCCTAATTTGGATTTGATTCACCTAGATTTGCAAATGAGTCCCAATTGGTCAAAAAGTTAAAACTCCCAAAATTTTATAGCTATTTCTAGTCACTTCAAGGTTTCTAGGTGCACTTCATTTACCTTTTTTACTTTTCTGTTCTTTTTTACTTACTTTTCAAAGCCATTTTCTAGGCCATTGCATTCAATTAGGGTTTTGTCTTACAACTTGCATTGCATTATCTTTTCCAAGTCTTAACTTGGTGGTGAACCCCTCATTAGATATTATTCAACCTTTAGGATAGTCCCTTTCTAATATTTCAATCTCCTTTTCATTGAAATCTCAAGGGTTTGTTCTTGAGTGAAGAGTGTGAGAATTGCCTCTCTCCTTTTAGGTCCAAAACCCTAAAGGTGAAAGAGAGCCAACAATTTTCACCTTTTTAGTATCTACAAACTGGTTCAATTATCAAATCATAGAAGTAGGTTTTTTCTACAAAATTCATATTATGGCATGTACATTTGAAAACCCTAAAAACAAAAGACAAAAATTGGATGAAATTCATCTGAATCAAGACTTGATTGATCAATGTCCTAGCTTTGGACAAAGGTCTAGGAGGAATGCATAATTAAACCCTCAGGCTAAGAAATTGGAGGATAAAAACAAGAAAGTGAGTGATACATGGACCCCAAAAAGGGGATATGATTTGTTTATATACCACTATAGGAAATGCAAAGACATGAACCAATCTCCAACCCATGGAGACTCAATTTAGGAGAGTTGGTGGTACCTAATGTGTTTATCAATATCAAATTGATTAAGGCACTAGGCAACAAATATAATCCTCAAACTCATGTGATTGAATTGGAAGATGGACCTTCTTACATCCCTATTACCAAAAACTATATTTTCATGGTGTTCTAATTAGACACTAGTATCAACATGAAATTCAGAATTAGGGACCTCCTAAATGAATACCACAATGCTATGCCCTTAATATTGGTGTACATTGGGTTATGAATAGTCATCTTGTGGATATCTTAACTCCTAATTAAGTCATGTTATCATTATTATATTATTATTTAGTTAGTTAGGTCAGCCTAGGGCTTATATAGGGGTGTCTAAGTTGGCCTACATGATATCCTAGGAATAATAGGTATATATAGGAGGTTGCGAGTCCCATTTCATCATCATATTGTGAATTGTGTTCTCATTAGAGATATTTGGATTTTTTCTCCCTCAAAGTGGCTTGTTATTTTTAGTTACTATCAAGTATTTGAATAATATTTCATGTCAACTTCTTCTATTGTGCAAGATATTTCATTACAAGCGGTATTAGAGCATGATCTTGGCACCATAGAGGCAAGGGTTTTTCTCAATATTGGAGGTGATTTTAGGAAGAGCATATATTTTAGATTTTGGTAAAAAAAATCTTATTTTTAAATGGTTTTTGAATACCATATTAAAGAACCTACAATATAGATTTTAGAGGAATTGGAGTAGAATTGAATGAATTATTTCAAAATTATGGTTTCTACACAATCTATTTGGAATCTACATATCTCTCACATCTTGCCAAATTGGAACCTTATTTTTATTGGATTTTTGAACACATACTAAAGAAGCCTACAATTTAACATTTGGATAAATTGGAGCATAAATATGTGAGTTATTACAAAATTATGTTTTCCACAAATATCACTCTCAAGGCTACATATCTACTTATTTCTTAGAGATTTTTTTAGGTGAGAGGTATTTTGGCCCTAGTAAATTACAATAAAAATTATGGAGAATTTGAGTTTCATTTGTGTGATTTATTTCAAAATTATTGGTTCCCATCTATTGGCAACACAAGGGTAGACGACTGAGAGGGGGGTGAATCAGTAGTCACTGAAATTATACATATTAAACTTATTCTCAAATATAATAAATAAACATGAAAGCATAAACCATCACCACATCAAAAAAAAAAATAACACCAAGATTTTTACATGGAAATCATGTTAGGGGAAAAACCACGATGGAGGTTAGTCCACAAAATTATACCTTGTTAAAATTATTACAAATAGGGAATGCACATGCATTTAGGCACATTGCCTAGAGCACATTGCTCAAATACAAAAGGATTACTACCCAAAAGAATACTCACTATCTTACAATCACATTCGGATTACATCTGGAAGATTTTGAACTAAGAAAATAGCATCTTCTAATGCTTGATTGCAGTTCTAGTCAAGTACATAAACACTTTCATCTACTCACTCTTCTTCACACTTTACTTCTACCTTTGAAAGATTAGAACATTATTCACATACCATACCATCAAATGGTATAAACAATCGATCATATATATCCCCAACTAAGGATAACATCAACTACATGTCGACCCAACAAAATATGAAATGTGTACAAATTGTCGGCCCAAAATAATAAACAATTTATCAATGTGGACCAAATAATGTCAGCCAAAACATAGTAAGGACCCAAAACAACATCCTCAAATATGGAACACCTTCAAAAATTATGCCTTCAAGATTCACAACATGCTACAATCACCTTGTTAGCCATGATCGTGAAAAACATGAACTCACTGAAGAAAATCACCAATCGTGAGCACAACAATGAATGTGAACCAACAACACAGAGAGATCACAATCTAGAAGCATCCAAAAAATTCATGAATCACCACAAAAGCATCGACAACAACTCAAATTACTAGAATCACATCATCTTCTTTTAGGAACACCAACTAAAGCAACAAAACAACTGTCAGAACACATATACTCATAACTCAATCAAATCTTTATACAAACTTTTGAAACTTCGTGTGGATAGAATAGATATAATTTTCAACAAACCCTTTAATCTACAACCTTTTATAATCAATATATTGAGCTAGCCACCATACTGAACTTCACTGCATCACCAACAACCTACAACTTATTTTATTACAATTTTATCAATATCCTCGACTTATATAGCCTTAAAAGACATTAATGGAAATAGTGTTGACATCAATGAAAACCACATATCAAATCAATATCCAACAATCTCCCCCTTTGGAATTTATGGCAACACATGATGTGAAAACCACCATCAATGATACTTTCTCTTAGCACATTCTCCCCCTTAGATTTTGACTCTTTTTTCCCTAACTCTTTCATAGTTTTTCACATGATTCTTCTCCCCCTTTGACATCAATGAAAAAGATACACATTATATTTCTCCACACAACCTTTGAACCACATTTATGAACATTTGACTACTCCCCATGAGTAGCAAGCACCACAATATCAATTTGGATCACAAGATATGACTATGAAATGTATGGACTGATGCCAGTCAATGCATCTTAATTCTAATTAGGAGGGGTAATCACCCCTAGCTTCCCTTTGAGATACTAAAAAGTATCCTTAGGAAAGGGCTTGGTAAAGATATCTGCAATCTATTCCTTAGTGGGAACATACTCCAATTTGACTTCCTTTTCACTCACCTTCTCTCTCTAAAAGTGAAACTTGATAGATATATGCTTGATTTTTGAATGCAACACTATATTCTTAGAAATGTTAATTGGACTTGAATTATCATAGAATATAGCAATAGGTTCATCATACACAACTCTGATATCTTTCAACATCTGCTTCATCCACAATACTTGAGTACAATTATTAGCAACAACAATGTATTCTTCCTTTGCAGTAGATAAAGAAATGGCATTCTACTTCTTACTTAACCATGAAATTAGCTTCTTTCCCAAGAGAAATGCACCACCACTAGTACTCTTTTTGTCAATCACATCTCCTTCCTAATCAACATCAGTAAAGGCACTCAAAGTAAGGTCATCTTCTTTAGGATACCATAGGCCAAAATCAATTGTCCCCTTCAAATACCTGAAAATCATCTTCTCAACTATCACATGAGATTCCTTAGGATCATCTTGAAATCTTACAACAATGCATACGACATTCATGATATCAGATCTAGTTTGTGTCAAATAGAGAGATCCACCAATCATGGATCTATATCTATTCTGATTTGTTTTAGGAGAATCTTCATCTTGTATAAACTTACATCCGGTCACGATAGGTACACCAACTGGCTTTGAATCTTCCATACCAAACTTCTTTAGCAATTCTTTCACACACTTGGACTGAGATATAATGATCCCTCTATCTAGCTGAGTAATTTGAAATACCAAAAATAATTTCATTTCTCCAATCATAGACATCTCAAACTCACTCTACATCTCATTAACAAACTTCATGCACAAACTGTCATCTCCTCCAAAAATCATATCATCAACAAAGACTTCAACAATAAAATCTTTATCATGATCAATCTTGAAATACAAATTACTATCAACAATACCTTTATTAAATCCAAGCTTCAAAAAATACTTGTCCAATCTGGCATACCATGCTCTTGGGCCTTGCTTAAGTCCATACAATGTTGTCTTCAACCAACAAACCATATCTCCCTGATCAGTCAATTGAAATCCATCAGGTTGCTCAATATACACTTTTGCTTCTAGTTCACCATTTAGAAATGCTGAATTGACATTCATCTGATAAACCTTGAAGTTTTTCTATTCAACATAAGTAAGAAATAGTCTCATAGCTTCAATCCTAGCAATAGGAGAAATTTTTTCTTCAAATTCAATTCCTTCCCTCTAAGAATATCCTTTGCACACAAGTCTTGCTTTGTTTCTAACAACTTCACCTTGCTCATTCAGTTTGTTCTGAAAGACCCATTTAGTTCGAATTGCATTTTTGTCCTTAGGTCTAGGAACAAGAATCCATGTGTCATTCTTCTCAATTTACAGTTCTTTCATTGCTTCCACCCAATGTTCATCTTTGCACACTTCATTGACACTATTAGGCTCAGTCTTTGAAATCAAATAGTATTCTTCCGCAATTCTTATCCTAGTTTGAACACCTTTGTTCTTATCACCTATAATTTGATCTTCTGAATGATTTAGTCTTACATACCTTGGAGTCTTAGGGTATTCTTGAACTTCAGGCTCTTGTGATCTCACTTCTACACTTTCACTAATTTCTTCCTCTTGATTTTCCAGATTCACCAAAATGATCTGAACTTGATTTAGAGTTTGAAATTTCTTTCCATTATTTGAACTATCATTCTAATCATCTGAATCATATCCACAAGTTCTAAATGGTCTAATTGTGTCTTCATCAACCTTGACATTAGCACTTTCAATTACTTTCCTCAATCTCTTATTGTAGCAATGGTAGGGTTTAATTTTAGTTGAGCAACCAAGAAATATTCCTTCATCACTTCTAGATAGCATCAAACTTTCCTATATCTTCATCTCTTTTAATACAACATTTACTCCCAAATATTTTGAAGTATCTAATACTAGGCTTATGACCAAACCATAGCTCATAAGGATTCTTACCAGTATCACCTTTGACATGTACGTGGTTGAGAGTGTAAATGGTAGTACTCATAGCTTCTCTCCAGTAGATATGTGGAATATTTCCTTCTAGCATCATGGTCCTAGCAGCTTCTTGAATTGTCATGTTCTTCCTTTCCACAACTCCATTTTGTTGAGGGGTCCACAACATAGATAATTGTCTCTTTATCCATGCTCTTCACAAAAATAATTAAACTCACCAGAAGTGAATTCACCACCTCTATCTGATCTTAAACATTTAATCTTCAGTCCTATCTCTATCTCAACCATAGCCTTAAAAATTTTGAATTTCTCTAGAGCTTCAGATTTTTCCCTTAAGAAAGTAACCCACATTAATCTAGAATAATCATCAATAAGTAACATGAAATACATGTCTCCTTGTAAAATTATGACTCTAGAAGGACCACACAAGTCAGTATACACAAGCTCCAACACTTCATTTGAACAATGTTGTTTGCTCTAGAATGAAACTCAAGTTTGCTTCCCTAACTGACATTCCTTACATATAGCATTAGTAGGTTTTATCAACATAGGAAGATCTCTCATTGCCTGAGTATAACTTATCTTGATAATATTGTCAAAGTCTACATGACACAATCTCCTATGCCACAACCAACTTTCATCAACTTGAGCAATCAGACAACTTTTACTAGTAGCACTTAGGTGAAAGATATTACCTTTTGTTTTTGTACTAGATGCAATTAAATTTCCAAAACTCCCCAATATTCTACACTTTCCATCCTTGAATTGAAGATTTTATCCCTTTTCAACCATTTGTCCAACACTTAAGATATTATGCTTCAAACCTTCCACATATAGAACATCATCAGTATTATGCTTACCCTCAAGAGAAATGGATCCTTTGCCATAGATTACACTAGCTTTTTCATCACTAAATCTTACAACACCACCATCATACCTTTACAAGCTCACAAATTTACTTTTATCACCTGTCATGTGATGAGAGAATCCACTGTCAATCACCCATTCATATTTTTCTTCAACTCTAGTAGCTAGAGATTTCTCCACATTTGTACAACTAGTAGATTTAGTAGGTACTTGATCATTTTCCTTGATAGGAATAAATACCCATTCATCCTCACTTAAATTCCCTTTATCAAATTCATCATCTGTCACACCTTCATCAACAACATAATAATACTTTCTTTGGAATCTAGGCTTGTTAGGTCTTGGCTTAGGAATTCTTTCCAAACACCTTGAGGAAAAATGACCTATCTTATTTCAAGAAAAAAATTTAAGAGGCAATTTCCCTTTATATTTACCTTCTCCTCTAGCTACCCTCTTGACAATAAGTGCTTCAAGTTCATCTAGTTTTCTCTCTTCTTCTTCAATCTCTCTCATTTCCTCCTCATACTTGGAAATTTTTCTAGAGGAAATTTCTCTTAGATCATATCTTTGCTTATCTTTTCTGAAGATAGTAGTTTTGAATGCATATTCTATCTTAGGAAGAGATTCACCAAACTCACTTAACTCAAAAGTAGAAATCTTACCAATCAACATGTCTCTAGTTACATTTGTCATAGTTCAGATCTTTTCAATAGCAACAACTTTGTGTTTGTATGCAATAGGAAAGGACATGAGCGCTTTAGCAACAATCTTTAATTCTTCCAATGTTCCACCAGCACATCTGATACTACGCACAAGTTAATTCACTCTCTACATAAAAAGAAGTATTGTTATCATCCTCACCCATTGTCAACATTTCATATTTCCCTTTTAGGATTTGTAACTTAGCAATCTTCACATGGGTATCACCTTCATACAAAGTTTCCAAATTTTTCCAAATCTCGTAAGCATTCTTAAGCTCCATTACATTTGTCATCTAAAAATTAGTCAGAGCACTCAACAATGCTTCCTTAGCCCTGATATTGTACTCAACTTCCTTAATCTCACTTGTAGTAGAAGGACCATTATGTGGGATGATATACCTATTCTTTGTAATTGTCCAGTAAGGTTCACCAATGCATCTCATATGACACTCCATTCAAGTCTTCCACAGAGAATAATTAGTTCCATCAAATCTTGAACTATCCTTCTTATATGTCTCCATCCCGAATCACCTCAAGCGGTCAAGCTTCTCTAAAGGAACCTACTCTGATACCAATTGTTGGAAACATAAGGGCATACAACTGAGAGGGGGTGAATCAATTATCACATAAATTATACATATTAAATTTATTCTCAGATCTAATAAATAAACCTGAAAGCATAAACTATCACCACATCAAAAACACACATAACACCAAGATTTTTATGTGGAAACCCTGTTAGGGGAAAAATCATGGTGGAGGTTAGTCCACAAGATTATACCCTATTAAAATTATTACAAATGGGGAATGCACATGCATTTAGGCACACTACCTAGATCACACTACTCAAATAAAAAAGGCTTACTGCCCAAAAGAAGACTCACTATCTTATAGTCACATTTGGATTACATCCAAAAGATTTTGAACTGAGAAAATAGCATCTTCTAATGCCTGATTATAGTTTTGGTTAAGGACATAAACACTTTCATCCACTAACTCTTCTTCACACTTTACTTCTAACTTTGAAAGATTAGAAAATTATTAGCACACCATACCATCAAATAGTATAAATAATTGATCATATATATTGACAACTAAGGCTAACATCAACTACATGTCAGCCCAACAAAATATGAAATGTGTACAAATTGTCAGCCTAAAATAATAAATAATTTATCAATGCAGACCAAACAATGTCAGCCAAAAAATATTAAGGACCCAAAACAACATCCTCAAATATGGAACACCTTCAAAAATTATGCCTTAAATATTTGCAACACGCTACAATTACCTTGTTGGCCATGATCATGAAAAACTTGAACTCACTGAAGAAAATCACCAATCGTGAGCACAATGATCAATGTGGACCAACAACACAGATAGAGCATGATCTAGAAACATCCACAAGCATCATGAATCACCACAAAAGCATCAAAAACAACTCAAATTACTTGAATCACATCATCTTCTTTCAGGAACACCAACTAAAGCAACAAAACAACTGTCAGAACACAAATACTCATAACTCAATCAAATCTTCATGTGAACCTCTAAAACTTCATGAGGATAAACTAGATATACTTGTGAATAAACCCTTTAATCCACAGCCTTTTATCATCAATATATTGAGCTATCCACCATATTGAACTTCATTGCATCACCGACAACCTGCAACTTATTTTATTACAATTTTCTCAATATCCTCGACATAGACAACCTTAAAGACATTAATGGAAATAGTGTTGACATTAATGGCAACCACATATCAGAAATATCCAACACCATCATGGTGAGGCCTACAATAAGGACCAAAAAGAATGTTTTCACATTGGAGAAGAATCTTGATAAGTATGTGATAACACTAGAGGATATTAATCCTAATGAAGAAATCAGTAAGGTCAAGGAAGATATTTCCTCACTAAAGATGGATATGTGTGACCTAAGAGGAGATATATTGGATATATGAAGCATGTTAAGAACCTCTATGAATGAACCAAGAATGGATTTCTTGAGCAACCAAGGTGAAAATTCTAGGTCAACTAATATTGACACAAATTTTAATACTCCTATGGGATCAAGGAGTTTGCTTCCAATGATGGATATGTGCAAGTTTGGTGGCAAGGATCTTCTAACATGGATAAACCAAATGGAGAATTTTTTTGAAGTACATCAAATCCAAAATGGACAAAAGGTCATGATGGCTTCCCTATATCTAGAACCAAATCAATTCATTTGGTATTGTTGGCTTTGTACTCATTGAAGGAAAAATGGTCTCACCATCTCATGGCCATTTTTTACAGAGGAACTCCAAGCACAATATAGCAATAGTGTGATATACAACTTCTTTAGCCAACTTGCTAAACTTCAACAAACAAGATTAGTTAAGGATTATATTCAACAATTCCAAAATCTATCCTTAAGAGTGAATATAATTAAAGAGGATAAATTGAATTATTTATTCTTGGTTGGTCTCAAGGATCACATTCAACATGAGGTATGCATGTTTAGTCCTAGCTCTATAATTGAGTCTTTTATCTTAGCATGTAGGGTAGAGGAGAAGTATTTAATAACTAAGAAGCAAAGGGATAATTTGACAAGAGAGAATATCCAATACCTCTTCCTCAACCTACTAGGTTAACTCCACAATGAATTGAGGAGAAAAGTGCAAAAGGCTTTTGTTTCAATTGTGATAGAAAATATAGTTGAGGACATAAATGTAGTGAAAAGAAATTGTTCTATATTGAAGGTCCAAGTGAGGAAGAAGAGGAGGAACCCATATTAGAGGATTAAATGTAGTCAAATGAGGAATCATATGATTCTCAACCAATCATTTCTTCTCATGCACTCTTAGGTTTTAGTGCTCCACAAACTCTCAAGGTAGTGGGTTTCTTAAAGAAGCAAAAAGTAATAGTGTTGATTGACTCAGGTAGTACTCATAATTTCATCAACAAAAAGTTGGCTACTCATCTAAATTGTTTTATATATCCAACTCCAAAGTTTCAAGTTTTGATTGTAGATCATGGTATAGTTAGTTGTTTTGGGAAGTTTCATAGCATTAAATTATCCATGGGAGATTATTAACTTGATACCCCAATGTATGGGATATCTATGGGTACAACAAATATTATTTTGGGAGTACAATGGCTTACTACATTAGGAACAATTGAGATGAACTTCCAAGAACTATTCATGAGACTTCAATAGAAGGAAAGGTAGTAGAGCTAAGGGGGTTGAAGGAAAAGTCCCCATAGATGGTAAGCTCTCATCAAATGCAAAAGTTTCTTAAGAAAGGAGTGGATGGATTTGTGGCCCAAATATGTTTGTTAGAAGTCTCTCAATCTAATGCTCCTACTCATAGAAGTTTACAAGAAATAATTGATCATCACTTAGTGGTTATTGGAGATATTCCTAAAGGACTTCCTCTGAACAAGGATCATGATCATACCATATAACTAGTTCTAGGGAGCTGACCATTGAACATCAGGCCTTATAGGTACCCACACACAAAAAAAAGTGAGATAGAAAAAATTATTGAGGAGATGCTAGAGGCAAGAATTATCAGGCATATCCAAAGTCCTTACTCCTCACCTATGGTGATGGTACATAAGAAGCTTGAAACTTGGTGCATGTGTATAGATTATAGAGTGCTCAAAATGTACACCATTAAAGATAAGTTTCCTATTCCATTCATTGATGATTTGCTAGATGAATTGAATGGAGCTATGCATTTTACCAAGTTATATCTTAGGTCTAATTATCACCAAAATTGAATTAAGGAGGATGATATATGTAAGATAGAATTTTAGGCTCATAAGGATCATTATGAATTTTTGGCGATGTCATTCAGTCTTACCAATGCACCATCTACATCCCAAATCTTGATGAATTCCATTTTTAAGATGTTCTTGAGAAAGTTTGTGTTAGTGTTTATTTGATGATGTATTGATTTATAGCAAGACTTGGGAAGAACATTTATATCATGTAGATCAAGCATTAAAAATACTTGAATATCATCAAATCTATGCTAACCCATCCAAGTGTGCTTTTGGTCTTAAGGAGGTGGAGTATTTGGGACACATTATTTCACATGGAGTAAAGGTGGACCCTAACAAAATTAAGGTTATCATGGAATGGCCTATTCCAAAAACCATTAGGAAATTGAGGGGTTTCTTGGGATTGATAGGGTACTACAAAATATTTGTGAATAATTATGGTTGTATAGTAGCAGCCCGCACCACTCTATTGAAAAAGGATTCTTTTCATTGGAATGAGTTCGCTAATGCAACATTTGAGAGATTAGAGAAGGCTATGTGTACTGTTTCTAAGGGTTAATTTTAGGTATGTTAGATGTTAGCAAATCAACAATGCATATAAACCCAAAGAACTATGAAGCACATTGAAAACTAAAAGAATAAATGTTTATACTAGATAATCGCTGAAGCTTCCATGATTCCTTTTCGTAGCACCTTCTCACTTGCTGATTTTTTACCCTCAGATCGAATGTGTGAGCAATCCTTTGACTATGCCTATGTCCTAAAAAAGCTTTGAAGGATTTTATGACTATGCCTATGAGAAAATAACTCTAAATGCAAAATAACTCTAAGCATTAATGCATCAGAATAACGAAGTTCATCTATGTAATCCAAAAATGTGAGAAAAATAGCATTTTATAGAAAATGCAATTTTGAATGGACAGACGAGATCAACTTTTGACAGAAACCTAAAATCAAAGGACAAGATTTAATGTGATAATCCCTAATCAGGGTTAGGGAAAAATCATTAAATGAGTGATCGAGATGTCATCTGAGAAAATCAAATCAGCGGTGGAGAATAGATGAGATAATTAATTAGAAAAATAAAGATTTTTGAAAATCAAGAAGATAAATACTTCCTGATTTGTGAGATTCAAAAAATCAAGAAGATAAGAGTTGAATTGAAGATCAGATTTGGAAAATCAATAAGATGCTCAATTACTTGATTTTTGGAAGCAAGTTATCATTTTGAATTTAATTAATTCAAAATATGGATTTTGTGAGATAATAAATAATGGATTTTTAGATTATTTACTAATATGAACTGACAGTTAAGAATGTGAAATCATTTTAAATAATTTATTTACTTAAAATGAGAGAAATGTTAATTTTTGACAATTAAATAATTAAAGATAATTATTTAATTTAGAAGATAAGATTAGTAATTAAATAAATTAATCAATTCATTTAATTATGAGAATTAGTGACATATTAAATAAATAAATGAAATTCATTTATGTAATAATCAGGAAGAATAAATGAATAAAGATAATTAAATTAATTTAGAAATTTATTTAATTAGAGGAAGACATAGACAATTAATGACGTATTTAATAAATAAATAAAATTTATTTATTTAATAATCATGAAGAATAAAATGACATGAATTAATTAAATAATTATAAATTATTTAATCAATAGTTGAATGTGGACCAAGGACATAATTAAATGTCACAATTATGCTAGGATGAACGTGTTAAAAATAGAGCTTGCAGGCTTAGGTCATTTTTAAGTGTATACATTTTGCCCCTCTTTGTCATAATGTAGCATCTCGCATTATGACAAAGAAAATAAGTCAAAGCCATGCCCTAGTGAAGCTATAGAGTATCAATGCCCCTGTTAGCTCTCAAAAATGCAGGTAAAGGGTACCTCAAGAGGTTTCCAATCTCTTGATACGTTTTAGGGTAACATACAAGGTTAAATGACTTGAACCTTCTACTTTTCAATTGCTGCTAGACCTAGGCGGGTGTACCTATATGAATTGGGAAGACTTGACTTTTGATCTTCTCTTCTTGTAGTGATTTGTCCACAATGGCAAATGGAAATGGACAAATAAAATTAAATTTGGTATAAATTGTATACAATATTCAAAGCTAAATCCTAATATGCTCAGTTAACAGATGTAAAGAAAATGAATGAAACTAAATGATGAAACTGTGGAGACTAGTGCCTTATGGGGTATGCAGACTCAAGAGAAATCTGAAACAAGTACTTCATTCTGGCAAACATTTGAGTTTTTCAGCACATGATTTAGTTTATAGCTTGTATAAACATGCAAGGTTATGATTACTAAGTTCTTCTTATTGATTCAACTGACATTCCCTAATTACTATGATCAACTTAAAGGATTTAATCTTTACTGGAAAGAACCAATCAATTGATCATACAAATGCAACAAATGTGCACTGACAAACCAGATATAAACTTGTTACACCAATTTAAATAACTAGAAAACACCATATTGGAGACAATTTCAATAATGCTTTCAATGAACACCATAACCAACTGATACCAGAAACAATTGCACCATATTAAAAGATTTCAATTGATATCTCCATGATTTTAAACATACAACATAGTCTCATATTTGTGAAACATTGTGTTCCACTATATTTTGCTATCTATTTTTGTTTGTTGTTATCTAATCTCTTTCATTTACAATCAGAAATGGATATTTATACATCTGCAACTGAATAGACACATTACTTCGCATTCCATGTTAGCGGGCAACTGTATTCAAACTTTTGTTAACATTCGTTGAAGACTCACTGAGACATTTTATAGTCATATTGATCCTCAACATTACACTAACAGTTATCATGTGCATTGCTGTGAAGTCATGTCATCTTACCGATACTTTGAGTCTCACCGACGAATGTCCACTCATCCCATGTGCTTCATTGTGACATTCTAATGTCGGAGAAACGTCCAACAGATCATATTTGTCATACCAAAAATTATCCCTTCACCTTGTGTGTCATTGAGACAATTCATCATCAAGGGAAGGTTTCATAGAACACCCTGTGTCATACCAATATGCCCCCATAGTATCCTTCTAGTCGCTGAGACATAAAAACACTCTTTCGCTGATGAAATTAATCTGACAGATGAAATAAATTTCATCGGCAAGACTATGAATTTTCAAAAAGACTCATACCGATGCCAAATGTCTCACCGAGAAATTTCCTTAAGTTCACATTTTGTCACCATGAAAATACCATTCTCACACCGATGAAGCAGTAAGTCGGTGTGACATTAAAATCGACAAGACTATATAACCTCACACCGATAGTCTTCAATAGAGCTCATTTGCACTGTCGGCGAGACTAGAGCCACCTGCCAATCCTTACTCTGAATCACTTTAGTCTTACCAAAATACCTCGTGATGCATTCCTATCACTAAGACATATAGGCTTTCTTGCCAATGAAACAACATATTGGCGTGACCTTTGAGTCAGTAAGACTGTATAACCTTACATCGATAAATTTTGATAGGATTCCCCCATGCATGTTGGCGACACCAGAGGTACTCACCAAGACCTCATTCTGATACCATTTAGTTTGGCGGATATGCTTTCACATGCGTCGGTCAGCGAGACAATGTATTTGCTATGACTTCACTCCGACAATGAATCTCCTGCCGATGTGTATCTTTATCAGTGTGACATTTGAGTTGGCAAGACTATGTAGCTTCCTCCTAATAGCCATTTGATGGAATCCTTTTGCGCCTTATCAACAAGACCCGATGCTCTCAGTAAGGCATTACTCTGATAGTCTTTTGTTTGGCTGATATATCATTCCATGCATTGGTCAATGAGACATATATGAGTTCTCTATGACATCCCCATAGAATTATGTCGCCGATATGATCTTTCTATCACTGAAACAAAAGATGTGTCCTACTGATAATCTACAAGTATACATTAGTGAAAAATATAGGTCAGGGAGACCTTCACCCTATCTTGCCAATATGGGTAATACAATGAAATATCAAGGACCAGATGAATTCTAATGGATCATATGATAAAATATGAGCACGACACCTTGAGGAAGGAATTTTATGCTTATGATGAGGACTTATTTTTGAAACTCATGAATGCAATTGACTGTAAAATATTCAAAATTTTATAGTTCTAATAGTGGCTCCGTCTGGGGAAGAATGATAGTGAGATCATTGCAAGGATCCATATTTTTGGGTGAGCAGACCAAACTCAAGGTGATGGATGATGAGAGAAAGATGGAAATGGAAATGAATGTGACCCTAAACTACTGTACATGGAAAAATTTATTTTGAAAGAAGGAAAATCAAGATTTTCCATGTACTGGCAAGTCCTGTTCCTTTTATTTCCTAGACTACTGTGCATGGAAGATAAAATTTTGAGAGGATTGTTAAGGATTGTCCATGCACTGGCAACCCTTAATCCTCTGTATTGTTCAAGAGAAAAAAAGTTTCAAAAATTGCCCATGTACAGGCAATTCCTGATCTTCACTAGCCATATTTTGTAGATAGTACGAATCTTCACCTCTTTTTCCAATAACCACGAAAGGTCCTAGCCACAAGGATTCAAACTTCCCATGCTTTCCCTTCTCCTGGCACCTTGCGTTCCACATCAACACCAAATCACTTTCTTCAAATTTTCTATCCTTCACCTTTTTATCAAATGAATACTTCATCTATGTCTGTAACTTCATGTTTTGGTTTTGGGAAACTCTCCTTATTTCATCAAGTTCAGCTAGTTGCTCCATTCTTTCCTCCATAGGTTCTGGAATATCCAAATCTTCCTGAAGGAAAAACTTGTAAACTGGTAACAAATTCTATAAAGGCATCCTGGCTAGTGTCCCATACACCAATTCAAATGAAGATTTTCCAATTTCCTTTTTTACTGTAATCCTATCATCCCAAACATCCATTTTTAATTTTGAATCCCAAGCTTTCTTGTTCTAACCTAACATCCTCCTTATAATCTTCAGAAGACTTTTATTACTAGACTCTGCTTGACCATTGGCTTGTGGATGGTAAGGAGCTGCATAAGAAATGGTAATGCCATATGTGCTACAAATATTTTTGAATTCATCTGATCTGAAACACATCCCATTGTCAGTGATCAATCTTATTGGTGTACCAAATCTGGTAATGATGTTGTCCATTAGAAAATTTGTCACAACTCTACTTGTAGCCTGTTTAGTTGGGATTGCTTCAACCCATTTGGTAAAATAATCAGTGGCCACCAGTATCCACCTATCTCCACCACTTGATTTTTCTTGTATCTCACCAATGAAATCAATTCCCCATTGATGAAAAGGGGCATCGGCCTCCAAGGGTTGAAGTGGAAAATCTCCCTGATACTTCAGTTTTCCAGAGAATTTTTGGAATGCCTCACATTTCCTTACATATGTAAAAGAGTCATTAAAAATTTTTGGCCAGTAATAACCTACCCTGAGAATTTTATGCGTAGTTGTCTTTGCTGAGTAATGTCCTCCACAAACCCCTTCATGCATTTCACTTAAGACATGCCTAGCTTGTGATTCATCCAAAAATAACAATAGTATACCATCCCTATTCTTCCAAAACAGATCTCCATCCATGAAGACATACTTAGATGCCTGCAACTTCAAAGTTTTTTTCTGGCTGTCACTCAATTCCTCTGGACACTTCATGTATTTAAGATAATGCATGATATTTATATACCATGGAGTATGCTCAATGCTCGCAACTGCAGTCACTTCTTCTACATTGCAAATTTGGTTTGCTTCAATATTTGCTTCTGCCATTAACCCAGCCAAGCCCTGGCCTCTTACCAGTTTAGTAATATGTATCTCCATGTCAAACTCTTGGATTTTGTTAATCCATCTACATATTTTTCCTGTTACTTCAGACTATGTTAGAATATCTTTGACAACTAGATGAGGGACGTAAGCAACCACCTTTGCTCCAACAAAATATGGTCTAAAAGCTTTTATAGCTTTCACTAATGCAAATGCCTAATTTTCCATTATGTCATATTTTAATTTAGACCCTTGTAATGACTTACTGAAGTAAGACACAGGTTGTTCATGACCTTCCCCATTTTTCTGTAACATAACAGCAACAATAGTATGCATTGAGGCGAATGAAAAAATATGAAAAGGCTTTGCAAAATCTAGATACTTAAGGACAGGAGCCTCCTTGATGGCCCCTTTTATGGATACAAAAGCTTCCAAGGGTTTTGTGGTCCACTCTACCTTTTTTCCTTTCTTCAACATCTTTGATATTGGTTTAATGATCTCAACAAAGTTAGAAACAAATCTCCTAACAAAATTAATCTATCCAAAGAATGACTATATAGCCTTTACATTTTTAGGGACAGGAACTTTATCAATGGCCTCAACCCTCTCAGGATCTATCTTAATCCCTTCTTTTGAAACAATATGTCCCAAGAGCTTACCTTCTATGATTGCAAAATGACACTTCTGAGGGTTCAAGCTGATACCATACTCTAAGACTTTAATAAATACCTTCTCCAGATGTTGAACATGATCTTCAGCCTTCTTTGAATAAGAAGTTAGGTCATCCTGATACACCACCATGATAATATTGATCAAATCTACAAATGCCACATCCATCTCTTTGGAAGGTTGCCCTTGCATTAGTAAGACCAAATGGCATTCTTAGATAAACATATGTCCCCCAAGGAGTTGTAAAGGTCATCTTATATTGCTCAGATTCCTTGACCTTGACCTCGTTATACCCTGAAAACCCATCCATCATAGACATCTCACACCATGTTACCTTATGCAAAATAGCCTCCATATTGGGTAGAGGATAATTATCTTTGAGGGATGCCATGTTTAGATTTCTAAAGTCTACGCACAACCTGATATCTCCATTTTTCTTTCTCATAGGGACCAAGTTTGAGACCCGCATTGAATGTCTGATTGGTTTAATGATTCCCCCATCTCTGAGCTTTGCCAATTGTTCTTGTATTTTAGGCTCCAATGTTGGATTTATGGGTCTTTGCTTTTGTCTGAATGGCGTAGCATCTGGCTTCAATGGTATTTCATGCTAAAATAGATCTTCCCTATATGCTTTTAGATCTTCATAAGACCAGGAAAACACATGTTTATCTTTTCTTAGCAACTCTATCAACATTCTTCTAATTGTAGGACTTATCTTCTTCCCTATGTACATGTTTCTTGGTGCAATTTCAGTTCCCAAGTTAATCTCTTCAATATCTTCCCTTTTAACTGGTGTTTACTTCATGAGAGACTAATCATTTCCATCATACACCCTCTCCAATGCCACTAAGCCCTTAGGAAGCTTATTTTTTTTAAGTTGTAAGATCTTTCCAAATAATATTTGCTTCCCATCCAATTCTTCAACAAAGGCATTGAAGTCAATCTCTTGTGCTTCATATTGATCTATACAATGGAGGAATTTCAAAAGGTCAGTATCATCATTAAAGACCTGCCAACTATATATGTTATCAGGCACTGCAGGCCTTGTCTTGAACTCAATTTTTGATACTCCAGCCAATGTAATGTCATCTCTTTTTAATGCCACATTTGCTAAAAAATCTACCATTATATTCTTTGACCTATCAATCCACTCTATTGAGAAGGCATCAAACAACTCAATTGTGTCCCATACAACATTCCTGTATTGTTTCTGTCTTTTATTTTTTGCTGCATACTTGGACTTAATTTGTGAAACAACCAACTCAAAATCTCCTAAAACAGCTAGCAACTTGATTTTATGTTTCACAGCTATGTTTAAACTTGTCAATAAAGCTTCATATTCCGCCACATTGTTTGTACATTCAAATGTTAACAGGAATGAATACTTAAATGTAATACCTTCAGGAAAAACAAACACAATCTCGGCTCCATTACCTTCTTGGTTGCATGCTCCATCAAAATACATTTTCCACACTTCCTTGCAATTTTGTGCCACATGCTTTTTAATTAAAAAACTATTGGTTAATTCTGGCTTGACTGGTTCTATCTTAAAACTCCCAAAGTCGACATCACAAAAACAATTGATTTGATCTTGTGGTACATAGTCAAAAACCTAATTCATCCTTGGCTCCCTGTATAACTTCACTTCCTGACCATCTACTGGAATTGTTGCATAAGACAGATCAAACTAGGCATTTCCACCAACAGTTGTCATCCACTGTCTTGACAAAAGCATACCAAACTGAGGATGGGTGTCTGTTATTGTTATATCAATATTATCGGCCACTTGAGGATAAGCAGCTAGCTTGACTTCAACATCTCTCATTATACCCACCACAGGAACAGGTCGGTTATCCATTGCATAGCATTTCCCTTCATATGTATCTACCCACATGCCTAGTTGTTTCATCACTCCTATTGGCATAATATTCATAGCAGCACCAGAGTCTATCATGCAATTCCTCTGTAGTTTGTTATTTATGAGTAATGTAGTGAAAAAAGGATCAACTTGTGGGGGAGTTGTTAATACATCACTCAAGAAGACTTTCGGGATATTCAACTTCTCTTGCTTATTAATAATTTTAGTGGCCATCTTACTTTTTGAATTCATGTGTCTTTCCTTCCCATTTGTTATTAATTAGACAACACTGTCTCTGTATTCCTTAATTTTCATCATCTCTAGTAGTGGAACAAACATCTTTACTTGAGATAAAGCCTGAGTGAAGTCAAAAGAAGAACCCTCCACTTTAACCATTTTCTTTTGCTTTGACGTTTCTCCTCTTTTTTTCTACCTTATCTCCTTTAATTGGTTGATCAGGGTTTTGTATTTCTTTGTGTAATTCCTTCACTTCCTCCTTATGGACAGGCTTTTGTTTACTTTTGTCATGTTGTTTATTTTCTGCCCTTTTCGCAGTTCCTTGTGTCACCTTTTTCTCTTTCATAAATATTCCCCTGGGGACACCTTCCTTCTCATTTACTGTCCTATTTCTCAACCAGTATTTACTCTTTGCTTCTTCAACTGCAGCAACAGTTAATCTCTCCATCTCCTCTTCAGTAAGTTTCCTCACACTACATTGACTAGGTACCTCATCAGAATGTGGTTCTGTATAATCATCCTTAGAGTCAGAAAGAATCTGTTGTTCAACCATGTGGACATTGTACTTCTGATTTGAAACATGATACTCATAACCTTCATCCTCTGAAGATGAGTACCTCTCCTCAACATGGTGAAAAGTATTTGAAGTTAGATATATTGTGTGATCTTCTCCATCGTTTCCCATCAACATTCCTTCTTGCATTCTTTGGGCTACAACACAATAGTCTGGTGAATGTGGCTTATTACAAACTTCACAGAAATAATTGCTATTCACCATATAGGTTTCCTTCTTCCTTAATGGATCAGTAGTCTCTTTGTTTCTAGGCCTTTCTGTTATAGGTTTCCCATCTTTCTAGTTTGTGTTATAGGGCATGTCATGTAACCTAGGCCTTTCATTTCTATATGTGTTCTCCTATTTGTATTGATAATTATTGGTTTGTTGAGGAGCCCTATGATTGTCTCTTTTATCAATTATCCCAGCAGCCCTCCTATTGTTTTCAATTGTTAATGCTATATTTTGAGCTTCAGCTAAATCTCTTGGGAACCTATTTCTCATTTCATATCTTGTTTTAGGATTGAACGCATTCAAATAAACACTCAATGCCATAGAGTCTGGCAATTTTGATCCAGGAGGTATTTTATTCTGCAGTTTATTGAATCTTTGGTTGAAATCATAAATTGAGTCATTCTAATTTTTTTGAATTCACATCAATTCATGAAGAGTAGCATCAGGTGCACTTTGATTCCTATATTGCTTGAGGAATCAGTCCTGAAATATTTGGAGAGAATAAATAGAGGTTGTTGTTAGGCTGTTGAACCAATCCCTAGCTTCTTCAATAAGTGACATCATGAAAAGCCTCATATGTAAATCTTCATAAGGTACATCCAAATCTTGAATGAATGCATTGAAACTCCTTAAATGATCTTCAATAGAAATTGCACTACTCCCTGTAAACTTAGGCATCAAATTTCTCCAACTGTCATCCATAGGATAAGGGTATAATTGAAACCCTACCAAATCAAATTGTCTAATCATTGTGGTATACTGATGAGGGGGAGGGTTAGGTGGGTACTGATATTGGTACATCGGGTTATTGTATTGTGTGTTATTATGTGGCACATGATGCTAACCATGAGGTGGCTGTATATTTGTATATTGTGTGGGAATATGAGGTGGGTGATTTGGCTGTCTGTATTGATTCCATGCTTGATGGTGAGGGACCCCTAGTGGATCAGAAGGCCCTGCACCATGATTACCCTACTTATGAGGTGGTACATATTTTGGGGAGCAACCAACTACCTGAGTAATGTTCTGAGCTTTCTACAATTTGAATTCTCTCATTACTTGTATCATCTGGGCTTTCTCATGTTCTTCTCTTTCCTTTCTTTGAGACTCAAACCATGCTTTTACTTTTTCATAAGTTAAAGATTCATAATCTTCTTGAGGAGTCCCATGATCATTGGACTCATTTTGGTTACCCTCCATTTTTTGGTCACATTCATGCTGAATTCTGAGTTTTTCAGCTTCAAATTTAGCATGCCACTCTGCCTATTTTTTAGGATCATAAAAAGGATTCCTTTGATCTTCTAGGGTACAAGGTTCTACACTTGAATTATCTCTCCATGTATCATAACAACCATATTTTTCACCATGTGGTATTGATGATTTGTCTTTGTTCGTTATGCACATGTCCTCACTTATCCCTTTACCCTTGTCAACCTTATCATCCTTGTGTGTCCACTTACTACTACTAGCAAGAGCCCCAGTATGACCTCCCCTGTATTGAGATCTTCTTCCATTCATGTCGCAATTTTTTTATAAGAGTCGCCACTCACTTTCTTGAAAGTGAGAAAAGATTGTAACTTGTTATTCCCAGCGGAGTCTATTTAAAGTTTCTGACTCTATGATTAAGGCCTTGATTATGAATTGACTCCACAGTAGAGTCACCAATTTGTTAGCTCTCAAAAATGTAGGTAAAGGGTAACTCAAGAGGCTACCAATCTCTTGATATGTTTTAGGGTAACATACAAGGTTAAATGACTTGAACCTTCTACTTGTCAAGTGCTGCTAGACCTAGGCGGGTGTACCTATATGAATTGGGTAGACTTGACTTTTGATCTTCTCTTCTTGTAGTGATTTGTCCACAATGGCAGATGGAAATGAAAAAATAAAATTAAATTTGGTATAAATTGTATAAAATATTCAAAGCTAAATCCTAATATGCTCAGTTAACAGATGTAAAGAAAATGAATGAAACTAAATGATGAAACTGTGTAGACTAGTGCCTTATGGGGTATGTGGAGTCGAGAGAAATCTGAAACAAGTACTTCATTCTGGCAAACATTCGAGTTGTTTAGCATATGATTTAGTTTATAGCTTGTATAAACATGCAAGGTTATGATTACCGAGTTCTTATTGATCTAGCTGACATTCCCTAATTACTATGATCAACTTAAACAATTTAGTCTTTACTAGAAAGAACCAATCAATTGGTCATATAGATGCAGAAAATGTGCACTAACAAACCAAATATAAACTTGTTACACCAATTTAAATAACTAGAAAACACCATATTGGAGACAACTTCAATAATGGTTTCAACGAACACCATAAACAACTGATACCAGAAACAACTGCACCATATTAAAATATTTCAATTGATATCTCCATGATTTTAAACATACAACATAGTCTCATATTTGTGAAACATTGTGTTCCATTGTATTCTGCTATCTATTTTTGTCTGTTGTTATCTAATCTCTTTCATTTACAATTAGAAATGGATATTTATACATCTGTAACTGAACAGACACATCGCTTCGCATTCCATGTTGGGGGGACAATTGTATTTGAACTTTTGTTAACATTTGCTGAAGACTCACCAAGACATTTTGTAGTCATACCAATCCTCAACGTTACACCAACAGTCATCTTGTGCATCGATGTGAAGTCATGTTGTCTTACCGATACTTTGAGTCTCACCGATGAATGTCCACTCATCCCATGTGCTTTGCTATGACATTCTAATGTCGGGGAGACATCCAACAGATCATATTTGTCATACCAAAAGTTGTCCCTTCACCTTGTGTGTCACTGAGACAATTCATTATCGGGGGAAGGTTTCATAGAACACCCTGTGTCATACCGATACGCCCCCGTAGTATCCTTCTAGTTGCTAAGAAAAACACACTCTTTCGCCGATGAAATTAATCTTATCGATGAAATAAATTTCATCAGCAAGACTATGAATTTTTGAAAAGACTCATACCAATGCCAAATGTCTCACTGAGAAATTTCCTTTAGTTCACATTTTGTGACCGTGACAATACCGTTCTCACACCGATGAAGCAGTAAGTCGGCGTGACATTCAAATCGGCAAGACTATATAACCTCACACCGATAGTCTTCAATAGAGCTCATTTGCATTGTCGGTGAGACCGGAGCCACCCGCCAAGACCTTACTCCAAAGCACTTTAGTCTTACCGAAATACCTCGTGATGCATTCCTATCACTGAGACATATAGGCTTTCTTGCTGATGAAACAACATATTGGTGTGACCTTCAAGTCGGTAAGACTATATAACCTTACACCGATAACTTTTGATACGATTCCCCCCCGCATGTCGGTGAGACCGGAGGTACTTTCCGAGACCTCATTCTGATACTGTTTAGTCTGGCCGATATACTTTCACGTGCATCGATTGGCGAGACATAATGTATTCGCTACGACTTCACTCCAATGATGAATATCCTGCCGATGTGTATCTTTATCTGTGTAACATTTGAGTTGGAAAGACTATGTAGCTTCCTCCCAATAGCCATCTGATGGAATCCTTTTCCGCTTTATCGGCAAGACCCGATGCTCTCGATAAGACATTACTCTAATAGTCTTTTGTTTGGCCGATATATCATTCCATGTGCTGGTCAGTGAGACATATATGAGTTTGATATGACTCATACTGATAGAATTCTCTCACCAATATGATCTTTCTATCACCAAAACAAAAGATGTGTCCTACCGATAATCTGCAACAAGTATACATTAGTGAAAAATATAGGTCGGGGAGACCTTCACCCTGTCTTGCCGATATGGGTAATACAATGAAATATCAAAGACCAGATGAATTCTAATAGATCATATGAAAAAATATGAGCATGACAACATGAGGAAGGAATTTTATGCTTATGATGAGGACTTATTTTTGAAACTCATGAATGCAATTGACTATAAAATATTCAAAATTTTATAATTGTAATAGCCCCCTCGAGAATTTTTTCAAATTTTGGGCCAATGACGGAAATATTTGGAAAGGGTCCCAAAAAATGATGGCGCAAATGGTTCTAGATTCTGACATGTTTAAGGCAGCCAACTAGGTGGTCAAAGTTGGTCAAGGTAGCCTCTAGTAATAACCTAGTTGACAAATGCCATTTTGACTTTATAAATAGGTTGACAAAGGGGTAAAAGTCAATTCATTTTCACTATTCACATTGCAATTTGGAGAGCTCAGAGCAAAGAGGACCTCAGCGGAGATGGTGGTTCTAGTGATAGAGCATCACAGCGAGATCGTGTAGACTTACAGGTGACCAGAGGGCTTAGAGCTAGTTGTATGTACCCCTAACCCACTTTGTAATTTTTATGTTTTGCATGCCAAAATTAGGGTTTTAGGGAAAACAAATAATGCACTATGAGGCATATGCATGCATGTAAGCCACATTTTACTTTGCATTTGACGCATTTGATGCATCATGACACAAGTGAAATGATATTTTAGGGGAGGCCGAGGATGTGTAACACATTTTCCAAAAAGTGTGACGCATTCGTCATATCATGCTGCAATCAACAGTTAGAATGCCGCATGTGTCATTTTGCAATGCATTTGCCAGTTTGAGCAATGCATTTGAATGGAGTGACGAATGTGTTACAAATCATGACGCTTGTGCCATGATTCAATCCAATTGAGTGACAAAACAATGCAATTGATATGTCGTGACTCATTTGTAGTACGAAATGACACAAATGTTGTTTCACGACACAATTGCAGTCAACGTGACTCATTTGAATTTGAATTTGACCAGGGTTGATTCTGATGCTTTTCAAATTTGAAATTTTTTCAAGTTATGATGATGATAATGACGATTGTCCAAAAAGGTACTAATGCATTGTGTGGCTTTGTGCAGAGACAGCTTGTACCGATATATATGCGGGAGAGCAGGCCCTCAACCTTCCAATTTGGTGATCAGCTGACTCCATGGGAGTGATGGCGATTGATGCAGCTAGGTCTATTTTATGTTGCCTATATGCCTACTATTCAGGAAAATAGGGGACTATTGACTGCCTTATGTGAGCAGTTGAATTCAAAGACCTGCTCCTTCCATCTACCAATAGGAGAGGTGATTGTTACCCTAGAAGATGTCTACTGTATTCTACGTCTGCCGATCCAAGGAGAGAAGATCATTTATGACCCTTGTCGTGGCCATTAGACCTTCACAACTTACTATGAGGCTGAGGGAGCAGGACTTGACATCGAGGGTTACGAGATCCGCTGGGAGTTTATGGCGGAGCATTATGCTCAGTTCAATGCCTTCTTGGCGACACTGATTGGCGGGATATTGATTCCTGACTGTTGTGGACATGGGTTTCCTATTGGTTGGGGAGATGTCATAGTAGGGATGAGGCAAGATAGGATAGTATATGCCTGGGGGCCTTGTTTTTTGGGCACACTCTACCACCAACATCACAAGGTTTCCTACAGGAGGGCAGAGAGTATTTCATGTGGCGCCATGCTTCTAATGATATGGTAATGGGAGCATATACTGATATTTGGTCTACCTAATTAGATACCATAGCTAGCTGAGGGGATGAACTATGCATATTACTATGATGGTGCTCTTCAATAGACATGGATGGGGGAGATAGGTTGGTGGTGGCATCAGATTGATACTATGGTGTCATTCATCTGGAGACCTTCTAGAGACTACCAGTAGTGGGATGATGAGGTGGACCATCTCAACCTTTGCAGATAGTATTGTTACCTAATTGGGAGGAAGTGCAGAGCTAGCTGATTATAGAGATGTACCTTCCATAATGTGTCCTACAAGAGTTCAGAGAGCAACAGGGTGTACCTGCAGGCACATCCGAGTATGCGTGGTCTTCCAAAGAGTTAGCTTGGGGGCTAATGATTCCAGTAGCTTTTTTTGAGAGCAGTAGATTGATGGGTTAAGAGCCCAATAGTGGGGATGGAGAGGTGGGATTGTAGATCCTGGGACCACGATCGATTATGATTTATGGTGGCAGGCACATAGACCAATGCCACTGATAGATCTAGATGGGCCAGCACATGTGGATAGGAGGTCAGTTATACCTCATGTCGAGAGTTAGGCAAGGGGGTAGAGATGGTGATAGAGGCAAAGGCTAGGGGAGGGATGGAGGTAGGGATGGAGGCAGGGGGAGGAATAGAGGCCAAGGTGGAGGGTGAGATGGGGGCAGGGACAAAGGCCAGGGTGGAGATGATGGAGGAGACGGCCAGAGACAAAGGAGAGATGACCAGAGACAAGACCGGAGGGTGCCACCACGTGTGGTGAGAGTGGCACTAGATTCCATCCCAAAGGTGGCCGACGAGGGGGAGAGAGGAGGAGGAGGAGGAGAGACATGAGGAGCATGTGGCCAAGGAGGAGGCTAGATAGGAGGAGGATGTGGCCGAGGAGGATGTGGATGTAGATGTGCCTCAGAATGAGGGAGTCAGTGGAGAGGATGCTGCAAAGGATGATGATGATGATGATGATGCTATGGACAAGGCCGAGATACTCTTGAGATGGTGGAGGGAGAGGAGGAGATACTATCCTCATCAACATTGCCCCAGGACACCATGACATACCAGAGGGTGGCTGATCTTAAGAGGAGGGTAGATGAGAGTGTGGCAGAGGTTAGGGCACTATGGGAAGAGCTAGAGGTGGCTTGAGTAGAGTAGGATCAGGTAGTGATCCACCAACAGGAGTCAGCTCAGTGCTGTGTATATTTTGCATCACTATGTTCAGGGTCCTCAGGGGATATAGCTCGTGAGCTAGCCAGGGTGAGCACTTGGTATGGGTAGTACAAAATCCTCTACAAGAAGGAAGTGCCACCCAAGTGACGAGATCCTACATTGTTTTTCTCACAAATGAGAACAAGAAGTGGTCAGAGGTCAAGGAGTGGGAGTGGCAAAAGGAGCCACACCAGTGCAGGAGGGTCTACCTCATAAAGGCACAGGTCCCACCACTCACACAGGCATGCCTCGAGTCATCATTTGAGCCATAGTCATGGGTCTACTAGTTCAAAGCAAAGGTCAGTATAGAGATAGCCACCAGTGATAGATCCTTCAGCGTCATAGAGTCAGGCCATTATGTCCTCACAGTTGTCTATTACCATGGAGATGATGCCCTCAATGTCAGTTCCATCAGGTTCACAAATAGAGGTCGTTACCATTCCACCTATGATCTCAGTGCCAGTCTTAGATCCTTAGCCGCCACACTCTTCACCATGAGGGGATGATGAGAGTCTTTCCTAGGGGAAAGTTTGTTATATTTTCTTCTATGTTATGACACATTATGTATAGACCACTGAACCTGGGAGCTCCATTTTTGGGATATTTGTTGACTCTATCCTGTGACATTATATATTTTTGTGAGATAATGTTATATGATGATGCATTTTTGATGTGGGTCACATGTGTGTTATGCGATGCTATTTGATTTATGCATTATGATATATGTGATGTGATGCTTTATGTATGCTGTTGATTTATGATGTATGATGGTACTATTTATATGTCTTGTCATGTATGTCCTATGATGCTTACTTATGATATGATGCCATGATGATGCAATGCTTATTTATATGTTATGTTGACTTTGTGATGATGATGATAATGATATGCATAATGTATTTATTTGAGTGGATGCCATGTTTATGATAATGTGAATGCGATATGAAATGAAATGTTATATGATTTAATGCTATGTATGATGTATGTATGGACCTAATGGAATGTTTATATGATCATGTATGCACTGATGTTTTTGTATGTCATAGGATATCATGGTGAGATGGACGAGAGAAGATGACCAGACCAAAGGAGATGCATGTTAGTTCCTAGATCAAATCCTTCAAAACTGTACCATAGGACTTTAATTATTATTGCTCTTAATCATCATTGGGAATACTATTGTAATGGTAAACAAACACCATGACATGACATAGATCAAGGTGTACAGGGTCATACCATCACATGAGACTAACAATCATAGACAAGGATGATCAAGACTCATACTAAGAGTGTGATTTCCCCAGTCTTTTTGTCCTAATCACCCACAAGTAGAAAAGACAAGAATGATAAATCATGAAACGATGTTCCTTCTCTAAATTCTATTTCCAAGACATCCTTGAGAAACTTGCAGCATGATTACCATAATTAAAAAATAGAGCCAATATCATGATACGTCATTGTTTTTCTAAATCCCAAAATTAGGACCTCATTGAGAAACTAGTAATCATGCATGTCAACAAGTCAAGACAAACATCATGATACGTCATTGCTTCTTTAAATCCCATTATTGGGATCTCGCTAAAAAACTAGTAACATGATAAAAATCCAAAAGACAAGTGCCAAGTGTTTGCCAAGTGTGTTTGAATGCCGAGTGTTTTAATGTCAAGATGTCAAGTTTGATGTTGTTAAGATGCTTGAGTGTCAAGGTTTTGACAATGCCAAGATGATGAATGTTGAAGATTGCCAAATTCAGGAAGGACACATCCTAAATAATGTTGATATTGAGAGGATTTATCCCTAAATGTGAAAAGGGGTCCCTTGAAATTCTAGGTGACAGTGACGATGATGATGTCTAGGAAGGACACATCCTAAGGCATAAATGATAGTTTTTTCTTCAGGACACATCTGTAAAATACTGATGTCAAGAGGAGTGATCCTTAGATGTGAAGAGGATCCCTCAAAATGTCGAATGACAGTGACGATGCATAGGAAGGACACATCCTAAGGCATGAATGATAGAGGTTATCTTTCAGAAGGACACATCTAAAAGCGAACCAAGAGTTGACAGTTTGAAAGGTTATGATCATTTGACTTGTTTTGACTAAGTTTGACTTGTGTTGGCCATATGTCAATTTTTTTGATATGCTGATGTGATTGTCATGTTTGAATAAATGATTTCCATTCTTTGTTTTAGGATTTTTCCCATTTGGAAAATGATTTGTCTTCACTTGAATAATTTTGATGTGTGTGCCAGTGTAATGCCATGAACCCTAATGGACTGACCTAGTGCGGCCTCAGGGACTCATCGACAGATGTCCTATCCTACGTCATACAATTAGAGACCACATAGTTCAACACAACCAATGACTTTGTCCTGATGAACAAAGATTGAATCATGATTTTATTTTGAAAAACCTAAAAAGACTAACCTAATGTCTCGAGGACTTAGATATGAGTCTTTCCTATGTAGCAAATGCACAGAGACAATGTAGTTCAGAGGAATGATGAAGACTGATTGATTGACATGATGGACTTGACAAGAGATGACTCTATTTTTGCATTTTCTAGACATTTTGACTTTGTTGGGGTTTCTTCAGGATGCTTTTTGATGTTTAGGTCTTTTTTTAGGACATTTTATAATGTTTTTACCTTTCTTCTAGACATTTTGTGATGTTTTTGGTCTTTTTTTAGAACCTTTTTGTAGTCACCCAGACTGTGCGTTATATCCACTGTAGTGACATGATAAAAATGTTGCCCCTAGTCAGGTCTAAGGCTTATCCAGTTTTAAAGGACATGAACAAGGGATATGCATGCAATACCAAATGGATAATATATAGGACTTGATGTCAATCATTTATCAACCATGAGAGTAAGGGTATGATGTCATGGTCATTGGTGTGATAGTGATGGGAAATGTGTTCCATCCTAGGCCTAGCCAAATGAAGTAATAGTAGATGGCTGAGCAATGATTGACTATGCATGGTGCCTATTTGCCAGGTTTTCACCACGGTACATATCCAAAGCACCTGTTTTCCAGGTTTCACTATTGGATGAATTATTTCTCTTTACTATTTTTGTCATTTTTCTTACTTTTTTTGGTGCTACCAACATGCCTCTTTGCCAAGTTTTCATCAGGGCAACAATTTTTTTACCATTTTTCAATGTTTTTTGTATTTTAAGGTTTTCAGCTCAATCTTTTAATGCTATGCATAGAACTTTTGGAGATGTAGACTATTGATAGGCTCTGTCAGTTGTTCACCATCTGGAGTGGCTAGTTGATATGCTCCAAAACCAAAAGAAGATATGATGACGTAAAGACCCAACCAGTTTTGTTCAAACTTTCCTGGTTTTCTCTATTAGCCTAGTTCTTAGGGTTCAGCATGAGGACTAAGTCGCTAATGTCAAACTTCCTGACCATGAATTTCTTATTGTAACTATGACAAAGATGGTTTTGATACTCTTGTAGATGGTTCAAGGAATTTTTCCTTCTTTCCTCTAACATCTCCAGCTCATGCAGACACGAGTGTCTATACTCCTCATCATTGGTCAGACTCTTGAGGGAGACTCGTAAAGAAGGAATTTCAACCTCAATGGGAAAGATGGCCTCAACTCTAAAGAACAGGGTGAAAGGAGTGGCTCCTATAGGTGTATGAATGCTAATGCGGTAAGCCCACATAGCAGGGTTGAGTTGTATATGCCGGTCACAGCCAGTGTCATTGACAGTCTTTTTGAGGATTTTAACAATGGTTTTGTTTGGCACCTCAGCTTGACCATTTCCTTATGGGTAATATGAAGATTAAAAATGATGTTGGATGTGAAATCGCTCACATAACTCACAAATGTCTTGGTTTTTAAACGAACGTCCATTGTTAGTGATGATGGATTACGGAAGGCCATACCAGAAAATGATGTAGTTAAGAATGAATTTGGATATTTTTTTATTGGTTATGTATGTCAAGGGAATGGCTATGATCCACTTTGTAAAATACTCAGTGGCAGTAATAATGAATTTATGGCCATTAGATGAGGTAGGATGAATCTTGGCCATAAGTTCAGGTCCCCATTGAGCGAAGGGCCAAGGAGAAGTGATAGCTCAAAGTTCCTGTGTTGGTGCGTGAATCAAATCACTATGAATCTAGCATTGGAGACAAGTCGTGGCATATTCTAGTGCATCCTTTTCAATGGTTGGCCAATAGTACCCAAGTCTCATTATTTTCTTGGCCAGAGTAGGACCACTCAAATGAGACCTGGATATACCCTTATGTACTTTATGTAAGGTCATACATGCTTTGTTGGTGTCGAGACATCTAAGGAGGGTGTCGTCAAAGCTACGGTGGTAAAGAGTGTCACTGACGATGGCATATCTTGTAGTTTTTCGGATAAAGGACTTCCTCTGGTTATTGGACAAGTTAGGTGGAATGGTTTGAGACTTAAGGTAGTCATAAATATCTTGGTACCAAGGAGAGTCGAGACCAAAAAGTTTGCAGACCATCTCTGACTCTAGAATATCATAGGTAGGGACCAACAATTGTTCTATTAGGAATTCTAGCTGAGGCATGTTGCTTGGAATGTAGAGGAGAGAGCCTATTGTAGCCATGGCATCTACCACTTTGTGCTGTGCTCTTGGAACTTGTTCAAAAGTTACCATTTGAAAGTATGTTTAGAAACTATCAACCATTCATTTGTAGGGCATTAGCTTCTCATCTTTTGTGTCATAATTATCATTAACTTGGTTGATGACTAAATGAGAATCCCCATAGACATGTAATGCTCTGATTTTCTATTTTATTGCCATTCTAAGTCCTGTAACCAGAGCCTCATATTCTGCCACATTATTTGTGCATGGGAAAACTATGTGAAAAGACTTAGGAATGGAGTCTCCTTAAGGGGTGATGAATAGGATTCCTTCCCCCGATCTATGATTAGTGTGTGATCCATCAAAGTATAGCCTCCAGGGAGACTTTGGTTCTATATGGAATGTCGACTCATCTGGAAAATATGCCACTAATAGGTGATCACTTTGTAAAGGCGCATCCGCCAGTTGGTCTGCTATGATTTTTCCTTTTATTACCTTTCTTTCTACATATTGAATATCATATTCACTCAAAATCATGACCCATTTTTTCAGACGTCTCGTTAATGTTGCCTGACTTAACAAATATTTGAGGGGGTCAATCTTTGCTACTAATTGTGTCTAATGGCATAACTTATAATGTCTTAGCTTATGTGTTGCAAAGACCATGGCTAGACAAGCCCATTCAATTGATGTGTAGTTCAATTCATACCCGACCAATGTCCAACTGATATAATATATAGCTCTCTTTTTTTCTTCTTGGTCATTCTGTGCTAGTAATGCCCCTAGTGTTGAATTAGTCGTTGAGATGTATAGGATCAATGGTTTTTTGTGAATGGGAAGCATGAGGACTAGCGGTGATAGTAAGTAGTCTTTTATGTGCTAAAAGGCTTCTTGGCATTTATCTATCCACACAAAGGGGATACCTTTGCATAGAAGATATTGGAATGGTTGGCATTTATCAGCCAATTAGGCTATGAAGCACCAAATAGATTGTACCCTGCCTTGTAGGGTTCTGAGCTCATTGATTCCTATGGAAGGAGGCATGTCTATGATGGCTTTTACTTTTGCTAGATTGACCTCAATGCCTCTTCAGGAAACTCTGTATCCCAAGAATTTATCTGATGTTACACCAAAGACACATTTCTGAGGATTTAGTAGAACTTTGTATTCTTCTTGTCTCTTGAAAATTGTGTCTAACACCTTTAGATGATCCTTTCTTGTTACTGATTTACCCAAAAGGTCATCTACATAATCTTCCATTATTTTATGCATCATTTCATGAAATATTGTGGTCATAGCCCTCTAATATGTGGCGCCTACTTTTTTTAGACCAAATGGCATGGCATTCCAACAATATGTAACTAAAGGGAAAGTGAATGTTATTTTATGTTGGTCTTCGGGGGCAATACAAATCTGATTATAGCTGGAGAAACCGTCCATGAGTGATAACATATCATATCCTACTGTGAGGTCAACTATGATATCAATATTTGGTAAAGGAAAGTCATCTTTTTGGCATGCCTTATTTAGGTCTCTAAAATCTGTGCAGACGCGGATCATTCCATTTGGATTTGTTACTGGTACCAGTTTAGATATTCATTCAGCATAATCAATAGACCGTATGAACCCAACACCTAGAAGTTTCTTCAACTCAGCCTTGACCAATAGAGTAACCTAAGGATGTATTTTGCATAACTTCTGTTTAACTAGTTTGGCATTAGGCAATAGTGGCAGATGGTGCAGAACTAGTTCTAGGTCTAATCCCGACATGTTAGCATAGGACCATGTGAAGTTGACTTTACGTTCTGCAAAGAATTTGTGAAATTTTGGTCTCTCTTCTTCAGTCAAGGATGCAATAAAGAGGACCATTTTGGGATCTTCAACTGTTGATATGTTGTCTTCTATGGTGTCCTCTATGAGCATAGCTAATTTCTCTTGTGTTATGGGAAGAAAGTCCAGTCCTCCATCCTTGGGCACCTTGGAGAGGTTTTCACCCACAGATACATCCTTTGTTTTTACTTTTTTGTCATTAGAAGGTGCCTTTCATTTTTTTATTTTATTTTTATTTTTAATTTTGCAACTGGAGGATGGAGCAGTCTCGCCGAAGTAGGCTACACAATCTAGGTCAATGGTGAATCCTACCTTGTGATCACCACTGGGTATGCCCTCATGTAATCCCATAAATTCTGCAATAGCCTCATCATTCTGAAAGGTTTCAAGGACTGGCGGGCCTTATTGGTCCCAATCGACTAGTTGAGGATACACTAGGGAAATTCCATCGTCAGTGTTGGTGAATTGAGGGGAGGATGTAGAAAGCATGCAAACGGACTCAGTGATATTGTAGATGAAATTATCATCATCCATTTCCACATCAAACTCTATCCAATATTCCCCTTCACTTGTCTCATATCCATTGTCAAAATAAGGGGTGAAGTACTCAGATTCGTGATTGTTAGTGTCATTTGGTAATTCAGAGGGGTTGGACTAATGGGATTTAGATGGTGGGTCTTGTATGTCCTAGAGAATAGTAATCTAACTTTGACTATTTGGTGCCCGATCGATTTTAAATGTTTGCCTTTTTTTTTGTTTAGAGGTGAGCTCCCCCATTTCAACAAACAAATCATTGAGGAAATAGTCACTTAAGGATCTTTGAGAGCCAAATTCCCACTCTTGGGAGTTAGTTTGGTGAAGGTTTCCTTAGTGGTCTCAACACTTTCCAAAGCATGCATGTGCTCACTTGAAAGCCAGTGGTACGTCGTCGTCATTGTCAGGCAATCCATACCCTAATCCAAGATACTTTGGTATTTTGAAAGATTCTATGGGCTCTCTTTGTCCAATTTTATTTCGCCTAGGCCACTAGTTCCATCATAGCCCTTAGCCTTCATTATGTCATATCCCTTGCCATATTTCTTAAATGGTAATGGGGGTAGGTCTGCCATTTCCTTATAGATCCATCCAGTAATATCGGCCAGGTCCGCGTTACTCATGTCTCCCCATTTGATGAAAACTATTTTTGGTGGAACTTTGAATTTTTTTGTGGGTTCCATTCTAAAACATGGCTGACCATAGACCTTCAGACACTTGGGTATTGCTGAGATGCAATATGTTGTATGTAGTTTGAATTCTCCATAGCCTAGGTCCTAGTATTGACATTTGGTTCATCCTTAGGAAGTGTTGAAGATGGTGGCATGGTGGAAGATGTGGACAGAGTGGACGTGGAAGATGATGTGAGTGTAAATGAGTCAATGTATTTAGAAGAAGAGGGGCTAGAAGCTTCTCGGTTAATAGGCACTCAATTTGCAGAAATACCCCTTAGGTTGGTACAATATTGAAAAGGGTCAGGGTCTCCATATATTGTAATTTATGTGCTGTCAAATGGAAATTTTAAGCATTGGTGATATGTGGATGGAATGAATTTTAAGGCATGAATCCATGGGATGTCGAGCAAGATGTTGTAAGGTAATTCTAGATCAAGGACCTGGCAAGTTGTATCCACAATGACTAGTCCCACTCTGATAAGAAGAGAAATAATGCCTCATGAAGAGCATTCTTCGTCATCATATGCTTTTATCACTATACTCTTTGTAGGGTCCACACATGCATCATAAAATCCTAGAGCCTTAACTAGTTTCAAGGAGCATATGTTCAATCCTACTCCACCATCTACTAAAACTCTTCTCACCTTGTGCTTATGGATGAAAATTTCAATGTGTAATGCATCGTTATGGTTGGTCTTAGGTGATGAGTAGTCTTGATCAAAAAAGGTGACGTGATGAGGCATAGTGAGGTATCCCACCATGGTCTCAAACTGATTGACATCAATATCCTTAGGGACTGATGATTCTTGTAGGGTTTTATCCAGTATAGCCTTATGTGTGGGAGAGATTCAGAGCAGCTCGAGTATAGAAATTTGTGCGGGAGTTTTTCCAAGCTGGTTGATAAGGTTAAACTAACTCTTGGGTTACCACTGCTTTGTGGTCATGGTGGGTTGTGATTGTTTGGGAGATGGACTGAGTATGGTGATTTTAGGTTTCCTAGCAAGAGGCAGACCAACTATGGTGACCTTTCCACTTCAAGTAGTAGAATTTCATTGGGGTGCTCTCTTAATTGTGATGGTATTGACACATTCATTATCAGTTTGGATATTATTTATAGTGGTTCCACCAAAATAGTCATATTTGGTGCAGGCACAATTAGCTTGATTATTGTTTATCATTGGACCTGACGTGGAAGCATTATTAGAACCATGGTCTTGCAGTGGGTTCTTATGAATGGTATGATCTGAATTAGAGGAAAATTGCGGTTCACCTACCTCAATGATATGATTCTTGATAAGGTCTTGTACCAGGTTTTTCAGTTGTCAACAGGTAGAATTTTTATGTCATTTTGCCCAATGATAATCACAAAAATGCATTATCATCCCACCATGTTGGTTTGAATTGTCCTGGGTCATATAGTTTTGGTTCTTGAAGTGTGATGACACCATTCTGGAGGCATTTCTTAAGGAATTCCTCGATGGGCTCACCCAAGGGAGTGTATGTGCGACCCCTGGGGAATTGTCTCATCTGGCGATATTGTCCTTGATTATTTTGGCCACTTTGGTTGTTTGAAGGGGCATTGGTAGGGGGTGTCAATATCATTGTTGGTTTGTTTTGGGGTTGAACCCCTTGTAGATCCAGTACAAGACCCATAGTGTTTGCAGCCTTGGCATCAACAACACTATCATTAGTAACATGTTTATTTTTGACCCAGTACTTGTTTTTTTCAGTGGGAGGATTTGCATTTGTGCTTTTAGGACCATATCTTAGCTCTCCCTTTGTGACAAGGGATTTCTCAATTTGGACACCTTTTTCGACTAGGTCTATGAAGGTTGTGCAACAATGCACTTGTAATGCATATTTCAAGGGTCCTAGAAGTGTTTGAATGAACATGTCCACCTTTTCCTTTTTGGGTCTATTGATGTGACATTGACTAGCTAGACTTCTCCATTTTTGAAAGAATGGGATCCTCTTGCATGAGATTGCATAAGCTAGTGATAGAGGTTTCCATGTCAATGTTGTACGTGTAATTTTTTATTAATTTTTGTTTAATTTCATCCCATGGTTGGATATCCTTTTGAGTGGAGAACCATTCAAGGGAAGGACCTATGAGACTTTTAGAAAAGAGTCTCATCAAGTACATTTTTTCATAGGCGACGTCCATACAATTAGTTGCAAATTCTCAGAAATATTCGATAGGGTTCATCTTTCCTCTGTACTTGGTAAAATTAGGTGACAGATATCCCAGAGGAAATGGTGGCATGTATAAGTTCATGTTCAAGGGATATACAAATAGATCATAAGACCCTTCTAATTTCTTGCCAGATATTTGTATGTTTTCTATGGTCTTCTCTAGACCCATCGGTTTTACTTGTAAGGCATCGATTATAGGGTCATTTGTGGTCCCATACATAGGATTGATTGGTAAGCCATAGGTCCCCATTTTTTGTGAGTGGATGTTGGCATGTTGTTGAGGTATATGTTGTTGTGACATGTGTGATGTGTTGTGATTTGTGTGTTGTTGGTATTGAAATTTTGGATTGGGGTTATGTTGGTGGGTATGAATATGGGATGCGTATGTTGGGATGTGTCCCCAAGCCATTTGGGTCGATATTTGGGGAATATGGTGACCATGAACATTTTTATTTGTGAATGATTCCATAGGTTGTGTGTGTTGACTGCCTTGTCCAAATTGTTGGGTTTGGACAAGGGGAATGGTCATATTTTGTCCTTGGGATTTGATGGTATTGGACTATGTTGATGAGTTAACATTTTGTTGTTGTCCTTGAATAAAAATATGTCATTTACCTCCACCCAAAGGATTTTGTGAGATACCAATGCGAGGATATGATGAAGGTGTACTCATGGTACTAGATGTAGTTGACAATGGAGGATTTGTATGACTTGATGATGCCCCCATGGCATTTAGCTTAGTGGTAAAGAGAGGATTGGAATAACTTTCCCACACTGCCAAGGAGCCAAAGGTGGTTCCAGCCGATTATGACGGTGTTGTGGATATTATGGGCACTGTGATAGATTGTGATCCTCTAATGGATGTAGTGTTTATTGAATTGTAGGTGTTTGGAATGTTGGAGGTAGAATTCATGGTCATTGTAGCATCACAAAAGGTATTGATCATAGTGTTTGGAGGTTGACTACTATTTGACATGTTATGCGTGTTGTTGACATTAGGGTCAAGAGATGTTGAATCCATGGGGTAACTTAGCTCCTTGACTTAAGAGTATGGCCAAATATTTGTCTCTGTCATATAGGACCATTTGTTCCTCAAATTGAGAGGCTTCTGGATCTTGTGCTCCTACCTCTAGGTTTTCCTCAAGTATTTGTTCGTATTCATCCTTATGTAAGAATGCTTCAAAGGGACTGTTTGATGAGTATGCTATGGTCGTGAGAGGTTGATTATTTGCATTGCCAAATGGGTCGTCAAATGTCCAATTTGGGTCATACGTGGGATTGTTAACATTGGAAGTGGAGTTTTGTCCAAAATTTTCCATTTGTTGTTTCTAGATTTGGAGTCTAGTTTCCACCATAAAATGAGATTGCTCAAATGAAAATGACAACTAAATGCAAGGATGACAATGCAAGACTATGTTTTCTAAAGAAAATTCCAACTAGGATAACCAGGTGATGATGACATTTGTCTAAGGAAATGATTGATGTAAGATGACGAGGTTGTCCAAGCCAAAATGTTGAATGAGGACTAAGATGGTAATGTTGACTAAGGACTTAATATGATAAATGCAATGTCTAGGTTCAAAATGATGACTAGCATGAATAATATTTTTGGATTTTTAGGAATAAAATATGCAAGGTATAAACTAGAATGCAATTTGGAGAAAAGGGATACCTAAACACTTCTAATCTCAATCTTTGTTTTCGATTTCAGTTACTAAAGGACTTGTTGAAAATGACAAAATGACAAGGTCAAAATGACTAGTGAGTCTTCCTAACTAGATTGTTGAGTTGGAATATCTCACAAAAGGGACAATGACTAAAAAAGGAAATGATGATTAAGTCCAAGATAACCTAGTTTTGAAAGCAATGATATTGCAAATTGTGCTAAGATTAACCTAATCCAAAGTATGCAAGAATTAAAAACTAGGGTCAAGCTAATGCCTAATGTATGCAACTAAAAAATTGAAGGATGAAGCCTATGGTCAAGAATGCAAACTAATGGTTGAAAATTTTGAGCAATTTCAAATTTGGTTTCTAACAGAATCCTCTAGGAAACATTCTTTGACAAAAGATTGACAGATTTTAGACTCAGTTTGGACTTGTATGAAGATTTTTCTTCTGTCAGGAAAATGCATCATTTGAGACCTTGAATGCATCACAGTATTGCAAATGCATTTCAATTTAAGTGAATGTAGCTCTGGGACTAAAAAATACAACCGAGTTTTGCAAATGTGGTGCTTGTGGGATCAAATGTAGTTTAATAGTGTGATTATGTCTTAGTATTTTCAGATGCATTTCAGAACAGTGAATGTGTTTCAACAGTTGTGACATAGTTTGTTAAAATTGAGTTTCTTGATGTATTGAGAAAAAATTAGATCTGTCTAATGTTGAATGTTTTGTCCAGAAGTGTAAATGTGGTGAATAATGTGGAAAAATCTAGCAAGCACTTGACAAGCACAATGTTTTGAGTGTAAGCAAGCGCACATAAGACAAGTACAATCCTAATAGGCCAATAGGCCAAGGGTTTTTATACTTGATATAGCCCACCAATATACCCTAGATTGGTGCAGAACACCTCTCCTTCTCAAGAGCAGATAGCTTAGAATTTTGGTGGCACTGGCTCCCCTCCATGGGTCATTAATGTCATTTGGGTGCACCAAATTTAGATTCTTGTGTAGTGACTTCCCAAGAACTGATATCTCTACTCAAGGGGATCAGTAGTGAGTGTCTTTGGGCATGATATTGTACCTTGCACTATATCAAGCAATAGCTAAAAATGGTTGGCCTCTAAAACAATAGGTGTTTATTAAGGGAATTATGTTCGTAGGGCATGATCCATGCGACTAGATTCCCCTTTTGGATCCATCTCGTTGGAACCATACACGTGATACTTGGGCTTTCCCCAAGAATCCACTTTTATATACCGACTGGAAGTCCCTCGAGTTCAAGGTGCTACCGGTTTGAGTCATCCTGGGGTGAGTACTTTTTCCCACCAAAATAGCCCCAAGTTCTAGAGTTAGTAATCATTTCTCTTACACCTAGGCTTACTCAAAAGTGCAAAGGGACAGGATACTTCGATTACTAAGTCTTAAGGGTGTATAACAAATAAATATGGGTCTAGTTTCCTGATCACCAATTTTTCACAAGGTGAGAGCATAATCACCTACCTTATTGCAAACATAATTAGAAACAAAAGACATGTTTGTTCTATGTGCACCAAAAATAAATGTGTACTAATCTAAAAAAAAATGCAAGCACAATGTTTGGAAGTGAGTCTTTGACACTCGAACCTACAAAAACACAAGTTAGGAGTTTCTTATCCACAAGTCTTGGACCCACAAAATGTAACTGCCACACGCTACAAATTAAGATTAGTAACACAAAAACCTATGCTAGGAAAAATGCAGAAGAAAACTAGAATGACAAAAAAAAGAACAAAAAAACATAAAAACCCAAATACAAAAAAGAAGAAAACATTACCAGGAAAATGCATCACAACATAGCGAATGCGTCATTCTGTGTTGTAAATGTGGCTTCATGTTACATATGAGGCTTTCTCAACCTCGTTTGTGGCACAACAGAGCAATTGCATCATTTCAAATGATGAATGCATTGTGACGCATCATATGTAGCTCAATAAAGTTCAAATGCATCGCTCTATACCTGCACCTGCAAAAAAGATAGAAAATAGAAAACCGTACGGAAACAAAAAATAAAAGAGTCGGGTTCATCAATGTATCTAAGGGTTAATTTTAGGTAGGTTAGATGTTAGAAAGTCAACAATGCATATAAACCCAAAAGAACTACAAAGCACATTGAAAACTAAAAGAAGAAATGTTTATACCAGATAATCGTTGAAGCTTCCATGATTCCTCTTCATACCACCTTCTAACTTGTTGATTATTACCCTCAGATCGAACGTGTGAGCAATCCTTTGACTATGCCTGTCCTAAACAAGCTTTGAAGGATTTTATGACTATTCCTATGAGAAAATAACTCTAAATGAAAAATAACTCTAAGCATTAATGTGTCAAAATAACGAAGTTCATTTGTGTAATCCAAAAATGTGAGCAAAATAGCATTTTATAGAAAATGCAATTTTGAATGAACGGACAAGATCAACTTTCGATAGAAACCTAAAATCAGAGGACAAGATTTAATGTGATAATCCATAATCATGGTTAGGGAAAAATCATTAAATGAGTGGTCGAGATGTCATCTGAGAAAATCAAATCGGTGGTGGAGAATAGATGAGATAATTAATTAGAAAAATAAAGATTTTCGAAAATCAAGAAGATAAGAGTTGAGCTGAATATCAGATTTGGAAAATCAATAATTTGCTCAATTACTTGAATTTTGGAAGAAAGTTGTCATTTTGAATTTAATTAATTCAAAATATGGATTTTATGAGATAATAAATAATCGATTTTCAGATTATTTACTAAAATGAATTCATAGTTAAGAATGTGAAATCATTTTAAATAATTAATTTATTTAAAATGAGAGAAATGTTAATTTTGACAATTAAATAATTAAAGATAATTATTTAATTTAGAAGATATGATTAGTAATTAAATAAATTAATCAATTCATTTATTTAATAATCAGGAATAATAAATGAATAAAGATAATTAAATAAATTTAGAAATTTATTTAATTAGAGGAAGACATAGACAATTAATGACGTATTTGATAAATAAATAAAATTTATTTATTTAATAATCATGAAGAATAAAAGGACATGAATTAATTAAATAATTATGAATTATTTAATCAATAGTTGAATGTGGACCAAGGAAATAATTAAATGTCACAATTATGCTAGGACGAAAGTGGTAAAAATAGAGCTTGCAACCCTAGGTCATTTTTAAGTGTCTACATGTACAACTCCAGTGCTTTCAACTTCTAACTTCACCAAGGAATTCATTGTGGAATGTAATGATTCTAGAAATGGGATAGGAGCAGTCTCGTGCAAGAAGGTTGACCAATTTATTTCGAGTCATTAATTAAAGGGTAAGAAATAGCTCAAACCTATTTATGAGAAGGAATTGCTAGCAATCCTTCATGCAGTTAAACAATGGAAGCCTTATCTAATGGGTAGACACTTCAAGGTGAAGACAAATCATGATAGCCTAAAATATTTTTGGAACAAAGATTATCTTTTGAAGAGAAACAAAATGGGTCACTAAGATTTTAGGATATGACTTTGAGATTGTATATAAGAAAGTGGAGGAAAATATTGTAGTAGATGCACTTTCTAGGAAGGATGAGAAAGATGAAGCCTTATTGTGTGCCCTTTCAATATTACAAGCAAATTGGGAGGAAGAATCCAAAGTAGAGTGAAAAATGATGTTACAAGTAATATCATCCAAAAATTAAAAAGTGATCCTAGTAGTTCACATAAGTTTTGTTTGAAGGGAGATACTCTTTGGTATAAAGAGTGTTTGTATCACTTAAGAATTCCACCATTAAACACAAGATTCTCACAGAACTGCATGAGTCTCTAGTTGATGGTCATTCAGGATTTTTGAAGAAATATCATCGGGTCAAGCAAGATTTTTTTTTGGAAGGGCTAAAAGGTGATGTTCCAAAATTTGTTGTTGAATGTTTGGTTTGTCAAAGGAATAAAGGGGAGATAATTAAGACACCAGGTCTCTTACAACCCTTATCTATTCCTAGCTAGCATTGGGAAGAGGTATCCATGGACTTCTCATAGGGATTCCCAAATATAAATATCATAACACTAGTATAATTTGGAAAATAAATGAATAGGTGACTAAAAATTTTAATCACAACAACTAAAAATGACAAAATTCTACTCATTTTTTGCAACTCAACTATAAATGAGTAAATAAATGAATAATTTGGTTGTTGACTAAAAATTATTTAGTCACACAAATAAAAATGAATAAATAGCTAGTCATTTACTTAGTAACAATCCATTTGAATAAATCAAATAAGGAATCAAGAATATAGCCTACCAAAATACTCTAAAACTTTAATAAACATACCCTAAAACTTTCATCAAAATCTTATTTCTAGGCATAGCCCACCAAAATGGAGTTTTGATTTTAATAAACATACTCTAAAACCTTGATCGAAATGTTATTTTTAGGTGTAGCCCACAAAAATGGAGAAGTGTTTTGATAGTAAAGAATGACAAAGAATGGTAAGGAGATGTGTGTGATAGGAGGCATAGGATTCATTACTACTTATCTCATTCCTGCTCTGCTCAACATAGGTTACATTTTTCTCGCTACTATTTATAATCTAGGAATTTAATTGACTTATATTTGCATAATCTCAAATTCCTTTAGATGCTTTTGAAGTATCAATGTATCCTATATAGGGTTTAGAATGATTTATTTAATTTAAAAAAATAAATAAATGATGTATTTTCCTGTAATCAAATAATGTGGAGATCTCCTAAATCTTCCCTAGCACACTTTCCTCTTCAACACTGTATTCAGTACCCTAGCTACTAGGGTTTTGCATGTGACATCTTTAATATCTTAATGACTGTGGCTTTTAAACAGATCTCAGTATTTGTTTTAATCCTTATCATGTGGTAACCCTTTAGTTCCATAATCCACCTTCAATCTCTTCTAAGAATGTTTTCTTAAGCTAGACTGCATAGTATGCATATAAAGAAATTCATTCATACCTACCATTGTTCCAAACCACCACTCATTACCTTGCTTAAAATTTTGCCTCCATAAGCACAATAGCATGTTTTAAAATCATGGTTTCTAGTGATTGACCATTAAGGTCATTGCTTTCATCAAGATACAATGAGATTTTTTCCTTCAAACTCAAGGCATTATGCAAGATAACATTGTGAATTTTTTGTTGTGTATGATTTTATTTTCTTGCACGTTTACTATTTTTCTAACTTCCTTTAAGACTAGATATTGCACCCTTAGCTGCAATCTCAAACAACTCACTCACTGTCACTTGAAGATTCCTTTCATGAGCATCCTTCTATAAAATTAAACTATGCACTATAGAATGCCTACTTACTTACTATAGGGTACTCATTATTTCATGGTATTGTGGGTCTTAAGATCCTTCAACCTTATTGTCACTACTTCATAGTCCACATGGTATTATTCACTATTCTCCCATCTTTGATGAGTCTCAAAACACTTCTCAAACATTCAATCCACTACCTCTATTATACAATGGCTAAGAAGAAACATTGAACCTGTGATTACCACTATTACTTGATTTGGACAGTCATTCCCTGATTGCATTTTCCTTGTCTAACACTACCAAAAGCATTTGAAAAACCCTTAAGGTCAGCAAGGGGGTAAGGAAACTCAATGTTAAAATCTCCACTTTACTATGCAAGGTTTGAGCTTTATTATCTTGTTTCTGCTCAACCTCTTTTTGACTGTCACACCTCAAGTGATTAACATTCTTTTTACCATATATTTCATTTACAAATGTGATTGAGCTACATAGTGTGCTTGTTATTGGTTACAATCTTTAGATTGTAAGATTTTGTTATTGGCTACAATGTCTCAATATTTTTTGTATTGCAACCTCACTAATCTACTAGAGTTATTGTTTATGTTTCTATGGATTCCTAGGGTTTGTACCCTAGTATTGCTCTTACCAATGCTTCTATTGGTATTAAAAAACAAGCTTAAATCTTGGGTCAGAAAATTACCTATCTTGACAAGGTTGTGGTATGATCTTGGATTGTATCCTAGAGTGTGTGGGAAGATTGTGTTTGATCATTAAGGTATGTAAACCTAATCAAGGAAATGTATCCTATATAGCATGGGTCTTTCTTTAATACTTTCCATAATGGTTATTAGTAGATCACATTATTATAGTTTTTGGTAACCTAAGATTGCATTAAAGTATGTAACAAACTTGGTTTATAGTTTAAGCTGTACACTTTTAAGTAACATTCATAAGGCTTAGAAAATCTTGACCACTCTCTAGAATATCCCATTAAACATGGGTTGTGCTTGAATGCACTATATAATTGATATAACACAACCACTCTACATATCAGCCAAAGTTATAGGCTCATTATTATAGCAAGAGGTAATCGCTCTTAGATCATGCTATCATTAAATTGTAACCTATTAAACTTGAGACAAGCTGAATGCACCCAATGATTATTGACACCTAATTTTGATGAAATTGATTTGTACATGAATTGTGCTCATATGAGTGCCTCCATTTTTATCACATAGCCACATTAAACTTGGGTCACACATGAATGCATCCTATATTTGTTATAGAACAACTATGCCACATGACCAATAGAGTTATGGATCACATAATTATAGTCACAAAAAATTGTTCCTCAATTAAGCTCTTATGGTGATTCCATTACTATTATAGCATAACTCTTTAGACTTATATTGATAAAATCATTACACTACTTATTTTCTCTTTGGATGTATTTCTTCATGGATTTTTTGTGATATATACATCATTTTTTTTATAGTAAATGACATCAGATTATTTCTGAAGCTGAAATGATTTATTAATTATGGTTTTATGATAATTTTTATTTTTATTTAGAATGGGTTAATATATGTGGAATTTTTATGTGAAGGAATAATAGATTGTGATGCAACATTCAAGTATGGATGGTTCAAGAAAAAATGGATTGCTATCGGTGTCATAACTTGGTTGGAGAGTACCATGAGCCAGTGTGAAACACTTCTGGGTATTTTTGGTTGGAAGTAGAACCTAATTGTAGGAATTTTTGAATATTTGATAAAGGAAGTTCCTTTATTCTAAAGATAGAATCATAAATTTGTTGGTCCAATTTGAGATCCAACCTGAGATCTTTAATATTTGATAGAGAAAGTTTGTGCATTGTAAAGATAAAATCATAAATCTACTGAGTCAATTTCATTTCCGATTTGAGGTAGTGAAGCTTCGACAGAGGAAGTTCCTATATTTTAAAGATAAATCATAAATTTTATCATTCTAATTTGAGAACCAATTTGAGGTCGTGAAGCTTTGACAAAGAAAGTTCCTAAATTCTAAAGATAAAATTATAAATCTACTTGGTCCAATTTGAGGTCCAGTTGTAAGGATTTTTCTTTTCAATTATACTTTCTGACATTTGTCTTGATACAAATTGTTACTTTAGAATTATGGTATGGGTTTTCTTCTAATGTTTTCAACCCTCATTTTAGGGAAGATCTCTAAACATGGTTCCTTCAGATGGAGACTACACTTTTATGCTATAGGTTTCATCTAGAAACATCAAAAGCTTAGGTAATATCGTACTTAGGTACAATAGAGTTTGAGGTAAATTACACTTAGTATTTTATACTGAAATGGATATGTTCTATCCTAAAGTTAATTGTTGTAGCATAATAGATAGGAAAAATAGTTGTTCATATACCATAGCTTCAAATTCTAAATTTCTACACTTTATTCTAGGAGCAAATCATAGGGGGGTCTATACATAAGATACCATTGTTTGAAATTCAAAATTGATGGCTCTTTCACAATTTTTTTCTTCATTTATTTGATCTAAGAAAGCCCGATGTATGGAAGATGCTCTCAAAATCACAGTAAAATCCTTTATTCTAGGATAACTGTTTAGAATCTTCCCATGATAACAATGAACAAAAGCATTAGTCATTAACCTGAACTTTGCAAGAGTTTCATCAAATTCTACTTTTCCACTCTCTTTTCCATTCTGAATTTTATTCCCAATTTCATCCATGAAGAACTTCCTCAGCCTATAGATCTTGCTATTAGCCATAACTTTACCAGGTGTTGAGGATAGCTTCAAGTTTTTACCAAAGCATCAATTGACAAAATTCAACATTACCAGATCAATTTTTTTCAGAGCTCTTCCCTAAAATGAGGGTTGAAAAAATTAGAAGAAAAGAAATACCATAATTCTAAAGTAACAATTTTTATTAAGCTGAATGTCATAAAGTATCATGAAAAAGACAAATCCTTACAATTGGACCTCAAATTGGACCAAGTAGATTTATGATTTTATCTTTAGAATGTAGGAAATTTCTCCGTCATAGCTTCACAACCTCAAATTGGATCTCAAATTGGACTTGATAAAATTTATGATTTTATCTTTAAAATGTAGGAACTTCCTTTGTTGAAGCTTCACTACCTCAAATCAGATCTGAAATTGATCTAGTAAATTTATGATTTTATCCAAATTTTGTCAATTACTACGTAGGTAAAAACTCAAAGCTATCCTTAACACCTGGTAAAGTTATGGCTAGCAGTAGGATCTACAGGCTGAGGAAGTTCTTCATGGATGAAATTAGGAATAAAATTCAGAGTGGAAAAGAGAGTGGAAAAGTAGAATTTGATGAAACTCTTGCATAGTTCAGGTTAATAACTAATGATTTTGTTCATTGTTATGATGGGAAAGATTCTGAATAGTCATCCTAGAATAAAGGATTTTACTATGATTTTGAGAGCATCTTAGATCAAATAAATGAAGCAAACAATTGTGAAAGAGCCAACAATTTTGAATTTTGAAACAATGGTGTCTTATGTATAGAATCCCCCTATGATTTGCTCCTAGAATAAGGTATAGAAATTTAGAATTTGAAACTATGGTATATCAACAACTATTTAGCCTATCTATTATGCTACAACAATTAACTATAGGTTAGAACATATCCATATCAACATAAAATAGCAAGTGAAATTCACTTCAAACTTTGTTGTGGTAATTGCTTTGTAAGGAAGTTTGCACTCCATGAACATTCTCTGTGTACATCAGTATGTCATTTATTATCTTGATCTCCTTTGAGATCAAAATAATAGTGAATTTCATTGCATAACTCATGAACATTTTTTAATGCTATGATCCAGTGGTCTTTTACTTCTTACTCAATATGTTTTGTGATAAAATGAATAGTTAAGTTCATTGCATAACTCATGACTATTTTGCAGTGCTATGATCGAATTCTCTTTTACTTCTTACTAACTGTGTTATCAATCACCATGTGCAAATGACTTAGAAGACAAATCTTTGTCACCATTTGATAGTAATTTTCATTATTTTTGGACCGTTTGTTATGATTTAATCACTGCTTGACAATGTTCTTCCTTTCTTAGTCCTATAGGACAAAGGACAACTCATATTTTGCAACTCTCTAATAATGATAAATAGATATAGTAAAGATATTTAAAATTTTAGAAGTTTTTTTTATGAATTGCTAAAGCCTATTTATCAGTTTTATAACTTAAAATTATTTAAGCTATTTGAATAGCTAAACTTCATATTATAAATCTTTAAAGTACAATAGAAATAGGTACTTAAAATGATTACAAATAAGTTGAATGAAAATTAGTAAATTACTACGGATTTAGCTATTCCTTTTGCAAGTTTATAGGGTTATTTCTTCCAACATTTGTTAGGCCTATTTTGGATTCTATAGAAACAACAAAGGAACTTCGACATCCAATTCCAAATGAGGTGATGACCTATCCTTCTATGATGAAGTTTATAGGATACACCCAAGAATAGATCTAAAAATATTAGATTTTTAAACCTTCAGATCTTTGAGGTCATTGTAGATTTGATTTGATTTTTGTACAGCTAGATGGATCTAAAAAAATGTTGCTTGAAAATGATGTAAATGAAAAATATTATTTGTTCAAAATAATCTAAGAGTAGTATTTTTCACTTGAACAATTTTTTTTTCTACCTTAAGATAACCATTAAAATTATCATCTTGTTAATCATAAAATTTCATTGTATATTTGTATTTTGTTAGATTGTATTGGATAGTTAATGGTTAAGCTTTTTAAAAAAATAAAAAAATAAACATAATATACTTTTCATCACTTGTAAATCTAAACTTTTGTTACTTTTTGTTACTTTTTGTGATCTATTTTAGGATCTCATACGATTTCTTAAAGAATGCAAACTAATTACAACTTCAAACCTCCAAATTACGAAAATGAAATCAACAACACATAATTAACTAAAGAAAATCATAATTTAGAATGAGATATGAAAGAGAGAATGCAAATAGCTTGATAACAAAGTTCATCATAAGAACGACTACGCCATTGGCCCCTCTCCAACGAGTAAACTGATCTGATTCAAATCTTCAAAAATTTGGCATTACATCAGTTTGCAAGCTCTTCCCTTCAAGCATGACACAATTCCAACATTCTCCCGACGTACAGAAACAACAAATTATCTCTCCAAAATGCTCTAAATCTCCAACACCTGAATAATTCTCAATCATCAATGTCCCCCTAAGCCTCTAAACTCCCCTATTTATACAAAAAATTTACTCAATTGTGCCAATAGCCAATTGATTTAAAAAATCCACCTTATCTCTCCATTTTTACATAATATCTTCAAAATTAACCTCCTTTACATATAAAAATCCCTTAATATCTTTTGGTTTTATTTATGCCCATTAATTTTTTCTTTTCTCAGGCTTTTCTATTTTGGAAGGTTTATTATTAATCCTTAAAAGGATTAGAAAGTTTGATTTTTTAATTATTGGAGGGAATTTGTTTAATTTTTAAGGCATTCAATTTGTACACATTAACAAAACTAATCGATGCCATATACATTCCAATTATTGTTTGGTAGTCTATTGGTTAATACCATTTTGCACACTAGGGAGGTCGGGAGGTCGACCCCATGGCCATTCATTTTTTTAATCGAATCTCCAACCAACATATGTTAAAACAAACCTGACATATCATATGGTTGAGCATGTTGGCTATAGCGTAATGGTTGCATGGGAGCTTCGCAGATGAGGGGTCAGGGGATTGCATCCCCCTACCAATTTTTTCAACAAATAACAACTTCTAACCCACTGGAGGAGATGAAGGAGGCCACGTGGCATGCGGAGGAGGTGCTACGTGATGAAACCTGATTTGTTGATGATGCTGACATGTTCATGATGACTATGCAATGATGTGGCCAATGACGAGGTGTACGTATGACATGTGTCCTCATTTGATTGGTTGATACTACTGACTGTGCACTAACTATACCATGATGATGTCAACAAAGTCAACCCAACTTTGACTACTCATATCATGTGCAAACGGACTCTGTTTTCCATGAAACGAACATCATCAGAAAGCTTGCAATGAGCTCCTCACATTGACGCCAAATTTGACAACTTTTTAAAACATCAATTTTTGGCCCCTTTTTTCCTCTAACCTAGCTCCAAGGTTGACCAAGGTTTGACTGAGCATATCTTGGGCTCCGTAGCTCCGTTTGACTCTGTTCAAGTTGCATTGGAGTCATATTTTTAGCCACTTTCTAATGATTCCATTTCTGAACAAAAATGAGAAACTTCAATTTTTGGTGAAGATCCTCTAGATCAGTCCTCCCCACTGGAGAGCTTTTGGACCTCCGAAAGCTAGTTACTCAGAAAGTAAGTGAGGGTAAAGTTCTCACTTTACCAATCTCCATCCATTTTTCCTTACTTGGATTCATCCCCTTCAATCCCACTCTAAGGTATTCAACTACTCCTCTTCATGAAGTCCTGGTTTTCCTATCTAGGATGACATCTTTGGGAAACTCTGACATGTACTCTAGTGAAATATCATCAACTGATGGAACCTAAATGTCAGTCTCCTCATCTAATATCACTGGAGGTTCATACAACTCCAAGTTTTCAATATTGACAACTAAATAGATTTGCATGTATGGAGGAAGAATAAGGCATAAGGCATTGGTTATGATCTTTTCCAAGATCTCAAAGGGACCATACCGAATTGGTTTGGTCTTCCTTCCTTCGCCTTGCATTCTTTCCTTGCTGATATGTAACCAAACATGACCACTTACTCAAAAATGATGATCAGTGTGATGTTTATCATGTCGAGCCTTGTATTTGGCTTGACTCTTTTCAAACTACTTCCATTGCCTGATGGATGGCTTGGACTTTCTGGATGAACTTCAAAGCCTTCTTTGAATCATGATGTCCATCTTCAACATCATCTTTCCCAAAAGAAAAATCCATCAGAGTCTTAGGCACATAACTGAAACAAGTATCAAAGGGAGACCTCTTTGTAGAAGAGTGTGTCACATGGTTGTAAGCATGTTGCACATAATGAAGACTCTCATCCCACAACTTAGGATTTTTGTTGCAATAACCTCTGATTATATACACAACTATCCAGTTTAATACCTTTGTCTAACCATCGGTCTATGGATGGAAGGCTGTACTCTTCTTCAGTCTGGTGTCCATGAGTCCCCACAAGGATGACCAAAATTTCCCTAGGAATCGAGAATCTTGATCCGATACAATAGAGGTAGGTAACCCAAAATGAACCCATACAAATTGGAAGTACATTTGAGTTGTCAGTTCAGTAGTGACTTGCTTTTTACATGGCATTAAGATACACATCTTGTTGAACTGATCAACTACTACATAAAGATAATCATGACCCTTCCTAGACATATTATAGGTAAACCCCCAACAAAATCCATAGACACACTTTCACATGGACAGGATGGAATAGGTAATGGTGTATACAACCCCAGTTTTATGTTAGTTGGTTTACTAGTTGCAAACATAATACAACCCTTAATGTATTTGGTGATAGTTTCCTGCATTTTAGGCCAGTAGCAATATTTTTGCAATTGAGTAACTGTTTTACTTACCTCAAAACATCCTACAATCAAAGAGGTGTGAGCTTCACGGATTACATGTGCTTGTCAATCTTTTAGAACACATAACTTTCCCAAATGATACAAAAGTTTATCCTGTACATAATAATATTTCACTTCTATCTATTTTCCTGCAATTAAAGCTAAAGAAATATCCTTAAATCTTTCATCATTAGCATATTTTTCCTCAAAGCTTTCATGCACCATCGAACTACCATTAAGGATAATCAACACATTCATAATAGGAGGCCTAGAAAGCATATCTGCTACTTTGTTATGGGTACCTTTCTTGTACTTAACTACGAAGTGAAACTATTGTAAAATTCCCATCCATCTGAAATGCCTAATTTTCTGCAATTTGGACTGTGAGTGCAAGTATTGTAGTGGCTGGTGATCAGTTTGGATTACAGTTTCTTTCCCCATTATGTAATTTTTCCATTTTTTAACACTTTGAACTAAAGCATAAAGTTCCTTATCATAAGTAGGGTAGTTACTTATTGCTCCTGAAAAGGTTTCAGAGTGGTAGTAGAGTGGTTTACCTCCTTGCATAAGAACTCCCATGGAAAACCCACTTGCATCATTCTTGATCTCAAATGGCTAATGTAGATCTAGTAAAGCTAGAACTAGTGTAGTGCTTAACTTTTCCTTCAAAGTGTTGAATTCCTTCTATTCTGGAACTCCCCACTAAAAAGTTGTCTTCGTACTTGTCAATGCATGCAATGGTGATGCAATGTAGGAGAAGTTTGCAATGAACTTTCTCCAATACTAGACTGTACCTAAGAAAATTCTAACTTTTGTTACAGTACTTGGCTTAGGCCAGTTTACAATAGCTTCGACCTTCACACGGTCTACTTTCAATTGACCATTCCCTATGACATAGCTTAAGTACACTAGAGATGTCTTTGCAAATTCACACTTAGACATCTTTACATAGAGTTTTTCTTTTCTCAAAACATCAAAAAATTTCTTTACATGACTTACATGATCATCCCAATACTTGCTAAATATAAGAATATCATCTAGATAGACAATGAAAAAATTCATCAATGAAAGGATGAAAGACATTGCTCATGACCCTCATCAATGTGGCAGGTGCATTACAAAGCCCAAAGGGCATAACCAACCATTCATAAAGTCCCTATTTTGTCTTAAAAGCAGTTTTCCAAATGTCATCTTCTGCAATTCTAATCTGATGATAACCACTTTGCAAATATAATTTAGTGAAATAAACTGCATGTTTTAACTAATAGTGTAAATGATCAATTCTTGGAAGAGGGTACCTATTTTTTACTGTTATTTTGTTCAGGGCATGGTAGTCAATACACATTCTCCAAGATCCATCTTTCTTTGGAACCAACACAATTAGAGAACCATAAGGAGATGCACTAGGATAGATGACTCCTTTCTCCACTAACTCTTGAACTTGTTTCTTGATTTCCTCATTCTGCATAATGGAAAAACAGTACAAGATGATGTTAGGCAATGGCACATCCTGCTACAACTAGATTTCATGTTGTATTTCCCTCTTGGGTGGCAACCCCTTTGGTTCCTGAAACAAGTCATTGTAAGTGGAATTTTTTTTACCATTTCAACCTTATTTTTTGGGTCACATCCCTTAAATGCCTCAAATATATCTTCTTCTTTGGATTTTACAAGCATTAACACAAAGTTCTTACTAGAGTTGACTAACCTTTTCATTTGAACAACATTAACTAGTGTGAGATTAGTCTTGACCTTGTGTGCATGTACAATATATTCTACCCCATCTTTAAAAATATGATACTTGTTCTCCCCCTGTAAAAGATTTCCTTTCTATCATACAGATAAGGACTCCCTAATATAAGCCCACAAATATCCATAGGTACAACATCTACTTCTACTTCATCAATGAAATTAGCAGTGATGGAAAAACACAATTTGCACTATTTTGTCACCTGCAACTATGTATCATTACATACCCAGCCAAGTGCATAGGGATTAGGATGATGAGTAGTAGTTAGATTCAATTTCTTAACAACCTCTTCAGAAATCAAGTTGAATTGAGAGCCTAAATCAAAGTGTATTAATATTTGTGTGTTTAGTTACCACATGAATGTGAAATAATTCATTCCGCTATTTATCAACTTCGGGAGTGGATACTTTTCTTGCATTTCTTGTACTTGCATTAGAAATACTTGCATCAGAAGAGAGAATTATAACTTTCCCTTTACCTTAGATCCTGACAACAATGATCTTTGTCTCATCTCTAGAATTAGATCCAAGATCATGTTGAATGATAGGAACAGTAGTCTTTTATTTTCCTTTATTGCCTCCAAATATTTTTGGCCTTGCCTCCAGATGAAATTTCTAGCACCTCGATTCATCATGCCACTCTTTCTTACAGTGTGAGTGATCTAAGTGGATCTTGAAGACCTCAAAATTCAACCAGCTCAGAATCTCCCAAAAACCAGCATCAATGCATAGAGCTCACGAAGATGAACCTGATGCAACTTGTTTCACATAAAATGGAGTTCATATGTGTGAGTTATGGTTGGTCAAAGTTTTAGTCAAATGATGATGTCAACATGTGACATTGCAATTGACTAGATGTTGACGTGGAATTGCAGGTGATGTGGAAAAAATCTCACAAAAATTCACGTACCATGCTTTATTTTGAAAATAAAGTGTGGAGGCTTATTTTATCTCACAAAAATCCATTTGGTGGGATCGGATTTTGTGGGATCCCAAGAGGATTTGGTGGGATTAAAACAAAATCTCATAAAAATTAAAAATGGGTTTTAAAAGGGTGGTTATTATTTTTTGTAAACGAAGGGTATTTGTTGGTAATTTTTTATTTTATTTAATATGGTGTTTTTTGGCCTTTTTAGCCAAAATTATGTATAAAAGGGGGGTAGGAGTTTGAGTTTTTAATTCAGAAATTTAGAAGTTCAAGAGGAGAGTTTTGAGAACTAAGTGGTCTCTTGTGAGGAAATGGAGAGATAAAAACTTAGTGAGTCTTTTGAGAGAATTATGAGTTGCATCTTAGAAGAATAGGAAGAGATAAAAACTCATTGTTTTTCTTTGAGATAATTTTCATGAATTTTAAGTCATTATGTAAAGGCTTGATGCCTCATGTATTGTACTCTTGTTGTGAGAGAAAGTGTAGTTTTATTGCTTGATAGCATTGTAAAGGTGACGAAGGATTTAGGAACAAACATGTTGCTAGATAGATCCTGTCATTACAGTGTGAAAGTGGGAATAACCTGAAGTGCGATAATCTTCCTTGGTAGTAGATTGTAACTTAGGGAAAGACCATGGTGATGTAAAAGTAGTTGCATCATAATAATGGCAACAATCACATAGATTTTTAGATCCAGAGACATAGCCAAAGTCTGGTGAACTCCGTTATCAAATATTTTCTCTCTTTTCTTGGTGCATTATATTGTCAACTTCTTTACTTTCCTGCATTTTATGTGTTTATTTGCACAATTCACAAGCAACGTCAATTTCAATCTTAAATTAAATATGTATCCTAGTGAATCTAATAGTTGTTAAGTGATTCATAGTAAGGAGTTTATAGATCAGTGAGCATGTGGGTTTTTCACCCTCTTTCTTCACCATAGTTGTCTTATTTCCTTTACCTTTATCTTTATCTTTATCTTTACCCTTAGAATTTCCCTCAGACTTAGATGGTTTTTTTATCAAACTTATCAATGAATGATCCCTTAGCTCTAGACTCTAAATGGGTAGCTTGGACACAAACTTCGTCAAGGTTATTAGGATTCAAAACTAGAATTGAATGTCTAATGTAGGAATGAATACCTCCTATATACTTCAAAAAAGTATCCTGGATGTACAAAGGAACATCTAATGCAATTGCCCTTTTATGAAATTCATGAGTGTACTCTTGAATGGACTGAACTTTCCCTTGCCTAAACATCTGCTAGTTCATCACTAACTACTGCATGTAGCTTAAGGGATAGAATTTTTTTTCAAGAGCACTTACAAATTCTATCTAGGACAAGTTGAATTTACCATGTTGGGAGATTTTTGTCCTAGTCCTACTCTCCCACCAAGTTAGAGTTGTACCCCCTAACTAAAGAGTAGCAAGCTGGATCCTATCAATATCATCTACAAGGTTTTGGACTCTACAATAGACTTCAACCTATTGAATCCATTCATTTAGTTTTTCAGCATTTAATTCACCACAATACTTTGGTAAGTCAAATTTTACATCCAACTTAATTTTGGGCTTATGTGCACCCTTAAAAGGATTGAAATGCATAGAATGAGTAGAAGAAGGTGAAGAAGGAGAAGAGGGAGAAGAGGGAGAAGAAAGAGAAGAGGGAGGTGTCTTTTGAGGCTCAGGATCATCTCCTAATTTCTTCCCTTTTCTTGCATGAGCTTCATGTCTCTGTATCCTTTCTTGCCTCTCTTGGAATAAGACTTAGACCATGGCCTTCATGTCAAGAAAAGCCATTTGAAATTCCTTCTCACCAAGCTCCAAACTTTTTCCATTGTTTGGATTTTCCATTTATGTTTGTGAATGAGCTCTTCATCTTCCAATCTCTGGATTATACTCTTCAAGTTTTCCTTTGCCTTGTTGAATCTGGGAGCGTGTAAGCATTCAAATTTACAATACTAGTCAAAACATAACTTTGATACCAATTTTATCTATTTTAGGATCTAAGACGATTGCTTATAGAATGCAAACTAATTATAGCTTCAAACCTCCAAATTATGAAAATGAAATCAACAACACATAATTAACTGAACAAAATCATAATTTAGAATGAAACAAGAAAGAGAGAACACAAATAGCTTGATAACAGAGTTCGTCATAAGAATGACTACGTCTCTAAGCCCCTCTCCAATGAGTAGACTGATCTAATTGAAATCTTCAAAAATTTGGCATTACATCAGTTTGCAAGCTCTTCCCTTCAAGTATGATGGAATTCCAACATTCTCCCAACGTACAGGAACAACAAATTATCTCTCCAAAATTCTCTAAGTCTCCAACACTTTAATAATTCTAAATCATGAATGTCCCCCTATGCCTCTAAACTCCCCTTTTTATACAAAAAAATTACTCAATTGGGCCAATAACTAATTGATTTACAAAATCCACATTTTCTCTCCATTTTTACATAATATCTTCAAAATTAACCTCCTTTACATATAAAAATCCCTTAATATCTTTTGGTTTTATTTATGCCCATTAATTTTGTCATTTCTTGAGGTTTTTTGTTTTGGAAGGTTTATTGTTAATCCTTAAAAGGATTAGGAAGTTTGATTTTTTTATTGTTGTAGGGAATTTGTTTAATTTTTAAGGCATTTGGTTTTTACACATTAACAAAACTGATTGATGCCATATACATTCCAATGATTGTTCAGTGGTCTATTGGTTAATAGCATTTTGCACACCGAGGAGGTCAGGAGGTCGACACCCTAGTCGTTCATTTTTCTAACTAAATCTCCAACCAACATATGTTAAAGAAAACCTGACATATCATATGGTTGAGCATGTTGGCTATAGTGCAATGGTCGTGCAAGAGTTTTGTACATGAGGGGTCAGGGGATCAAATCCCCCTACCAATTTTTTTAACAAATAACAACTTTTGACCTATCAGAGGAGATGGGAGAGGTCACATGGCATGTCGAGGAGGTGCCACGTGGCAAAACCTAATTAGTTGATGACACCAACATGTCTGTGCTGACTATGTGATGACGTGGCTGATTACGGGGTGTATGGATGACATGTGTCCTCATGTGATTGGACAATACTACTAAATATGTACTAACTATACCATGCTAACATCAATAAAGTCAACACAACTTTGACTACCCATATCTCTTGCAAACGGACTACATTTTCTATGAAACAAACATCATCAAAAATCTTGTGATGAGCTCTTCGCATTGATGCCAACTCTGACAACTTTTGACGACATCAATTTTTGGCCCCTTTTTTTCTCTGACCTGGCTCTAGAATTGACCAAGGTTTGACTGAGCATATCTTGGGCTCCGTAGCTCCATTTGACTCCATTTGAGTTGCATTGGAGTTAGATTTTTGACCACTTTCTGATGATGCCATTTTTGAAGAAAAATGAGAAACTTGAATTTTTGGTGAAGATCCTCCGGATCATTTTGTGATCATCAAAAAAAGAGATGATTTTAGTCTCTACTGAATATTTTCATGCATGTTTGAGATGTCTACAAGGTGATGAAAAAGGCCCTAGGGTTTGGTAGAGTTTTGAGTATCCTTACTATTTTGATGGTAATGTTGTGACTGAGTTCTCTCCTTGCCCAAATATAGTCACATGAGAAACTACCATGATGCTCTTGACTGCAAATTACTTTGTTCTCCCTACCTTCTCACTATAGGTATGATTCTTCAACTCTACCAATTACCTTTCCATCTCAATGTCTTTTCATGCTCTTACATATATTCTCTTATGAATTTATTCTTATGACTCTGAAAACTATCACTAGGTCTATTATGATTGTTAGGTCTTTAAGGGTATATTATTTTCTACTACAAACTCTTAGATTGTCATACTTTTGATGATAATTCTTTGGGGATGTTTGCACACTAACTTAACTCTCTGTATATTCTTCATTACACATTGAAAATTCATGGTTTCTAGTTAACTATTTATTGGTGGAACCATTTCCATGTTTCTTAGGACTATAATCCCTATAGGATAGTTTACTTATGAACCATAGATTTTTGGGTGTGAGGCTTATAGGATACTCTTGCACTCTTAGGATGTTTCACCTAAAAGGAGAGAGATAAACCTCATAAAAAATCAAAGTGGTTCACTCAAATTAGTAAATATATGATGTTATTAAAGCTAAATGGCATGATCTAAATTCAACTAAGATAGGTAATTGACTGATTATGAATGCAAAACCTAAGAAATATGCAATATTTGAAAACACAATGTTATATGCAAGCATGAACAAGAACATAAATGAATGCAAAACATAATTGAAGAAGGCTGAATCTGTTGGAAATGTATGCCTCAATCATCACAGGCTGAAACCTCCATTGGAGCCAAGTCGGTGTGACAGTTCTTATGTCTGGCCGACTAGCAGTTTGGAACATCATGTTTTGTATAGGTTGCTGTGACCTAGTTTTTGTCTCACCGAAGGATCATATCACTGTGACAGGTTGTTTTAGGTGTGACCTCTTAGCGCCTAAAGATCTCTAGATGATAGGCCATTCAATCATATATCAGGAAGTCCTTTGGCCAAAAGGCTTTGTTCGGTGTGAAGTCCCAGCCAGCGAAAGCTAATGTCTTGTCGACAGTATGTTATGTATTGAACTCTTCGGGATGACTAAAGGGTTCTCGCTATTGTAAGTGTAGGAATGAGTTAAACAATCTAAACATGCTTCTACACCTCTAAATAGGACATTACATCTATGATTCAAGAAAATTAAGCTAATTTAAACAAAGAATCTTCAGAAATCTATCCTATTGCTCTCTAACTCTAAAGATCTCTCTAATCTACTTTGCTCTCAGATTTTAGAAGCTAATTAGACTATTGAAATGACACTTAGAGAATGAGAATTGAACTATTCTATTTCCTATATGATTAAATGATTAAAACTACTGTGATTGCAGCCATGACTACAAATGTTGGATGCTGGATGAATGTTGGATGGATGCTGGATGAATGTTGAATGCTTGAATGCTTGAATGAATGCTGGATGCTTTGGAAAACCTACAGAGTAAGATTGCATAATTTGGGATCCTTTTCCTGTATCCAAAGAGCTATATTTATAGCTTTCACGAAAACACATTTGCACAGGGATACAGGATAAGAGGCTGGGATTCAATCTAGAGAATTGAATGGCATGGGATGAGAAGGTGGAGCTGATCATGAAGGCTTGTTCCTCCCCATGAAAACACCAGGCAAGATGAGAGGGAAAGTGGTTGGAAGAGGATTGAGAGGACTTCCTGCAGGTTTTTCCCCCAAGCTCTTCTCGTGAATGACAGTAGAATTAATTAAATTTTGAAAATTAAATTTTATTGGTGAGTGAATAGTGGTAAATGATTTATGCATAAATTTAAATATTTTTGATTTATTTAAATTTAGCAAAAGAAGGATTGAATAATTTAATAAATCAAACTATAGGGTTTGTTTATTAAATTAAAACAAAAGAAAAATGGTAATTAAATAAAAGATTTTAGAATATCTTTATTTAATTGAGAAGAAATGTGATGGGGTAATCAAATAACACAAATTATTTAAGTTGTGTATTTATGATAGAAGTGTAAAAGAAGTAATAATGATAATAATTAAATAAAACAAAGTTTTTAATTTCGTTTATTTAATTAAGAGAGAAATAATACGATAAAAATGATAATAATTAAATAAAACAAAGTTTATAATTTTGTTTATTTAATTAGGAGAGAAATAGAAGAATTAATAATGAACTTAATATAAATAAATATTTCTATTTATTTACTAAGTAGATGAATTTAAGATAAAATAATGAAATAAGTCATATTTAATTAATTAGATTCTCCAGACCGTTTTTAGGTGTCTACAACTATGAAGTCCCAACAACATTGGTGAGTCTCACCGATGATGAGAGGTCTTCGGTGTAACATATATGTGTTCGATAAGAACTCTTGGTGAAGGTGATATGTCTTGGTGACTATTGATGACTTCGGGGTGACATGTGTGATCTCGAAGAAACCTCTTAGCGATATTGATATGTCTTTCTGAATATTCTTTGGAGCTCGGTATAACATACGACTTTGGTATAACCCGTGGTGACTCTGTGTGAGGTCTTGGCGAAGAATGATACTCTTTCCGAATGGAAAACTCATGTCTATGTGACTTGTGGAGCTTCGGTATGACGTCTCACCAAAAGCTATGAGTCTGGGTGATAGTGATAAATGTGGAGAACATAGATGTGAGGTCCTGGTGACATAAGGAAGTCTTAGTGATAGTCTCCTGAACTTGGTGTAACACAAGAAGGCTTGTTGGGATGTCTTGGTGAGAGCGATAGTCTTGCTGAAAGGAAAACTAAAGCTGATACAAGTTGTAAGCTCAGTGAAACCTCTTGCTAATGGAAATGACTCTTGGCGACATTGATATGAAGACTTTGTGGCATCGGCAAGACACTATTAGTGTTTCACCGAGATGCCAACAAATTTTGTTTCTTCTAACCGAGCGATGACTATCTACGTGGCTGGTATTTGGCCAATCAGAGGAGCTGAATTGGAACCATTGGGAGACAGTTTGTTGTGACAGTTCTGTGAGGAAGCTCAATAGCTAGGAATTTCATGAATATAGTTTGTAATCTCTGTAGTGATTCGGTTGGTTCGATCAACAGTTGTATGTGAATAGTTTGAATTGTATCAGAGTGAATTCTATTCTGAAAAGATTGTAATTTGAAGGTTCCTATACAAGATTGTTCATGGTGAATGTTGTTGTAAACAGACACCAAAAAGATAAGTCTGACATTTGTATGTAATCTCCATTATTGTAATACAAAGTGATTTCTCTTGGTTTGGTGGGTTTTTCTCCTGTAAGGGTTTTCCCACGTATATCTAGTGTTCTTGTGTGATTGTCAAATACTTTTTTTCTATTATCTACTTCATATTGCATCTTAATTGAACTAAAATTGAAAAATTAAAAGTATATCTACATTCTTCTCTAAGGTTTTGACATTAGGAGAGTTGTTTCCACATCTAGCTTTACTTACAAGTGGTATCAGAGCCTGGCCAGTTGTGTTATCCTTGTGGGTACGTTGGGTTTTTTTGAGTCAATTTTGTTTAGTGGGAGTCTTGTAGAGTTTGTTACTTCTGCTTATAGGTTGAGATGGCTAGCATGTCTGGAAAGTTTGAAATAGAGAATTTCAACGGCAGTAACTTTGAGTTGTGGAAACTCAAGATGGAGGATCTTTTAGTTGATCATGATCTATGGCTTGCAGTGTCTGGAACTAAACCTACAGGCATGAAGCAAGAATATTGGGACCTTGTAGATAGAAAGTCTAAGGGGATGATAAGGCTCTATTTGGTAGACTCAATTCTTCTGAATGTGCATGAGGAGAAGACTACCTCTTCTTTGTGGAAGAGACTAGCGTCTATTTATCAGGGGAAGTCCTTGGTGAATAAACTATTCCTGAGGAAGAAGCTATATTCTTTGAGAATGCAGGAAGGAGGGTCTATGGCTGATCATTTGAATGCATTTAATATGTTAATTGCTCAATTGACATATGTTGGTGTAAAAATTGATGAAGAGGATCGATGTATGCTATTACTGTGTTCTTTTCCAAACTCTTGGGATCATCTGGTGATGGCTATTGTGAGTACACCATCCAGTTTCAAGATGGAAGATGTTGTTGGTTTTTTGATGTCAGAAGAGATGAGAAGGAAATCTTCTAAGATGGTGAAGGAAGCTCTTGCTATCAGAGGAAGACCGAAAGAGAAAGGAAAGAAGAAGGACAAGAAATCAAAATCGAAATCAGAGGGGAGATCAAAGTCTCTTGGCAAGAAGTCCAAGGTGAAATGTTGGAACTGTGGGCAACCTAGTCATGTCCGAAAGGATTATAAAGAGGAGAAGAAGAAGAAGAAGAAGTATTCTTTTGACAATGATTCTTCTCATAGTGATGCAGACACCTTCATTGCAGCCTTGGCTACTCAGGCATCAGATGATGTCTAGCTAATTGATTCTGGAACATCTTTCCACATGACATATCATAGAGACTAGTTCACAAAGTATGAAGAATACGATGGTGGAAAGGTGTACTTGGCAAGTGATTCAACTTTGGAGATAGTTGGTCATGGAAGAGTCAGAATACAATTTCCTGATGGTAGAGTAAAGGGAATTAATGATGTTATGCACATACTAGGTCTGGCTCAAAATTTACTATATGTCAGTAAGCTGAATGATATTGGAGTACAAGTCACGTTCTCTAGAAATGGCTACAAGATGACTAGAGGTTCAATGGTGCTGGCTAGATGTGCTCAAATTGGTACCCTGTACAAGCTGGATGCACATGCTATTCAATGTAATAGTGTCTCTAGAAAGTCACTGAAAGCTACTCATGGAGGTAAAAAGGGAAATATCCCTAATTATGTAAACCCTATGGAAGTAAAACTTCTAGTAGAGAAGACTATGCTCTGGCATCATAGGTTAAGCCACATAGGAGAAAAAGCTTTAAAAACCTTGAAGAATAAAAACCTAGTTGAGGGGCTTGAAGATTGTAATCTCGAATTTGAATTATGTGAGCATTGTATATATGGAAAGTAGCACCATGTTTCTTTTTATTCTAGTCCTCATAAATCTTCTGGTTTGCTAGATTATATTCATTCGGATGTATTTGGTCCAGTGGATGTTCCTTCTTTGTCTAAGTCAAGATACTATGTGTCATTTATTGATGATTACTCAAGAAAAGCATTTGTATATTTTTTGAAAAGTAAATCAGAAGTATTCAGTCAGTTTAAAGAATTTAAAAATCTTGTTGAAATTCAGACTGGTAGAAAAATAAAATTCTTAAGGACTAATAATGGCGGTGAATTATGTTTTGATGAATTTGAAAGATACTATAAAGACCATGGAATTAAAAGACACAAGACTACACCTTATACTCCATAGCATAATGGAGTTGCAGAAAGATTCAATAGGATAGTAATGGAGAGAGCATGAAGTATGCTCAGTAGTGCTAGCTTGGAGGAGAAATTCTGGGCTAAGGCTGTATCTACTACATGTTACCTAATAAATTATTCTCCAAATTCTGCTCTTGTTGAGAAAACACCTTTGGAAGCGTGGTCTAGTAAGAAACCCTCTCTTAGACATGTTCGTGTTTTTGGCTGTGAGGCATATGCTCATGTGCCAGATGTGAAAAGATCTAAACTGAAGAATAAGGCTGTCAAATGTATTTTTATTGGCTATAGTGCTGTCATAAAAGGATACAAGCTTTGGAATCCTGATACAGAGAAGGTTGTATACAACATAAGTGTAATCTTTCATGAGCTGAAACCTTCCACTTTGGATCTGCAGTCAAAGACAAAGTCAAAAAACAATAAGGATGTAGCTTTAATTCCTCCTACACTAGAGAAAGAGGAATTCAAAATTCAAAATGTCCCTGAAACTAAGGAGAGCTCAAGTAGTTCTGATAGTTTTGAAGAAAAAGAAGAACCTCAGCCTCAGCCTTAGCAAATGACGAGGTCAATTCGTGAAAGAAAGCAACTTGATAGGTTTGGGTTCTCTTTGATTGATTCTACTTGTGCCTATGCTTTAATTTCTAGCATTGATGAGCCTAGGACTGTAAAGGAGGCATTTAAAATGTTTGATTCAGACTCTTGGTTGGAAGCCATGAATGAAGAGATAGCATCATTAGAAAACAATGAAACCTAGAGTCTGGTACCCTTGCCTAAAGGCAGAAAGGCTGTTGGCTACAAATGGGTATTTAAGAAGAAAATTGGTCTAGATGGCAGTGTAGAAAAGTACAAGGCGAGACTAGTTGCAAAGGGTTATTCCCAAGTAGAGGGAATCGATTATGGGGAAATATTTTCTCTTGTAGCAAAGCTAACATCTATCAGATTTATTTTGTCACTTGCAGTAGCATATGACTTAGAGGTTGAATAGATGGATGTGAAGACAACACTTCTTCATGGTGATCTTGAAGAAGAAATCTATATGTCCTAGCCTGAGCACTTTGTTGAGAAAGGTAAAGAAAAACTGGTATGCAAATTAAAGAAGTATTTGTATTTGTTATTGCAGTCACCTAGAATGTGGTACCAGAAATTTGAAACTTTTGTATTGTCTTTGGGATTTGTGATATCAAAATCTAATCATTGTGTATATTATAATGCTGAAAGTGATCAAGTACTTATTATTTCTCTCTATGTTGATGATATAATGTTTATAGGAAATAGTAAGCTAATGAGTTTTTATCTTAAGTCTCAGTTTTCTGCTAAGTTTGAAATGAAAGATCTTGGTGTAGCAAGGTATATTCTGGGGATGGAGATAACCAGGGAAAGGAAGAATAGAAAACTATGGCTCAGTCAAAGTAAGTATATCAGGACTGTTCTTGAGAGATTTTGTATGAATAATTGCAAATAGCTAGTGGTTCTAGTCTTGCAGGGAACAAAGTTATCTGTTGAGGACTGTCCAAAATCTCCTACTCAGATGGAGGACATGACCAGTGTACCCTATGCTAGTGCAGTTGGCAGTCTCATGTATGCAATGGTCTGTACAAGGCCAGACATTGCCCAAGCAGTGGGAGTTCTTAGTTGATTTATGGCAAATCCTAGAAGGATACATTGCGATGCTGTGAAGAGAGTGTTTAGATATTTGAAGGGAACTTCATATTTTTCTTTGTGTTACCATGGGAACTTGGTTGAATCACAGAGGACTCTCAGCATTTGTGAATATGTAGATTCTAATTGGGCAGGGGACATTGACAGCGGGAGATCCACCAATGGATACATTTTCATGTTGAATGGTGGTGCAGTGAGTTAGATGAGTAAGCGGCAGGCTGTAGTTGCTTTGCCCACTATGGAGGTTGAATACATGGCAGCTACTCATGCTTGTAAAGAAGTAGTTTGGTTGAAACATTTTTGTTCTAACATTGGTTTTGATGCAGGGGAAATAACTATTTTCTGTGATAGTCAGAGTGCAATTTTTCTAGAAAAGAATCCAACTTTCCATGCCAAGATGAAACATATTGATGTAAAGTACCACTTTGTATGAGATATGGTGGAGGATGGAAAGGTTAGTTTTGAAAAGGTTGATACTCTAGAGAATGTTGTAGATTCATTGATGAAGCCAGTGAGCACAGACAAGTTCAAGTGGTGTGCCAGTTTGATAGGGCTTAGTGCCCATGATTTTCATGAAGTTTTATTGTGCTCTGGAGGTTCCTATGTGATCTTCGTCAAGTGGGAGATTGTTGGAAAAGTACGCCTCAATCATCATAAGCTGAAACCTCCATTGGAGCTAAGTCGGTGTGACAGTTCTTATGTCTGGCCGACTAGCAGTTTGGAACATCATGTTTTGTACAGGTCGTCGTGACCTAGTTTTTGTCTCACCGAAGGATCATATCATTGTGATAGGTTTCTTTCGGTGTGACCTCTTAGCGCCTGTGAAGATCTCTGGCCGATAGGCCATTCAATCGTATATCGAGAAGTACTTTGGGTGAAAGGCTTTGTTCGATGTGAAGTCCCAGTGAAAGCTAATGTCTTGCCAACAGTATGTTATGTATTGAAGTCTTCAGGATAACTAAAGGGTTCTTGCTATGAAGTCCCAGTGACATTGGTGAGTCTCATCGATGATGAGAGGTCTTCGGTGTAACATACATGTGTTCGATAAGAACTCTTAGTGAAGGTGATATGTCTTGGTGATTGTTGATGACTTCGGGGTGACATGTGTGATCTTAGAGAAACCTCTTGGTGATATTGATGTCTTGCTGACTATTCTTTGGAGCTTGGTATAACATACGACTTTGGTATAACCCGTGGTGACTCAGCGTGAGGTCTTGGTGAAGAACGATCTCTTTCTGAATGGAAAACTCATGTCTATGTGACTTGTGGAGCTTCGGTATGATGTCTCACCGAAAGCGATGAGTCTGGGAGATAGCGATACATGTGGAGAACGTCAGTGTGAGGTCCTATCGACATAAGGAAGTCTTAGCAATAGTCTCCTAAACTTGGTGTAACACAAGAAGGCTCATTGGGATGTCTTGGCAAGAGTGATAGTCTTGCTGAAAGGAAAACTGAAGCTGATACAAGTTGTAAGCTCGATGAAACCTTTTGCCAATGAAAACGACTCTTGGCAACATCGATATGAAGACTTTGTGGCATTGGCAAGACACTGTTAGTGTCTCACCAAGATGCCAACAAAGTTTTTTTATTCTGACCGAGCAATGACTATCTACGTGGCTAGTATTCGGCCAATCAGAGGAGCTGAATTGGAACCGTTGGGAGACAGTTCATTGTGATAGTTCTGTGAGGAAGCTCAATAGCCACGAATGACATGAATATAGTTTGTAATCTTTGTAGTGATTCGATTGGTTCGATCAACAGTTGTGTGTGAATAGTTTGAATTGTATCAGAGTGAATTCTATTCTGAAAGGATTGTAATTTGAAGGTTCTTGTACAAGATTGTTCATGGTGAATGCTGTTGTAAACAGGCACCAGAAAGATAAGTCTGACATTTGTATGTAATCTCCATTACTATAATACAAAGTGATTTCTCTTGGTTTGGTGGGTTTTTCTCCCATAAGGGTTTTCCCATGTATATCTGGTGTTCCTGTGTGATTGTCAAATACTCTGTTTTTGTTATCTACTTCATAGTGCATCTTAATTGAACTGAAATTAAAAAATTAAAAGTATATCTACATTCTTCTTTGAGGTTTTGATGTTAGGAGAGTTGTTTCCACATCTAGATTTTCTTATAGAATCAAAGTTCACCTAGGAGTTTGATGAAGAATTTAGAGTGTTTTGAATGATGACAGAAATCACTAAAAATCACCAGCGAGACTCATTTGCCACTGATGGTGAATCAGTCCTGGTATTGATGAAAACTTTTGAAAATAGGTTTCTGAGTGTCGAGATCTAGAATCTAAAAAAATATGGATTTCTAGCATTAAGGTGGGACTCATTCGCCACTGATGGTGAATCAGTCCTCTTCCAAATTCTATGAAACCAAGGACCAATTCTGTAGCATCGGATCTGAGCTTATCTCCTTGTCAAGTTGACAAAGTCAAATTTGCAGAAAATGGATTGTAGGTTGTCTCGAAGCTTGAAATAGGTTGTAGTTGACTTGAAACACTTTGTTGACTTCTTGTCCACTTTTCAACACCTAATTTCTTGATAAATCTACATACACAAGTTTGTAAACACACATGCAAAAGGGGAAAAATGGTTAAGAGTTAGGTTATAGGGATTTTCCTTAGTCAAATCCCACTTTGGTAATCAAACCCTTAATGAAGAAATGGAATGAAATGAACAAGGAAAGATGAATAAACAACATGAAAATGTCTTAAACTCACCACAACCTTGTTGAAGAAATATGAAGACATGTCAATGGCTACTCCAAGATACTTGATTGATGCTTGATTGATGTTTAGTGAATGCAAGTGAATGAGGATATATAAAATGAGGAGAAAAAAATTATTTATACACACTTTGTGCCTTAGTAACCCAATGATACCTCATCACAAGATGACATAAGGTAATTTTGAATAAAAACCCAAAAGAGAATATGAAATATTTTTAATTGGAGCCAAGAGGGACTGATTCTCCACCCATGGTGAATGGGTCCCACCTTAGACTTGAAATTGGGTGTCAAGAATTAAGTCACATTTAATGTTATTTGTTGGGCTTACATTCAAAAATACACTTAATTAAGCCTTATAAGGGCATAAAGGAGTCAGATAAAGCATAAGAAAGGTGTAAATAGTGAAATCAAGCCTAGAAAAGCAAGAAATCTTGTTACAAGACTTTACAACACTTTAGAATAGGACTTGATAAGTGATGAAAAGGTGATTTTTAGGTGAATTGTAATGAATAGAGTCTAGAAAAGTGTAGAAATGTTTTACAACACTTCACAACACCTTCACAAGATTCCATAATTTGAATTTTAAAGACCTAATGTGAATGTTTAATCCATATTACAATATTAAATCAAAGAAAAATGGACCAAGCATCATTATGAAAGACCTAAAAGACCATGAAAATGTCCAAGGGGCCATTTTTCTATGGTATACCTTATAGGTCTTAATGTAATTTAAAATACTGCTCATAAATATTGAAAAGTTTCATAAGACTATTGTGTCAAGGTAGTAGATGGTTGTGACAAGTTTCATAAGACTATTGTGACAAGTTTCATAATACTGCCATACTGTAAGAGCCAAGAAGGTACGGTGTAGTGTAGTGGTAACATCATATATTACCATGAAGGCCAAGAAATAAATGTTTGGTATGGTGATAACTCAAAATACTTATCCCACATCCCTGCAAGAGCCAAGAAGGCACACACGGCAACATCCCATAGTACTACAAAGGTTGAACAATAATGGTGTGGTGTAGCAGTAATGTCCCACATTACCATGAAGGTTGAGAAATAATGGTGTGGTGTAGTGGTAACATCCTACACCACTACAAGGATCATGTCAAAATGGTGTGGTATCACAATTAAACTATAAAAAGAAATATCACATTTCTTTGAGGCATTTTTTTGAAACAGTTTGCTTTCCTTGTGTATATTACTTCCACATTTTCATGTATATCTAGCAGGGCAATTGTAATTACAACATATGACAAAAAAATCCCTACTATTATGCTTTGATGGATGTCCCTTCATTACTACTGGAAATCTGATGTAGTGCACATTATAATAGTGTAAGCCTATTTTTAGATTGTTTCATTTAACATCACTAATACTCTCCACAAGAACATTGTCCCTATTTAAAATGATGGAAATGGTTCACATCTCTTAGAATAATTTCTCTTGCAATAATCTTGGAGATGAATTTAGATGTGGTGTGAAAATTAGAACATACTCAAAGGTTCTTAACAACTCTAATAGTTGTACCAGGGTCCATGTTTAACAAACCAAATGCAATTGCTAACTTTTCACTATGGTGGGAGATAAATGATTCTTTTTTCTTCTATTCCATAGCATTGAGTAAAAGTCTTGAATCTAGAAACACCTTGCTTCCTTCATTTTCCAAGCCAATTTATCTAATTTTGCATAGATCTCCCAAATTTGTGGATGTGATCTATCTCCTATGAAAAAAACATCTACCCATTTATTCCCTTCAATCCAACTACATGCAGGTATCTTTTTAATTCCTCTATATTTCATCAATCTCCATACTATTTGAACCTCACCACACCTACCCACTTCTGCATAGATGTTTTAGAGAATAACATAAGTTGCATCATTTTTAGGATCCAACTAAAAAAGCAGTGTTGTTGGAATGCTCAACCTATATTCATATATGATCCATAGAAACCAAAGGTTTAACTTTCATCTCAATAATAATGTTTACGGTGTCCTCAAGATAGCTAGCATGAGCAGGAAGGCCAACCATGAACACCTAATGATCAACTATATATGTAATGCAATAATGGTTACTGACATGTGAATTATGTGCAACACTCATCCACTAAACCTGCATGATTGTATAGATCTAGAACACAAGCAAAGCTTACAATGTCGGTGTTCCAGAGTGCTTCATTAATTCTTATATTTTGAGAGCTTCCTTGTAAAATCCATTTTTTTCCACATTCTACAATCATATCATATCATTCCATGAGATGGCATCTCTTTGAGGCATTATGTCGAACAATTCATTTTCTACTACATTTTGGTGTGAAATCTTTGGTAATTATGGTTAGTTTCATTACATTCAAATTTTGAATTTTGGGAAATTATATACAGTAAATGGATTGATGGTTGTTTGCATAGTGAAATTAGCTCACTTAGAAATTAACTAAAATATCTAGAAGGATTATTTTAATTAAAGAGTATTTTCTGGTTATTTTTGTAACAATGATTAACAATGATTTTATAGTGCAACTAGCTTGCTATTTTAATTCAAGATACAAGTCATCAAATTCAAGCACATACCAGGAAGATGGTACTCTACTTCAAACCCTCAACCTCACTTAGTTTAGTTTGCTTACATGGGGATATTAATGAAGTTGGTAAAAAAATAATATATATCATTTTTTGTTTGTGAAGGAGAATCCTATGAGATTCAATATGGCAGTGGATCAATATCCAGTTTCTTAAGTAAAGATGATGTCACAGTTGGTAAACTTGTTGTGAAACATCAAGTTAGTAATTTTGGGATGTTAAGGCTTCCCAATTGGATATCAAAGATATTTTATCATCAACTTATTTTTGAATTTATGTACAAATGGATTTTTCCATGGTGCAAGTATTTACTCAAACAACACATGAACTAGGGTTGACATTTTTTTTGTCTAATTAAGTCTGATGGCATTCTTGGGATTGGTTTCTCAAAAAATTTTGTTGATAATTTTGTTCCAGTCTAGTTAGTGTTGATAGCCTTCATTCTATAATGTCAACTTCATTCTATAATCTGAGCATATCACCTTTATTAACTTTGAACAAGGTTTTGAAATCAAGGGTTCAATATGCATATTTCAGGCCTATGTTGAACACTCTGCTTGAGGCATTTGTTGAAAAGGCTACAATTTTTTAATTGATTTATCTTTTTGTTGTGTTTGGACTTTCTTTTGTAAACTTGCAATATACAATGCACTTTTATTCTCTCTGAATTGAGACTAATATTATTATTTTTGGTTGTATTGAGGCACATCTTCATTCATGGCAGAAAAGGAAGCACCCTATTGCTCATATCAAATGGCACATTGCATATAAAGGAGAAAATATTCTAGCTGGGTTATTGTTGACTGTGTTGAAGGAGAGAGCTTCATATATGGGGCATGATCAACACTCTCCTTGGATTATACACATTATAGTTTTCTCCAGGAATATTTTCCACATTGTAGAAGTTTTAAGAGATGAAAGGGGCATGTGCTCGCATTGAAGGGCTTCAAGCATGCATGTCCATTATTATAGAAGTCTTTTGGAGAAGTTTCTTTCTTGTAGCCATTTCTATGCAATATTGTAACTCATATTTTTAGTCTTATGACTAAAAATAACAATTGTAATACTCTGTTTGTAAGATGTAACTAGAACATCTTTCTTTTATTAATAAAGTTCACCAATATTTCCTTCTCAATGGTTGTCTTATTATGTGTAATTGATGATTAATGTGTATTTCTTTGTTTTATGCTTAAATCCTCAAACATTAGTCAATTAAAATGACTAAATATACTACTAATTGATAGAAATCAGTGAATAGTGAATAAATATGACTAGATATATGACCAATAAAATTAGTGAATAAAAATGACTAAATATACTACCTAATTATAGAAATCAATGACTAAATCAACAATTAATAAGTGACCAGATTACAACAATCAATAAGTAAATCAGCAACTAAATAAGTGACCAGTTAAATATATCAGTGAATAAAAAATGACTAAATAAGTGACCAGATTACAACAATCAATGACTAAATATATCAGTTGAAAAAAGTGACCAAATAAGTGACCAAATCATAACAATGAATGACTAAATCAACAACTAAATATACCACCAAATGAATCAATATAAAAAATCAATAGATGACTAAAAATGGTTTATTCATCAATTTGGTCACATTATAAATGACTGGCAATAAACTACTAGTGGTCACATGACCAACTGTAGTCATTTATAAGCAGTTTTTAGTAGTTTTTTAAGTAGTTTATTGCTCTTTCTGTACTAGTGTAATGTTATCATGGTAGTAGTTGATCTCCTCACTAAATATGCACATTTCATTGGATTATCGCATCCTTTTACAACAAGTATAGTGGAAATTGATTTTTGGAGAATATCCAAAAGCTACATGGTACAACTAGGATTATTGTCTCTGATCATGATCCTATCTTTACTAGTCACTTTTGGAAATATTTATTCTCATGTTTGGGTACTCAATTTTCTCATAGCTCTTCATACCACCCTCAATTAGATGGGAAAACAAAGGTTGTTAATAAGTGTTTGGAAGGATATCTATTTTGTTTCACTTCAGAGAAACAATCTCAATGGGTAGATTTTCTACCACTTGCAGAATGGTGGTATAACACTTCTTTTCATAGCTCATTAAAAATGTCTCCATTTTTTGGCAATTTATAGATATCATCCTTCTTCCATCACATCATCATTAAAGGTGTCACCAAGAGTTTAGGTAGTAGAGGACCACTTATTTCATCAACAATAAGTACTTTTAAGACTCAAGGAGAATTTATCCATGGTACAAAATCAAATGAAATAGTAGGCAGACCAACATCATAGCGAAAGACATTTTGAAGTTGAGGATTGGGTCTTCTTGGTGTAGGAGTACCTAAAACATGTAATTACAAAATGCACTATGTGAGGGTTGGTCTAGGATTTAGTGGTAGAAAGAGTCATTTTGTGTTAAATAAGGTCCATGATACCATTCATGATGTAATAAGGTTCATATGAACCATTTAATGTAGTTTTAAGTCTTTGTAAGTATAAGTTGCAAATATAAAGTTGTCATTAGTAAATGATGCATAATTAGCAATGTAGAAGGTTAATAGCCTTTTTAAAAGGTGGTTAAGTGATTATAGGTGTTGGAGGAGGTTATTGAAGCTATATGTAGTTGATTCCATCATTGTAAACACATATTTGAATATTTTGAATGAAAAATTTTACTTTTGCATTGAGACTACATGTTTTCCTTGCATTTTTTGAATTTTGTTTGGCTGAAACAGTTCATACAACTTCAAATTTTGTTTAAAGGTTGGAATGGAATGGTAGGCCATTTACTCTACTCTCAAATGCTTCAGGTTTGATTGGAAATCATTAATTTACGTGTGAGATATCCCTACTTTTTTTAAACTACCTTGTTTTGGTGCAAATTGGTGGTTTGAGAGTATAAGAATGAGTTTTTAGGGTATTCCACCTATTGTAGCCATTGTAACTCCGTGGAATGACCCAATTTTATGTATTATAGGGTTTCAAATTATGTGGAGGTCTTAAGGAGTGTGTATGTGGGTTCTGGGTGTTGCCCTAGGTTGAGTTTGAGTGATTTTCCTTATGAAAGTGAGTAACTAAAGGGTGGTTTATGAGTTTTGTGAAGGGAATAACCTATGTAATAAATTTTTAAGCTTTTATAGGTGTAATTAAGAGTGTTTGAATAGGTGTAAAAGTATGAAGAGGCCTGGAGGTATGATTTGCAATAAACCCTCCTTTTGAGGGCCTAAAACCAAGGTTTTTATAGTTTGCTATATTAGAAGAGTCATATCTAGAAAATAATGGTGAATTTAGTGTTTTTTGGGAATTTAAATTGCTTCCCAAAGGTTTTAGATGGTTTTGTGAAGTTTAGAGGGTACTCTCTTTGTAAAAGTGGGCTAATCCACTAACCTTTTTCATGGTAGGTGTATTGGATCTCTAATCTAGTCCAAAAGAGTTGATATTGGATTTCATGTATGTTATATAAATTGAAAAAGGGTATCTTAATCATCTATGATTTTGTCAAGTGTTTTGGGAAAAATTGGTGAAAAATCCACAAAACTGGGTTGCCACTATTACTAGGCAAAGCTTGCTTAAAAGGTGAAATTTGATGAGATCCTTTGAATTTTCTTTGGAGACTTATTGATATCCACTTGATTATCTTTTGAATGGTTTGTCAAGTTATTTTAATCTTTTTAGATTCCTTTAAAAAGAAGGTTAACATCTTGAGTAGTTTTGGGTCCTCTAACTCTGGATCACTTCTTGAAATTGTAGCCTTATAAGAAAATCTCACTAAAGCAACAAAAAAAGAATAATAAGTTGTCTTCAAGGTATTATGGTCCATACCAAATCATGCAAAAGATTGGTAGTGTTTCCTACAAGATAGAGTTGCCACCAACAACAAAGATACATCTATTTTTTCATGTTTCTTCTTTGAAGAAGGTAATTGGGCATAATTCCAACTCAAACAGTACTATCAGAGCTTGATGAAGAATGAAGAATCATTTTGAACTAGAGTGCATTCATCAAACATGCATGTGGAAGCTAGGGAATAGAACTCTCATTGAGTATCTCATCCAATGGAAGAATTTACCAATTGAAGATGCCACATGGGAGGATGAGTTCATTCAAAAGAATCCACACTTAATTAGCATTGAGGAAAATGCTTCTTTGAAGAGCAGAGGCATGCTATTCCCTGAATATTGATGTACATAGCATTACTAATAGTTAGCTTGTGGCTATATTAAATCCTAATTAAGTCATGTTATCATTATTATATTATTATTTAGTTTGTTAGGTTGGCCTAGGGATTATATAGGGGTATCTAAGTCAGCCTAGGTGATATCCTAGGAATAAATAGGTATATATAGGAGATTGTGAGTCTCATTTCATCATCATATTGTGAATTTTGTTCCCATTAGAGATATTTGGAGGTTTTTCGGCTCCAAGTGGCTTGTAATGATTTAGTGGTGCCCACTCCACCCAAACTGGGTGAAAAAGATAAGAAAGACAAGGAAGTTGAGGGAGTTATCACTAAGATTCCCAAAATCTTATTAGGAAATTTAGTAACTACTTGTCCTAAGAAGATAGATTCATTTTTTCTCACTTTGATTGTTGGGGAAAACTTTATTAAAAACTATATTATTAACTCTAGAGTATCAAATAACATCATCCTAGCTAAAATCATGGAGGCACTAGGATTGAAAGTTCACAATACTCATGGTAAGTGTTGTATCTAAGGGTTAAATTTTAGGTTAGATTAGATGTTAGCAAATCAATAAAGACTAAGAAACTCAAAGAACTATGAAGTACAAAGGAAATTAAAAGAAAGAACGATTATACCTGTTCCTCGAATCTTCCATGATTACCTCCATAGAACCTCCTAGCTTGCAGCATGTGATTGATGCCCTCAGATTGAGTGTGTGAGCATTTCGATTATGACATTGTCCTATGCAAGTTTTGAAGGATTTAAAATAAATGCCTATGCCTATGCTTATGACAAAATGATTCTCAAATACTAAATAACTCTAATATGAATGCCAAGATAATAAAATCTAAGTGTTTAATCCAAAATTGAGAGAAAAATAGCATTTTATAGAAAATGCCATTTTGAATGAACGTACGAGATCGACATTTGACAAAAGCCTAAAATAAGAGGAAGAGATTAAATATGATAATCCCTAATTAGGGTTAGGGAAAAATCCTTAAACGAGTGGTCAAGATGTCATCTAAAAAGATCGAATCGGCAGTGGAGAATAAATGAGAATTAATTCAAAAATAAAGATTTTCGAAAATCAAGAAGATAAGAGTTGAACTGAAGATTAGATTTGAAAAATCAAGAATTTGCCCATTACTTGATTTTTTGGAGGAATATTACCATTTTGAAATGAATTAATTCAAAATATGGATTTTGTGAAATAATAAATAATCAATTTTCAGATTATTTACTAAACTAAACTGATAGTTAAGAATGTGAAAATCATTTTAAATAATTAACTTATTAAAAATGAGAGAAATGTTAATTTTGACAATTAAATAATTAAAGATAATTATTTAATCTAGCAGATATGATTAATAATTAAATAAATTAATCAATTGATTTAATTATGACAATTAGTGACATATTAAATAAATAAATAAAATTTATTTATTTAATAATCAAGAAGAAATGAATGAAGAAAGGTAATTAAATAAATTAAGAAATTTAGTTAATTAGGGGAATACTTAGACAATTAATGACGTATTTAATAAATACAGGGTATGTGCATGATCATGATGGGCCAAAAAGTGGCAATATGATGGGTATGTGGCTGACGACTATTTTTTTACCCAAAATTGATGAAACAAAAAGGGTTTTTAAAGGAGATTCTCAAATTTCCATCGATATAAATTATGTTTTACTTTGAATTTAATAAGTAATTATTTTTCATTTTCTATTCAAATTACAACTAAATTCCTGATTGATAGGTTGAATGAAAAACATCTATAGCTTTCAAATGGTATCACATTTTTTGAATCCAAAACATGCATCACATTCTCTGCTTCGCATACTATAGGATTTAAAAAATAAAAATTGAATTTCATGAACTTTTGACCAAGTTAAGGTAGTCAGACATACGAGCTTTTATATTTTTTAAAAATTTGTAATAAAAAATTCATAATTAATTATTTACTTGGAAAAAAATTACAATAAAATATGCATCACATCGGGGCATGAGTCCTCTACTTATATCTAAAATCTTAAAAAAAAACTATTATCATTTTATTGTGGTTAGGGTGGTTAGACAGACACCTACTTCTTATTTTTTCTTTGAAATTTAAGTACCACTTGTATTGAAATTTCAAATTTTCACCAAATAGATTTTTTTGTTTTTTAAACAAACCTAGTAGTTTAGAAACTACATTCAATTTGCTACAGATTCTATTCTTACATATTTTTTAAATAATATGGATAACTTATTCAAATTTTTATATCAAGTTGCCTAACTTTGATTTTTCTGAATTTTTTGCCACTTAAGGGTCTATTTTTTCCATGATGATCTTGCACATACCCTAAATAAAATTTATTTATTTAATAATCATGAAGAATAAAAGGACATGAATTAATTAAATAATTATGAATTATTTAATCAATAGTTAAATGTGGACCAAGGACATAATTAAGATGTCATAATTATGCTATGATGAAAGTAGTAAAAATAGAGCTTGCGGGCTAGGTCATTTTTAAGTGTCTACATTTTGCCCCTCTTTGTCATAATGTAGCATGTCGCATTGTAACAAATAAAATAAGTCAAAGTCATGCCCCAGTGAAGCTGTAGAGTATCAATGCCCCCTCAGAAATTTTTTCAAATTTTGGGTCGGTGGCAGAAAAATTTGGAAAGGGTCCCAATAAGTCAATTTGATGACCAGAAAGACAGTGGTGCAGATGGTTTCAGATTCTGACATGTTTAAGACAGCCAATGGGGTGGTAAAAGTTGGCCAAATGAGCCTCCAGTAATAACCTAGTTGACAAATGCCATTTTGACTTTATAAATAGGTTGACAAAGGGTTAAAAGTCAATTCATTTCCACTATTCACTTTGCAAATTTTGAGAGTTTAGAGCGAAGAGGACTGTAGTGAGGATGGTGATTCCAGTGACAGAGCACCGCGGCAAGATTGTAAGGACCTACAAGCAGCCAGAGGGCTCAGAGCCAGTGGTATGTACCCCTAACCCCCTTTGTAATTTTCTCATTTTGCGTGTCAAAGTGAGGTTTTTATGGCCAACAACTAATGTGTCGCGATGCATATGTGTGCGCGTAAGCCACATTTGACTTCGCGTTTGATGCATTTGATGCATTGCAACACAAGTGCAAGGGATTTTTAGGACAGGCCAAGGTTTGCAACACATTCAAGTCAAAAAGTGTGATGCATTCACTCTTTAGTGCCGCATTCAAAAGTTAGAATGCCGCATTCATCATTTTGCGACGCAATCGTCTGTTTGAGTGACGCATTTGAGTGAAGTGACGCAAGTGTCATATATTGTGACACAAGTGCTCTGATGCAATGCATTTTAGGGATCGAACGACACAATTGACATGTCGGGACACATTTGAACTACGAAAAGATGCATTTGTTGTTTTGTGACACAATTGCATTCAATGCGACGCATTTGACGTTGACTTTGACTAGGGCTGATTTTGATGCTTTTCCAATTTGAAATGCTTTTTGATGATACTGACAATTGTCTAGAAGGTACTGACACATTGTTTGGATTTGTGCAGAGACAGCTAGCCCCTATTTACACGTGAGAGAGCAGACCGACGACCTTCCGGTTTGGTGACCAGCTAACTCCACGGGAGTGATGATAATTGATGTAGCTAGGTCTATTTTATGTTGCCTATATGCCCGCTATTCAGGAAAATAGGGGATTATTGACTACACTATGTGAGCAGTGGCATTCAGAGACATGCTCCTTCCACCTAGCGATGGGAGAGGTGACTATTACACTTAAGGATGTGTACCACATTCTATGCGTGCCGATCTGAGGAGAGCAGATCATCTATGACCCTCGCCATGGCCATCAGACTTTCATAGCATACTACTGGGATGAGGTTGCAGGACCTAGCATCCAAGGTTACGAGATCCGCTGGGAGTTTATGGCAGAGCACTATGCTCGTTTCGATGCATTCCTGGTGACACTAATTAGTGGGATATTGATTCCTGACCATCATGGACATGGGTTCCCTATTGGCTAGGGAGACATCTTAGTTGGGATGAGGTGGACAAGACCATGTAAGCATGGGGCCCTTTTTTATTGGGCACACTCTACCACCAGCTATACGAGGTTGTTTACCAGAGGGCAAAGAGTATATCATGTGGCACCACACTAATGATGATTTGGGTCTGGGAGCACATATCTATATTTCAACCTCCCATTCAAAGACCACAGTTGGCCGAGGGGATGCCCTACACCTATTAAAATGTAGGTGCCTTATAGTAGACACGGATAGGAGAGACGGGTTGGTGGTGCCATCAGATTGATACTATGGTGTCATTCATCTGGAGACCATATAGAGACTACCAACAGTGGAATAATGAGGTGGACCATCTCAGCCTATGTAGATAGTATCGGTACCTGATTGGCAGGATAGTGTAGAGCTAGTTGATCATAGAGATGTATCTTCTCCAGCATGTCCTCAGATAGTTTGGAGAGTAGCAGGGTGTACTTGTAGGCACAACTGAGTATGCTCAGTTCTCCAGAGAGGTAGCTTGGGGGCCAGCAATTCTAGTAGCATTCATCGAGTAGTAGATTGATGGGATAGGAGCCCAGTAGTGGGGATGGAGAGGTGGGATTGCAGATCCTGAGACCACAACTAACTATGACCTATGGTGGTAGGCACATAGACTAGTTCCACTGACAGATCCAGATGGGCCAACACCTATGGATAGGAGATTAGTTATACCACATGTGTCGAGGGTTAGGTGAGGAGGTAGAGACGGTGATAGAGGTAGAGGCCGAGGGAGGGATGGAGGCAGGGGGAGGGATGGAGGCTGAGATGGAGACAGGGGAGGGATGGAGGCCGAGATGGAGGGCGAGATGGGGGCAGGGATGGAGGCCGAGTTGGGGATGATGGAGATGATGGGGATGATGGAGGAGATGGATGGAGATGGAGGAGGAATGGTCAGAGATAGGGCAAGAGGGTGCACCTACATGTGGCGAGAGTAGCACTAGATGCTATCCCATAGGTGGCTAGGGAGGGGGAGAGAGGAGGAGCAGCTGAGGTGGGAGGGAGAGGAGGAGAGATAAGAGGAGGAGCAGCTGAAGCAGGAGGGGGAGGAGTAGAGAAAGGAGGAGGGGAGACAAGAGGAGGAGCAGTTGAAGTAGGAGGGGGAGGGGGAGAGACAGGAGGAGGGGAGACAGGAGGAGTGTGTGGTGGAGGAGGAGGCCAGACAAGAGGAGGTGTGGATGTGGATGTGGATGTGGATGTGCCTTAGGATGAGGGAGTTAGTGGAGAGGATGATGTAAAGGATGATGATGATGATGATGATGATGATGATGATGACGCCATAGATGAGGCTAAGAGACAGCTTAGATTTAGGATGGTGGAGGGAGATGAGGACATACCATCTAGTTCAGCGCTGCCCCATGATGCTATGACAGACCAGAGGATGGCAGACCTTCAGAGGAGACTGGATGAGAGTGCGGCAGAGGTCTGGGCACTATGAGTAGAGCTAGAGGTGGCTTAGGTAGAGTGGGATCAGGTAGTGATCCGTTAGCAGGACTCAACTCAGTGGTGTGTATAGTTTGCAGCATTATGTACATGACCTTCTAGGGATATTACTCATGAGATTTCTAGGGTGAGCACTCGGTTGGGACAGTACAAGAAACTATACAACTAGGTAGTTCCTCCTAAGTGATGAGATCCTACAATATCATGGTTACAAATGAGGATAGGAAGTGGTCACAGATCAGGGAGTGGGAGCAGCAGCAGGAGTCACACGAGTGCAGGAGGGTCTACCTCGTCAGGGCACACATCAGGGCACAAGTTCCACCACTCTCATAGGCATGCCTCAAGTTATCATTCGAGCCATAGTCATGGGTCTACTGGTTTAGAGTAGAGGTTAACATAGAGGTATCCATAAGTGATAGATCCATCAGCATCCCAGAGTCAGGTTGCAGTGACATCACAGGTGTCTATTACCGTGGAGATGATGTCATCAGTGTTAGTTCCATTGGTTGCACAGATAGAGGCTGCTATAGGTCCACCCATTATCTCAGTGCCCGTCACAGATCCTCATCCACCACACTCTTTGCCATGAGGGGATGATGAGAGCCTATCCTAGGGGCATGTTTTCTATATTTGTTTTTATGTTATGACACATTATGTATAGACCATTGAGCCTGCGAGCTCCATTTTTGGGATATCTGTTGACTCTATCCTGTGACATTGTATATTTTTGAGATGATATTATATGATGATGCATTTTTTATGTGGCCTACATGTGTGTTATGCGATGCTATTTTATTTATACATTATGATATATGTGATGTGATGCCTTATGTATGATGTTGATTTATGATGGATGGTGGTATTATTTATGTCTTGTCATGTATGTCCTATGATGCTTACTTATGAAATGATGCTATGATGATGCAATGCTTATTTATATGTTATGTTGATTTTTTGATGATGGTGATAATGATATGCCTAATGTATTTATTTGAATGGATGCCACGTTTATGATAATGTGAATGTGATATGCAATGAAAATGTTATATGATTTAATGCTATGGATGATGTATGTATGGACCTAATGCAATGTTTATATGATTATGTATGCATTTATTTTTTTGTATGTCACAGGATATCATCATGAGATGGACAAGAGAAGATGACCAAATTGAAGAGAGAAGATAACCAGACCAAAGGAGATGCATGTTAGTTCCTAGACCAAATCCTTCAAAAATTTACCATAGGAATTTTTATATTTATTGCTCTTAATCATCACTGGGAAGACTGTTGTAATGGCCAAAAAACACCATGATATGACATAGATCAAGGTGTGCAAGGTCGTACCATCACATAAGACAAGAATTCATAGACAAGGATGGTCATGACTCATACAAAGAGCGCAATTTCCCCAGTCTTTTTGTCATAATCAACCACAAGCAGAAAAAGACAAGAAGGACATTTCATGAAACATCATTGCTTCTCTAAATCTTGTTTCCAGGACATCCTTGAGAAACTAGCAGCATGATTGCCAAAATACAAAAATAGAGGCATTATCATAATACGTCATTGTTTTTCTAAATCCTGAAATCAAGATCTCATTGAGAAACTAGTAATCATGCGTGTCAAAAGTCAAGACAAACATCATGATACGTCGTTGCTTCTCTAAATCATGTTGTTGGGATCTCGCTGAAAAACTAGTAACATGATAAAAATCCAAAAGACAAGTGCCAAGTTTTTTCCAAGCGTGTCTAGATACCCATTGTTCTAATGTCAAGATGTCATGTTTGATGATGATGAGATGCCAGGGTGTCAGAGTTTTGATGATGCCAAGATAACGAATGTCAAAAATTTCCAAATTCATGAAGGACACATCTAGACTAATGTTGATGTCAAGAGGATTGATCCCTAAATGTCACAAGGGTTCCCCCGAAATGATGATGATGCCTAGGAAGGACACATAATAAGGCATAAATGACAGAGTTTGTTCTTTAGAAGGACACATCTGAAGAATACTGATGTCAAGAGGATCCCTCAAAATATCGAATGACAGTGGCAATGCCTAGGAAGGACACATCCTAGGGCATTAATGACTGAGGTTATCTTTTAGAAGGACACATCTAAAAGCTAACCAAGAGTTGACAGTTTGACAGGTTATGATCATTTGACTTGTTTTGCTTGAGTTTGACTTTTGTTGACCATATGTCAATTTTCTTTGACATGCTGATGTGTTTGTCATTTTTGAATAAATAATTGCCATACTTTTTTTTAATGAGTTGTTTTGACTTGTAGACTTTTGATGTGTGTGCCAATGTAGTGCCATGAACCCTAATGGACTGACCTAGTGGGCCTCGGGGGCTCATCAACAGATGGCCTTGCCTATGTCATACACTCAAAGACCTTGTAGTTCGACATGACCAATTACTTTGTGTTGATGACCAAAGATTGTGCCATAATTTTATTTTGACAAACCTAAAAGGACTGACCTAATGTCTTGGGGATTCAAGTATGAGTCTTGCCTAGGTAGCAAATGCATAGAGACAACGTAGTTCGGACAAATGAGAAAGACTGATTGATTGACTTGACAAGGAATGACTCTCTTTTTGTGTTTTCAAGCAGTTTGATGTTTGTTGTGGTTTCTTCAAGACGTTTTTCAACTTTTAGGTCTTTCTTCTGGACATTTTGTGATGTTTTTGGTCTTTTTTCAAGACTTTTTGCAGTGTTTTTGGGTCTTTCTTCAGGAATTTTTCTTTCTTTTTTTTTGGTCTTTTTTTAGGACTTTTTGTGATGTTTTTTGTCCTTTTTTTAGGAATTTTTCTAATTTTTAGGTCTTTCTTCAAGACATTTTAACAATTTCCAAAACCATGCATGACATCCACTACAATTTCATGATAAAAATTTTGCCCCAGTTAGGTCCAAGACTTATCCAATTTTAAAGGACGTGAAAGGGATGTGCCTGGGGTACCAGATAGATAGTATAGAAGACTTGATGTCAACCATTATCAACCATGAAAGGAAGGGTATGATGTGGTGGTAATGGAAAATGTATTTCATCCTAGGTCATGATAGATAAAGTAACAGTAGATGGCAGAGCAATGATTGATTACGCATGGCGCCTGTTTGCCAGGTTTTCACCATGGTACCTATCCAAAGCACTTGTTTTCCAAGTTTCCACTATTGGAAGAATCATTTTTGTCATTTTTCTTATTTTTTTGGTGCTGCTAAGATGCCTCTTTGCTAGGTTTTCATCAAGGCAACAATTTTTTTACCATTTTTCAATTTTTTTTTGTATTTTACAGTTTTCTGCTTGATCTCCTAATGCTATGCATAGAACTTTCAGAGATGTAAACTATTAATAGGATATGTCATTTGTTCTCCATCTAGAGTCACTAGTTGATAGCCTCCAGAACAAAAAGAAGATACAATGACGTAAGGACCCAACCAGTTTGGTTCAAACTTGCCTGGCTTTTCTTTGTCAGCCTGGTTCTTAGGGTTCTGCATGAGGACTAAGTCACTAATGTCAAACTTCCTGATCATAACCTTCTTATTGTAACTTTGATAGAGATAGTTCTGATACACTTGTAGATGGTTTAGGAAATTTTTCCTTCTTTCCTCTAACATCTCTAGCTTGTGCAAGCACGATTGTCTATACTCCTCATCATTAGTTAAACCCTTTAGGGAGACTCGTAAAGAAGGAATTTTGACGTCAATGGGAAAGATGGCCTTAGCTCCAAAGACCAGGGAGAAAGGAGTGGCTCATGTAGGCATACGAATTCTAGTGCGGTAAGCCCACAGAGCAGGGTTGAGTTATATATGCCATTCACGACCAGTCTCATTGACAGTCTTTTTGAGGATTTTAACAATGGTTTTATTTGATGCCTTAGCTTAACTATTTCCTTACGGGTAATATGGAGATGAAAAATGGTGTTGGATGTGAAATCGCTCACATAACTCATGAACATCTTTTTTTTAAATAGATGTCCATTGTCAGTGATGATGGATTGTGGAAGGCCATACCGACAAATGATGTAGTTGAGAATGAACTTGGATATTTCTTTTCCAGCTATGTATGTTAGAGGGATGGCTTCGATCCACTTCGTAAAGTACTCTGTGGTGGTGATAATTAATTTATGGTCATTGGATGAGGTTAGATGGATCTTACCCATGAGGTCGAGTCCCCACTAAGCGAAGGGCCAAGGAGAGGTGATCAACTGAAGTTCCTGTGCTAGAGTGTGGATCAAGTCATTGTAAATCTAGCATTGGTGACAAGTCCTGGCATATTCTATTGCATCCTTTTCAATGGTTGGCCAATAGTACCCAAGTCTCATTACTTTCTTGGCTAGAATAGGACCACTCAAATGAGACCTGCATATACCGCCATGTACTTCGCGTAAGGTTGTACGTGCTTCATTAGTGTTGAGACATCTAAGGAGGGTGTTGTCAAAGCTATGATGGTAAAGGGTGTCACTGACGATGGCATATCTTGCAGCTTTTGGGATGAAGGACTTCCTTTGGTTATTGGATAGGTTGGGTGCCATGGTTTGAGACTTAAGGTAGTCATAAATATTTTGGTACCAGGGAGAGTTGGGACCAACAAGTTCGCAGACCATTTTTGACTCCAAAATGTCATAGGCAGGGACCAACAATTGTTCTATTAGGAATTCTAGCTGAGGCATGTTGCTTGGAATGTCGAGAAGAGAGCCTATTGTAGCTATTGCATCTGCCACTTTTTTTTATGTTCTCAACACTTGTTCAAAAGTTACCATATGAAAGTACGTTTGGAAACTATCAACCATTCATTTGTAGGGCATCAGCTTCTCATCTTTTGTGTCATAGTCATCATTAACTTGGTTGATGATGAGCTGAGAATCCCCATAGAAATGTAATGCTCTAATTTTCCATTTTATTGTCATTCGAAGTCTTGTAACTAGTGCCTCGTATTTCACCACATTGTTTGGCATAGGAAAACAATGCAGAAAGACTTAGGAATCGAGTCTCCTTGAGGGGTGATGAACAAGATTCCTACCCCCAAGCCATCATTTTTGTGTGATCCGTCAAAGTAGATTCGCCAAGGTGACTTAGGTTTCGTATGGAATATCGACTCATCTGGAAAATATGCCACTAATGGGTGATCACTTTGTAAAGGTGCATCTGCCAGCTGGTCTGCTATGAATTGTCCTTTTATTTCCTTTCTTTCTACATATTGAATGTCATATTCGCTTAGAATCATGACCCATTTTTCTAGACGTCCTCTTAATGCTACCCGACTTAACAAATATTTGAGGGGGTCGATCTTTGCTACTAGTTGTGTCTGATGGCTTAACATATAATGTCTTCACTTCTAGGCTACAAAGACCATGGCTAGACAAGCCCATTCAATTGATGTGTATTTCATTTCATACCCGACAAATGTATGACTAATGTAATATATAGCTCTTTCTTTTTCTTCTTGGTCATTTTGCGCTAGTAATGCCCCCAATGCTGAATTAGTGGCAGAGATGTATAGGATCAATGGTTTTTCATGAATGGGAGGCATGAGGACTTGTGGCAACAATAGGTACTCTTTTATTTTTTGAAAGGATTCTTGGAATTTATCTATCCACACAAAGGGGATACCCTTGCACAAAAAATATTGGAATGGGTGACACTTGTTAGCCAATTGTGCTATGAATCATCGAATGGATTGTACCCTGCCTTGTAGGGTTCTGAGTTCATTGATTCCTCTGGGCGGAGGCATGTCTATGATGGCTTTTACTTTTGCTAGATTGACCTCAATGCCTCTTTGAGAAACTATGTATCCCAAGAGTTTACCTAATGTTACACCGAAGACATTTCTTAGGATTTAGCCAGACTTTGTATTCTTCCAGTCTCTTGAAAATTGTGTCTAACACCTTCAGATGATCTTTCCTTGTTACTGATTTAGCCAATAGGTCATCTACATAATCTTCCATTATTTTATGCATCATGTCATGAAAGATTGTGGTCATATCCCTTTGATATGTGGCACTTGCATTTTTGAGACCGAATGGCATGACATTCCAACAGTATGTACCCCATGGGCAAGTAAATGTCATTTTGTGCTGGTCTTTTGGGGAAATGTGAATTTGATTATAGCTAGAGAAACCATCCATGAGGGACAACATCTCATATTCTACTATGAGGTAAACTATGATATCAATATTCGGTAAAGGAAAGTCATCTTTTGGGCATGCCTTATTTAGGTCTCTAGAATCTGTGCAGACTCGGATCATTCCATTTGGCTTTGTTACTGGAACCAGGTTAGATATCCATTCAGCATAATCAATAGATCGTATGAATCCATGGTTTAGAAGTTTCTTCAACTCAGCCTTGACCAATAGAGCGATCTAAAGATGCATTTTGTGTAACTTTTGTTTAACTAGTTTGGTATTAGGCAATAGTGGTAGATGGTGGAGAACCAGTTCTGGGTCTAATCCAGGCATGTCAACATAGGACCATACAAAGTTGATTTTATGTTTTGCAAATAATTTATGAAATTATGGTCTCTCTTCCTCAGTTAGGGATGTATCAAAGAGGACCATTTTGGGATCTTCTACAATTGCTATGTTGTCTTCTATGGTGTCTTCAATAAGCATAGCTAATTTCTCTTGTTGTATAGGAAGAAAGTCCAGTCCTCCATCTTTGGGTGCCTCAGAGAGGTTTTTACCCACAGATACGTCCTTTGTTTTTACTCTTTTTTTTTTAGAAGGTGCCTTTCGGTTTTCACCTAAAGACGTTTCATTTATTTTATTTTATTTTTTAATTTTGTGACTGGAGGGCATAGTGGTCTCACTGAAGTAGGCAGTACAATCTAAGTCAGTGGTGAATCCTGACTTGTGATCACCACTGGGTATGCCCTCATGTAATCCCATAAACTCTGCAATTGCCTCATCATTCTGAAATTTGTCCAAGACTAGCGGGCCTTGTTGGTCCCAATTGACTAGTTGAGGATAAAGTAGGGGAATGCCATCATCAGTGTTGGTGAATTGAGGGGAGGATGCAAAAAGCATGTAGACGGATTCAGTGATATTGTAGATGAAATTATCATAATCCAATTCCACATTAGACTCTATCCAATATTCTCCTTCACTTGTTTCATATTCATTGTCAAAATAAGGGGTGAAGGACTTAGAGTTATGGTTGTTAGTGTCGTCTGTTACTTCAAATGGGTTGGACTGATGGGATTTAGATGGTGGGTCTTGTATGTCATGGGGAGTGGTAATGGAACTATGACTATTTGATCCCTAATGAATTTTAAATGTTTGCCAAAATCTTTGTTCAAAGGCTAGTTCCCCCGTTTCGACAAACAAATCATCAAGGCAATAGTCGCTTAAGGATCATTCTGAGCCAAATTCCCACTCTTGGGAGTCAATTTCGGTGAGGGTTTCCTTAGCAGTCTCGACACTTTCTGAAGCATGCACTCGCTCACTCGAAAGTCCAATGGTACATCAATCGTCATTGTCGGGCAATCCAAACCCTAATCCAAGATACTATTGTACTTTGAAAGGTTCTATGGGCTCTCTTTGTCTAGTTTTATTTATGTTGAGGCCACTAGTGCCATTGTATCCCTTAGCCTTCATTATGTCATATCCCTTGCCATATTTCTTAATTGGTAATGGGGGTAGTTCGACAATATCTTTATAGAGCCATCTTGTGATATCAGCAAGGTCCTCATTACTCATGTCTCCCCATTTGATGAAAACTATTTTTGGTGGAAATTTGCAAATTTCTTTGGGTTCCATTCTAAAACATGGCCAACCATAGGCCTTCAGAGACTTGGGTATTGTTGTGATGCTATATGTCGTATGTAGTTTGAATTCTCCACAGCCAAGCTCCTAGATCTTGACAACGGTTTCAGCCTTAGGGTTTGCGGAAGATGGTGGTGTGGCGGAAGATGTGGATGGAGTGGATGTGGAAGATGATGTGAGTGTGTATGGGTCAATGTATTTGGAAGACGAGGGGACAAAAGCCTCTTGATTGATGGGTACTCAATTTTTAGAAATACCCCTTAGGTTGGTACAATATTGAAAAGGGTCGAGGTTGCCATATATAGTGATTTTTGTCAAATGGGAATTTTAAGTGTTGGTGATATGTGGATCGAACAACTTTTAAGGCATGAATCCATGGGTGACCAAGCAAGATGTTGTAAGGTAATTCTAGATCCAGGACCTGGCAGGTTGTATCCATAATGAATAGTCCCACTCTAATAGGAAGGAAAATAATGCCTCGTGAAGAGCGTTCTTCGTCATCATATGCTTTGATCACTATACTCTTTGTAGGGTCTACACATGCATCAAAAAATCCTAGAGCCTTTACTAGTTTCAAGGAGCATATGTTCAATCCTTCTCCACCATCTAATAAAACTCTTCTAACCTTGTGCTTATGGACGAAAGTTTCAATGTGCAATGCATTGTTATGGTTGGTCTTAGGTGGCAAGTAGTATTGACAGAAAATGTGACGTGGTGAGGCGTAGTGAGGTATCCCACCATGGTCTCAAACTGATTGACATCAATATCCTTAGGGACTAACAACTCTTGCAAGGTTTTATCTAGTATAGCCTTATGTGTGGGAGAGATGCGAAGCAGCTCAAGTATAGAAATTTGTGCGGGATTCTTGCCAAGCTGGTCGATAAGGTTGAACTGACACTTTGGTTGCCACTATTTTATGGTCGAGATGAGTTTTGACTATTTAGGAGATGGGCCAAGTATGGTGATTTTGGGTTGCCTAGCGGGAGGCAAACTAGCTATGGTGACCTTGCCACTTTGAGTAGTAGCATTGCATTGAGGTGCTCTCTTGACCATAATGGTATTTATGTATTCATCGTCAGTTCATACATTTTGTATAGTGGTTCTGCTAGAATAGTCATACTTGGCTTGGGCGAAATTGGCGTGATTATTGTTTATTTGTGGACCTAATGTGGAAGCATTATTAGAACCATTGTCTTGTAGTGGGTTCTTATGAATAGTATGATCTGAATTGGAGGAAAATTGTGATCCACCTACCTCAATGATATGACTCTCACTAAGATCTTGTACTAGGTTTTCTAGTTGTCGATAGGTAGAGGTCTTATGTCCTTTTTCCTAATGATAATTGCAAAATGCATTATCATCCCACCATGTTGGTTTGAATTGTCCTGGGTCATATGGTTTTGGTTCTTGAAGTGTGATGACACCATTCTAGAAGCATTTCTTGAGGACTTCTTCAATGGGTTCACCCAAGGGAGTGTATGTGCGACCCCTGGGGAATTGCCTCATTTGACAATATTGTCCTTGATTATTTTGGCCACTTTTGTTGTTTGAAGGGAAATTGGTAGAGGGTGTTGATATCATTGTTGATTTGTTTTGAGGTTGAACCCCCTTTAGGGCCAGTATAGGACCCATAGTGTTGGAAACCTTGGCATCAACAACACCGTCATTTGTAACATGTTTATTTTTGACCCAGTATTTATTTTTGTCAGTGCGAGGATTGGCATTTGTGTTTTTAGGACTGTATCTTAGTTCTCCCTTTGTGATAAGGGCTTTCTCAATCTGGACACCTTTTTCAACTAGGTCCACGAAGGTTATGCAACAATACACTTGCAATGCATATTTTAGGGGCCCCAGAAGTGTTTGAATGAACATGTCCACATTTTCCTTTTCAAGTATGCCGATGTGACACTAACTAGCTAGACTTCTCCATTTTTGAAAGAGTGGGATGAATGTCCCACTGGCATCCTCTTGCGTGAGATTGCACAAGCTAGTAATAGAGGTGTCCATGTCAATGTTGTACTCGTAATTTTTTATAAATTTTTGTTTAAGCTCATCCCATGTTTGGATATCCTTTTGAGTGGAAAACCATTCAAGGGCAGGACCTGTGAGAGTTTTAGAAAAGAGTCTCATCAAGTACGTTTGTTCATAGGCGACCATATAGTTAGCTGCAAATTTGCAGACATGTTCGATGGGGTTTGTCTTTCCTCTATATTTCATGAAATTAGGTGACACATATCCCAAAGGAAAGGGTGGCATGTATAAGTTCATGTCGAAAGGATATATGTTTAGGTCATATGACACTTCTAATTTCTTTCCCTATATTTGTATGTTTTCTATGGTCTTCTCTAGACCCATGATTTTTTCTTGTAAGGCATCTATTATAGGGTAATTTTTGGTCCCATACATTGGATTGATTGGTACGCCATATGTCCCTATTTGTTGTGTGTGGATATTGGTGTATTGTGGAGAGATGGATTATTGTGACATGTATGATGTGTTCGGATTGGCGTGTTGTTGGTATTGAAAGTTTGAATTGGGGGTATGTTGGTGAGTATGAATGTGGGACGAGTATGTTGGGATGTGTCCCACAACCATTTGTCTCAATATTTTGGGAATATGGTGACCATGAACATTGTGATGTGCTAAAGATGCCATGGGTTATGTGTTTTGACTACCTTGTCCAAATTGTTGGGTTTGGACAAGGGGAATGGTCATATTTTTTCCTTGGGATTTGATGGTATTGGACAGTGTCGATGTGTTAAAATTTTGTTGTTGTCCTTGAATAAAGATACGTCATTTACCTCCACCCAAAGGATTTTGTGAGATACCAATGAGAGGATATGTCAAAGGTGTATTCATGGTACTAGATGTAGCTGTCAAGGGGGGATTGGTATGACTTGATGATTCCTCTGTGGCATTTACCGTAGTGGTATAGAGAGGATTGGAATAACTTGCCCACATTGCTAAGAAGCCAAAGGTGGTTCCAGCCGATTGTGACAGTGTTGTGGATATTGTGGGCACTATGACAGATTGTGATCCTCCAATGGATGTAGCGTTTATTGAGTTGGAGGTGTTTGGAAAGTTGGAGGTAGCATGCACGGTCGTTGTAGTGTCAAAGAAAGTATTGCTCGTAGTGTTTGGAGGTTGACCACTATTTGACATGTTATGCGCGTTGTTGACATTAGGGTCTGGAGAAGTTGATCTCAACGTGTTAATGTCAAATCCATGGGGTAACTTAGCTCCTTGACTTAAGAGTATGGCCAAATATCTATCTCTGTCATATAGGACCATTTGTTCCACGAATTGAGAGGCCTCTGGATCTTGTGCTGCTACCTCTAGGTTTTCCTCAAGTATTTGTCTATATACATCCTTACGTAAGAATGGTTCAAAGGGACTGTTTGATGAGGATGGTATTGTCATGAGAGGTTGGTTGTTCGTGCTAGCAAATGGATCGTCAAAAGTCCAATTTGGATCATACGTGGGATTTTTGACATTGGAAGTGGAGTCTTGTCCAAAGTTTTCCCTTTGTCATTTTTGTTTTTGAAGTCTAGTTTCCACCATAAAATGAGATTGCTCAAATGAAAATGACAACTAAATGTAATGATGACACTATGCAAGGTCCAGGTTCAAAATGATGACTAGGATGAATAATATTTTTGGATTTTTGGGAATAGAATATGCAATGTCTAAACTTAGAATGAAATTTGAGAAAAGCATACCTAAGCACTTCTAAGCTAAATCTTTGTTTTCAATTTTGATTACTAAAGGACTTATCAAAAATGACAAGATGAAAAGGTCAAAATGACTAGTGAGTTTTCCTAACTAGACTTTTGAGTTGGAAAATATCACAAGAGGGACAATGACTGAAAAAGGGAATGATGATTAAGTCCAAGATAATCTAATTTAGAAAGCAATGACGTTGCAAATTGTGCTGAGATTTTGCCTAATCCAAAGTATGCAAGTATTAAAACCTATAGTCAAGCTAATGCCTAATGTATGCAAAAAAAATTGAAGGATGAAACCTATGGTCAAGAATGCAAACTAATGGTCAAAATTTTTGAGCAATTTCAAAGTTAGTTTCTAACATAATCCCTTTGGAAATAGTGTTTGACAAAATATTGACAAAGTGTAGAATTAGATTTGACTTTGTATCAGGGTTTTACTTGTGACAGGAAAATGCATTGTTTGAGGCCTTGAATGCATCACAGTGTCTTGAATGCGGTTCAATTTTAGTGAATGTGGCTCTGGGACTAACAAATGCAACTTAGTTTTGTAGATGCGGCTCTATGAGATTCAGATGCATCGCGATGTAGACAAATGTGGTGTTTGAGAGATCAAACGTGGTTTAAAAGTGTGATTGCGTCTTAGTATTTTTAGATGTGTCTTAGAACATAGAATGCAGTTCAAAAGATGCGACATAGTTTGTTACAATTGAGTTTCTTTGACATATTGAGGGAAAATTTGATCTATCTAATGGTGAACGTTTTGTCCAAAAATTTACATGTGGTGAATAATGTTTGAGAAATCTAGCAAGCACTTGACAAGCACAATGTTTTGAATGTAAGCAAGCGCACATAAGACAACTACAATCCTAAAAGGCCAATAGGCCAGGGGTTTGTATACTTGATATAGCCCACTGATATACCTTGAATTGGTGTCAAACACCTTTCTTTCTCAAGAGCAGATAGCTTAGAATTTTGGTGGCATTGGGTCCACTCCATGACTCATTAACATCATTCGAGCACACCAAATTTGAATTCTTGGGTAGTGACTTCCCAATAACTCCTATCTCTACTCGAGGGGATCAGTAGTGAGTGTCTTCGAGCATGATAATGTACCATGCACTATATCAAGCAATGGTCAAAAAATGTTGGACTTTAAAAAAAAAGGTGTTTAGTACGGGCATTCCATTCGTAGGGCATGATCCATGCAGTGAGAGTACCCTTTTAGATCCATCTCATCGGAACCATACATGTGGTTCTTGGGATTTCCCCAAGAATCCACATTTATATACCGGCTAGAAGTCCCTTGGTGTTAGGGTGCTACCGATCTGAGTCATCTTGGGGTGAGTACTTTTTCCCACCAAAACAGGCCCAAGTTCTAGAGTTAGTAATCATTTCTCTTACACCCAAGATCGCTTGAAAGTGCATGGGGAGAGGATACTTCGATTACTAAGTCGTCAAGGTAATAATACATAAAAATGGGTCTGGTTTTCTGAACACCAAGTTTTCACAAGGTGAGAGCATAATCACACACCATTTTCTAAACACATTCAGACAAAGTAGAAACACAAGTTTGTTTTAATTGCACTAAAAGGAAATGTGTACTAATCTAAAAAAAAGATAGCCACAATGTGTTAGTGTTCAGTCTTCGACATTCAAACCTGCAAGATCACAAGTTAGTAGTTTGAATATATGCCTTTGACTCACAAAAAAATCCAACGCCACATGCTACAAACCTTGATTAGTAATACAAAAAATAGAAAAATAGAAAACAAAAATAGATGGAAAACAGAAAAAAGAAAGAAACCAGAAAGCCAACGAAAAGAAAATTCACCAAGTGAATGTGTCACGCTTTTGTCATATGTGGTGTTCCATACCTCGAATGCGTCATGTCAGAGCTATTGTATCGTTGTGGCCCTCGAATGCATCACAACGCATTAGATGTGGCTCGGGAAAATGCAATGTGGTACGTCTGTACCTTTACCTACAAAAACAACAAAAAATAGAAAAAAGAACATATGAAAAACATAAAATAGGAAATGTTGGCTTCACCAATGTATCTAAGGGCTTAATTTTAGGTTAGATTAGATGTTAGCAAGTCAATAAAGACTAAGAAACCCAAAGAACTATGAAGTACAAAGGAAATTAAAATAAAGAACGATTATACATATTCCTTGAATCTTCCATGATTACTTCCATAGCACCTCCTAGCTTGTAGCATGTGATTGATGCCCTCAGATTGAGTGTGTGAGCATTTCGATTATGACATTGTCCTATGCAAGTTTTGAAGGATTTCAAATAAATGCCTATTCCTATGCCTATGACAAAGTGATTCTCAAATACTAAATAACTATAAAATGAATGCCAGAATAATAAAATCTAAGTGTGTAATCAAAAAATGAGAGCAAAATAGCATTTTATAGAAAATTCCATTTTGAATGAATGGACGAGATTGACTTTTGACAAAATCCTAAAATTAGAGGATGAGATTCAATCCGATAATCCCTAATTAGGGTTAGCGAAAAATCCTTAAACGAGTGGTTGAGATGTCATCTAAGAAGATCAAATTAGCGGTGGAGAATAAATGAGATAATTAATTCGAAAATAAATATTTTCAAAAATCAAGAAGATAAGAGTTGAACTGAAGATCAGATTTGAAAAATCAAGAATCTACCTAATTACTTGATTTTTTGGAGGAATATTACCATTTTGAATTGAATTAATTCAAAATATGGATTTTGTGAAATAATAAATAATCGATTTTCAGATTATTTGCTAAAATGAACTGATAGTTAAGAATGTGAAAATCATTTTAAATAATTAACTTATTAAAAATGAGAGAAATGTTAATTTTGACAATTAAATAATTAGAGATAATTATTTAATTTAGCAGATATGATTAATAATTAAATAAATTAATCAATTCATTTAATTATGACAATTAGTGACATATTAAATAAATAAATGAAATTTATTTATTTAATAATCGGGAAGAAATGAATGAAGAAAGGTAATTAAATAAATTAAGAAATTTATTTAATTAGGGGAATACTTAGATAATTAATGACGTATTTAATAAATAAATAAAATTTATTTATTTAATAATCATGAAGAATAAAAGGACATGAATTAATTAAATAATTATAAATTATTTAATCAATAGTCAAATGTGGACCAAGGACATAATTAAGATGTCATAATTATGTTAGGACGAAAGTGGTACAAATAGAGCTTGCAGGCCTAGGTCATTTTTAATGTCTACAAGTTCTATGCTATGGATTCAAGAGAATTCCTTGTTATTGGTGTGATAAATGAACTTTCATATAGATAAGCAACATACCCAGATAGAGTTTAAAATGAGTGTGGTGGTAGTGGATATCCCACCCAATTATGGAATGCTACTATCTCGAAAATGGAGTGCATCAATGGGAGGTAGTATGCAATGTGACATGTCTTATGCCACATTTCCCATTGATGGTAAGGATTTTCAAGTGATGAGAGAACCAAGGGTACCACAAATGTTTGAATATTCTCCTAAGGATGATGGAAATCTTTTTGTAGAAACTGATATCAGTGATTTCAAAATGGAAGAAGTACCAAGAGAAATTGATAGGTTCCCTCCACTAATAGAAAATAAAGTTTTAAGATTGTCTGCAAAGAATAGACTTTGGAAAATGTACTTTGTGTTAAATAGGCATAGGACAACTAAGAGGGGGGATGAATCAGTTGTCACAAAATTCAAACCTTAAAACTCCAACACTTATCAATTCCACAACCACACTATTCTATTATTAAGTAAGAGCATGAAAAAAAAATAATAGAAAGTAAATCAACACAATGAACACTGAATTTTTACATGGAAAACCCAATAAGGGAAAAACCATGGTGAGGGTTAACACACAATATAAAAAGATTATAAAACTAAATACAAAGGCTCACTGCCAAGGGCCTAGAAGAGGACTCACTATCCAAGTACAAAGGCTCACTATCTACAAAAAGGAATCATTGTACAACAAGAAGGCTCACTTCCTATAGATACAAGAGAGAACAAAAGATCACCACAAAAATTAACACAAATCCATAGCTTTGAATAAGGATTATAGAAAACTTTAGCTCACTGTCTTCAGGAATCCAACACAATAAAGAACTATTGTCTCAACTCACTCACACACACTTCTTCTCTTATGACTTGTGGCTCACTTTTGTCACTTTGCATCACACTATCATACAACTCTTCACAATTCAACTTGCTTTTATACCATCCTCAACCTTAGAAACTTTCTCCAAGGTCGACCACAAATACCTAATTTCATAAATTCAAATTAGGTGAGAAACTCAACATTCCCATGGTGGAAAGGAAGAGTGGACCAATAAAAACATTTTTCAAGATAAAAAATAATATCTCAAATCAACCACATGCTTCCTTAATTAAAGTTTATTCTTTGAATGAAGTGTAGACACTAGGTCGGCCAAACCTAATGAAAACACAAATGAACATTGATGTACACGCTTCCAAACAAGAAGATGACACACAAAATCCACAACATACTTCATTATGCACAAGAATACATCACATATTTCTTTAGATACATCCACAAAAAATGCAATATGCTTCAAACTTTGAATGCCTTTCATTAGTCCATTCAGATTGTGCAAACTCATATTGAAACACTGAAACATGACTTTTGGATCACCAAACTTCAACCTTCTTTGCCAAAACCTAGAGAATACCATCTCAAGACATATCCTAGATCTACAAGATCTAAAATGAAATAGCAGAGGAATATGGAGTAGAAACATTTCTCTTAGTCCATAGAAGATCAACCTTTCCAGAAAAAATCACACATTAGTGAATGTGACGTTCATGTACTATCACACCAAAAGCTAAAAATTAGGATATATCACCACAAGATCACCTTTATCAAATCTTTAGATCCACACAAGCATAGGATCAAAATAGGAGAAATACGGGGCACATACTAGAGCACATTCTGAACACATTCATCACTCTGACTTCTCTTCTTTATTAATTTTCTCAAAAGCACTTGGAAACTCATCAACACAACACATATACAATGACATAAATATAGCTCCATGTACTCATAGCATCTTAGCTATATATGTACAATTTGCAACATAATGAATTATGTTGACATCAATGACAACATTAATGACAACACCACCAATCACAGATTTGTATTTTCTTTGACAAGTCTTAATAGATTCATGATCTTTACTCAGTTTACATTTGGTTACCATAGGAGTACAAACCAATTTGGAATCATCCATACCAAACTTCTTCAATTGCTCTTTTACATACTTAGATTGTGAAATGAACATCCCATTATCATTTTGTTTCACTTGTAGACCAAGAAAGAAATTCAGTTAACCAATCATAGACATTTCAAATTCTTTTTGCATCTCTTCAGCAAACTTTTTACACATGCCTTCATTTCCACCAAAAATGATATCATCAACATATACAACTACTATCAACATTTTGTTACCTTGCACTTTGAAGTAAAGATTGTTGTTAGCAGAGCCTTTGTTGAATCCTTGCTTTGTTAGGTATCTGTCCAATCTTGCATACCAAGCTCTAGGAGCTTGCTTCAGTCCATACAACACCTTCCTCAACTTAAAAATCATATCCAGTTTGTCAGATAATTAAAACCCTTCAGGTTCTTCCATGTACACTTATTCCTCCAATTCACCATTAAAAAATGTTGACTTAACATCCATCTAATATGCTTTGAAGTCCTTGTGGGCAGAAAATGCCAAAAAACATCCTAATAGCTTCCATTCTAGCCACAGGGAAAAATGTCTCTTCAAAATATATACCTTCAACTTGTGAATATCCCTTGCATACAAAACTTTCCTTATTCCTTACAAATTCTCCACTTTCATTTACCTTATTCTAGAACACCCATTTCGAGCCAATCACATTTTTATTCATAGGCCTAGGGACTAGTTCCCATGTCTGATTCTTTTATGTTTGTTGCAATTCTTATTTCATAGCTTTCATCCAACTCTCATCTTCACATGCTTCACTTATAGATTTGGGTTCAATTTTAGAAAGTAGACACAAATTTACCTCAGCTACAACTCTGCTTCTTGTCTTCACACCTTCACTTTTATCTCCAATTATCTATTCCTCTAGATGATACTTCTGTACATACTTAGGATTCTTAGTAGTAGATTCTAGTTCACTCTCTTCTTCTTCTTCTTCCATTTGTTCTTATGTCTCTTCTTCTTCCTTCTCTTTATTTTCCTCAAGTAAATGTACATAGATAGGATCATCAGGTTCAACTTCACTTATCTCTATAGGTCTATGCATGTCTTCATCAAATTTCACATTAGCACTTTCAACAATCTTTCTCAATCTTTTATTAAAGCATGTGTATGCTTTGCTAGTAGTAGAATATCCAAGAAAGATTCCTTCATCACATCTAGCATCAAAATTTTGAAGATTTTCTTCATCTCTCTTAATATAACATTTGCTTCCAAATACCTTGAAATAATTTACAGTAGGAGTCTTTGTATTGTTGTATTTGATATAAACTCTATTAAGAACATAAATAGTAGTGTGTATCACTGCTCTCCAGTACACATCTGATACATTTGATTCTTTCATCATGGTTCTAGTAGCTTCCTATGTTGTCTTTATTTTCCTTTCAATTACTTCATTCTATTGAGGGGTTCTCAAAGCAGAAAACTTCTCTCTAATGCCATGTTGTTCATAGAATGAATTAAATTCACCATAAGTGAATTATCCACCTGTGTCAAATCCCAAACACTTGATTTTTAAATTTACTTCATTTTCCACTCTTGCTTTGAATACCTTAAACCTATCTAGAGCCTAAGTCTTTTTTCTAAGAAAATCAACCCATGTCATTTGTGTATAATCATCAATAAGCAGCATGAAATACCTATCAACATTCAAGCTTCCAGTTCTAGTCAGACCATAGAGCTCAATATGAACTAACTAAAGCATCCCGGCAGTAGATTTCTCTTTTTCCCTTAGAGTTGTGTCTTGTCTGTTTCCCCAATTGACAACTTCTACAAATAGCATTAGCAGGTTTTGTGATTCTAGGAAGCCCTCAAACAATCTCCTTTGCACTAATTTTGACTATGTTATCAAAATTTGCATGTCCCATTCTTCGGTGCCATAACCAACTTTCACTGATTTGATAGACAAGGCAATGGCCATCAACTCCCTTCAGCTGATAGATGTTTCCATGAGTTCTTCCAGCAACAACCATATCTCCATTTCCAAATCCTTGTATGATTTCATAGGTATTAATCTAAAGCACAAGTTTAAAACCATTACTACACATCTGACCAACACTCAAAAGGTTATGCGTCAAACCCTTCACATAATATCCATCATCAATAATCTTCACTCCAAAAATAATTGAACCTTTCCCACAAATTTTAGCTCATGAATCATCACCAAACATAACTAAACCACCATCATATTTCTCAAGTTTAGTGAGCTTACTCTTATCTCCCGCCAAGTGATTAAAAAATCCACTATCAATTACCCAATAGTCTTCATCTTGTTTTGCATGAAAAGCAGTAACCAAATTACCTTCCATCCTATTTATCTTATTCTCCAAAGCCTTCTTGCTTACACATTTTCTAGGGTTAGTGGATACAGTTTTACTTTCCAAAGCTAAAAATAAGCATTTACTATCATCAACCTCATTCTCAGATTCATCATTAACAATTCCTACTTCTTCTTTAACATGGTACAACTTCTTATATTTCTTATCCTTTATATCCTTATCCTTATAATCCTTGTTCTTCTTATGTGTAGCTCTATTTAGACATCTTGAAGCATAATGACCAATAATACCACAATTGAAACATTTAAAGGGAAACATACCTTTATACTTTATGATACCTTTCTTCAACTTCGTGGTGAAGTTTTCTTCCAAATCATCATCAACATCACTATCTGGTTCGTCTTCAATCTTCATTGCCTTAAATTTCATTTCTATCTTTTCTTCTTTCCAAAGCTTTCTCATCTCAAATGCTTGCAAGGTGCCAAACAACTATTCTAAAGTGTATTTTTTAGGATTATACATTTCTTCAATAACTAAGATCTTATCACTATAGAAATCTGGTAGGGTGATCAAGATCTTCTTAATTATATCTTCATCTGATAGTTTCCCCTCTTGATTTCTAACTTCATTTGCAGTGAGTTCAACCCTCTGAAAGAAACTTGTAAATTCTTCACCTTCTTCCATCTTCAGATTTAAAAATATGTGCTTTGTTGCTAGTTTCTTTGTCAATTTCACTCTTTCATTTCCTTCATACATGTCTAACAACTTCTTCTAGACTTCATTTGCAGTATCCAAAGAAAGAACCTTAGCTTGCTCATTTTTAGATAGGCCACTACAAATAGCATACTTTGCCTTCTCATTTTCTTCATAAGCAGAAATCTCATCTACAGTAGTAAGACCACCAAACAGGGGTGTATACTTTCTCTCAACATCCTTCCAAGTCTTGAAACCAAGAGAGATAATATATCCTTTCATCTATCCCTTCCAATCATTGTATTCAATTCCATCGAACATAGGGATCACCAACTTATGTGCCATCAGATCTTCCTTAAGCGATTAAGCTCTACACCAAGGAACCAATGCTCTGATACTAATTGTTAAATAGGCACAAAACAACTAAGAGGGGGGTGAATCAGTTGCCACAAAATTCAAACCTTAAAACTCCAACACTTATCAATTCCACAACCACACTATTATGTTATTAAGAGCATGAAACACAAATAACATAAAGTGTAGACACGTAAAATGTATTGATAGTCATTACATGGTTGATCCCGATTACTAACACCATTTCATCCTAAATTATCCCTCAGACTAAACAATTAATCAAATACCCTTATTTGATTAAATTTATCAATTTTCCTCCCTTAATTAAATAAATCATTTATCTAATTAAGTCATTCTCTCTTGTTAATTAAATCAATCGATCTGATCTAATTATCTCTATTTAATTGAATAATTCATTTTATTTGATTAAATTTATAAAGTCATATTATTAAATTAAATAAAGTAAAACCTTATTTTATTTAATCTAACATTCATCCCCTTTAATTAAATAAATAAAAAATCTTTATTTAATTAATCTCTAAATCACATTCATCTCATCTTTTGATTTAAATCAACCCATAAATCTAAATAAATTGGTCACATCATCTAATCCCTCATTAAATTAATTAACCCTTGATTAGTTTAATCCTAATCCATGTCCCATCCTCTACCTTTTTCCACTTGCACATGAAAATAGATTTAATTCATTTATTAAATTTCTATTTTCTCTCAACATGGGATAATAGGGGAATATTCTTCCAAATTTGAAATTCTTCCAAGTGGACTTTGTCCTTCCAAAAAGAAATTTATTTCATCTTTTGCATTGAGCCAAGTGGAATTTAAGACATTCCTTTTCCCTATTACATGTCATTTCACTATTTTCAAATTCCACCTAATTGCATTTATGGGCACATTCATCAAAATGTGCACATCCTTCATCCATTCATCTCTTGACAAGTGGCATCTTCCCATTGATTGAAAGTTACTCCCACATTGCTTCATTTTGGGAATTTCTCCATATTGTCTTTCTATAAATAAGAGGTTTCTCTCCTCATTTGATCATCCAAAATTTGAGAAAACTTATTATACTCATTTTCATCTTCAAGCATTAGCATTTTTTCATCAATTTCATCAAGGCATAGCTAGGTTATTGCAGGTTTTCTCCATGGAGTTCATTTGAAGCAATCACCAAGTGGATCACATCTTCATCAAATCATCAAAGATTTCATAAGAGTTGGGAAAGGTCCAATTTCCACATCAAATTGGCACCAACTCCCCCATAAGATCAAGAGTTTGCATGTTTTTAATAGGATTTGATCTATTTCTTTGGTTTTTATTGTGTTCTTGCTTTAATTCCTATTTTGAGCATTGTTAATGGATTTTATGGGGATCTTTGATCTTGGCTTGCATTTGAATCTTCTAATGTGTTTGTTTGTTGTGTTTTGTAAGTACTAGGATCTTGGTTCCACATTTTGGTGCTAGAAGGGGGGAAAATCTCACATTTTGATAAAAAAATTATGTTTTTTTTTCTATTTTTGTCTGTCTACAAGGAAGTGCACCACTAGCAGACCAACGTCACAATACAGAAGCACCAACACTCCAGCATTGCCATATAGCACTACTTCAAACTTCAAACAACGATGCTCTATCTTTCTTGCCCCAAATTCAAATTTCTAAACTGCACCATTGATTCCATTTTCACGCGTTGGAATTTTCAAATTCCAAACTGTGCCACTGTGCAAAAGAGCGACACAATCACACTCACTGTCCCTACTATAGAATGATGCTAACTGAAAAGCAGCACCATATACACCACCTATGTAGACTTCACCGCTGGAAGAAAGTAAAAATTGAAATCTCAAATTTTTTTATGACATGTTCTTTTTAACTTTGATCAGCTAGGTTATTACTTGCTTTTCCAACCTCTATTTTACAAGTCTAACTGGTTATTTGTAGGTTGGTCAAATGGAAGTGGAGGAAAAGAAAAGATTGAAAGATGCATAATGACATCATTCTCTCATAATACCAAGTGTTTTTGAACACTTTAGTGTTTGTTTAACACTTTTAGAGAATTCACAATTTCTCTTAAAAATTTGTTATCTTTCATGCGCTTAAGACCTAAATTTCTTTTGGGCTCTAAAAAGAACATTTCAATTTTTGCTACAAAGGGCTTAAAAAGAACTTTAGGACAAAAATCACTAGATTTTGTTTGAGGATTAACAATTGAACAAGACAATCTCCACATTTCTTTTGGTTCTTAAAAAGAAGTCATTTCTTTGTGGGTTTAAAATGAACAAGTGCTTCTTTGTTTTGAAATTTCTTACTTAAAGTAATACCATCTAAAGGACGTATGCACTTCTCTCACAACTCACGATGATCTTGAGAATCAAAAGGTCTTTTGGTGATCTTAAGTTGGGTAAAATAATTGCCTCCACATGTCATTTGGGATTAAAATTGAACAAAACATCTTGCGAGTGTGAGTGGATCATCTTGCATACATTATCTCTCTTTGTGTTGCAACAAATATTGATCGAGTTACGGGCATTTTTTTGCTCGCTTTTGTTTATCTTAGAGGGCCTGCCTTTTGGGAAAAAGTAATCACCTAAGGGAATGACCCAACTGGTAACACGCTAAATCCAAATGTATTTCTAGCTGGTATATAAGTGTGGATATTGGAACAAAGGCCAATATCACGCAGTTGGTTCTAATGGGAAGGGAAGCAATGGTCTCTCACCACATGGATCAATCCCTATGAATAGAAATTCTGAATTAAAACCCTTGTTTAGAAAATGCCAAAATCCTTGATCTATTTGTTGGTGCAAGAACAATAGTTTTGAAGCTACACCACACTTTTATGGTTTTTAGTAGAAATGGAAAGTATGCCATGGGAGTTTCATGGGTGTTGATGCTTCGCTGCCCTATATAAGTGAGTGTCATGGAGGGGAGCCAGTGGGGTCAAGCATCTAACCATTTGCTAAAAATAAGTGTAGCTGGACTTGTCCAAGTGGGGACTCAACAAATACAGTCTTTCATAACCATAGGGTTGTACTTGATCTTGGTTAGAAAATACTTTTCTTGCTCGTAAAAATTTGGAAACAAACATTCAACATTGTCATCAAAAACTTCAAACCCTTTAGGAGGCAAATATATATTCAAAAAATTCATGTGTTATTGCTTGCCCTTGGCATTTCATCCTTAGAGGTTTCTAAACACTTGAGTTTATATCTCAATTTTCTTAATAAAGTCAACAAAAGGTAACTTTTGCCTTGATTTCATCAAAGTTCCACATAATGTATTTTGTGGGATGATAATAAGTTGGGACATTGGACATCTAGTTTCAAAAGCTAATCAATAATTGTTAGTGGTAAAAAGAAATCCTTAAGAAAAACTAAGAACAAGTGAACCCCACCAATGTGTCTCAAATGATTTCGCGCAAGATCAAAATACGGAAACCAAATTCAAAAGCTCTTAGTCCAAAAGAACATCAAAAGCATCTCTCAATGCTCTATGAATTCAAATGAAGATTACTTTTCAACTTTTACAGAAAAGCTTCAAGAAACAATCCTAGATTGTACTCATTCTATTATTGTCAAAATCCAAATCATTTTTGGGAATTTGAACACCTTGTTTAAAAGTAAATCATGTTCTTCAAAATGAGTTCTTGTAAAGAAGAGTCTTTTTAGGTACACATAGGATCAAAATCAAAACCTTCATCCATCTTTTAAACATCAAACCAAAATCATCTCACCAACAAATCTTGAAAATCTTGAAATCATGCTAGACTTTTTTGCACATCAAAATCATTGAATCAAAACATAAAAATATATTTGGTTAGGTATATGTAGATGCATTCTTCTTCATGTGCTTAGTCAAAATCATAAAATCATCTTGTTTAGCTAGGTATATGTAGATGTGCATCCTTCTCCATAAGCTTAGTTGAATTATCATCTTGTTTGATTAGGTGTGGGTAGATGCATCCTTCTCCCTACACTTAGTCAAACTATCATCTTGTGAGAAAGTCTATCCCATTGATAACATCCATCATCTTGGGATCCATTTTTTCATTATCTAAAATCAAAGCAATCCAAAAAACCAAATCAAGGTAAATCAAAATCCAAAAATCAAATAATCCAAAATCAAAATCCAAAACAAATCCAAGAATCAAGAAAGTCCCAAAAGTCTAGCATTTCCCTCAAGATCATTTAAGATTTTAATCATCCATATCACCCATATTTCACACATTTCATCATCACACTTTTGATCCCTAAGCATCCTAAATTTTCTCTTTTGTACCTAAGATTACATCAATCCAAATAATTAGAGATTCATCTCCCACATTCTTGAAAATTTATCCTTATTTTATGGTTCAAACTAGATATCAACACAAGAGAAACATGGAAGCCAACAAAGAAACATCCACTTCAAGTGATTTAAGTCAAAAAAATTCTGAAATGAATCCTGTTGGATCAAGCAATCCTCTAACTAACTTTCCTTCATCATCACAAAATCCTCAAGAGGAAGGCCAAGTGGAGGACCTTACCAATAATCCCTTTGGGATGTCACAAGATGAAATCACTGAGATGGTCCAAAATCCCAAGAATCATAGAATTATCAACATCACGATGAGACTCAATCCCTCACTATACATGCTTTAATTATCAAAATAAGGGGCTAAACTCCCTTCCAATTTTGATATGAGTACCATTGAAAAACCATCTTTTGGGATCATGCCTCCAATTTCAACCACACTCCCAATTTCATCTACACCTCCATTCCAAAGCATCACTCAAACCATCCCCCAAATTACATCATCCATTGCTCCAACTCAACCCATTGTTAACAAGGGAAGCACATTTCTCAATGCACTACAAACACATCACCTTGTGAACAATCAATATTTGGATGCAAACACCATCTTGGGGAAATCCATACCTCAAAATCCATTACATACATACGTTCCCCTCACTTTTAATGATCCCACTGACTCGTCATCATCATCCTTTCCTGCAACACTTCAAACCTCTCTCCCCATAACTTCGTAGGGAGAAGGAGACTTATTTGGACCAAGGGGCATCTTTGACACTACATATTCATCGTTCCCCCAAGGAGTTATACCACTCATTTTTCCACCATTTCCATCAATATCCACACCACCTCTTGATTTAGTTCTTCCCCCTTTACCAAACATCAATCAACTCACCAATCATCAACCAAAGCATCATACCAAATCCTCAAGCCTTGCCATCGATATCACAACAATAGATGGCAACCATCTTGATAATGTAAACCATCACCACATCATCAACCATTCCTCAAAACATGGTCTCTCAAGGACCAAGCATATCCATCACACTATCCACCACTCAAAACTCACTCATCAATATGACGGTGCCTCTTATCACCACAACAAGCACCATTCTAAACCCACCTCCACCACCACCACCACCACCCAATTCAAATACATCAAGCCAATATAGAATTACATTACAAGCTTCTTATCAAAAGGAACTTCAACAAATCCAAAACTGACAAGCTGCACAACTAGCTACTCAGCAAGTGCAAACATAATTAGCTGCACAACAAGCCACTCAAATAGTGAAATCCTCTCAAGCAGCGCAATCCATTGAAGTCGCACAAGCTGCTCAAGTAGCGCAAACCGCTCAAGCCACACACCAAGTGCAATAAGCACAATAGGTTGCACAAGCCCAAGCTTTATTGCAACAACAACAACAACAACAACAATAAGTTGCTCAGGCTGCACAAGCCGGACAAGCTACACAAATGGCACAAGCTACCCAACAAGCACAAGCCTAGACTTAGGAACAAGAAAAAGCTCAATACCAAGCTCAATTAGTGTAGGCACAAGCAAAATATCTTGCACAACAACAAGAAATCCAATAGCAAGCATACTAACAAGTGCTAAAACAATACGAAAAGAAGCAAGAAGCAGCCCATTGTTGGTGCAACAACAACAACAAGCTCAACAACAACCACTATTAGCACAACAATAAGCATTGTTGATACAACAACAAGTGCAAGCATACTTGACGTGAAAAAATGTGCAAGCACCATCCATCAACACACCAACCAATCCACACATCTCGCTGACAAGTGAACCACCACAAAACACCTTCATCCCACCCCCTGATCCACAAAATGATATAGCAATGCAAATCAAGTTACTCTCACAACAAGTACTTGATCTTCAATCAGGGAAGACCATAAAAACACCGAGCAACTTGTGTCCTTATCCATTTGACATAAGCCTTGTAATGAAATAGTTCCCAAGGGGATTTGAGATCCCCAAATTTGATAAATATTGTGCAATGGGAAACCCTGAAGATCACATTAGGGAATTCCAAGTTCATTGCATGGAAGTTGCATATGATGATACCCATTTGATGTGGCTATTTCCTAGAAGTTTGGTTGGACAAGCCATGGAATTGTTTTCTCGACTTCCTCTAGGCATCAAAAAGTTCCAAGAGATAGTAGACGCATTCTTTAAAAACTACACATTCAATATCGGTATGAATGTCAACCTAGAGGAACTATCAAATCTGAAACAAGGTAAGAATGAATCATTTGCTTCCTTCTTACAGTGATGGTGATCCAAGGCCAATTGGAGAAAATGGGTCATTCCAAAAGAACAAGTTTGCACCATTATATCCAATCTAGACAGAGCCTTGGCATTCCATCTTAAAGTGAAAGGTATCACCACATATGACCAGTTGATCTCCAAGGCGCTTAACATTGAATGAGCCCTTATTTTACAAGGAGGATCACCTGCATATCCAGAATAGCAAAAAAAATCACCCTTCGAACAAATATAATGAGAAACCTCTCACACAGACAAGGAACAAAAATGTCACAAATGATGGTTTGGTTGATGCTAAGGTCATGATTAGTGCTCCAAGTAAAAACACCCAAACCTACCAACAACCATAAAACAATGATTAGAACAATGCCCAAATCAATGTGGTATCACAACACCAACCAACTAACAATCAAGTCAATAACCTTAATAATCAAGGGTGACCACCCCCATGAAACAAAAAATCCCCCAAGCAGAAGTACATTTCCCTTGGGGAACCACTCTAGGTCATCATGAAGAAATTAATAAACGAAAACCTCATTAAGGCTCCCACCTATGAGAATTACTAGGAACTAGACATAAAACCACCTTCGTACAATGAAAACAAACTCTGTGACTTTCAAAAAATCAAAGGGCATACCACTAATAGTTGCATGAGGTTAAAAAACTTAATCCAATACCTCATTGACCAAAAAATCATAAATGTGGAGCAGCCAGCAAGAAATTAGAACCTCAAAATCTACATGAATACAATGCCTAATCATAATAACAAAGGGAATAACAACACAGATAAGGGGAAGGGCATTTTTAGACTGTCGATCATGTATACGACCATTTAATTGCATCCTTAGATGAATATTGTGCTACTATCACCATCAAAGAATCCCATGCTGATTGTGGAGTCACCACAAGAGGTGGGAAAATTACCATTGTAGGGTCATCTCAACCAAACAAAGCACCCAATTCCAACCCAAGATTTGTTCCCAATGGCTATAATGTCCTTGATCAAAAGAAAAGAACCTCAACACAAATATCCATCATGGAGTTGCTAAGAAAATCATCCACCCATCGAAAAATCCTTCAGGAAGCATTGGCTTCATCCACCATCCTTGTGGATCTCGATGCGGAACAATTCCAAGCTATGGTCAAAAGCATCATGTTAGTGCCATTTCTAGTTTTCTCATTGTCTAGTTGTGTACTCTGGTTTTTCATGATAAAATTTTAGCTATGGGGTGTTTCTCATTTTGGCACATGGGACAAGTGGGGTCCCACAAGGGTTGAGCCCAGCGTGCTAGTTTTCATCTCTCCAGTGGGGTGGCCTGTGTTAGGGTTTTTCTTGGCTTTTCTTCTTCCCATTTTTGGGCTTTTAGTTCAGTTCCCCCTTCTCTTTTGCTTGCCTTGGATTTTCTTTTGTTTTATCGGAGGTGGAATGGATGCTTGAACGAAACTCGAACTTTTCCAAATTTTGAAGTTCTAGTTCCTGTTCACACATCTGTCCCTATTCCGATTCAGCGTGATTGGAGTTTCTTTTCCTTTCTACCCTGCGTTGGTCGCTAGTGGTTTTCCTCTCTGTGTTCTTCCCTTTGTTTTTTGCTTTGTTTCCTTTGGCAGGCACAGGATCAGAATGAGAACAGGTTTTGGAACCTTTTCAAGGGTTCCAGTTTCTGGTTTTGTTCCGCTCCCGTCTGCCTTCCTTTGTCTTTTGCGGAGGTGGATCCAGGTCGGGTGGTCATTTTGGTTTTCATTTCTTTCCCCACTCTGGCTCTGACTCCGTCTCTTTCTTGGTTCTGGCTCTAACCTTGTTTGGTTCCCATTCCATTGGCTTTTTGATTCATTGACCTACCTGGCCAGTACACATGCAACTTAAGTTATCCTTTATGCCCTATTTCTCATCAGCAACCGGCCCCTTGCTACCATTTTCACCAGCCCCGCATTGTTTTCACTGAGACCTTTGCTGCTTGGGATTACCTCTTGGCGACCTTGGCTTGTCTCCCCGAAATCTTTGTCGACCTACGTTGGTTAAGGTCAGGGAGATGTTTCCCTGACTTCTTTGTGTCTCACCGATGGGCTTTTCCCATCGGTGTGTTGGTGTCCGCTCGGGGTGAGGTCTTCCTGACTCCCCTTGGTCTCCTCGAGATCCTTTTGGCTACCCCCCACTATGCGTTTTTTCTTGCATAAGTCTGAGTTGCCTATCGGAAAGACTTATCATTTGTGACAGCGACTGGAATTTATTTACAGGTGGTTGTCAGCGAGACCCTGGTTTTTGTTTTGGTGATCGAGTAGGGGTTCTATCGGCAAAGGCTTGAGGAATCGATATATGTCATAGTGAATCTGTTGAGTCTTACTGATGGTATCTTGTGATTTTCTTTTGGCATGGGTTATACCTTTCGTTGAAGGGTCTTGGAAATGTTGGCTTGTTATATCGACCGGCGCTTCAGGGTTCTTCGATATGGCTAATGTTGCTTGTCTTAGCGAACTTAGTGGGTCTTGCCGACAGTAGTTCAATATGTGGCTTTCGGTGAAAGTCCAAAATTCTCTCGATGAACAGGTGTATAAAGGTCTTCTCGGTATAACAATGTAATGTCTACATAACCTCTCACCGAGGATTGCGTGCTACAACGACATACATTTGGCAAGTGAATTCGTCGGCGGGAGATGTTATAAGTCACAGTGACTTGAAATTATGTCTTCGATGAAGCTTGGTGAAATCTCTATAGTGTCTCACCGATGGTAGGTGCCTATAGCTACTGTGAACAAAGTGAAAGGATTGCTTCAGTGAGGGATATTCCCTTGTCTTGGCGAATGGATAGTACATAAAGGAAATACATTTTGATGAAGCATTTTGACTCTGTATGATGTCTTCCTGAGTCCATCTTCTCTTACCGATAGTGTGTTTGTTCAGGTTTCGCCATGACCTCTTGTCGAGTGAGCATTCTCTCACTGACGAGGTGTTATTCTAAGTTGAAATCTCATGTCGATGTGCTCCCGGTCTCCCTGAGTTGACTGCTCGATCAAACACATAGATCTTTGCCATGATGTCTGGCCAACACGGCCATCTCTTCCCGACTCTATGGTGCACTTGGTATCCTTTGCGGACTTTGCTAGTATGTTTCGCCGACCCGGTTGCCTCTTGCCGACTATGATGAGTGCTTGATGTAACATAAGATTCTTGGCCTGTGGTCTTCCCGACACTACTTTGTCTTGCTAACGGTGGTTGCCTACCTCAACGGCTGATGATATTTAAATGACAGTCTGATCTCAGTGATCGACGGCAAAGATTCAAACATGCGCGCAATCAGGGTTTCAAAGATGTTTGCACACAAAAAACAAAAGACTTGGAGCATTCATGGTGGCAGATGAGAGGATCGTTGGTTCCACTGAACCAACATTCATGGCAACATGACTTTGGGACAAGGACGACATGGCTCGAGTATGGGCACCCGGATTCAATGGTGGATTTGACATTGATTGCCTGGCTTCATTCATGTGGGAATGTCTTTCCTACAGCAACCCGACCAGTGACATTTATAAGACCTGAGAAGTTGTTGAAGGTCACAGTGAGTGTTTTGATTGGTCATGATGTAGTTGGGGTCTGACGTGGCATGTTGATGTGGCTCTGAGTTGGGTGACAATGCTTGGACTATTTAAAAGGAATTTTTGAATCATTTGTAAAGGTCTTCAGCCAGATACTGAAATAAGAACAAAAAGAGAACTAAGTCACAGAGTTAGGTTTTTACCAGATTTTGAGGTCTTGAGTTACAATCTGTAAATTGTAAGGTTCTTGGATGCATACTAGAACCCAAATGTATTTGTTTAGGTCTTTGAGTCTCTCCTTTGGATTGTACATTTGAATTTTTAATGAAATTGATCAAGGATTATTCCATTAGCCTTTGTAATACTTTCTTGCATTGTCTGTTTTGATAATAGCCCTTGTTCAAGGAACAGGTTAAATTGCTTTCATTATCTCAGAAATTTATATGTATGATTGAAGGATTTGATAATTAGTCTTTAAGATCTGATCACTAGCTATGGGATTAATAAGGTTAGTTTCACATAGGCTTTATTTGTCCAAGTAATCATTCCTTCTGTTTGCATATTGTCTGGACTCCTAGCCCAATGGATGTGGCACTGATTTGATATATGCTATTTGTCTTTAGGGTTTCAATTATCTTTCTTAAGAACATTCATTTTATTTAATCAGTCTTGTTTGATGTCTTTCCCTACCTCTTGGTTGATGCAAGTACTATGTTACTAAGAATCAAAGCCATATTTGGGGTTCTCAATACTTGGCATCGGGAGTCATCTGCTATAAAAAGCGATGCATGGTCTTCTTTAAGGCATTGTGTGGGTAAACCCGCCTTGGTTCTGCAGAGCCTAAAGAGTAGAAGATCTTAGTCTTTGACTGAATCTTGTCAGTTGGTCCAGGTCCTTTGAGCTTCCCTTGATTGGAGTTGGCTACTCCATAGGTAGAATAGGAGACCAACCTGGTTGCTTCATTAAAAAATGCCCAACAAGATGTCGACTTTGCTGGGGAGATATAAAAAGAAGAGAAAACAAGAGTAGAAGTTGAATCCATCATAGCTTTTACGGTGTGCCTTCCCCTCTTGTCAAATATCTCAAAGAATCTAGAAATGGGTCATATCATTGTGCAATAGAGTCATATCTTTGTATGCCATGTTGGTGTTGTTCAAAGTTTGAAGAATCTCAGGCCTGGAGAAAGTTTTGTTGCAGTCAGCCTGAAATATTTATGGTGCTCTGCTAGTGGAACGAGCTCAGAGAAGGACTTATATGTAAGTGAACTTCATATCATTTGAAGTTCTATTCTTTGCAAAGAGGTGGTGACTCTGTCAAGGTAAACCCATTGAAGATTTGAAGAATGTTCCAGAGCTGCAATGTTTCTAGGTATTCTTCATGTTTTTGAACATTTGAGAAAGTAATAATGTGTTTCCCTATTTATTGATTCAACACTACCAGAGGGAAAGGTAGTAAATGGTGTTAGCACATTTCCATTTGCTGGATCTATTGAATATAGTTGCAGTTCCATTGTAAGATTGTGTCTAGTGCTCAAGTCTCAATTTGTGTGGATGATGAGAATGTATTTATACACCCTGAGGGTTGTCATCCATTTGTTTTGTCATATGCTAGTTATTGTTGTAATTATGCGTAGTCAGTGAGCCTTGATTTGTAATATCTATGGAGCACCAAGCCATAAAAAAGATTGTCAAAAGGTTTCCTAAGTATGATAAAGACTCAAGAATGCACATGACCAAGATAGGGCCTGAATGGAAGGTTGTATTTGAAAGAGGTCTCAGAGAAATGGATGAGAGACATCTAATTTTTCAATGGCTTAGAGACAGTCAAACTATATCTACTTGTCAGGTTGTCACACCAGTTATTAATTCTTCTGACCCATTGTATGCTTAGTTAGATTTGTCATTGGTTGATTACAAAGTTGAATGTATGTCAGCTCAGGTATATAAAGAGATTCCTAGATTTCATGGATATAATGTTTTTGGAGGAGTTGCACATGTCGAGAGTTTCTCCAGTTTCATGGAGAAACATTATTTTAAGTATCAGGATGCATGGATGATATTTTTTGTTAGATTCCTGGAAGCTATAGCTCGGGACTGGTATTTGAGTTTCCCTGATACAACTTTTCCTTGCTAGGATGAATTAGTGGCTGCTTATAGAGAAAAATTTGCAAGAGATCCTTTAGACCTGGTCAAAAGGTTAAGGCAAATTAAGAAACAAGATGAGGATTCATATGTTGATTTTAGTCATAGATTTGCTACTGCCTTGTCACTAATCCCAGAGAATTTCAGACCTAGCACTCCATGTTGTATCCACATGTATTTTGAAGCTTATGAAGAAGGATCTAGTGCATTATTGAAAGAATTCAAGATACTGAGCATGCAGATGACCTACACAGTCCTAGATAGTCTGGAAAAGCAGAGAAATGAATATATACAGAGCCTATTGTCTTCATTTGTCAGCACCCATGCTGACAAAGATAACAACTAGAGAAATGAATATATACAGAGCCTGTTGTCTTCATTTGTCAGCACCCATGCTGACAAAGATAACAACTCTATACAAATGGATGATCAATCTTCTTCAGATAGGTGCATAGTTGAGAAAATTGAGACTGGAGGTGCTGCTTCATCAGATGATGAGGAAGTTGTTTTTGAACAACTTGTAGAGGTGGTGCCCCAAGAAGGAGATCAGAGTTTGAGTGTCCCAAGCCAAAAACCAGAAGAGGAACATCAGTTGGACTGGCTCTTTGAAGAAGGGAAGTGTAATCAACAATGTGATGAGAGAGTTAAGTAGTTCAGGTGCACAAATGTGTGTAGTCTTGACACAATCCTTCATGAGAAGACAAATGAAGTTGTTGATGCAGGGAGTGCTCTGGAGGATATCAGGTTTGACTGTGAGGAGGTGGATTTTCACTCTCATGAGGATTATCTTTTTGAAGATACCTTGGGATATCCTGGTTTGTTGCTTGGTGTTGCATCCAGTTCTGGTGAGTGTCAAGAAGAGGATGAAGTAGTTGAGAGGGTAGGTCAGAACATTGACCTACTAAGTTGTGAACAAGTATCAGATTTATCGACCACAGAATACCAGAGGTATGCACACAACAACTCTAGGTTGTTGTGGGCAAATCATATCGGTCTTGACGATGAGGACCTGTAGGATGCAAGGTATGATACAAGTGAGTCTGGTTCTATCTTTGATGATGAACTAGCTGATCATGTTGTGTATGACAAAGTACAGTTTCTTTTTGATGACTTGAATGAGCCTAGGCATGAATCTTTTCACATGGATGATGATTTTGATTCCAATGAGGGATCAGTTTATGCTTCTGAACCAAAATTGTTTGCTATTGAGCAAGCTTATGATACAGAAGGTGATCATACCTCATGTTCAGAAGATAATGATAGTTTGACAACAGGTGTGGATGAATTAGAACTCTATGATCATTCTCATCACTAGCATGATGAGGAATAGGTGCAAGTAAAAAGAGGAAGCATGACTAGAAGTCGAAACCATCATGACTTTAGTGATGTGCATCCTCCTCCTACTAAACATGATGAAAGTTGTGTTGACACTGAAGGGATACTTGGTTGCCTCCCTGCTATCCCTGTTGATGTTGATTTATTTGAGCCCTCACTTGGGGTGTTTGACTTTGAGTTGAGTGTAGATGTGAAAGATGAATCAGTGCACACCATTGAACCTGGGATGAAGAAGATGTGCCCATGTTGCAGTAACCAGTACACAGATACTCCTGAATATGAACCTTTTGCCTTTGGCATGTGCAAAGATGATGTCATGGAATAAGTTGTTTATTAGAGCTTTCAATTTGATCTACAGACTGATTTTGATGACAAATTTTGTGATGTCAAGGATCAAGTGGACTATGAATTTTTTTATTTCCCAGTCCAAGCAAATGAGCATTCAGTAAAACATAACCATGAATTGTCCAAGGAAGAATGCCATAATAATGATAATCTCTAGTCAATGTCTGATTACATGTTGCAGTTTGACAATGTAGTTGGTGGCATTGGAAAGCATAGTATTTCAATGGGATTGGCCAGTGACCAAGCTAGTTTGTGGATAGTTCATGACAGTGTTATCAATTTTTGTCTATGGAAGGAAATAGAGAATCAAGTTTTTGACAGAGGTAAAATTTGGCTCTCATTTTTCATTTGGTGGCCTAGTGTCATTAGGTGAAACAAAGGAATGAATCAAGTGACTCTTGAATTGCCTATTCATGGACAATTCATGAGGGTACTTCATCTGAAGTATATCTTTTTCCATGAACAATAGTTTTAGCGTTTTGTTTCCTGGTCTCTTCCTTTTTGCTACATTTGCTAACCTTGTCCGGTTAGCTCTTGGTCTATTTTTGGCTTTTTGTTCTAGTCTGCTCTCCCAGTGACCTGAATTCTTGCTATGCCCATGGGGGGCATACATCCCCAACTGGAGCCTATGTTAGTGCCATTTCTAGTTTTCTCATTGTCTAGTTGTGTACTCTAGTTTTTCATGATAAAATTTTAGCTATGGGGTGTTTCTCATTTTGGCACATGGGACAAGTGGGCTCCCACAAGGGTTGAGCCCAGTATGCTAGTTTTCATCTCTCCGGTGGGGTGGCCTATGTTAGGATTTTTTCCTGGCTTTTCTTTTTCCCATTTTTGGGCTTTTAGTTTGGTTCCCCCTTCTCTTTTGCTTGCCTTGGCTTTTCTTTTCTTTTATCAGAGGTGGAATGGATGCTTGAACAGAACTAGAACTTTCCCAAACTATGAAGTTCTAGTTCCTATTCACGCATCCATCCTGGTTCTGATTCCACGTGATTGGAGTTTCTTTTCCTTTCTGCCCTACGTCGGTCACTGGTCATTTTCCTCTCTGCATTCTTCCCTTTATTTTTTGCTTTGTTTCCTTTGGCGGGCACAGGATTGGAATGAGAATAGCTTTTGGAACCTTTTTAGGGGTTCCAGTTTTGGGTTCTATTCAGCTCCCGTCTCCCTTCCTTTGTATTTTGCGGAGGCAGATCCGGGTTGGGTGGTCATTTTGGTTTTTGTTTCTTTCCCCGCTCTGACTCTGACTCTGTCTCTTTCCTGGTTTCAGCTCTGACCTTGTTTGGTTCCCATTCCGTTAGCTTTTTGATTCATTGACCTTCCTGGCTGGTACACATGCAACTTAAGTTATCCTTTATGCCTTGTTTCTCGTTGGCAACCGGTCCCTTGCTACCATTTTCACCAGCCCCGCGCTGTTTTCGCTGAGACCTTTGGTGCTTGGGATTACCTCTTGGCGACCCCTGCTTGTCTCCCCAAAATCTTTGTCAGCCTATGTTGGTTGAGGTCGGGGAGATGTTTCCCTGACTTCTTTGTGTCTCACCGATGGGCTTTTCCCATTGGTGTGTTGGTGTCCGCTTGTGGTGAGGTCTTCCCGACTCCCCTTGTTCTCCCCGAGATCCTTTTGGCCACCCCCATTGTGCATTTTTTCTTGCATAAGTCTGAGTTTCCTATCGGCAAGACTTATCATTTGTCACAACAACTAGAATTTATTTACAGGTGGTTGTTGGCAAGACCCTAGTTTTTGTTTTGGCGATCGAGTAGGGGTTCTATCAGAAAAGGCTTGAGGCATCGATATATGTCATAGAAAATTTGTTGAGTCTTGCCGATGGTATCTTGTGATTTGCTTTTGGCATGGGTTATACTTTTCGTTGAAGGGTCTTGGCGATGTCGGCTTGTTATACCGATCGGCGCTTCAAGGTTCTTTGATATGGCTAATGTTGCTTTGCTATAATGTCTTAGCGAACTCAGTGGGTCTTGCTGACAGCGGTTCAATATGTGGCTTTTGGTGAAAGTCCTAAATTCTCTCGGTGAACAGGTGTATAAAAGTCTTCTCGGTATAACAATGTAATATCTACATAACCTCTCACTAAGGATTGCATGCTACAGTGACATACATTTGGCAAGTTAATTCATCGGTGGGAGATGTTATAAGTCACAATGAATTGAAATGATGTCTTCGATGAAGCTTGGTGAAATCTCTATAGTGTCTCATCGATGGTAGGTGACTATAGCGACTGTGAACAAAGTGAAAGGATTGCTTCGGTGAGGGATATGCCCTTGTCTTGGTGAATGGATAGTACATAAAGGAAATACATTTCAATGAAGCATTTTGACTCTATATGATGTCTTCCCAAGTCCATCTTCTCTTGTCGATAGTGTGTCTGTTCAGGTGTTGCCATGACCTCCTGTCGAGTGAGCTTTCTCTCACTGACAGGGCGTTATTCTAAGTTGAAATCTCACACCGATGTGCACCCGGTCTCGCCGACTTGATTGCTCGATCAAACACATAGATCTTCACCATGATGTCAAGCCGACCCGGCCATCTCTCCTTGACTCTATGGTGCACTTGGTATCCTTTACAGACTTCTCTGGTATGTTTCGCCAACCCGGTTGCCTCTTACTGACTATGATGAGCACTCAATGTAACATAAGATTCTCAGCCTATGGTCTTCCCGACACCGCTTTGTCTTACTGATGGTGGTTTCCTTCCTCAATGGCTGATGATATTTAAATGATAGCTATCCGATCTCAGTGATCAATGGTAGAGATTCAAACATGTGTGCAGTTAGGGTTTCAAAGATGTTTGCACGAGAAAAATAGAAGACTTGGAGCATTCATGGTGGCAGATGAGAGGGTCGTTGGTTCCACTGAACCAGTATTCATGGCAATGTGACTCTGGGACAAGGACAACATGGCTCGAGTATGGGCACCTAGATTCAGCAGCGGATTTGACATTGATTGCCTAGCTTCATTCATGCGGGAATGTCTTTCCTACAGCAACCCGACCAGTGGCATTTATAAGACCTGAGAAGTTGTTGAGGGTCACAGCGAGTGTTTTGATTGCTCACAATGTGGTTGGGGTCTGACATGGCATGTTGATGTGGCTCTGAGCTGGGTGATGATCCCTAGACTATTTAAAAGGAATTTTTGAATCATTTGTAAAGGTCTTCGGCCAGATACTGAAATAAGAACAAAAAGAGCACTATGTCACAGAGTTAGGTTTTTACCATATTTTGAGGTCTCGGGTTACAGTCTGTAAATTGAAAGGTTCTTGGATGAATACCAGAACCCAAATGTATTTGTTTAGGTCTTTGAGTATCTCCTTTGGACTGTACATTTGAATTGTTAATGAAACTGATCAAGGATTATTCCATTAGCCTTTGTAATACTTTCTTGCATTGTTTATTTTGATAATAGCCCTTGTTCAAGGAACGGGTTATATGTATGATTGAAGGATTTGATAAGTAGTCTTTAAGATCTGATCACTAGCTGTGGGATTAATAAGGTTAGTTTCACATAGGCTTTATTTGTCCAAGTAATCATTCCTTCTATTTGCAGATTGTCTTGACTCCTAGCCCAATGGATGTGGCACTGATTTGATATATGCTATTTGTCTTTATGGTTTCAGTTATCTTGCTTAAGAACATTCATTTATTTAATCAGTCTTGCTTGATGTCTTTCCCTACCTCCTGGTTGCTGCAAGTACTTTGTTACTGAGAATCAAAGCCATATTTGAGGTTCTTAATACTTGGCATCAGGAGTCATCTGCTATAAAATGTAATGTTTGGTCTTCTTTAAGGCATTGTGTGGGTAAACCCGCCTTGGTTCTGCAGAGCCTAAAGAGTAGAAGATCTCAGTCTTTGACTGAATCTTGTCAGTTGGTCCAGGTTCTCCAAGCTTCCCTTGATTAGAGTTGGCTACTCCATAGGTAGAGTAGGAGACCAACCTGGTTGCTCCATTAAAAAACCCCAACACATCATTACACCAAACCTACTTACATTCTCTAATCAATACTTTCCCACTCAACCATCTCACAACTGTGCACTCCATTTGGATGTCCTAGTGCATAAAAATAAAGCCAAGTGAGTCTTGGTGGATGGAGGTGCAGGTTTGAATATTTGTTCCCAAAAACTCATTAAAAATCTACAAATATCAGAGGATTCCATTGAAAAAGGGAAAAGAATCACAATAATGGCATATGATGATCAAGAAAGAGTGTCTTAGGGCACTATTCAACTCCCTATTCATGTAGGGCCAACCATCATGGAAACCACCTGTCAAGTCTTGGACCTTGATTTTCCTTATAACATTCTCCTAGGACGTTCATGGATTCATGCAATGCAATTAGTAGCATGATCAACCTTCCATCAATGTGTCAAATTCACATATGAAGGCCAAGAGGTCACTATCAATGGGGATCCTAAACCATTCTCTTACTATAAGAACCTAGAGGCAAAATATTATAAAATCCCTCAAGTGCCTAAAAATGATGAAGGTCCATCAACTCCATACATTGACCTAGCCACTCTCGCTTCCACTTCTGCAATAGAGACACCCGCCACTCCTGCCATCCCCACCATCTCTAATATCAAATTCATCATCTAGGAAAATGGGTGCAGAAACTATACAATTCCTAAAAAATAATTTTGTGGTAGGAGAGTTACCACAATCTCCTAGATCACAAGGACGACCACAAGAAAATGAGGCTTCAACATCCCAAACATCCATTGAAGGATATCCCAACTTTAGAAGTTGGGGAGATCTCAGCTGAGAAGTAATAGAAGAGGACCTATCCCATCTCTTGTATCAAGAAAATAGACCGGAAGCCAATCTACCTATGGATGATGGTGGTAAAGGTCTACAAATGATGCTCACCATGGGCTATGACAAAAACCAGAGGCTTGGAAAAAATAACAAAGGGATTTAATACCCATCATTCCTGAGATGTGAATGAGAAATCTTGGCCTCAGATGTATCCCTTTGAGTATAACCATATGTGGATGAGGTCCCCCAATTAAAGTAGTCAAAACTCCCCGTCAGCCAACACCAGTTGAACTTCGCTTACCTATGTCTACTGGCTGAGTCATAGACAATTTTACATTTGACATAACCGATGTTTGCAGCAATAATGATGATGAAGACCTCATAACCAACCTACCTATGATTTTTGAGGAAAACACCCTTCTCATGATTAGCACCTTATCCTATGAATCTAAGAACCAATCCCATGAGATAAAGCTAGTCTACCCCCAACTCATTGATCATGACTAATGAGGACTGCCAATTCTCGACACATTCAAAAACAATGAGGCGCTCTCATAATTCATGGGACTGTGGGATAATATTCCATGTGGGGATCATAAAGCAGGATTTATCATTGAGTTGGACACACATGCATACTATGGGGAGATTATTAAATCCCTCAGTCAAAAAAGTGAAAAACTGAGAATAATCTCTAGGTCCTTGAGTGAAAACCACACTATGGCACCCTCTGACCCAAAAATAGTAAAAAGAAAGGACACATCCAATGGTGAAAACTTTTATGAGGAACCTAAGGATTGGGGATTCAATCTTCCTCTTAGACCTCTACATCAAGAAAAATCAATGGTTCGAGCCAAAAAATACAACCCAGTCAATTTGGGAATAGAGGAGACACTACACATCACATTCTATGCAAAATCATTACTATCAGAAGAATAGGAGCTCCTAGCTACCTTTTTGAAAGAATGGAAGGTCAACTTTGCATGGAGCTATGTAGACATGCTTGGGCTCAATACAAAGATTGTGGTCCATCACCTAGCAGTCTACCCTGAAGTAAAGCCTGTCAAACAAAAGCTCAGGAAGATGCATCCTCAAATCACCCTGCTAGTCAAAATGGAATTGAAGAAACTACTTGATGCAAGATTCATATGACCAGTTGACTACCTAGAATGGGTATCAAATATGGTTCCTATTTCAAAACCTAATGGGGGCATCTGAATCTACACAAATTTCAGAGACCTAAACAGAGCATGTCTGAAATATGATTTCCCATTGCCTAACATTGACATGATAGTGGACATGACTGCAGGACATGAAATGCTTTCTCTAATGGATGGTTCTTTGGGTACAACCAAATAATGATCACCAAAGAGGACCAACACAAAATGTCCTTCACTTGTCCATGGGGAACCTATTGTTGGAACATGATGCCATTCAGCCTAAAGAATGTTGGGGCCACCTACCAAAGATCCATGATGTTAATCTTTCATGACATGATCCACAAAACTATCAAATTTTACATTGATGACATACTAGCAAATTCCAGAAGGAGGAGAGATCACATAGCAACTTTGAGTGCTATTTTTTATAGGCTAGAGGAATACAAGGTTCGTTTAAATCCAAAGAAGTGTGTCTTTGACGTACAGTCAAGAAAACTTCTAGGATACATAGTCTCAATAAGGGGTATTGAAATAGATCCCACCAAGGTAAAAGAAATCCTCAATATGGAGGCACCCAAAACATTGAAATAGTTAAGAGGCCTCCAAGGTAGGCTTCATTCCATTTACAGATTCATAGCAAAACTAGCAGATAAACAAAACCCATATTCTCACCTACTCCACAAGGGGGTAGCGTACTAGTGGGATGACAAGTGTGAAGAAGCTTTCAACAAAATCAAAGAATATTTTCTCACACCTCTGGTCCTCATGCCATCCATCCCATGAAAGAAATTAATCCTCTATGTATTAGCAATAGTAGCGGCCCTCGGTGCTCTTCTAGTTCAACACGATGAAAATGGGATAGAGAGGGCCATATATTACATTAGACACACAATGGTTAGGCATGAGTTAAATTACTCGTTCATCAAAAAATCTTGTCTAGCAATAGTGGTTTCTTCACAAAAATTTAGACACTACATGTTGGCACACAAAATCAAACTCATCGCCAATATCGACCACCTAAAGTACCTATTATCAAAGGAAATGCTCACAAGAAGTATGGCCAAGTGGGTCATGATTCTATTTGAATACAACATTGAGTACATGGAATGAAAAGTAATCAAAGGCCAAGTGGTCACAGATTAGCTTGCAAAAGCACCCATGTACTCAGAGAATCCACTTATATCAAAGTTTATGGATGAATCCATCTTCAATCTCAGCATAGCCAACCACTGGAAACTCTACATCGATGGTTCTTACACACATCATGGATCAGGAGTTGGTGTCTTCTTCATCACTCCATAGGGGGACTATATACCTAGATCCTACAAATTGGCATTGCCTTGCACTAATAACATTGCAGATTATGAGGCATTAACCATACATCTCAGAATAGTAGTACAGTGGCATATCATGACCCTCAGAGTATATGGAGACTCTGAGTTGATAATAAATCAAGTGAATGACAAGTACCAAACAAAGGATGATAAGTTGACTACATACAAAAATTTGGTAGAGAGCCTCAAAGAATCATTCATTGATATCATATTTGAGTAGATTCCCAGAGCAAACAACAAAGCAATAAATTCCATGGCAATGATTGGATCCCTACTAGGCATCCCTCGTAATGTCTTGAGACATGATTTCTTGGTAGAGCAGCTTCTCCTACCTGCATTCAAGTTACTAGAGTCAGAATTTGTGTGAAATCATTAGTCTCGGTGATCCCTGGTACCATGACACTTACACTTATCTAAGAATAGGAGTCCTCCCAACTGACATAACCTCAAACCTCAAGAAATTTTTTGTCAAAAAAGTATTTAAGTTTGTCATCGTAGGAAATACCTTATATCATAGAAGCATATAAGGAACCCTATTATGTTGCCTAAATGCTAAAGAAGCTTTGACTAGTTTAACTGAGGTACATAATGGGATTTTTGGTTCACACTCGAGCGGAATGACCTAGGCCAAGAAATTGCTAAGGACGGGGCATTATTGGCCTACTATGGAAACAAAAGCACATGACTACATCAAAAGGTTTCTACAATGCTAGCATCATGGGGACCTCATCCATGCTCTAGCTCAAGAGCTCCATTTGATTGTCACACTATGGCCCTTTTCATAGTGAGGGCTCGATCTCATTGGAAAAATCACTCCCACCTCATCTAGTGGAAACAAGTTTATCATTACCCCCACTGAGTACTTCACCAAGTGGGTGGAAGCCATACCAATGACATACATCACTGGAAAGTAGATATCAAAATTCATCCTGAACTACTTAATATGTTGATACGATGTTCCCCAAGCTATTATCTTAGATAATAGGACACCTTTCAAGAATCGGGATCTTCATGATCTATATGAAAATTTCAAAATCCAACATCACTTTTCCACTCCATATTATCCCCAAGGAAATGGCCAATCAGAAGCCACCAATAAAACCATTCTAAAAATCCTCAAAAAGATAGTCAATGATGCAGGTCGTGATTGGCATCTGTAGCTAAATCCTGCCCTCTGGGCCTATCAACCAACATCCTCACACCAATAGGAGCCACCCCCTTCTCCTTGGTCTATGGATCAAAAGCCATATTACCCATCAAGATCGAGCTCCCCTCATTAAGAATATCATTGTAAAACCTCATCACAGATGAAGAATACAAAGTATCAAGATTGAATGAGCTGGAGCTACTGGATGAGCAACATATGAACACTTTAAATCATTTGCAAGTCTATTAGAACTGACTCAAGAGGAGCTATAAAAAAAATATCAAGAGTCAAACATTCCAAGTTGGAGAATTGGTATTGAAGGAGAATCAGAAGAACATCCCAAATCCAAACAGCAAAGACAAATTTGAACCCAACTAGTTGGGACCATTCATCATCATAGCGAACTACAAGTCAGGGGTATATCAATTATCAACACCTGAAGGGGAACCTCTACAGGAGCCCATGAACAACTCCCATCTCAAAGGGTTTTATGCCTAAATATTTCAAGTTATAGAACCAAAAAATACAAAAAAATTACAAAATGTCCTAAAAAAATGGCCACCCTGGTGAAAACCTGGAAAACAAGCATCTTTGTGACAACAAAAAAATAAATCAAAAAAGAAAAAAGAAAAAAAGGATAAAAAATAGTAAAAAGAAAAATAATCCTCTATTGAAAACCACTTCGGTGGCGCTTTGGGCAAGTACCTTGGTGAAAACCTAGAAAATAGGTGCCTTGTGTAAATAAGGACTTTCCATCCACCAGAATCTTCATGGCTTGTTCTTCGTCATCCATCCATTAGGCTTCCATCATCCATCACATTCCATATCACCATCTATCATTTGCTCAACATCTGCATCATAGCTTGGTTTTGTGTTCGTGTCATGATCCCTCCTAGTACTACTCAACCCATTCTTAAGGTCAGTTTTTCCTGTGTCTATCAGAGTAATATATTGCATCACGTTGGGGGAATGTTCTCATCAGATTGGATTCGTGTATATTCTTGAAGTCCCTAAAATCAAAAAATCTAAAAAGTCAAAAAATCTAAAATCAGAAAATCACAAAATCCAAAAACATTCAAAACATATCAAAAATCCAAAATCAGGTCGAAAAAGTCAAAAATTAAAAAGTAGAGTCATCTTGTCAAACTACAAGTCTCTAAACCTTGAACATAGGCAAGGTTGATCTTTGATCATCCCCCGAAACACTTAGGTCAGTCCTCTAGGAGTCCACCATAATAAACTGACAATCCATTTATCTCATCAAATAATCAATTCAAAGTCAATCGAACTACGTGGTCTCTGCATGTATAACATAGGCAAGGCTAATCTGTTGATGAGCCCTCAAGGCCCTTAGGATAGGTCTTTAGGTTAGTCTCTTGGTCAAAATTTTGGAAAACCCCAAAAACATTGGAAAATTCAAAAAATCAAAACATTTGTAAAATCTTGAAAATACCAAAAACAACCACAAAATAGTTCAGAAAAATTCAAAAACATCCAAATATTTGAAAAAATCCATCTATCTCATCTTGCTTCCACCTGCAATAAACATCACTCATAATAAACAATCATCATCCTCAACCCTTGGTAAAATAGTCAGAAACAAGTGTACCAGTTCAAAAGTGAAAACTCAAAACGTCAAAATATCAAGTCTAGGTCAGTACATAAACAAGTTGGTCAACTCTTTATCTCAATATCCTATCATCCAATTAGTCCCATATCAAAATCATCTAATATCATCATGTCCTAGGATACATCCTTCCTACAATGGACATCAAAATCAGGCATAACCATAGTTTAGTCTCGGCTAACAGTATTGAAGAACATTAGCTTGTTTGTTTACTTTATCTTTATCTTTTGATTTATCTTATTGTGCTCATTCCAACGATATCTCAATGATGTCCAAACAAAAGGATTTATAGCAAAAGGAATGGGGAAATGATCATTATCTTTTGTCTGTTGCGCTTGTTGGACATTCTTGTAATATAACTTGGCGAATACTTGTTTTGTTAGGTATGTATGGAGGGTGTTTTGGGCAGCTTGTTGACTATTGCATTGATAGGTTATACCTTTTTGTGTTTTTGTTTGAGATGTCTAAAACTTTTGAAATGCATCTGAGCAAGGTTTTTGTATGTCAGGTGTGAACAAGAATTCTCCTATCTGATTGTCGAGTCAAATTCCATCACACTAGGTACAATGCCATCCTGGTTCTTTATACCTTGATGCATCATACTTATGTGTGTTATCAAACATAAGGTAATTGGCCCTTTGAAAATCCCAACTCCTCAACAAGTAATCATCATCATTATCATCACCTCATATCTTGTTGGAATCTCTTGGTTTCTTCTATCTCTTGCTTTTCACACTAACATGGTACCATGACAGTTAATCACAAATCATCATCACCATTGTATTCACCCTGCATTCAAAAACCATCAACACATTGCATATTGCATACTGCATATCATAGCACATAGAAAGCATTAAATTATATCATATCATTTCATTCTAGTTAATATTTAATATAGATTGGTTATTCTAAGCATCTCATGAATCATTACATTAATATTCATTTGCATAAAAGTTTCATAAATCACCTCATATATCATATATCATTATGCAAGCATCCATTACAAAAACATAAAAGAAATCATCCCATAGCATTATAAACATTTGCAACATCATAGCATCATTTTCATTCACCATATCATAAAATTGCATAATCATCCCATATCATATATCAAAATATCCATGTCATAAAAATTATTTACATCCATCATATCCATTATAAATATCATCATAACATTCATGAACATCATTACACATATCAAAATCACATCACATCATCATAGGAACATATCATACATTGAAAAGTACATTACATTGTACCATCCATCACTACATAATATAGATTTGTTAATCTAAGCATTTTCATATCATAACATTTTGCATACATCATAAGAAAAGGTATTGAAAAAGAAATGCATCCATCATCACATAGCATCATAGCATCATAAGATAGAATCATTGCATAACATTTAGAAATGAGAGCCATCCATAATGCATAAATAAGGTAGGACATATCACATATCGTTGAATAATCATCATCTTGTATATCATCAGAATAATACATTATCATGGTACAAAAAATTGGATCAATGTACATGTGTATGTCAATGAGTAAAATGGCCCATGGGGCACAAAAATATTCCTATCTATGATCAAAACTGGGCCTAACCCTGCTGGTTGATGCCCTCCTTTCTTGCTCTCTCCCTGTGATCCTTTGCAGGTCTTTGGCCTATCCTCTATGAAAAGTCTAGGACTCAGGCTAGTCTCGACATGGCCTAGTAATAATGCATCCTATAATAGTTGACCTCCTAAATGGCCTCCATGTATGCTTGAAGCGATACTATGTTCTAGGAGGAGGATGCAACCATGCTCTCTAGTTGCTAGCATTTTCCCATCTCTGCCACTGCATGCAGCTCTATAGCCTATCTCTATGGGACAGCCTGGTCTTGCTCTATCCACAACTGATCTCTCTCAGCTGTCAGTGACTGCACCTAGACTAGTAACTAAAAAATCTAGCCATCTCTAGGGTCTAGCTAGAGAGGTAGTTGTATGGTTGGCTAGACCTTATCCTACCATGCCTAATCTTGATCATCTTGGTCTTGTCTGGGGGCATCCTATCTCTGCTCTCCCACCTCTAGATCTCAGTGTGGCTAATACTAAGGTCCATGATCCTAAACTTGATGAACTAGTGGTGGCCCACCACCTGCTTGATCCTGATCTTCATCCCCCCGGCCCTATCCTACTACCCTACCTCTGGTTCTCCATTGAGTAGATGGTGTCCCCAGAACTATGATTCTCAACGACGGTCAAAACCAATCTCTATAGGCCTACATAGTCCTTGGGTTTTCCTATCGCTAGTCATATGGCCATGGCCTAGTCACCAGTTGTTTGAAAGAATCAATCGCCTCTTGAGCTGGTATATAATGACCCCAAGAACTCTGGCTCGTGGTCATTACAAAAATAGCCATGTATTGATCATCGGGCCTATCCTATGGCTCTCTAAACTGTCTCTGAACCCTACCCGATAGTTACATCTCAATCATCATGTTCTCTCACCCCTACATTAGTCTGTCCTAGAGAGTGAAGAATTTTTTTTGCACATCATCAAACCATGTGGGCCATCCAAGGTATGGCCACCATGTGAACACTCACAAATGATCGAGGACCCTCCTCCAATGAGGAATCTCATGTTTCCCAGTGTGCATAAAAGAGAGACCTCCTTTGTATTGCAAGACAATAGGATCATCTGGCTCCATCATATCTAGTATGAATCTCGTACAAAGCACAAGGATGTGCTCCCACATCCAGATATGCAAGAGTGTGACCCCCACCCCAAGTGCTCTACCATCTAGATAAGAAAACTCATGCAAATCTATGTAAATTGAGGCTAGTAGAAATAGCCCCCACACAAATAGTGTATGTCACTAAACCATCTGCTCCTAAGCAAGCCCCCACCTAGGACTAAAGTATCAACCCCGATGATCTAGTGAGACGATACCTGATATGATGGTTGCAATGACTAAGTGGTACAATGATACATAATGCATGTGACACTCTAGCTCGATCTAGACCTCAAAAAATACAATCTGATCAGTACCCATAAAATCGAAGCAAGCCTCCCTCCCAACATCTAAATCATAAATAACCCGCTCACCATGGATAGGCAATCTCAAAATCCACCACATTTCCTCTAGTGTGACTATGGCCTCGCTTGTCGAGAGGTGGAATGAGGATGTCTCGTTGTTCCATCTCTCTACAAGTGCTTCCATCATGCCCAAGTGTGTCTGCATGGGCAATACATAAGCGATGTACCAAAGTCCCATCTCTACTAGGAACTCTTGTTGTCAATTAGAAAAGTCATTCAAAAGGCCGAAAAATCTCTCAGGACCTGTGCTCATGTGAATAAATCTCTCTCACCTCCTCATGCATCAGGAAAAGTCACCATGTTAAAATTCATCAAAAAAATTTTGATCATGGCTTGTCTTGGAATCCTGAAAATAACCTCAACGTCGCTTCCTGTGAAGATGGTGTAGTTTGTAAACTATAAACTATACCACTAGGAGCTTCAAACTCCCAAACTACACTGTGGCATTGTAGTTTGGAAAGGCATTGGTGTTTAAGTTCTAAAGAGCACCACAGTGGTGGACCTTGCAAAAGCGGTTGAGTTTGGAATTTAACCCTAAACTCCAAACTATGTCGTAGCATCGCTACTTGTGATGGTTGTGCAGTTTGATGCTAAGCAGTGCTATTTGAAAATTCTAGTGGTGTAGTAGGGCACCACTCCTAGAGACCTAGATTCCTAATGCATTAAATGAGCACGAAAATCAAAAATCAACCTTAGGTCAAGTTGACTCACTAGTGATCCAATGTTGGGAAGCCTCTGATGCGTCTGTACTCTATTGGAAATGTGCATGGGGAGCTATCATTGTGCCATTTCTCCAAGGTGTCAGAGCTCAAAATTGTAAAATCTCTCAAGGCTGAATGTGAAAATGAATTGGAAGTGGCCCCTTAAGGCCTATTTAAGCCTAGAAATTAGGGTTTTTTGACCCTATTTGGCCGTCCTGCTAGGGTTTTGGTCCCTCGATCCCATTTTTTCCCAATCGAGGTCCGTTGTGCACCATTTTTTGTGTTTTATCTCACTTTTTGACCTCCCAAAGGCTTTCTAGACCCATCAAGCACCTTGTCCCTCTTTTTCATGAGATCACCCAAAAATTAGAATTTTCATCTGATCTCTCGAGGGGGCAATATATTGGCATATCTCCTCTTGTCGGGGTAGCACTGGGGAAAAATTTGAAATAAAAAAAGTTTCTTTTTTTATCAGGATAGTTTATTCTTTGAAAAAACACAAGTGATTTGCTTCTTGAAGAGGGGAAAAATGTACACATAAAATGTATTGATTGTCATTACATGATTGATCCTGATTACTAACACCATTTCATCCTAAATTATCCCTCAGTCTAAACATTTAATCGAATACCCTTATTGGATTACATTTATCAATTTTCCTCCCTTAATTAAATAAATCATTTATCTAATTAATTCATTCTCTCTTGTTAATTAAATCAATCAATCTGATCTAATTATCTCTATGTAATTCAATAATTCATTTTATTTGATTAAATTTATAAAGTCATCTTATTAAATTAAATAAATTAAGACCTTGTTTGATTTAATCTAACATTCATCCCCTTTAATTAAATAAATCAAAAATCTTTATTTAATTAATCTCTAAATCACATTCTTCTCATCTTTCAATGTAAATCAACCCATAAATCTAAATAAATTGGTCACATCATCTAATCCCTTATTAAATTAAATAACCTTTGATTAATTTAATCCTAATTCATGTCCCATCCTCTACCTTTTGCCACTTTCGCATGAAAATAGATTTAATTCATTTATTAAATCTTTTTTTCTCTCAACATGGCATAATAGGGGAATATTCTTCCAAGTGGACTTTGTCCTTCCAACAAGACATTTATTTCATCTTTTGCATTGATCCAAGTGGCATTTAATACATTCCTTTTCCCTCTTACATGTCATTTCACTATTTTCAAATTCCACCTAATTGCATTTATGGGCACATTCATCAAAATGTGCACATCCTTCATCCATTCATCTCTTGACAAGTGGAATCTTGCCATTGGTTGAAAGTTAGTCCCACATTGCTTTATTTTGGGCATTTCTCCATCTTCTATTTCTATAAATAAGAGGTTTCTCTCTTCATTTGATCATCCACAATTTGAGAAAACTTATTATACTCATTTGCATCCTCAAGCATTAGCATTTTTTCATCAATTTCATCAAGGCATAGCTAGGTTATTACAGGGTTTCTCCATGGAGTTCATTTGAAGCAATCACCAAGTGGATCGCATATTCATCAAATCATCAAAACTTGCATAGCAGTTTGGAAAGGGCCAATTTCCACATCAAATTGGCACCAACTCCCCCATAAGATCAAGAGTTTGCATGTTTTTAATAGGATTTTTTATTTGGTTTTTATTGTGTTCTTGCTTTTATTCCTATTTTGAGCATTGCTAATGGATTTTATGGGGAACTTTGATCTTGGCTTTCATTTGAATCTTCTAATGTGTTTGTTTGTTGTTTTTTGCAGGTACTAGGATCTTGGTTCCATAGAAAGTAAATCAACACAATGAACACCAAATTTTTATGTGGAAAACCCAATAAGGGAAAAACCATAGTGATGGTTAATTAACAATATAAAAAGATTATAAAACTTAATATAGAGGCTCACTACCTAGAAGAGGACTCATTGTCCAAGCACAAAGGCTCACTACCTACCAAAAGGACTCACTATCCAATAAGGAGGCTCACTTCCTACAGATAAAAGAGAGCACAAAAGATCCAACACATCAATTAACACACATTTGTAGCTTTGAATAAGGATGCAAAAACCTTTATCTCACTACCTTCAAGAATCCAACAAAATAAAGAACTCTTGTCTCAACTCACTCACTCGCACACTTCTCCTCTTATAATTTGTGGCTCACTTTCATCACTTGGCATCACACTGTCATACAACTCTTCACAATTTGACTTGCTTTTATACCATCCTCAACCTTAGAAACTTTCTCCAAGGTCGGCCACAAATACCTCATTTCATAAATTTAAATTAGGTTGGCAACTCAACATTCCCATGATGGAAAGGAATAATATTAGACCAATAAAACCATTTTTCAAGATCAAAAATAATATCTCAAATCAACCACACACTCCTTAATTAAATTTTATTCTTCGAATGAAATGTAAACACCAGGTCAGCCAAACCTAATGAAAACACAAATGAACATTGATTTACATGCTTCCCAACAAGAAGATGGCACATGGGCTCCACTACACACTTCATTATGCATGAGAATATATCTTAGATTTATTTAGATACATCTGTAACAAATGAAATATGCTTCAAACTTTGAACACCTTTCATCAATCCATCCAAACTGTGCAAACTCATATTGAAACACTAAAACATGACTTTCAAATCACCAAATTTCAACCTTCTTTTCCAAAGCCTAGAGAATACCATCTCAAGAAATATCCTAGATCTGCAAGATCTAAATGAAATAGTGGAGGACTACAAAGTAGAAACATTTCTCTCAGTCCATAGAAGATCAACTCTGCCAAAACAATTCACACACTGGTGAACATGACTTTCATGTACTATCACACTAGAAGCTAAAACTCAAGATATATCACCACAAGATCACCTTTATCAAATCTTTAGATCCGCACAAGCATAGAATCAACATAGGAGAAATGTGGAGCACATTCTAAATACATTCATCACTTTGACTTCTCTTCTTTATTAATTTTCTCAAAATCACTTGGAAACTCATCAACACAACACATCTGCAATGACATAAAGATAGCTCCATGTACTCACAATATCTCAACTATACATGTACAATTTGCAACATACTAAACTCTGTTGACATCAATGACAACATTAATGACAACACAACTAAAAATTTCTCATACTTGGAACAATTTGATTGTGCAAGTTCCAAAAAAGGGTTTGGTGCAAGTATATTATTAGTACCACTTAGTGGTATTTCACATAAATTCTCTTTTACATTGTCTTTTTTCTACACAAATAATGTGGTAGAATATGAAGCATTATTACTAGGATTGAGATTATCTGAGAAGCATAGAATAAAAAATTTAATGGTAATTGGTGATTCTGAGCTTGTGATATCCCAAGTAAGAGCTAAGTATGCTTGCAAAAATAATATACTTAAGCAATATCAAAATCTTGTCTAGGATTCCATTGAGTAGTTTGATGCTTTTGGAATTGACTGGATGGAAAGAGGACAAAAAAAAGTAGCTAACTTACTTGCTAACATTTCATTGAGACCAAATGATATAAATTTTATAAGAATCTCTAAATTTGAGGTGTAGACAAGACCTTCAATTCCTGACAATGTGCACAACTGGAAGATTTTCAATGATGATGATTTGAGGCTTATGGTCGTTGGGGCTAAGTAGCAAGAGGATAGATATCCAAGGGTGGTCCCAACTTATAGGTTTGTTTGTGAGGTTAGGAAACAATTTTTTTAGGGATATGTTTCCCCATTGGAGAAGAAAATAAGAGAATTGAAGGCCAAGTTTGATGAGGTAAATTTGAAATTGTTACTTGATATTCAACATATGTATGATGAGGTCAAGTCTCTACAAACATGTAAGCATCAGGTGGATACCACTATTGGTTCTCAAGCAACTCTCATTTGTGAGAATGTTGACATTGATACATTGAAGAATACTCTAGAGAAGCTATCATTCATCACCAAATTCTTATAAGATTTTGACAAAGAATCCAATTCAGTGATGACAAAGTACTCTCCATATAGAAAGAAGATGGATGAAAATATTGATTTCAACTGGTCATCTAATGCAAAATATGAGTAATGGAAGAGGATATTTATTGATGAATTGGATTTGTGATCACAAGAATGGAGAGTACATGTCCTTGGTCAAGTATAGTATAGGTCTAACCTTAGAGATTACAATGTATGAAAGATATGTGTCTCCAAATTGAAAATACTACAGGTAAATGTTGATTACCTATGACTGGGATACTGACTTGGATGTTTATTCACCTTTTCTATCTTTTGCATATTTTTGTCAATTTTCTTAAGGGAATGCATATGTTGCAATGGTTAGAAGATTATTTCTTTTCAAAAAAGTTCCTTTTGGAAGGCGGTTCTATCCTCATCAGCAAATGGAAATAAACTATCTCATATATATGAAAGTGTAAATATAATTACAAAGGGAATTTATTTTATAGCAATCAAATTGAAATGTAACATGTGTACTTTTTGTCTTGTAGCTTGTTTTGCTCCCTTGTTCTCATAAAATGGAATTCAGGGCCATTAGTATGACTCTCTTGTTGAATTCTAGATCCAAATTATGCAAATTGCGAACAGAGAGAGAACATATTTGAAGTCTGAATCTTAAGTTTTGAGTCAATCAAGTGAATTTTATTAATTGTTTGATTTCTAAGCATATCTAAATAATAATGCAAATCTCTTGAGTCTATCGTCTCTCTAGCTTTACATTTTATCTGAATTATTAATGAAATTTTGATCAAGAATCCTTTTATTAATCTTCATTATAATTTTGATTTGATGTGTGTTTTAATTTAGGCTCTGGTTCAATGGATCAATTAAAATTCTTTGATTAAATCATGAATTCATATACTTGTTTGGTGGATCTAATAAGTAGTCATAGATTCTAAGTATTAATATGTGAATTTCAAGGCAATCTCATAAAGATCACGGATGTTTAGGATTAAATTCACCTTATAGTTTAGTTTGTTGTGTTTTGACTCCCTACCCAGAGATATGGTAGTGATCTTAAATGTTATATGCATTTCCTATGGCTCTGGTTATCCAATTTGAGAACAAAATTCATAAATAATCTTTTAATCAATCTACATTTTTTTTGGTTTGTGTTATATGAATTCTCAGCTTTATAACTGTGATCTTTAAAAGGAATTGCTAGTTTCTTTATATATTTCATTATTTTAGCATTGGAATGAGAATGTATCTATTAATTGTGCAATGTGTGATATAATTGTGTAGCGAGGTTGTAAGATACATGTTGTGGGAACAACCTCCCGAGTCTTACAAAGCTCAAATTGTAGAAGGGAATCATCTTAGATTCCTCTCATTCATTGGCCAATCATCTCCTAAGTATTTGAGAATTGAATTTGGAAAATTCATAGATGCTTAGTGGGATCTGCTTGGTTCTTTAAAATTCACCAACACATCTTTTCAATAAAACAATCTTATCAAGACACTTAGCCAAATGGGTAATGTTGTTAATTGAGTTTGACCTTAAATTTTTCTTACAAAAATAAATTAATGGATAAGCCTTGACCAACCATTTAGCTGAAGCTCCTTCACCATCAACATCACATAACAATGACTCATTTCTTGATGATAATTTGTTGGCAATTGAAACTGATACATGGGAGTTAGAATTTGTTGGCTCTAAATGTAAAACTTGCTCCAACACATGGGTTATACTAGACCTTCCTAGAGGAAAGCCTATTCCCTTGTCATACCACCTAAACTTCCTATGCAAAAACAACACAATAGAGTATGAAGCTTTAATTACTAGAATTTGTGTCACTTTAACTCTAGGAGCTCAAAACATTAAGATATTTGGTGATTCTCAATTAGTCATCAAATGAATAAATGAATCATATGAAGCAAAGCATGAAAATTTATCAAAATATAAGGATCTCACAATGAATCTCTTACAAAAAATTTATTTGTATACCATTGATAATATCCCATGAAAAGATAATTGACATGTGGATGCAATGGCATGTGTGGATTCCCTTGTATCTCCTCAAGATCCTTTAACAAATTTCACATTCATTGTCCATACAATTATACAACTATTAATAGAAGATAAGGTCAAAAAATTATTATTAAACATCATAGAAAGCTCCCGTGAATGGTACACACCAATATTTAATTTTTTGAAATAAGGTACCTTTCTTGAGCCGATAACTAAGAATACTCGAACCTGCCTTCAAAAACTTGCATCTAGATATATCATTCTTGTAGACATTCTGTATAGGAGGCCCTTTGATGGTATTTTACTTTGATGTTTTAAAGAGTTCAAAATCCCTATAACACTTGTGGAAGCTCATGCAGGTGCTTGTGGAGGCCATTTTGGAGGATGATCATTAGTTCAAAAGATGATCTGCATAGGATAAGTATATTGGAGACATCTAGAACAAGATTACTTCAAATATGTTAAGAAATGTCACAAATGTAAAGAACATAGCAATTTGATTCATGCTCCTACTTTCAAGCTTTGTGCCTAAGTTCCTATCTGGCCATTTTCAGTATGGGGTCTAAATCTTATTGGAAAAAAATCACCACCCTCTTCTATTGAACATACATTTATAATTACTGCAATAGATTATTTCATGAAATGGGTGGAAGTCCTCTTCACTCAACAAATGCTGATGTAATATGTTGTTTCATATTGGAACATATCATTTCTCACTTTGGACTCCCTTTCACATTGGTTTCGAACAATGGGACACCATTTAAGAATAATGACATGAATAAGTTATTAGAAACATTTAACATTGATGCAGAGCTATGAGGATTCACAACACATCTCACAAACTTCAATAATAATCCAAAACAATATTTGTATAACACATGCTATTAGGCATTGTATATCACATTGAAAACATAGCTATGGCAGCCCACAATTTATTCTCATGAACAGTCATTAATAACTTCTAAAAAAAGAATAATGAAGCCAATCCCTCTGGTGAGATTAAATAAAACATAGTTATAGTATTTTCCTCCAATTCTTATGAAGATCCAATGGTTGAAATGAAAGTTATTGTATTTTTTCCAAAACTGCAAACCCTAGGTAGGGTTCAGACCTGCCCTCACAAAAATGGTCATAACTTATTCAATTCTTAATTAATTTTGATGAGAGTTGAAGCAAATAAAATTAGATTCACATGAAAACAAAATCCAATTTGTTTTAGATCCAAAATATAGACTTTAAATTCCGTACCATCACACTTCTTTAAACTGTAAATTCTACACAATATTGTTAGAAAAGGAAGTCTCACCAAAATAATCATATCTTCCACAAAATTTGATAAAATTCACTAAGACAAAAATAATTGGAAACTAGAAACAGAGATCTTTCCATCAATATATGATACTCTATCATTTTAGTCCATACCAGGCCGTACAAATCACAACTTCAATCTTGTAACAATGTAAAAATCAGAAAATGCATACCAAACTTGAGGTTGCCATTCATTTAACTTCAAAAATAATGTCTCCAACCCCCAATTCGAGTTTTGGAGGGTTTATTTATACATTTTCAACCCAAACAAACTATTTGCAACCACCTTTTGATTAGTGTGTTGACAAAACACCTTAATGACATTTCATCTACCTAGTTTTGCACTTTTGACAATTTTTACAATATATGAGAAATGAACAACATCCTATGACCTATAACACCACAAAGGTGGCCTCTTGGGCTTATTAAAATCTCAAAACATAAAAATGGAACAAATAACTCAATATGGATTCATGGAGGCATGTGATCAAATAGGTGCTCCTGCACCAAACTCTCGAGGGCAAAAGAATTCAAGCCCCTTTGAATTGTCTTCTTCCTAGTCTTCCAGTTAGGTTGCACCTTGTCCTTTGTCTTTTCAATCAGATTTTGTCCTTTATTCCTTTTTTTATTCTTATGCCTTCTCCTTTCAAGTATCCCTGCAACTTGGAAGTCCCAAAACTCTATCATATCATCAAACACTTCACTTTGTCCTTCATAATCTGCACATACATAATCCAAAGAAAAATTAGAAACAAAATATAGAGACCTTGAGGTCTCCTCCTTGTCTTCTTGTACTTCAAATTCCTCTTCACCCATAACCAACTTATCCAATCTGGAAACCAATTCACTTGAAACCTCAATGTCATTGTTTTCTTCTACCTTGATGAGTTCCTCTTCCTCTTGTGTGACTTTTCCAACACCAACCTTACTATTCCATTCTTCTTCAATGGCTAAATATTGTGCCCATAAATCTTCTTCTTCATCTTTGACTGAATTTGCTGCCTTCTTTTGTTTTCTTTGTTTCTTCATAATCTTCTTTATAGGCCAAACCATCTTCCTTTTCAATTTCAAATGCCAACTTGTGTCTTGTTTCATCATTTGTTCCATCTTCATCATGGATTCTTGGAACTCTTCTTCAAGTCTTTTCAATTCTCCCTTCAACTCAACAATCTCTTTGTCCATCTTCTCTTGCCTTATCCTTTTCTTTCTTTCCTTCTTTCTCAACTCTTTTTCCTCTCTTTCCTTCTTTCTTGAATCCTCAGCCTACAAATATCTTTCCAATCTTCTCAATAAATCCATCTCCACAAGCAAGTCTCTCATTGCTTCCACTTTACTTTGCCACACCTAGGCAATCAGGTTTCTTCATCAACCTGCCCAACACACAACCACAAACACCAAACCAAAAAACTTCACCAGCCCATATCTTTTCTAGGCTCTGATACCAATTTGATGCAGAGCTATGAGGATTCACAACACATCTCACAAACTTCAATAATAATCCAAAACAATATTTGTATAACACATGCTATTAGGCATTGTATATCACATTGAAAACATAGCTATGGCAGCCCACAATTTATTCTCATGAACAGTCATTAATAACTTCTAAAAAATGAATAATGAAGCCAATCCCTCTGGTGAGATTAAATAAAACATAGTTATAGTATTTCCTCCAATTCTTATGAAGATCCAACGGTTGAAATGAAAGTTATTGTATTTTTTCCAAAACTGCAAACCCTAGGTAGGGTTCAGACCTGCCCTCACAAAAATGGTCATAACTTATTCAATTCTTAATTAATTTTCATGAGAGTTGAATCAAATAAAAGTAGATTCAAATGGAAACAAAATCCAATTTGTTTTAGATCCAAAATATAGACTTTAAATTCCGTACCATCACACTTCTTTAGACTGTAAATTCTACACAATATTGTTAGAAAAGGAAGTCTCACCAAAATAATCATATCTTCCACAAAACTTGATAAAATTCACTGAGACAAAAAGAATTGGAAACTAGAAACAGAGATATTTCCATCAATATATGATACTCTATCATTTGAGTCCATACCAGGCCGTACAAATCACAACTTCAATCTGGTAACAATGTAAAAATCAGAAAATGCATACCAAACTTGAGGTTGCCATTCATTTAACTTCAAAAATAATGTCTCCAACCCCCAATTCGAGTTTTGGAGGGTTTATTTATACATTTTCAACCCAAACCAACTATTTTCAACCACCTTTTGATTAGTGTGTTGACAAAACACCTTAATGACATTTCATCTACCTAATTTTGCACTTTTGACAATTTTTACAATATATGAGAAATGAACAACATCCTAGGACCTATAACACCACAAAGGTGGCCTCTTGGGCTTATTAAAATCTCAAAACATAAAAATGGAACAAATTACTCAATATGGATTCATGGAGGCATGTGATCAAATAGGTGCTCCTGCACCAAACTCCCGAGGGCAAAAGAATTCAAGCCCCTTTGAATTGTCTTCTTCCTAGTCTTCCAGTTAGGTTGCACCTTGTCCTTTTTCTTTTCAATCAGATTTTGTCCTTTATTCCTTTTTTTATTCTTATGCCTTCTCCTTTCAAGTATCCCTGCAACTTGGAAGTCCCAAAACTCTATCATATCATCAAACACTTCACTTTGTCCTTCATAATCTGCACATACATAATCCAAAGAAAAATTAGAAACAAAATATAGAGACCTTGAGGTCTCCTCCTTGTCTTCTTGTACTTCAAATTCCTCTTCACCCATAACCAACTTATCCAATCTGGAACCAATTCACTTGAAACCTCAATGTCCTTGTTTTCTTCTACCTTGATGAGTTCTTCTTCCTCTTGTTGAACTTTTCCATCACCAACCTTACTATTCCATTCTTCTTCAATAGCTAATATTGTGCCCATAAATCTTCTTCTTCATCTTTGACTGAATTTGCTGCCTTCTTTTGTTTTCTTTGTTTCTTCATAATCTTCTTTATAGGCCAAACCATCTTCCTTTTCAATTTCAAATGCCAACTTGTGTCTTGTTTCATCATTTGTTCCATCTTCATCATGGATTCTTGGAACTCTTCTTCAAGTCTTTTCAATTCTCCCTTCAACTCAGCAATCTCTTTGTCCATCTTCTCTTGCCTTATCCTTTTCTTTCTTTCCTTCTTTCTCAACTCTTTTTCCTCTCTTTCCTTCTTTCTTGAATCCTCAGCCTGCAAATATCTTTCCAATCTTCTCAACAAATCCATCTCCACAAGCAAGTCTCTCCTTGCTTCCACTTTACTTTGCCACACCTAGGCAATCAGGTTTTCTTCCTCAACCTGCACAACACACAACCACAAACACCAACACAAAAACTTCACCAGCCCATATCTTTTCTAGGCTCTGATACCAATTTGATGCAGAGCTATGAGGATTCACAACACATCTCACAAACTTCAATAATAATCCAAAACAATATTTGTATAACACATGCTATTAGGCATTGTATATCACATTGAAAACATAGCTATGGCAGCCCACAATTTATTCTCATGAACAGTCATTAATAACTTCTAAAAAATGAATAATGAAGCCAATCCCTCTGGTGAGATTAAATAAAACATAGTTATAGTATTTTTCTCCAATTCTTATGAAGATCCAACGGTTGAAATGAAAGTTATTGTATTTTTTCCAAAACTGCAAACCCTAGGTAGGGTTCAGACCTGCCCTCACAAAAATGGTCATAACTTATTCAATTCTTAATTAATTTTGATGAGAGTTGAAGCAAATAAAAGTAGATTCACATGGAAACAAAATCCAATTTGTTTTAGATCCAAAATATAGACTTTAAATTCCGTACCATCACACTTCTTTAAACTGTAAATTCTACACAATATTGTTAGAAAAGGAAGTCTCACCAAAATAATCATATCTTCCACAAAATTTGATAAAATTCACTGAGACAAAAAGAATTGGAAACTAGAAATAGAGATCTTTCCATCAATATATGATACTCTATCATTTTAGTCCATACCAGGCCGTACAAATCACAACTTCAATCTGGTAACAATGTAAAAATCAGAAAATGCATACCAAACTTGAGGTTGCCATTCATTTAACTTCAAAAATAATGTCTCCAACCCCCAATTCGAGTTTTGGAGGGTTTATTTATACATTTTCAACCCAAACCAACTATTTGCAACCACCTTTTGATTAGTGTGTTGACAAAACACCTTAATGACATTTCATCTACCTAGTTTTGCACTTTTGACAATTTTTACAATATATGAGAAATGAACAACATCCTATGACCTATAACACCACAAAGGTGGCCTCTTGGGCTTATTAAAATCTCAAAACATAAAAATGGAACAAATAACTCAATATGGATTCATGGAGGCATGTGATCAAATAGGTGCTCCTGCACCAAACTCCCGAGGGCAAAAGAATTCAAGCCCCTTTGAATTGTCTTCTTCCTAGTCTTCCAGTTAGGTTGCACCTTGTCCTTTTTCTTTTCAATCATATTTTGTCCTTTATTCCTTTTTTTATTCTTATGCCTTCTCCTTTCAAGTATCCCTGCAACTTGGAAGTCCCAAAACTCTATCATATCATCAAACACTTCACTTTATCCTTCATAATCTGCACATACATAATCCAAAGAAAAATTAGAAACAAAATATAGAGACCTTGAGGTCTCCTCCTTGTCTTCTTGTACTTCAAATTCCTCTTCACCCATAACCAACTTATCCAATCTGGAAACCAATTCACTTGAAACCTCAATGTCCTTGTTTTCTTCTACCTTGATGAGTTCCTCTTCCTCTTGTGTGACTTTTCCAACACCAACCTTACTATTCCATTCTTCTTCAATGGCTAAATATTGTGCCCATAAATCTTCTTCTTCATCTTTGACTGAATTTGCTGCCTTCTTTTGTTTTCTTTTTTTCTTCATAATCTTCTTTATAGGCCAAACCATCTTCCTTTTCAATTTCAAATACCAACTTGTGTCTTGTTTCATCATTTGTTCCATCTTCATCATGGATTCTTGGAACTCTTCTTCAAGTCTTTTCAATTCTCCCTTCAACTCAACAATCTCTTTGTCCATCTTCTCTTGCCTTATCCTTTTCTTTCTTTCCTTCTTTCTCAAATCTTTTTCCTCTCTTTCCTTTTTTCTTGAATCCTCAGCCTACAAATATCTTTCCAATATTCTCAATAAATCCATCTCCACAAGCAAGTCTCTCATTGCTTCCACTTTACTTTGCCACTCCTAGGCAATCAGGTTTCTTCCTCAACCTGCCCAACACACAACCACAAACACCAAACCAACAAACTTCACCAGCCCATATCTTTTCTAGGCTCTGATACCAATTTGATGCAGAGCTATGAGGATTCACAACACATCTCACAAACTTCAATAATAATCCAAAACAATATTTGTATAACACATGCTATTAGGCATTGTATATCACATTGAAAACATAGCTATGGCAGCCCACAATTTATTCTCATGAATAGTCATTAATAACTTCTAAAAAAAGGTTAATTAAGCCAATCCCTCTGGTGAGATTAAATAAAACATAGTTATAGTATTTTCCTCCAATTCTTATAAAGATCCAATGGTTGAAATGAAAGTTATTGTATTTTTTCCAAAACTGCAAACCCTAGGTAGGGTTCAGACCTGCCCTCACAAAAATGGTCATAACTTATTCAATTCTTAATTAAATTTGATGAGAGTTGAAGCAAATAAAAGTAGATTCACATGGAAACAAAATCCAATTTGTTTTAGATCCAAAATATAGACTTTAAATTCCATACCATCACACTTCTTTAAACTGTAAATTCTACACAATATTGTTAGAAAAGGAAGTCTCACCAAAATAATCATATCTTCCACAAAATTTGATAGAATTCACTGAGACAAAAAGAATTGGAAACTAGAAATAGAGATCTTTCCATCAATATATGATAATCTATTATTTTAGTCCATACCAGGCCGTACAAATCACAACTTCAATCTGGTAACAATGTAAAAATCAGAAAATGCATACCAAACTTGAGGTTGCCATTCATTTAACTTCAAAAATAATGTCTCCAACCCCCAATTCGAGTTTTGGAGGGTTTATTTATAAATTTTCAACCCAAACCAACTATTTCCAACCACCTTTTGATTAGTGTGTTGACAAAACACCTTAATGACATTTCATCTACCTAGTTTTGCACTTTTGACAATTTTTACAATATATGAGAAATGAACAACATCCTATGACCTATAACACCACAAAGGTGGCCTCTTGGGCTTATTAAAATATCAAAACATAAAAATGGAACAAATAACTCAATATGGATTCATGGAGGCATGTGATCAAATAGGTGCTCCTGCACCAAACTCCCGAGGGCAAAAGAATTCAAGCCCCTTTGAATTGTCTTCTTCCTAGTCTTCCAGTTAGGTTGCACCTTGTCCTTTTTCTTTTCAATCAGATTTTGTCCTTTATTCCTTTTTTTATTCTTATGCCTTCTCCTTTCAAGTATCCCTGCAACTTGGAAGTCCCAAAACTCTATCATATCATCAAACACTTCACTTTGTCCTTCATAATCTGCACATACATAATCCAAAGAAAAATTAGAAACAAAATATAGAGACCTTGAGGTCTCCTCCTTGTCTTCTTGTACTTCAAATTCCTCTTCACCCATAACCAACTTATCCAATCTGGAAACCAATTCACTTTGAAACCTCAATGTCCTTGTTTTCTTCTACCTTGATGAGTTCCTCTTCCTCTTGTGTGACTTTTCCAACACCAACCTTACTATTCCATTCTTCTTCAATGGCTAAATATTGTGCCCATAAATCTTCTTCTTCATCTTTGACTGAATTTGCTGCCTTCTTTTGTTTTCTTTGTTTCTTCATAATCTTCTTTATAGGCCAAACCATCTTCCTTTTCAATTTCAAATGCCAACTTTTGTCTTGTTTCATCATTTGTTCCATCTTCATCATGGATTCTTGGAACTCTTCTTAAAGTCTTTTCAATTCTGCCTTCAACTCAACAATCTCTTTGTCCATCTTCTCTTGCCTTATCCTTTTCTTTCTTTCCTTCTTTCTCAACTCTTTTTCCTCTCTTTCCTTCTTTCTTGAATCCTCAGCCTACAAATATCTTTCCAATCTTCTCAATAAATCCATCTCCACAAGCAAGTCTCTCATTGCTTCCACTTTACTTTGCCACACCTAGGCAATCAGGTTTCTTCCTCAACCTGCCCAACACACAACCACAAACACCAAACCAACAAACTTCACCAGCCCATATCTTTTCTAGGCTCTGATACCAATTTGATGCAGAGCTATGAGGATTCACAACACATCTCACAAACTTCAATAATAATCCAAAACAATATTTGTATAACACATGCTATAAGGCATTGTATATCACATTGAAAACATAGCTATGGCAGCCCACAATTTATTCTCATGAACAGTCATTAATAACTTCTAAAAAATGAATAATGAAGCCAATCCCTCTGGTGAGATTAAATAAAACATAGTTATAGTATTTTCCTATAATTCTAATGAAGATCCAACAGTTGAAATGAAAGTTATTGTATTTTTTCCAAAACTGCAAACCCTAGGTAGGGTTCAGACCTGCCCTCACAAAAATGGTCATAACTTATTCAATTCTTAATTAATTTTGATGAGAGTTGAAGCAAATAAAAGTAGATTCACATGGAAACAAAATCTAATTTGTTTTAGATCCAAAATATAGACTTTAAATTCCGTACCATCACACTTCTTTAAACTGTAAATTCTACACAATATTGTTAGAAAAGGAAGTCTCACCAAAATAATCATATCTTCCACAAAATTTGATAAAATTCACTGAGACAAAAAGAATTGGAAACTAGAAACAGAGATCTTTCCATCAATATATGATACTCTATCATTTTAGTCCATACCAGGCCGTACAAATCACAACTTCAATCTGGTAACAATGTAAAAATCAGAAAATGCATACCAAACTTGAGGTTGCCATTCATTTAACTTCAAAAATAATGTCTCCTACCCCCAATTCGAGTTTTGGAGGGTTTATTTATACATTTTCAACCCAAACCAACTATTTCCAACCACCTTTTGATTAGTGTGTTGACAAAACACCTTAATGACATTTCATCTACCTAGTTTTGCACTTTTGACAATTTTTATAATATATGAGAAATGAACAACATCCTATGACCTATAACACCACAAAGGTGGCCTCTTGGGCTTATTAAAATATCAAAACATAAAAATGGAACAAATAACTCAATATGGATTCATGGAGGCATGTGATCAAATAGGTGCTCCTGCTCCAAACATCCAACATCACTTTTCAATACCTTAATACCCATAATCTAATGGTCAAGTTGAATCAACTAATAAGACTCTTGAGAAAATCCTAAGGAAAATAATAAGCAAGCATAATAAGGATTGACACACACAATTAACATATGTATTATGGAGCTTATCATACTACTATTAGAACATCAACTAAAAATACTCCTTATAATATTATTTATGGCACTAAGGTGATAATTCCCTTGGAGTTAGAGATTCCTTCATTAAGAATTGCTCTTCAAGGACTTATTGATGATAATACTTATAAAGAAAAATGATTCCATTAGCTTGAAATGCGTGATGAAAAATGCATCAACACTCTTGAGCATCTCCAAGCTCACTCTAGATGAAAGAAATGTAGTTAAAATGATCATGCCATCCCTCATTCATTTAATAAAGGTGATTTGGTGTTATTTGAGAATCAATGTAATGTCAATGTTGCCCAGGCTGAAAAAGAAAATTCATCCCTAATTGTTTAGGATCTTATGTAATTAATGAAAGTTATAGTTATGGAGCATACACATGAATAGAAATGGATGGTACACCTCTTAAATAACCTATTAATGTCACACATTTGTGCTAGTACTATGTCTAACCTTCCTTCTTGAATAGTGTGAATGTTAGATAAGTGATGTTAGATTTATTAGTGGTGCAGGAGCACCTATTTGATCACATGCCTCCATGAATCCATATTGAGTTATTTGTTCCATTTTTATGTTTTGATATTTTAATAAGCCCAAGAGGCCACCTTTGTGGTGTTATAGGTCATAGGATGTTGTTCATTTCTCATATATTGTAAAAATTGTCAAAAGTGCAAAACTAGGTAGATGAAATGTCATTAAGGTGTTTTGTCAACACACTAATCAAAAGGTGGTTGCAAATAGTTGGTTTGGGTTGAAAATGTATAAATAAACCCTCCAAAACTCGAATTGGGGGTTGGAGACATTATTTTTGAAGTTAAATGAATGGCAACCTCAAGTTTGGTATGCATTTTCTGATTTTTACATTGTTACCAGATTGAAGTTGTGATTTGTACGGCCTGGTATGGACTAAAATGATAGAGTATCATATATTGATGGAAAGATATCTATTTCTAGTTTCCAATTCTTTTTTTCTCAGTGAATTTTATCAAATTTTGTGGAAGATATGATTATTTTGGTGAGACTTCCTTTTCTAACAATATTGTGTAGAATTTACAGTTTAAAGAAGTGTGATGGTACAGAATTTAAAGTCTATATTTTGGATCTAAAACAAGTTGGATTTTGTTTCCATGTGAATCTACTTTTATTTGCTTCAACTCTCATCAAAATTAATTAAGAATTGAATAAGTTATGACCATTTTTGTGAGGGCAGGTCTGAACCCTACCTAGGGTTTGCAGTTTTTGAAAAATTACAATAACTTTCATTTCAACCGTTGGATCTTCATAAGAATTGGAGGAAAATACTATAACTATGTTTTATTTAATCTCACCAGAGTGATTGGCTTCATTATTCATTTTTTAGAAGTTATTAATGACTGTTCATGAGAATAAATTGTGGGCTGCCATAGCTATGTTTTCAATGTGATATACAATGCCTAATAGCATGTGTTATACAAATATTGTTTTGGATTATTATTGAAGTTTGTGAGATGTGTTGTGAATCCTCATAGCTCTGCATCAATTAGATAGTATGTTATTTTCTCTCACACTACTTTGTTCTTGGTAAACAATTATTCATGTTTCTTGAATATTAAAGTAATTATTCAAATTAGCTTTGGGTTATTAATTTATGTTTCATACTATTCAAGTTAATCTTGTATGTTATTTCAGATTAGATCCTTATATGCATTTAATGTTCTACAATTAGATCATAGGTGCATTTAATTTAGAATAGCATACCCAATCATAATGTTGCATCTAAGGAAAGCTAAAATTGTTTTTATTAGATCATGAAAAAACATGTTAGATCATGAAGACATTTATTAAATAGTCTTACAAATATTATTTCATAAATAAAATTTTCATCTATCTAACTTAAACAAATAAACATAAGCAACCAAACATAAATGATCATATATATATAAGAAAATTTTAAGTACATATCCTCAATAATACAATGTTATTGTGGCTTGTGACTACTAGACCCCTTGGGGCCTGGATGTGGAATTTGTCATGAGATAGTGGTATGTGATTGTGATCTAATCATGGATCTTAGTGCATCCTATAGGCCCTCTACTCATCCAGCAACCCTATCCTCCTTTGCAATATCCTCCATACGCTCTTGATCCATGTGATCTATCTCCACCTACAACTTGACAACCTCTCCATGTAGTCTCTCGAGCTCCATCGGATCTCGAGATGATCAAAGCTCAACATAGGAAGCCTACAGTGTTGATATCTCACCCCATGGCTCAATCGAAACACATGATATCACTCTTGTATTCTCCTCTCAACCTCACAAAAGGCTCAAATAGATTTACATGCTGCTCTACGATTGGTGGGAGCAAGTACTCTATAGTGACATCCTCTTCTGAGGGCAAAGGAGGAACCATATCTATGGCATCCCATCAGTAGATATTCTATAGCTCTCTCACAAATTCTGTAAGATGGAAATCATAAGAATAATTAGTACACATCATGATATATATAGATAAAAAATGAGAACATGAGCATAATCATAAAAGCATAATTCAAGAAGTAAATAATGTGTTGTCACCTAGGTCTCTAGCCTAATGTGTAAAAATAACTCCATCCTATATAGGAGGTATAGAAGATTTGATGCCTCCCCATGCTCATAAGTGTTGGCATGTGCTACGACTGGTGACTATGATTTGGTAACCTAAGTAGGAACTGAATCTCTCCACTCGGGGGAAACTAGATCCTCACCTATTGTGTCACTACCATCACTCATTAATTGACTCTCCTCCTCCTCCTCCTCCTCCTCATCCTCATCCTCTTCCTCCTCCTCCTCCTTCTCCTCATAGTCTAAGTCCTCCTCCTTTTCATAATCCTCTACCTCATCTGAAAATAGTTCTACATCCTTGTTCTCCTCGCTTGTCTCTTCCTCACCATCCTTGTGATCTAGAAGAGGTCTAGTATATCCTATAGTCTAATCCATAGGAAAAACTAGAGCTAGTCATGTTGTGGCACACCACTCCTCATATGTATCTATAGTAACCACACCAATAGTGTCAGAGACTAGGGGCATTTTGAGATCCTCATCATCTAAATCACTAGACACAAAATCATCAACTATGAGTTGTATTGCATCTCTAGGTCTATGGGAAGTCCACATTGATCATCTATAGAAAGGTTGTAGTGTTTGTGGAACATGTATCTATCCAAACTACCTCATGACATGATCGTAGTAGAAAGGTATTACTACATAACCATGTCTCCCTAGTAAAAATTGATCCCTTTGCATCCTAGTCAACTAGTGTGTCTTGTCTGGCCACTAAGGTGTCAAGAGGTAAGGTCTCCATAGGATCTACTCCTAATCAAGATGGTTGAACCTGACTCTCTAGTATAATGAATCCCCAAACTGTCATTCTCATCTAAGTGGATAGTTGAAGGAGCATGGCTAGCCAATAGCACCAATAGTAGGAAATATTGTGGTCTAGTACATGTGATATGCTCTAGGCACCAAACCTATAGCAATGTACAATGTACCATATTTTCTACCTCCTGATAGGTAAATCATCCCAAGTCATAATAGAGATGTGCTAGCATACTATGAACCCAAGTGTAGATAGTCCTATGTTTCTCCATCTCCTAAATAATGTGTACCAATCCTCCATCTAGGTGTGTTCCCTGGCCATATAGGACTAGTACTAGTGATGTAATCATAATCATAATCTGCCTAAGGAATGGTGATCATGTGTGAAGTAGCCACCTCAGCTCAATCTATGACCCCATAATCCTCTCCCAAATCGTACCTCCAAGGAAATACTAAATGTCTATCCTTATCTCCTAATAAGATCAATCCTCTGCAAATTGTATAGTCTCACCTTAGATAGCAAGCTAAAGAATGCAATGAACATCCTCCACAGTAATGGTCATCTCACTGGTGGGTAGACAAAAGTGTAGGTATTTGCATCCCATCGCTTTGCTAATGCAATAAGCATATAATCATGGTATCTCATGGGTGGCATGAGATAGGCCCAATATATTCCTACCTCCTATAATGTCTCCACATCCTCCTATGAAATCACTTAAATGAGTCTCGTAGGAAACATAACAACTTTCAACCCAGACATTGTTGAGATAGAGGAGGAACCTAACCAAAAAGAAAAATATCACCTATAAGAATCCTCAAAATCTTAAATCTATACATCAATAATAATAAAGTGTGCTAAGGTTGCTATAGGAAACTTTTTTGGGGGTCCTAGACACTTTATTCCCTTTTTGGGACACTTTCCAATGAAGTGGTACACTTCATGAAAAAGTGGGAAACTTTACAAAAAATTGGGACCCTTTGTGAAAAAAAAAGGTATGCTTTGTAGCTTCTTTTTTTAAGATCCTAAATCTATCTAGAAATCCATACAAACATAATGTAAATGCATAAAAACAAAGTAAATGTAGATAAGAATCCATTCATAGTATGTTGCAGCTCGTCTCGTGCCACCTCGTCACATAGGATGTCAAGTCTTGGAGGCATGTAAAGTTGTATTCTCGGCATTGTCAGTCACTCTCTAAGAAAGTCACACTACAAAAAGGTAAAAGACAAAATGATCACAAAATACCTAACTTTTTATTCTTATATACTCAATTATGTTATTTACATGTGTAAGGTAAAAAGTGATTTTTCATTTTAAATTACATATTGGGGGCTAGAGAACTCGGTTTTCAATGTCATTTGTTGCATTGTATTCATAGCTCCAACCTCAATCTCATCAAATTTATATCTCTATGTAGTATGGTAATTGGAAATACCCTATGATATGACTTGTGCAATTCAATTTGGTTAGATTGCTACCTTGATTTGACCTCCATAAAGCAAGCGGAATCAAGGGGGCATACATCTACCTTCGAACTTTATTTCTTGAAGAAGTTAGATAAGAGGATTTTTTAACAAATAAAGTGGTTTTGTAGGATATGGTTCCTAAAATTTTGTTTTTGTAGAGAACTACAATGAGGGCTTCATTCTCCCATGTTTGTGAACAAATCCATATGAGTATCCTTTTATGAGATAAATTTTACTTTTCTAAGTACTTTAGCTTGCATATGCATATAGTGTCATATGGGTGCTAGGGTGGGGACTAAATGTAGTGTCAAAAATTGTTCTCCCTGACGGAACCCTTTAATTTTTTTGTGTTCCATTTCCAAAATCTTGATGAGTTTAATGAATTGTGGGTTTTGTATTTGAAAAACCCTTTGAGTCTATATCCTCTCCTAGGTTTTAATTTTTGGTTGACTCCTTGTGTCAGTCATCAATCCTTTAAGTCACAACTCTTGACATCAAAACCCGTTGAGTGACTAGCCCTCTAGTCCTGTTTTATCGATTGATCATGTTGGATCATTATTTTTGAAATTTTCCTAAGTCAGGCTGAATATATTCCACTGAAAAGTCTTAAGTATTTTTATATTGTGGGTGTGGCTTCATCAACCTAGTCGGGTCCCTTTCAGTATTAACAATTTTTGACATGTGTAGATATAAGAACCCTTGAATGCCGTTCGATCAGTGCAGAAAATATGGACCATAGCTCACATGCCCATTCCATTTTGTCTCTCATTCTTTTATTCATTCAGGCTCACAGGTAAAGGCTATGTGTCCTGGATGATTGGTGGGCTATACATCATTGACAAAGCATGCAACTGGTCATTAAAGAAGATCAATGTTGGGAGATAAATGTAGTGCCCATTTTCTTTTCTTGATTATTAAAATAATCACATGGGCTAGTGGGTGATTGCCACTTGTCTTCATTGATGATGGGATTGAGGGTTAGTATTGCTAAGTTTCAACTAAATAAATGATTGATAGAGGGTGACATGGATCAATCTTGACTGCTCCCCACCATTCCATATGGGCCCCATCTTTCTTGCCAAATTCCCAATGGGGAAGCGAGCATCTACTGCATGGAGTAATCCTGAGAACGTGGAAGCATATACATGTGGAAAATATTTAATTAAAATTTCAACATAAGGCATGGGAAGTAAAATGTGCATTAGTAATATGTATATATTTCACATGCTTAAAAGATCTTTTAATATGATCCATAGATGTTGTATGAAGGATAAAGTTGTTGCTAGCTAAGGAGTGTGTATGACAAGGCTGAGAGATCTAATCTTAGACTCTCCTTGTCTCCCTATTGATGAAATTTGCACACAAGTTATCGCTCATGGGGGCGAGGGGAAAAGGACACATGGATCATGGCTATAAAGACAAAGAGATGGTAGAGCCTATGTACTATAATCAAGTGTTTCCATGTGGCCTCATGCCATTTGATAAGTGTTACGGTTGTGCATAGTCAGATCTTTCATAATAAGTTGGTTAAATCTAGATCATGAATTAATTAACTATCCAAAAAGATCAATGGCCAATATTGAAAACTTACTTGAAGGAAAGCAAGTTGTTCTGGTTCATGTGAGTGAGCCTTAAGAACTAAAAGGACATTGAGCTACCAAAGTAAGGAAGTGCATAATTATTAATGTTTATCTTAAAGGAATAATTCAACATTAAATTTATACTCAATACACTCAAGGAGCTCATGCTATGGTTTCTTGACATTTTCTGATGTCAGAACTAGGGTTGTCAACTGGTTAGAAAACTAGTAGGTCAATTATTGCTTTCCTTCTATCATTATTGATAAGTTGTGATTTCTCAAGCTTAACTCTATTAGGGTTTTCTTGGTTTGGTTTTTTAAGGTTTGACGTTCATAAAGAAGACTTTATTAATTTTGCATTTGCATAATTCATGCCAAACCCTCACAAAAGTCATAGGCCTTGTTCAATTAAACCAAAAAAATCCCTACCTTGTAGTGCTTCCTGCATTATGGCCCCTAAATTAAAAGTATCTTCATCTAAAGGGGAAGCTTCAACTCCCAAATGACCTATGAATAAAGACCTTATGGATCAATTACCACCTTCAACTAGCAACAAACCTAAATACCAATTGATTCCTAGAGGTTCTCAAATAGTAGAGGGTCTATTTGACAAAAGATGTTCTATCAGGGATGCTAAATTACCTTATACTAGATGGTAATTGTTTTATAGTTGGTTCAGGAACAAATTTATGGGTATCCCAGTAGGAAACCCTTGGAACTGTGACCTGGGAAAGTTAATTGTGCCAAATTTCCATATGGATTTCCACTTGCTTAGGGAAATGGCTAGTAATTATGACCCAGTAATGATGACTATCAGAACATAAGATGGGAAAGAAATGGTTAAGATCACTAAAGAGGAATTGGGTCTTGTTTCCTGTCGTACTGAATGGAGTGATGAAATGCATAACATAAATAAAGATGCTCTTAAGCAAGAGTATGATAAAACCAAGATTTCATTCAGAGTCCACATCTTGCCAAGATTTCTAGCAAACATTGAAGGTTGGAATATTGTAATAGGATCACATGATAAGGATCATTTCCCTATTAACTATTTTGTTCCCTATTTCAAAAGGACCTTCTATTCCATTTTCCAGATAATTGGTTATGATCATCTCTCTCGAATTCCAATGGCATGGATGTATATGGCTGCCCATATCCAGCATCCCCAATATTGTGTAGTGTATGATTATGCAGGATTTATTTCTAAAAGAATGCATGAGGGACTGGTAAGATTAAATAAAGGTGAATTGGGGGTAAGGTTCAATTGATACTCACTACTAATGCATATGTTTTTTAACAAGGGTGCAATTTACTTTGGACACAATATTGAATTAGAAAGAAAAAGGGGTGACTTGGATCTACCCATGTAATTTTGGACCACAGTCTTGGAAAACGATGATAGGACATATGATTATGTCACATTCTAGAATGTGTTTTCTTCTGAACTAAAGAGAGCTTTGATTGTGAAGTTACCTAGAATTCCCATTGCTCTACATGATTTCTTAAGACCCAAGGAGAGAAGATATGAGATAGGAGTTGATCATAATTGGGGAGATGCTATCTCACACCTTGATTACACTATCTTAAGAGAATATGATTCCAAATTAGCACCTCACTTGCAACCTAGGTTTGTGCTAGAAAGAATTGGTTTCCTTGAGGTTATGTGGCAAATAGGAAATGTTGAAAATGAGCTTTTTTTGAATCAAGGAAAATGAATTTTCTTTCTTTCATACACTTGTTTTTTTTATTTTCTAATGACCAAAGGAGGTTGGAATAACATCCTTGAAATACTTAAAACATACCACATGCAGAGGATAGTTGAGAGGGTCATATATGATCCTAAAGGTTTTATAGCTTGGTTGAATGAGAAATAAGAGCTACAAATATATCCACATTTTCTAGTATCCAAAAGATGTAATAAGAAATATATCAGACACTTTGGAATAGGAAAAGAGATTAGCAATGTGGATTGCATTTAATATGATACAAAGGAAAATAAAGCACACAAAACTTGATTTCAAGGTCCTCCTAGAGGCTAAGGATATAATACAAAATTTTGAGTGTGTAACAAGGAATTTTGATTCAATAGTAGGCCACCTTGAAACTAAACGGGTAATTAGTAAAGATAAAGGGAAGGCTCCAATTATAGAAGAAAAAAGTGAAGGAAAAATCCTTGCTACAGGAGAAGTTTCTACATCACAAGCCCTTGAGGAACCAAAAATAAAGCTCTTTATTAGGAGAAAGAGTAAAACAAAGAAATATGATGAAGCTTGCATTCCCATCAGCAAGAGGAGCACAATCCTCCTTCTCCTGTGCCAAAAATATTACCCCCATCTCCACCAAGGCTGGTAAAGCCTGAAATTGTGAATATTGATTCCCCATGACCTACTGAAATACTACTTGGAGAGCCACCATTGAAAAGACAAAAGTTTGAGGTGACTAATTTATTCGACTATGATAATGAAGGCTCTGATGATGATATTCGGGTGTCAGAACAAGAAATGTACGAAGGATTTCCCACTACATATGTAGTAAGGGAAACAAATCAATTGGGAACAAGATAGAGTAAAGTTGATCTTAAAGGGCTCAATGGAAGTGATGATATGTGGGTTGAGGCATGTGACAAATTATTGGATGGTAACTCATTCATAAAGTCTAAAGATTTAATAGAATTTGCATGTAGGGCTAAAAGAGATGAGTATGTAAAGGGCCTGGCTATGGAAAGAAGCCTTCATCTAGAATTGCCTAATGTTATCATTTAGAAAAAGGTGTTAAATAAAATGAGAGCTAGATTCCAAAAGATGACTACAAAGGAGGGTCAAGAATTGGTAAGAACTAGTGGCATCTTGTTGCTACCAGAATGGGATCTAGCTTCATCCATAGCTTTGAACACAATCAAGAAATGTGACAGACCTCTCTATGATACATAAGAAGTTGCACTTACACCACAGGGGTCTACTTTCAGTGAAGAATGGGAAGCCTTGGCTATATGGTCTTTAGCCCTAAGCACAAGAAAGATGGAAATTGTTGAGTCTGCACCTAACTACAGTCGAGGCCTAATAATAAAAATAGTATAAGAAACATTGACCTTAGAAGTTGCAAATATGTCAATTCATGTCCCACAGTTCACAAGGGCCACTGTGGAGTTTGTGACTGCTAAAAAAGATAAAATCAGAATAAAATTGAATAACTTGGTTAAGTATGGAGATCTTGAGAGGGATAATATGATATTATAGAAAAAGGTAGGATTATTGGAGGATGTATTGCAAAGGTTACAACCTAGAAAGCCCAAGCAGAATGATGTTGACTTTGCCATCACTACACAAGACGATGTATCCCCAGATTTTACTATTGATGTAAGTTCTTGATGGGAAATTGTGCCATATAATAGGGGAAGTGTTCCCATTTCAATAGTAGAACCCAGTACATTAGAAGGGCTACAAGAAGAAGGGGATATCAATAGGGAAGAATTGCTTAGGAAGTAAATCGAATAGAAAGAAAAATGTAATAGTCATGATGAAGATGCTTTTAAGAGAAATATGAGGATTCTCACAACAATGCTAGAACATCTAAATAGAAGAGTGAATAAAAAATTGAATAGTATTCACTACAGTTAGTCATCCATGGTTAATACTATTATAATGTTTTACATTGGCAAACAAAGAGCTATTCGACTCATGGAAGTTTGGATCCCTAGGAAGCATGAATTGATATTGATAGGAATTGGGGTTAAGCAGGATCCCAATCCACTTGAAAATTTTAATCCTAATGTGGTTCTTGTAAATAATATTGAGGGATACAAAGGAAATGTTGAGTCACTGGAGAACAAGATAGAGGAATTGGTAAAATCCTTCCATGAATCTCATCATGGCCTTCTTCCATCCATTTTAAGGGATGATGGTAGCATTAAGACTCTACAAGAGTGGGGGGTCTAGCATTAAGAGTGGTGGGCTAGTGATTTGAAATTTTGAAGTCTGCAACCATGATGAATAATGGATAGATGGGAATGCACTACATAGCCTAGATTTAGTACAGATTAGGCTTTTGATAAAGTATGGACAAATATAGTGAATCTTCTTCAAAGTTGAATTGATGACAAGGCTACAGACATGGTTTTTTATCTTGTCTTATCCTTTTATTTTTTCTTCATTCTTTTTCTTCCTTTCACTTTATGTGCATGGGAACAAGTTTTGAGGTAATTGTTTGATTGTACCCATTTTTAAAATTGGACTAGATCCCTAATAGTGAATGAAGACTACTTTAATTTTCTCACATGTCTCCCACCTCTTGGGAATGCATTGTAATTAAATGAGAGAATCTTTGATGTAGTTGTCCAATAGGGTTTTGACATGTGTACTTTTTGGCCCGAGGCTTGTTTTGCAACTTCATTTCTATAAGAATGAATTTAGGGCCAAAAAATAGGGGTTCATATAAGCACATTTTAGAGTTTTTGGTCTTAAGTTTTAGAGCTCATTGTTATGTATGCAATTTGGATAATAGTGTAGAAAAATATATACATAGAAATCCCAATTTCATGGCTATTGTCTCTACTTGTGCTCATTTTATGTGTTATGGATGAAAGTAATCTAGGATTGCTTTTATTTGTCTCTATTGTTCGTCAATGGATTTTTTATTTCATTCCTGCTTATCGATTCAATGAATTAATTTAAATTCTTGGATGAGATTTTTAACTCATAAAAATCAGGTGCTAGGATACTGATAAGTAGTATTAGTCATGAATGTAATAAGGGAATGTTGTAATGTAGTATCTCTTGAGACTATACGCAACTATTGTTGAATTGTTATTTGGTTATATAGGTTGATATTGATTCCATGCTTAGGATAAAGGAATTGGTTCATGCAAAGTACTTATGCTTTATTTTTTGTGTTGATTTGTCAGCTAATAACTTTTAATTTACAAAATTTTATATGGATACCATTGTAGTTGTTTTCTTTTGATGTTCTACCTTCTCACGCTCTAAGTATACAACATTGATAAATAAGCTACCAACCTATTTAATGTATTAATAACTTGAGTAATTTTATGAGAAGTATTTATTATTGACAATGTATTTGATTATAATTGTGTGAAGTTCTTGAGCATACATTGTGGGATAACCCTCCTGAGTTTTACAGAGCCCAAAGTGTAGGAGTAGAAGTTGTATAGCTTCCACTCGTTCATTGGAAAATCCCTTTGGAAGACTGATTATTGGAATTGGTAAAGTCCATAGGTATTTTTGGATATCTTTTTGGTTCTTAAAAATAACCAATAGATTGGCGACTCTGCTCGGGACGTTTAAGTCCAAAGTCTCTAGTTCAAATCTGGTATAGTTAGAGTAAAGTGTTTGTTGTGATATTCTTCACCATGTGAAGAATAATTGGTTTAATTTTTTTGCATTAGTCACATCACCCTTGGTCTTATGCGTCAAGTCTTGTTTCATTTTGTCACCTTGTGTTAGGTTATGTTTAAAATTCTCTCTGAACTTACAAGTACAAAGTCAAAGTACAATCACTTTATATTTCACAACATCCTGGGTGGCGACTCTGAATTCTCTAACACTAGTGTAAAGTTAATTTGTGAAAAGGAACATAAGAAAAGGGATTCTAAAATATTTTACATCATGAAGAAGACTAGAATTTATGCAAAGAAACATAATGAGAAAAAGGAAGAATTAGAACTTGCTAAAGAGAAACAACTTGCTTGGGTAAAGAAGAGCTCTAAATCAAGTAAGTCTGTTGACTCTCTTGCTGAGGCATCTCCTACATTTAATGTTGAAGTGAGTAGTGCTAGTACCCATGAGAAGGAACGCAAAGTTGAAGGGTCTAAAATTGAACAAGGAAGTTTCCCTGTTGAAAAAGTTTTTGATAGCGAACTTAATATTTCAAGAGAGGAGGATACGTGGGAATTTTAGGGAAAGAATAAGGAGTTTTCTAAGCCTTTAACCCCTAGAGTTGGTTTTTTTTTTAATGGAAATAATTTTAAGCCAAGAGGTGAATCTCTCAATGTAAAAGTGCACCTTTCTCTTGAGGAAGATCCTATTGACCAGCCCTACTCTACTCCTGCCCCAAGTGAGCCTAGATATGTCTTAGAAAATGATGAAGATATTGATAAAGACATAAAGCTATAGAAGAGGAAGAACTGAGGATCCAAGAAAAAGAAGAGAATATAATGAAGGAGTTTAAGGAGAGGAGAGATAGGATTAGAGCTAAGCAATTTGAGAGAGATACTGGAAAATTTTTTGGAGAAAATGAGAGAAGATGTAGCTAAGTGTAAAACCTTTTAGGGAAACCTTTTTAAGTTTTCCTCTAAAATAACCAATGACATTCTTGAAGTAACAATGCAAATGGGAACCTTTGCTACTGATACCTATACCACATCTACCTAAACTACTAAAGCCTTAGATCCTCTTGTTATTGTTAAGAAGAAATCATTTGTAGATCATGGGAAGAGACACATTGACCAGCCTAAGAAAACTAGCTTCAATACCGATACTAGTGCCAATACCTCATCTTTTTGAAATCCCCACACAAAAGGAAAAAATGAATCCAACTTCATCTACTGCACTTACAAACCCTAAGATATTGAGATTATAGTTGGAGAGTGAAAAGATGTGATAAGATTTGAAAAAATATAAGATGATAGCTTCTAATGCAAAGATGGCTATGAAGATTGATTTTCTTAAAATTTCCACACCTACTCTAGAGTCTTCAAGCTCTGGACATACCAATAGTGAGTCACAAAAGAAGAAGTCTTATGGGAATACTCCTAGTGGAGGTGGTGGTGGTGACCAAGCTGGTAGCGGTGGAGGAAGGATAAAAATAGTAATTCTTATTTTGAAGATGATGAAGGAAGCAAGAAATGATGTGGTGATGGTGAAAGTGGGAAGGGTAAAGATAGAATCCACTCTGATAACAAAAGAGATGATGAGCAAAGAGATATTCATAGAGATCAACATACTAGGAGGCCCCTCCATGTAGATAGATACCAATAATTGTGTTTTATTGGAATACCTGGCTACCCTAGCCCATTTCCTAAGGATTTCAAACTTGCTTTAGTCAAATTCTCTCATAATAATTCCTTGAGTGGTGAAGACCATCTCAAAGCATTTGCAAATGTTATGGATGATTTTGAGGTGGAGGCAGAAGATTTCATGATAAATTTGTTCATGTAGTCTCTCATTGAATATGCTCGAGAGTGGTATAGAAGTTTTCCTACCGAGACTATTGGATCTTGGGAGGAATTCAAGATATTTTTTAGAGAGAAATATGGTGACAAGACTAATGCAAGCTTTCTGTTGAATCAATTTAATAATATTGTTAAGGATTCTAATGAATATGTTTCTTACTTTAATACAACATTCCAAAAGGCTAGGAAAAGGTTCCCTCCTCATTTACAATTGAATGATCATGTATGTATGGTAAACTACTGCAATGACTTTGATGCAAAAATGAGTTACCACTTGCTAGATAAGAATCCCCAGTCACTGAGGGAAGCTTTTAAGATGGTTGAGCATATTAAAAATATTAGCAGAGCAACTCGTAAAGTTGGTAGAAGAGATGATCCAAAACTCTTCAAGAGTTCAAAAAAGGAAGATAAGAGTTCAGGTGCTAAAGGGTGAACTATTGAGGACAAGCTATATAACTTTATGAAAACCATAAATGCTAAGATTGTGAAACAAGAAAAGGTCCAACCAAGAAATTATCAAAGAAATGAAAGAATCCCTCAATTACAAGACCACCCATATAATACCAATTGGTATAATGGAAATATTGTTCTCAATAATAAAAGAAACAACCACAATAAGGTCCCCCTAGATCCTCTACAAAATAATTTAGGAAATTTTGTTGAAGACACTCCTTGGTTATTGACCTACGAAATGCCACATTCTTCTCAGCAATGTGTTGTGGCACGGATGGTTGAAGTAAAGGAAGATGTTCCTAATGACTGTGACCAACAAAATGAGAAGGATGTTAATCTACTCATGGTTATGGGTGATTTTGATGATGTAAGTAGTGAATGCTCTTCTGATGAGGACTCTTGCAAAGTAGATGTGGACAATCAAAGGAAAATTGCTAGTACATATCATCAACAAGTCTTTTCTAATGAGGATGTTGACAATGAAGTTGAGATTTACAATTTGGAATCAATCAAAGATGGTGTTTCATTAAGAAGGACCTTAGAGGAGGAGATTGTAAGATATACTATAGCCTTGGCCACTCAAGCTAGAAGTTCCTATCATTTGAGGAACAAAATAGTTGGTGGTGAGAAAGGTAGTCCTGCTAGTTTTTTCATCAAGGAGTAGAATGTTAAGATAAAAGAACACAATCCTGATGGAAAAGTAGAAGCAACCAAAGCTACAAAAGGTAGGGGAGATAAAATTTGGGCTAAGATGATATTATGCTAGCCTATAATGATTTAGTGGAGCTCACTCCACCCAAAATGAGTGAAAAAGACAAGAAAGACAAGGAGGTTGAGGGAGTTATTACTGAGATTCCCCATATCTTCCTAGGAAATTCTATAACTACTTGTCCTGACAAGATAGATCCATTCTTCCTCACCTTAGTGGTTAGGGGAGATTTTATAAAGAATTGTATTATTGACTCTAGAGTATCCAAAAATATCATGCTAGCTAAAATCATGGATGCACTAGGATTGAAAGTTGATAGCACTCATGGAAAGTGCTATGATATGGATGCAAAAGAAGTCCCTATCATTGGTGTGATAAATGAACTTCCCTACAATATAGCAGCCTATCATGACAAAGAATTCAAAATGAGTGTGGTAGTGGTGGATATCCCACCTAATTATGGAATGTTGTTATCTCAAAAATGGAGTGCATCTATAGGAGGCAGTATGTAATGTGACATTTCCTATGCCACATTTCCCATTGATGGTAAGGATGTTCAACTGAGGAGAGAAGTGAGGGTTCCATACATGTTGGAGCATGCTCCTAAAGATGACACAATTCTTTTTTTTTTTAACTAAAAGAGGGGTAAAAATTTATTCAAGAACAAGAAAGTTACAAAGAAGAAGGACAAACCACTCCACAAAGATCTTAAAGAGCCATGTCAATTTCCACTAAATGATCTAAAATAGTAGCCATGTTAGGAAGAAATTTCCCCTTATCCACAATATTCCAAGCATTCATTTGATCAGCAGCCCATTTGGCCAAACAATCAACAACCCCATTCCACTCCCTAGGAATGTGCTTGAAACCAACAAAATCGAAAGACCCACACAGCCAAAGAATCTATCTAATAACTAGTTGCAAGTGCCAACCAACAATGTCAAACTACTATTTAGTAAGAAAATTCACCACCACCTGAGAATCAGACTCACAAATGATCCTTCTCCAGCCTATAACATAGCTACGCTCAATAATGCACAAGACAGTGAGAGCCTCCATAAGATTATTCATTTGAAGGAATTTACAAATAGAAAAAATAAATTGAATGTCCCCAAAACTATCACGACCAACCCCACCAATACTAGCATGACTAGGATTCCCATTCAAAGAACCATTTGTATTAATTTTGAAAACTCCTTATGGAGGAGGGGTCCAATGACCCTCCTTATTGATTCTCCTCAGAGGGTGTCTACATCTGTTTCTCATAAACTAGCCAAAAAATGGTGAGGCATCACCTTGAAGAGGAAAAGTGAGGCAAGTACAAATAACATCTCCAGGATCCACACCTCCAGAAAAATCACACTTCACTAAGAGAGTCTCTCAAAGAGAATGAACAATTTTCCACCACAAATGTTGAAAGGCCATCCTACTATCTTGGAAAATACTATGATTGCTCTCTGACCAAATATGTCAAATGATAAAAGAGGGACCCATTGCCTAGGCCACCTAAAGGAAAGAGGTCCTCATAGGGGCTCTCCCCTAGTGGGCCCAAAACTCACCTAAAGAAGAAACATGCCAATAGAATTGACCCCAAGATGTCCACCATAAGTTCTAGATCTCCTTAGCAAACAAACATTGAAAGAAAAGATGAAAGATACATTCCACATTAATACGACACAAAATGCACATTGAGGGACCTTGGAAGCCCTACTTACATAAATTGTCCCATGTAAGACACTAATTATTTGTTGTACCACTCGATGGCCAATCACAAGGGTCCATCTATTTGTACCCCAAAGTTAGGCCTATATTTTGAACAAACTTTTAATGCATAACCTTATTCCAACCAGCTACCATAAACCGATCACAAAGGGGCTAAAAATGCAGATACATGGAAATCAGAGGAGGATTACCATCCCAAGAGTCTGACCAAAAGAGAGCTTCAGAGCTGCAATTGTAGATCCAAGAAAGACCCTTCTTAACCAGCTGAGCCCCAATTTTTAGAGTGTGCCAAATCATAGAACCTATGCCCTCCAAAGGATAGTAGCCAACATCCACATGATCTACACCAGATAAATACTTATGTCTAAGAATCTGAGCCCAAAGATGGTTCTAACTTGTGAACCATCACCAATATAATTTGGCTGCTAGAGCCTGCCCATTCTAGATAGTAGATCAAAGACCCAGACCCCCTTCTTTGGATGGCATACAACTTCCCATTGAACTAGGCTCCACTTAGGAGTCCACAAATTACCACTCTAAAGAAATTGGCATGAGAGAGCATCAAATTCTTTAACAAAATAAACAAGAGCTTCCTAAACAAAACTTCTATAAATAGGAGGAACATAAATCATTGATTGAAGAAGGGTAACCCTAGCAGCATTGGAAAGCCACCGATGAGTCCACTAGTTAACTTTCCTATGCAGCTTATCAAGAAAGTCCTACCAGAGTGGCCCTGATTTCCTACTAACAACAAGGGGCACACCCAAATAAAGAAAGGGGAGAGACCCAATCTGAAACCTCAAAATATTATCAATCCTCCACTGAATAGATTTTGGGGTATTAAAAAAATAGATTGATTACTTGTTATCGTTGAATTTTTGACTTGAAGGAGCTAAGTAAATATCTAGTGTCAGCCAAAAGGATTTGGCTTCATGAATGTGAGCAACTGCCATAAGTGTAGTGTCATCCAAAAACTCGAGATGAGAAAGCCTAGGAAACCCATGACCCCAAGTCCATCCTTGAATCATGCCCTGAGAAACACAAGACTTAAGAAATCTTCCCATTCCTTCAACCATAATAATAAACGAATAAGGGGAGAGAGGATCCCCCTAGTGAAGACCCCTAGCAGCTCTGAATAATGTTGAGGGTTCCCCAATGAGAATAATAGAGAAGCAAAAGGAAGTGACACAACTCATAGTCCAACTAACCCACTCTGAGCCAAAAACAAAGGCTATGAGAATTTTCTGCTAGAAGCTCCACTTAACTCTATCATAAGCTTTGGCCATGTCAAGTTTGATGAACATAGATTTCTCCCCAGAGATCGCCATAGAGTGAATAGCTTCAGAAGCCACTACCACCCCATCTAGAATTTGTCTTCCTTCCACAAAACCCCCTTACTCATCAGAGATTAAAATGTGGAGCCAAGGTTTAAGCCTCTCAATAATCAGTTTAGTAACAACTTTATAGACAATATTACACAACGTAATAGGCTTGAAGAAATTCAATTAATTAGCACCATCCTTTTTAAGAATAAGAACAAGGAAAGTATATTTCATGGCCTTAAGCATTTGTTTATTGGAATAAGATTCACAAACCACCTCCAGCAAATCCAAATTAACAATATCCAAAAATTCCTGAAAGAATTCAACAAGAAACCCATCTAGGCCTGGAACTTTACCCTTACGCATCTCAAACACAACCTTCTCCAACTCAGACAGAGAGGTTGGATGCATAAGAGACTCATTCATCTCATTAGTAACTAGAGAGGGAATATAAGCCAGGATTAGATTCTCCTGATGCACATCTGGAGGTGAGTCTTTAGAGAAGAGTGCAGCATAATACTGAGTGGCCTTAAGTGACAGAGCTGGTAAGGAAGTCAACTACTCACCTACAGGATTAATCAAAGAGGATATGTAACTCCTGTTTTGATGGGCCTGCACTGACTTGTGGAAAAAAATTGTATTCCAATCCCCTTCCTGAAGCCAATCATTACGAGAATTTTGTTTCCAAAATATCTCCTCCCTAAGTTCCCATTCTTCCAATTCCCTAGCAATTTGTGACTCAACTCTGCCCAAGTCCTCTAAGAAGCCAAGATCTTGAATTTGAAGAGTGATAGCATCAATGTGAGCTTGAACATCCCTCTTCTTAACATAAAGGTTAGCATGACTTGTTCCACTATTTAAGATGTTGCTTGAAAAATTGTAGTTTCTTAACAAAGCAATACATGGTGGTACCATAAGTAGGGATTCCATCCCTCCACCACTGGGCCATTAAAAAAGAAACCTGTCCAACCTCTGAGAGATTTCCTCTACACCACTCCTATTATTCCAAGTAAAAATCACATTTCATGGTTTAATATCAATTAAATTCAAGTGGTCCACATTCTCCCAAAAGAGCATAGAGGAAGGGCTCGATCGAGGCAACCCCCCCTTTTCTCCTCCAAACATAACACTAAATTGAAATCCCCAGCCACAACCCAAGGAAGAAGAGGAGAAGTCTCTCTAACATACCTTATATGTGACCAAAGAAAGGTTTTTCCATGAAATTTTATCAAAGCATAGACATTAGTAACCAAAATAATCTCAATCGATTCCAAACTAGAAGCAAGCAAAGAAAGAGCAAAGGGGCTACAGATCCAGCAAAGCGGGATGATCTTCCTCAGATCCTAGTAAAGGGCCAACCCACTAGAAGCACCCATAGATCCAATACATTGGAACTAACCAAAATTCCAAACACTAGAAGCACACTGAAGTATGGAATCAACATAAAGCTTAGTCTCCTAAATAAAAACAATATCTAGAGAATTAGTTGCAACCAAATCATGAATAGCCTTTTGTTGAGGGATGCTATTCAACCCCCTAACATTCCACGAGGGAATAATCATTTCATATATTGGGAGAAGTGAGCATCAATGGGATTTATAGCCCCTAATTCAACCAACAGATTCCCAACTAATTTAGTCTTCTCCTTATCCTTTTTATGACCACCTTTGGAAGAATTATCAAAGGAAAATTTCTTATAGGGATGTTGCTGCAAGCCCAAAACCAAAGAGGACCCCTAGCCATTACCAGATGAATGCACCTCTTTAGCTAATTCTAACAAAAAAAAATCATCCTACAAGTCCACTGAATCACCTAGATTCCCCAGCTCAGAAGTAGAAGAGGGAAAACCCAGTTGTTGTTGCAAGTATGAGCAATTTTTGGTGGTGTTGTCATTAATTTTTTCATTTATGTCAATATAGTTTAGTATGTTATAGATTGTACATGTATATTTGAGATGTTGTTGAGATGCTATGAGTACATGGAGCTATCTTTATGTCATTGCAGATGTGCTATGTTGATGAGTTTCCAAGTGTTTTTCAGAAAATTAATAAAGAAAAGAAGTCAGAGTGATGAATGTGTTAAGAATGTGCTCCAATATGTGCTCCACATTTCTCCTATGTTGATCCTATTCTTGTGCGGATCTGAATATTTGATAAAGGTTATCTTGTGATGATATATCCTAAGTTTTAGCTTCTGGTGTGATAGTACATGAAAGTCACATTCACTAGTGTGTGAATTGTTATAGAAGAGTTGATCTTCTATGGACTGAGAGAAATGTCTTTGCTCCATAGTCCTCCACTATTTTGTTTTAGATCTTAGGGATATGGGATATGTATTGAGTTGTTATTCTTTGGGTTTTAGAAAAGAAGGTTGAAGTTGGGTGATCTAGAAGTCATGTTTCAGTGTTTCAGTATGAGTTTGCACAGTCCGGATAGACTCGTGAAAGATGTTTAGAGTTTGAAGCATATTGCATTTGTTGCAGATGTATCTGAAGAAATTTGAGATGTATTCTTAAGCATAATGAAGTGTGGTGTGGGGTTCGCATGTAATCTTCTTATTGGGAAGTGTGTTCATCAATGTTCATTTTTGTTTTCATTAGGTTTGGTCAACCTAGTGTCTACACTTCATTCGAAGAATAAAATTTAATTAAGAAAGCATGTGGTTGATTGTAGATATTATTTTTGCTTTTATTGATCCATTCTCATTCCTTTCCACCACGGGAATGTTGAGTTGCCAACCTAATTTGAATTTATGTAATGAGGTATTTGTGGCTGACCTTAGAGAAAGCTTCTAAGGTTGAAGATGGTATAAAATCAAGTTTAATTGTGAAGAGTTGTATGAAAGTGTGATGCAAAGTGATGAAAGTAAGCCACAAATCATAAGAGCAAAAGTGTGTATGTGAGTGAGTTGAGACAATAGTTATTTATTGTGTTGGATTCCTAAAGGTAGTGAGCTAAAGGTTTTTGTAATCCTTATTCAAAGCCATAGATGTGTTTTAATTGTTGTGGTGGATCTTTTATTCTATCTTGTATCTGTAGGTAGTGAGCCTCCATGTTGGATAGTGAGTCCTTTTTGGAGACAGTAAGCCTTTGTACTTGGACAATGAGTCCTCTTCTAGGTGTGAGCCCTTGGAAATGAGCCTTTGTATTCAATTTTATAATATTTTTATATTATGAGTTAACCCTCATTGTGTTTTTTCCCTTATTGGGTTTTCCACATAAAAATCTAGTGTTCATTGTATTGATTTACTTTCTGTTATTTGTGTTTCATGCTCTTACTTAATAATAGAATAGTGTGGTTGTGGAATTGATAAGTTTTGAAGTCTTAAGTTTGAATTTTGTGAAAATTAATTCACCCCCCCTCTCAATTGTCCTATACTTGTTTAAAAATTGGTATCAAAGAGTTGGTTCCTTAGTTAAATGCTTAACCACTTAAGGAAGATTCAATGGTGCATAAGTTGGTGATCCCTATGTTCAACGAAACTAACTACAATGATTGGAAGGGATAGATGAAAGGATATATTATTTGTCTGGGTTTTAAGACTTGGAAGGCTATTGATACAAATTATACACCCCCGTCTAGTGGTCTTACTACTACAGATGATATTTTTTATTATGAAGAAAATGATAAGGGAAAGTATGTTATTTGTAGTGGCTTATCTAAAAATGAGTGAGCTAAGGTTATTTCTTTGGATACTACACATGAAGTCTAGAAGAAGTTGGAAGACATGTATGAAGGAAATGAAAGAGTGAAATTGACAAAGAAGCTGTGAGCAAAGCACAAATTTGTAAATCTAAAAATGGAAGAAGGTGAAGAATTTACAAGTTTCTTTCACAGGGTTGAACTGACTACAAATGAATTTAGAAATCAAGGAGGAAAACTATCAAATGAAGATATAATTTAGAATATCATGATCACCCTACTAGATTGCTACATCGATAAGATCTCAGTTATTCAAGAAATGTATGATCCTAAGAAGTAAACTTTAGAATAGTTGTTATGTATCTTGCAAGAATTTGAGATGAGAAAGTTTAAAAAAGAAGACAAGATAGAAGAAAAGATAGAAATGGCATTTAAGGAAATGATTATTAAAGATGAATTGGATAGTGATGGCCATGATTAGTTGGAAGAAAACTTCATGAGGAAGTTGAAGAAAGGCACCAAAAAGTATAAAGGTATGTTTCCCTTTAAATGTTTTAGTTGTGGTAATATTGGTCATTATGCTTCAAGATGTTTGAATAAAGCTACACATAAGAAGAATAAGGATTATAACGATAAGGATAGAAAGGATAAGAAATATAAGAAGTTGTACTATGTTAAATAAGAAGTGGGAATTTCTAATGATGAATCTAAGAATGAGGTTGATGATAGTGAATGCTTATTCTTATCTTTGGAAAGTAAATCTGTATCCACTAACCCTGGAAAATGTGTAAGAAAGATGGCTTTGGAGAATAAGAGAAATAGGATGGAAGGTAATTTGGTTTAACCCTTTTCATGCAAGACAAGATGAAGACTACTGGGTAATTGATAGTGGATGTTCTAATCACATGACCGGAGATAAGAGTAAGTTCACTAACCTTGAGAAATATGATGGTAGTTTAGTTATGTTTGGTGATGATTCAAGAGCTAAGATTTGTGGGAAAGGTTCAATTATTTTTGATGGAGTGCATAGTACTGGCGTTGTATATTATGTGAAGGGTTTGAGGCATAACCTTTTGAGTGTTGGTCAGATGTGTAGCAATGGTTTTAAACTTGTGATTTAGAATAATACTTGTGAAATCAAAAAAGGATCCAAAAATGGAGATATGGTTGCTGCTAGAAGAACTCATGAAAACATCTATGAGTTGAAGGGAGTTGATGGTCATTTCCTTGTATCTCAAATCAATGGAAGTTAGTTATGGCACTAGAGAATGGGACGTGTAAATTTTGATAACCTGGTCAAAATTAATGCAAAGGAGATTGTTCAAGGACTACACAGAATCACAAGACCTGCTAATGCTATTTGTACAAGATGTCAATTAGGGAAACAAAGAAGATGCAACTTTAAGGGAAAAGAGCACTTTACTACCAAAATGATGGAGTTAGTTCATAATAATCTCTTTGGTCCTACTAGAACTAGAAGCCTAAATGGTTATAGGTATTTCATGCTACTTATTGATGATTATACTTGAATGACATGGGTTGATTTTCTTAGAGAAAAGATTCAGGCTCTGGATAGGTTTAAGGTATTCAAAGCAACAGTGGAAAATGAAGTAAATTTGAAAATCAAGCATTTGAGATTTGATAGGAGAATTCACTTTTGGTGAATTTAATGCATTCTATGAACATCATGGCATAAGAAGACAATTTTTTTCCTTGAGAACCCCTCAACAAAATGGAGTAGTTGAAAGGAAAAACAAGACAATACAAAAATGTTCTAGAACCATGATGAAAGAATCAAATGTACCAAATGTGTACTAGAGAGAGGCAAAACAAACTATTTTTTATGTTCTTAATAGAGTTTAGATCAAATACAACAACACAAAGACTCCTTTTGAGTTATGGACTAGTAGGACTCCTACTGTGACGAATTTCAAGGTATTTGGAAGCAGATGTTATATTAAAAGAGATGATTAAAATCTTGGAAAGTTTGATGCTATATGTAATGAAGAAATCTTTCTTGGATACTCTATTACTAGCAAAGCATACTGATACTTTAATAAAATATTGAGAAAGATTGTTGAAAGTGCTAATGTGAAAGTTGATGAAGACATACACAGACCTATTAAGATAAGTGAAGTTGAACTTGATGATCTTATCTATGGACATGTACTTGAGGAAAATAAGGAGAAGGAAGAAGAAGAGAAAGAAGAATGAATGGAAGAAGAGAATGAGGTGAAATTTGTTGTTAAGACTCCTAAGTATGTACAAAAGAATCATCTGGAGGAACAGATAATTGGAGATAAAAGTGAAGGTGTGAAGACAAGAAGCAAAGTTGTAGCTGAGGTAAATTTGTGTCTACTTTCTAAAATTGAACCCAAATCTATAAGTGAAGCATGCGAAGATGAGATTTAAATGAAAGATATGAAAGAAAAGTTGTAGCAGATAGAAAAGAATATGACATGGGAACTAGTCCTTAGGCCTATGAATAAAAATTTGATTGGATCAAAATTGATGTTCTAGAATAAGCTAAATGAAAGTGGAGAAGTTGTAAGGAATAATGCAAGACTTGTATGCAAGGGATATTCACAAATTGAAGGTATAGATTTTGAAGAGACATTTTCTCTTGTGGCCAAAATGGAAGCTATTAGAATTTTTTTAGCATTTTCTTCCCATAGGGACTTCAAAGTGTATTAGATGGATGTTAAGTTAGCATTTGTGAATGATGAATTGGAGAAAGAAGTGTACATGGAACAACCTAAATGGTTTCAGTTAACTGACAAACCAAACATGGTCTGTAAGTTGAAGAAAACATTGTATGGACTGAAGCAAGCTCCTAGAGCTTGGTTGGATAGATACCTCACAAAGCAAGGATTCAACAAAGGCTTTGTTGATATCAATATTTACTTCAAAGTGCAAGTTAACAAAATGTTGATAGTAGTTGTATATGTTGATGATATCATTTTTGGTGGAAATGAAGGAATGTGTAAGAAGTTTGCTGAAGAGAAATAGAAAGAATTTGAAATGTCTATGATTGGTGAATTGAATTTCTTCCTTGGTCTACAAGTGAATCAAAATGATAAAGGGATATTCATTTCACAATATAAGTATGTAAAAGAGTTATTAAAGAAGTTTGGGATGGATGATTCCAAAGTAGTTTTTACTCCTATTGTAACTAGATGTAAATTGAGCAAAGATGATGAATCTACTAAGACTAATCAGAGCAAATACAAATATATGATTGGCAGACTGTTGTATCTTATTGCTACTAGACCAGATATTATGCATGCAATATGTTTAGTTGCCAGATTCCAACTAGATCCTAAAGAAGCACATGTTACATATGTAAAGAGGATATTTAGATATCTTAAACGTACACTAGATTATGGATTATGCTATCCTAGGAGTGATGATTTCACCCTAAGTGCTTATACAAATGGCGATTGGGGCAGATGTGTAGATGACTGGAAGAGTACCAGTGCTAGTGATTTCTTTTTTAGCGGAAGATTAGTTTCATGGTTGAGTAAAAAGGATGATTTGATTTCTTTATCTAGTGTAGAGGCAAAATATATTGTTGTAGTATCTTGCTACACACAGGATTTGTGGATGAAGCAAACTCTGAAAGAGCTTGGAGTGATATGTGATGAGCCTATTTCTATTTTTTGTGACAACACAAGTGCAATAAGCATTTAAAAGAACTTGGTTATGCATTCAAGAACAAAACACATATCTATCAAATATCATTTTTTGAGAGAAAAAGTGTTGGAGAATGAAGTTAGATTGGAGTATGTGAAAAAAAGGAACAAATTGCAAACATATTTACTAAGGCTCTTCCGAAGGATAATTTTGAGCATCTTAGGGATAGGTTGGGGGTCATTAGCCCTCTGAACTAAGTGCACATGAAGGTGCATCAGTCCAATGAATTCATAGATTCCTTATTTATCTAGACTGATGAATGGGTCTACTCCATAGGGGGAGTAGAAAAGGTTTCCATTGTTGCAATATGAGTGCACTCCTAAGGGGGAGTGATAAGAGTTGTTGATTTTTTCCATTGATGTCAAAGGGAGAAAGAAATTCATTTGAAAAATAGTTGTAGAGGAGGAGAAGGTGTTCTCCTGGGATATTGTGTAAAAGGTTGTCTTTGATCGTTTCACATCATGTGTTTCCATCAATGACAAAGGGGGAGATTATTACAAGTATGAGCAAGTTTTGGTGGTGTTGTCATTGATGTGAACATAGTTTAGTATGTTGTAGATTGCGCATGTATAGCTGAGATGTTGCTTAGATGTTGTCAGTACATGGAGCTATCTTTATGTCATTGTAGATGTGTTGTGTTTTCAAGTTTCCAAGTGCTTTTGAGAAAATTAATAAAGAAGAGAAGTTAAAGTGATGAAAATATTCAAAATGTGCTTTGTATTTATCCTGTGTTGATCTAATTCTTGTGTGGATATGAAGATTTGATAAAGGTGATATTGTGGTGATATAACCTGAGTTTTAGCTTCTGGTGTGATAGTACATGAAACTCACATTCACTAGTGTGTGAATTGTTCTAGCAGAGTTGATCTTATGTGGACTGAGATAAATGTTTTTACTCCACAGTCCTTCGTTGTTTCATTTCAAATCTTGTGGATCTAGGATATGTATTGAGTTGGTATTCTCTAGGTTTTGGCAAAGAAGGTTGAAGTTTGGTGATCCAGAAGTCATGTTTTAACAGTGTTTTAGTATGAGTATGCACAGTCCAGATGGACTAGTGAAAGATGTTTAGAGTTTGAAGCATATTGCATTTGTTGCAAATGTATCTAAAGAAATCTAAGATGTATTCTCCTGCATAATGAAGTGTGTTATGGAGTTTGTATGTCATCTTCTTGTTGGGAAGTGTGTACATCAATGTTCATTTGTGTTTTCATTAGGTTTGGTCGACCTAGTGTCTACACTTCATTTGAAGAATAAAATTTAATTAAGGAAGCATGTGGTTGATTCAAGATATTATTTTTTATCTTGAAAAATTATTTTATTGGTCCACTCTCATTCCTTTCCACTGCAGGAATGTTGAGTTTTCGACCTAATTTGAATTTATGAAATGAGGTATTTGTGGACAACCTTGTTAAAATTTTCTAAGGTTGAAGATGGTATAAAACCAAGTCAAATTGTGAAGATTTGTATGACAGTGTGATGCAAAGTGACAAAAGTGAACCACAAATCATAAGAGTAGAAGTATGTGTGTGAGTGATTTGAGACAATAGTTCTTTATTGTGTTGGATTCCTAAAGGTAGCGAGTGAAAGGTTTTTGCAATCCTTATTCAAAGTTGCAGATGTGTTTTAATTGTTGTGGTCGATATTTTTTTCTCTCTTGTATTTGTAGGTAGTGAGCCTCCCTATTGGACAGTGAATCATTTCTGTAGGTAGTGAGCCTTTGTACTTGGATAGTGAGTCCTCTTCTAGGTAGTGTACCCTTGGTAGTGAGCCTTTGTATTTAGTTTTATAATATTTTTATATTGTGAGTTAACCCTCATCATGATTTTTCCCTTATTGGGTTTTCCACATAAAAATCTAGTGTTCATCTATTGATTTACTTTCTTTTATTTTTGTTTCATGCTCTTACTTAATAACAAAATATTGTGGTTGTGGAATTGATAAGTGTTAAAGTCTTAAGTTTGAATTTTGTGACAACTGATTCACCCCTACCCTCTTAGTTGTCCTATGCCTATTTAGTAGTTGTGGCCCAATAAGTGGGCACTCAAGAGTATGCTCCTGCTCTGGTACCATATCCATGCCTACAATAGCTTCCCTAGAAGAACCATCCACTAGAATCCCTTCTTCTACAACCAAAGTGTCTAACACCTCAAAACAATTAAAACCTTCATCAACTTGTCAATCCCTGGATGATTTTTTTCCCCCTCCCTTTAGCTTGGGACTTAATAGGCATGAAACCATCCTTATCATGGACACTGTCTTTTATAGGGGCTTTCCCCTTGTCCCCATTATCTGTGTTTGGAGCCAAGGATGAAGGAGAGGCACCAATAGAAGTACTAGCACCTTTATTAATTATAGGACATTGACACTGAAGATGGCCATACTCATGGCATACCCAACAATAGAAAGGGAGAGACTCATAATCAAGCTATTAAATCCATGATGAAGAACCTAAACAAATTTTCAAGGAATCTAGCAATGGATTATTTAAATCAATCTCAACACATATGCGGGCAAAGTTAAGTACCTTTTTTTCCAAGGTTTGTTGAGCAATTGCAGTCAGCTTTCCAAGCAGAGCAGTAATCCATTGAAGAATATATTCACTCCAAAACTCTAAAGGAAGGAATGACAAACAAACCCAAATAGGTACCTTCAAAGAAAATTCCTCTATAGAATTGAAGCCTACATGCTAGGGTTTAATGAAAAAACCCACATGGTTATAGAAATATGGGCCTCCCTCAAAAACTCGATTATGATCCGACATGCTAGAAAAGACATCCAAGAAATAGTTGTTCATAGCAAGAATCAGCTCCATATCCCCCTCAATCTACCATGGCCTATGAATCTAGGCTTCCAATGCTGACAAAGAGATGCGGATCCCAAGAAATTTAAAAATCAGTGCATGCTTGCTCCAATATGCAACATCCTCCATAACTGATTTGAGAGGAATGATTAGAACTAGCCGATCATGTGTTCATGGAAGAAAACCATTCACTTTATTTAGATTGGAGCTCGCCCCCACATAAAAAGAGTTAGGTTTCCTTGCATGCACTCTTGAAGAAGATCCAGGAGGTAACCCAATACCAGCAACCACTAGGCTATTGGAAACCCGAAGCTCTTCCATCTCCACACACCCTAAGGTCCCATTGTTTCTTTGGATTATTTGGTTCCTCTACCATGTCTGATGTAGCCCAAGTAGGGCACACAAATATTAAGGTTCCCACACCAAAAAAGAGGTCAATACCCTCAAAAATCCATCTGCAACAAGGAAAGAACCAACATAAAATAGCAAACAAAGCCTCCCCAAACACTTAAAATTCCTCACCACCAAATTTTTTTTATACGCCATTGATCTAAGAGTGTAGATAGGCATGCACAGAAGAAAAGCGACATGCACCATACCCTTAGAGGCTATAGGCAGCAGTACAACACATGAGCATCACCATCTTTTTCATCCTCATATATGATAGATACAATATTATTTCAATGACAATTCTTTTCATAGACATTGATATTAGTGATTTCAAAATAGAAGGAATGCCAAAAGAAGTGGATAGGTGCCCTGCACCAATAGAAAATGAAATTTCAAGATTATCTAACAAAAATGGACTTTGATGGTGCAAGTTCCAAAAAAGGGTCGGGTGCAGGGATATTATTGGTAGCACCTAGTTGCAGTACTTATAAATTTTCCTTCACATTATCTTTTGTATGTACAGATAACATTGAAGAATATGAAGATTTATTACTAGGATTGAGATTGGCTGAGAAGCACAAAATTAAATATTTAATGGTAATTGGTGGTTCTGAGCTGGTGATTTCCCAAGTAAGAGTCAAGTATGCCTACAGAAATAATAGATTGAAGTAGTACAAAAATGTTGTCTAGGATTCCATTGAGTAGTTTGATGCTTTTGAAATTGACTGGATGGAAAGAGGACAAAATGGAGTAGTTGAATTACTTGCTAACATTATATTGAGACATAATGATATAAATTTCATAGGAATCTCTAAGGTTGAGATACAAACAAGGCCTTCCATTCCTGACAATATTTATAACTGGAAGATATTCTCATATTCTTGAACTGTGCTGATAAATATGAAGGTCAGAAGATTGAATTTGGTGGGTTTTTTTAGAATATTGATAGGAAGGACATGGTATTTGGAAAAGAGATCATCCAGTTAAAGGAAAATAAAATCCCCAAAGGAATTATAACTCTTGAAAGGTTCTTTGATAGTTAGGATAAAATTAAGGCCAAAACAACTGCTACTCACCTAGAAGACCTAGAGGAAGTATATTTGGGAACTGAAAATGCCCCTAAGAAAGTTTATGTAGGAAAGAAAATGAAGCCAAAGGTGAAGGAAATGTTAATTACCTTAGAAAATACAGACATGTCTTTGCTTGGTCATACAATGACCTAAAAGCTTATAGAGAGGAATTTTTTCAACATGAGATTCCTTTGAAGGAGAATGCTAAACCTTTCAAGAAAAAGAAAAGACCAATTAATCCTACTTTAGCTCCCAAGATGAAAGAGGAGCTGGTGAAGTTAAGAGATGCTAGTATTATAAAGCCCATTAGACACTCTTCATGAGTATCTAATCTAGTACTAGTAAGAAAAAAGAATGGTGACATAAGATTGTGTGTTAATTTTAGAAACCTAAATATATCCTCATTAAAGGACAATTATCCATTGCCAAACATGGAAGCCATGTTACAGAAAGTAACTAGCTATGAGCTGCTATCAATGATGGATGGTTTTTCAAGTTATAATTAGGTAAAGGTAAAGGAGTCTGAGTAGTACAAGACTACATTCACTACTCCTTGGGGCACCTATGTTTATGTAAGAATTCCTTTTGGTTTAACAAATGTAGGTGCCACTTTTTAGAGAGCTATGGATGTGGATTTTTCAAATTTTATTGATTTATTTATGGTTGTATATCAAGATGACCTGACTACCTACTCTATAAAGCAAGAAGATCATTGTATGCATTTGGAAAAGGTATTTTTCAGGTCACTGGAATATGGGATATCTCTAAATCTAAAGAAATGTGCCTTTGGGGTAATTGAGGTAAAAAATTTGGGACATATTGTTTCTAAAGATGGAGTGAGGATAGACCCTAAAAGAGTAGTAGCCATAGATAAAATCCCTCAACCAAAAAATGTCAAGAGCATTCAGTCATTTTTTGGGGAAATCATTTTTTTAAGAAGGTTTGTGACTAATTTTGTAGAAATCATAAGACCTATTTCCATGATGCTATAAAAAGGAGAGAAGGTGTTTTGGAGTGAGGATCCTACTCAAGCATTCAAAAGGATTAAACAAGTTATCAAAGAGGCTCTAGTTTTGAAGTCCCAAGACTTCTCTAAGCCAATGCACATTTTCTCTTCCATTTCCTTTCATACTATTGCTACTCTATTGTTACAAAAAAATGAAGAGGGCTTTGAATAGCCTATTGAATTTTTTAGTAAGTTCTTACAAGCTGTAGAGCTAAAATATGACATGACTGAGAAACAAGTGTATGCTCTAGTTAAGGCTATAAAGAACTATGAGACTTACTACAGGGAGCTATTATTATAGCCTTTGTACCAAGTGCTATTGTGAAAGATATTTTCACCCAACACAAGACTACAAGAAGAAGGTGTAGATGGATGAACAGGATCCAAGAATTTAATATTGATGTTCAGATCACCAAACTAGTAAGAGGTCAGGGCCTCACTAAATTGATGACAAAAGCTAATTTGGAGGAAAACCAAATCAATCAAACATAAGTAATTGATATTGCACCTATCTGTGAAATGCAAATGTGTGGATGGTATAGAAAAATTGTCCAATATTTACAAACCCTATAGTGCCCTAGAGACATGGATGACAATTACAAGAGGACATTGAAATTGCATGCCATCAAATATGTAATTATTGAAAATGAGCTATGGTGGAGAAACCTAGATGGTGTAATTCTTAAATGTGTTGACGAAAAGCAAGCACTAGAACTTTTGCAAGAAATGCATAATGGGGTGTGTGGTGGTCATTACATGGAAAATACCACTACCCACAAGATCTTGAGAGCAGGATTCTAGTGACCTACCATTTTTAAGGATGCTCACAAGTTTGTTAATACTTGTGATACTTGTCAAATATTTTTCAGGAAAGATAATTTTTTTAGGCAATCTACCACTTAGGCGTATGATTGTTCAAGCCCCTTTCCAACAATGGGGGATTGATTTCATTAGAGAGATACCAAAAAAATATAGTGGAGGGCATTCAAGGATCCTTGTTGCCAGTAATTATTTCATGAAATGGGTAGAAGCAATAACTACCAAGAGGGAAACAAGTAAGGTGGTGATAGATTTCCTCTTAAATAGCATTCTCATTAGGTTTGGAGTCTCAAAAAAGAACATATAAAATAATGCCATGTGTTTTAGGTCTGAGGAATTCAAATATTTTTGTGATAAACATGGTATACAATTTTCTTATTCTTCACCTTACCATTCTCAAGGAAATGGTTAGGTTGAATCTAGTAACAAAAGCTTGATGAAAATCATCAAAAGGGTGATGGAGAAGAAAAAAAGGGCTTGGGACTCAAAGATGAAATTGACACTTTGCGCAGATAGAATGACTATGAAAAAGGCTACTGGTTATTCACCATTTGTCCTCGTATATGGTCTAGATGCTAGAGTACCATAGAATAACCTGTTAAAGATGTATAAGTTTGTGAAAGAATATGATGAAGAGATCTGTGATGATATACAACACAAAATTAATAATCTAGTGTAGTTGGATGAGACCAGAAGAGAAGTTCATACCAAGAATATGAAGATACAATTGCAAGTTAAGCATCTACATGATAAAATAGCTTCTCCCAAAAAGTTTGAGGTGAATAGTATGCTGTTAGCTTGGAATGCAAGGGCTCAGGACAAGGGAAAGCATGGGAAATTTGAAGCATTATGGATGGGCCCTTATCTGATAGCTAGTGCACATGATGAGGATTCCTATTTCCTCCAGAGCTTGATAGGTGAACTTTTAAACTTCCAGTACCTAGAAAATTCTTAAAATCATACTTCTCCTAAGTATGATATTATTCCATGTACACTGTGGATTTTATACATTTTGTGTATAGGCGTGTTTCTTTTTATGTTATGTCCGGTTTGGTCTTACTACCTAGTCTAGGTAGTTCCCTATTTATTTATTTTATCCCCTTTTTTTTTACTAGTCAACTTCAACCACAGATTCTAGGATCTCAACATGCTTGAAAGAGACATATGTCCCCAGTCGGAGCCACTGATGGAACCCCTAAAAGTTTTGTGTTCCATTTCCAAAATATTGAGAGTTTAATGAATTGTTGGTTTTGTCTCCTGCTACTATATAAGGGGTTTTAGGTTTACCTAAGACTCATTTGAAAAACCCTTTGAGTCTATATCCTTACCTAGGTTTTAATTTTTAGTTCACTCCTTGTGTCAATCATCAATCCTTTAAGTCATGACTATAAACATCAAAACCCATTGAGTGACTAGCCCTTTGGTCCTATTTTGAACAATTTCCTAAGTCAGGCTGAATATTTCCCACTAAAATGTCTTAATTATTTTTATATCGTGGGTGTGGCTTCATCAACCTAGTCAGGTCCCTTTCAGGATTAAATTTTTTTCACATGTACAGTTATAAGAACCCCTGAATTTCGTTCGATCAATGTAGAAAATATGGACCATAGCCCACCTTCCCATTCCATTTTTTCTCTCATTATTTTATTGATTCAGGCTCACGGGTGAAGGCCATGTGTCCTGGATTATTGGTGAGCCAAACATCATTGATAAATCATGCATATAGTCATTAAAGAAGATCAACAGTGGGAGATAAATGAGGTGGCCACATATGGACCGTTCTTGAGGTGTCTGTTTGCTTTTCTTTATTATTAAAATAATTAGATAGGCTAGCAAGTGATTGCCACTTGTCTTCGTTGATGATGAGCCCGAGGGTTAGTATTGGTGAGTTTTGACTAAATCAACGGTCGATATCGGGTGACATGGATTAATCTTGACCACTCCCCACCATCTCATATGTGCCCCATCCTTCTCGCCAAATTTCTAGTGGGGAAGCGGGTGTCTATCGCATGGAGTAATTTTGAGAATGTGGAAGCATAGACATGTGGGAAAACATTTAATTAAAATCTCAACATGAGGCATGGGAAGTAAAATTTGTGTTACTAATATGTATATATTGCACGTGCTTAAAAGATATTTTAATTTGAGTCATAGATGTTGTATGAAGGATAAAGTTGCTCCTAGCTAAGAAGTGTATGAAAAGGCCAAGAGATCTAATCTCAACCTCTCCTCATCTCCCCATTGATGAAAGTTGCACATGAGTTATGGCTCATGGGGGAAAGAAGAAAAGGACATGTGGATCATGGCTATAAAGACAAAGAGTAGTGGAGCCCGTGTACTACAAGAAAGTGTTTCCATGTGGCCTCTTGTCATTTGATAAGTTTTGTAACTGTGCACATTTTGATCTTTCATAATAAGCTAGTGAAATATGGATCGTGAATCAATTAACTCTCCATAAAGATCAACAATTGGTATTCAAAACTTAGTTGAAGGCAAGCAAGCCATTAAGGTTCACGTGAGTGATCCTTAACAATTGAAAGGACATTGAGCTACCAAAGTAAGGAAGTGCATAATTATTAATGTTTATCTTAAAGGAATAATTCAACATTAAAAGTATACTCAATACACTCAAGGAGCTCATGTTGTAGTTTCTCAACATTTTTTGACATCAGAACTAGGGTTGTCAACCTGCGAGAAAACTAGTAAGTCAATTGTTGATTTCCTTCTAGCATTATTGATAAGTTGTGATTTATCAAGCTTAAGTCTGTTATGGTTTTCTTGGTTTGTCTTTTTAATGTTTGATGTTCATAAAGAAGACTATTTTAATTCTACATTTACATAATTCACTCCAAACACTCAAAAAATCCATAGGCCTTGTTCAGTTAAACCAAAAAACACCCTACCTTGTAGTACATCCTACATTATGGCCCCTAAAGTAAAAGTATATTTGTTTAAATGGGAAGCTTTTGCTCCCAAAAGACCTCTGATTAAAGAACTTATGGATTAATTACTACCCTCAACTAGTGGCAAACCTAAAGGAAAATTGATTCCTAGAGGTTCTCAAATAGCAGAGGGTCTATTCAATAAAGATGTTTGACCAAGGATGCTAAATTCCCTTATATTGGATGGGAAATGTTTTATAGTTGGTTCATAAATAGAAATATGGGTATCCCAATAGGAAACCCTTGGAACTATGACTTGGGAAAGTTAATTGTTCCAAATTTCTATATGGATGTCAACTTGCTTAGGGAAATAGCTGCTAATTATGAACCAGTCATGAGGACTATTAGAACATATGATGAGAAAGAAATGGTTAAGATCACTAAAGAGGAATTGGGTCTTGTTTTCAAGCTTAATGAAATGGAGTGATGAAATGCATAAGATAAAGGAATATGCTCTTAAGCAAGAGTATGATAAAACTAATATTTCATTCAGAGTCCACATATTCCTGAGATTTCTAGTAGAAATTGTAGGTTGGAAGATTGTAATAGGATCCAATGATAAGGATCCTTTCCCTGTTAACTATTTTGTTCCCTATTTCAAAAGGACCTTCTATTCCATTTTCCAGATAATTGGTTATGATCCCATCTCTAGAATTCCAATCGCATGGATGTATATGGCTGCCCATATCCAGCATCCCCAATATTGTGCAATGTATGTTTATGCAAGAGTTCTTTCTAAAATAATGCATGAGGGACTAGTAAGATTAAAAAAAGGTGAATTGGGGGTAAGGTTCAATTGGTAATCACTACTAATGCGTAAGTTTTTGTACAAGGGTGCAATTTACTTTGGACACAATATTGATTTGGAAAGAAAAAGGGGTGACTTTGATTTTCCCATGCAATGTTGGACCATAGTCTTGCACAAACATGATAGGGAATATGATTATGTCACATTCAAGAATTTTTTTGCTTCTGAACTAAAGAGAGCTTTGATTGTGAAGTTAACTATAATTCCCATTGCTCTACATGATTTCTTAAGACCCAAGGACAAAATGCCTTAGATAGGAGTTGATCATAATTGGGGAGATGTTATCTCACACCCTAACTACATAATCTTTAGAGTATATGGTTCTAAAGTAGCACCTTAGTTGTTGTAGAAGATTGTGCTAGAAAGAATTGGTTTCCTTGAGGTTATCTGGCAACTAGGAAATGTTGAAAATGAGCATTTGTTGAATCAGGGAAAAGGAACTTTCTTTCCTTCATACACTTGTTTTCTAATTTTGTAATGACCAAAAGAGGCTGAAATAACATCCTTGAAATACTCAAAACATATTGCATATAGAGGATAGTTGAGAGGGTCAGATATGATCCTAAAGGTTTTATGGCTTGGTTGAATGAGAGAAAAAAGAGCTACAAATATGTCCATATTTTCCAATATCTAGAATATGTAATAAGAAATATATTAGATACTTTGGAACATGAAAAGAGGTTAGCAATGTGGATCACATTCAATATGATACAAAGGAAAATAAAGTCGGATGAACCTGATTTCAAGGTCCTCCCAGAGGCTAAGGATATAATACAAAAGGTGGAGCATGTAAAAATGAATTTTGATTCTGTAGTAGGCCACCTTGAAACTAAAGGGGTAGTAAGTAAAGATAAAGGGAAGGTTCCAACTGCAGCAGAATAGAGTGGAGGAGAAATCCCTACAACATGAGAAAATTCTACCTCACAAGCCCCCGAGGAACCAAAAATAAAGTTCTTTATAAGGAGAGAGAGTAAGGAAAATAAATCTAATGAAGCTTGCATTCCCACTCAATAAGAGGAGCACAAGCCTCCATATCCTATGCCAAAAATACCACCCCCATCTCCATCACGGCCGGAAAATCCTAAAATTGTGAATATTGATTCCCCACCACCTAGTGAAATACCACCCGCAGAGCCACCATTGAAAAGACAAAAGATTGAGGCCACTAATTTAGTGGATTATGATGATGATATTTGGGTGTTAGAACAGGAAATGCAAGGAGTACCCATTGCATCTGTAGTAAGGGAAACGAATCAATTGGGAATAAGATAGAGTAATGTTGATCTTAGAGGGCTCAATGGAAGTGATTATATGTAGGTTGAGGCATGTGCCAAATTCTTGGATGATGACTCATTCATAAAGTCTCAAGATTTTATGGAAATTGCATACAAGGCTAAAATAGATGAGTATGAAAAGAGCCTGGCTATGGAAAGAAGCCTTCATCTAGAACTTCTTGATGTTATCATTTAGAAAATGTTGTTAAATGAAATGAGAGCCAAATTCCAAAATATGACTGCAAAGGAGGGTCAAAAATTTGTAAGAACTAGTGGCATCTTGTTGCTACCAAAATGGGATCTAGCTTTAGCCATAGATTTCAACACAATCAAGAAATATGATAGACCTCTCTATGATACAAAAGAATAAGTTGCACTTTCACTACAGGGGTCTACTTTCAGTGAAGAATGGGAAGCCTTGGGTCGTGAGGGGCACCCAAGCCCTTCAAGGATCAGGAGTGTGTACGGGTCAGGAGGACCTTTCAAGCAAGTCAAAACATCAATTATGACCTTTTGGAGCCTATAATGGCATTTGGTATGAATGAATGTAATGAGAATGTTAAAAGTCCTAAGGGTCCTGAAAGTACTATAGGACCAAAGAACCTTGTAAGTGGACCAATAGTGTCCAAGAGGTGTAGGTAGGTTTATAATGTTCTAATTAGGTCAATTGTGGTTAGGTATTGAAGTTTAGATAGTTTTAGTCCATATAAATCAATAAAATGTAAGTCTGCAATTTCAAATTTTTGAATTTTAGTTTAGGTGGGAAAAGGGGTTTTAAGTGTTTTAGAGTTCATTAAGCATTGTAATCAATCCAAATCGGTTGGATCAGTTGGAGAATGGGTTTATAACCCTAAAATATGCATTTTTACGGAGGTTAGGCGTTTGGAGAAAGTACTATACAGACTGTTTTCTGGAAATAGAGAAAAACACAGTTTTTTGGCACTTTTATGGTGTTCTTTTGTTAAATACTTGATCTCTATTGAATATATGTCTATTAGGATGCTTTAGGATTTTGTGATTACATATTTTAACACCATTGAAGGCTCTGAAAGCAGTAATAATTAATTTCCTTGCATTTTATATTGACTGTCCTAAAAAAGAACATAGAATTTTCACTAGTTTTGGTGATTTTCATGGATGATTGATCCATGTCAAGGTAGAATGCTGCTGTGACCTGTGAAATGGACCATTCCTAACATGTAACATACATATTTAACAAACTAACATGGAGGGAAGAAGAATCAAATGGTGTACACCAAGATTTCATTGTGAAAAATGCTTGAAGATGGAGGCTAGGGTGTAGCAGCAGAAGATCTGCCTTAATGAGGGGAATTTTTTTGAGTTTGGATCAAATAAATATGTTGTCCTAATGGTTTAGAGTCAATGAGAAAGTTCTGGAAGTGATTGGAAGGTTAGTTTTCAAGAAGCCCTAGTTTTTGAGGCAAGTTGAGGAGGGGTTTGTGATGGAGCATGTTAGAGGTGTCATAGAGGTCTAAAACTTGGATTCCTTGGTTTTGAGTCATTTTAGGAGATTATGAAAGTTTCATGGTCAGGGGTTGAGTTTAAAGAGGGGTTGCTTTGAAAAAGAGGGCTAATTAGGCCTAAATTTGAGGAAACACAGATTTTTGATTGGTGTGCTCCAAAACAAGTGCCATCAAGAATCTAGTATGTTATGTATCATCACAAACCACATCTGGTTCAATCATTATTTTGGAGGTTCCTTTGGAAAGTTTGAGTGCAAAGTCAAAAATCCTTCGCTAGAGGCCTAGTTGGGCTAGTAGCCTAGTTAAGGTGAAAATTTGGTTTTGTGTCTAAGTCAAAGGGTTGGGCTTTGAAATCATTCAAAACAAGTTTTTTGGGTCTCTTAAGAGTGTTCCTAGGGTTTGGGTCCATAAGGAAGGCAAATAAGTCATGAATGCAAAGTTGAGGCCTTATCTCCATGTTGGTGCCTAGTTGAAAGGTTGAGAGTGAATCATTGTTAGTCTTGTAACTTGGTGTTTCTTTCAAAGTCCCTGACCTACATCATTGGCTATATGGTCTTTAGCCTAAAGCACAAGAAAGCCAAAAAAATTCTAGCCTACACCTAACTATAGTGGAGGCCTAATAATAAAAAGAGTATTAGAAACATTGGCCTTAGAAGTTGCAAATATGTGAGTTCACATTGCATAGCTCACTAGGGCCACTGTGGATTCTATGACTGCTAAAAAAAATAAACTCAAAACATAATTGAATAACTTGTTGGTTAAGTATGGAGATCTTGAGAGGGATAATATACAATTAAAGAAAAAGGTAGAATTATTGTAGAATGTGTTGAAAAGGTTACAACCTAGAAAGACCAAGCAGAATGATTTTGACCTTCCCACCACTACACAAGATGATGTATCCCTAGATTTTACTGCTGATATAAGTTCTTCATGGGAAATTATGTCGTATAATATGGGAAGTGTGCCCATTTCAATAGTAGAACCCAGTACATCAGAAGGGCCATAGGTGGAAGGGGATATCAATAGGGAAGAATTGCTTAGGAAATTAAATGAATATAAAGAAAAATGTAACAGTAATGATGAAGATGCTTTTAAGAGCAATATGAAAATTATCACAGTAGTGCTAGAACATTTAAATAGAAGAGTGAATAACAAATTGAATAGTATTCACTAAAGTTATTCATCCATGGTTGATGCTATCAGAATGTTTGGCATTGACACAGAAAGAGCTATTCCACTCATGGAAGTCTAGATCCCTAGGAAGCAGGAATTGGTATTGATAGGAATTGGGGTTAAGCAGGATCTCAATCCACCTGAAAAGTTTAAGCCTACTATGGTTCTTGTAAATAATATTAAGGGATATAGAGGAAATATTGAGCCATTGGAGAACAAGATAAATGAATTGGTAAAATACTTCCATGAATCTCATCTTGGCCTTCTTTGATCCATTTTAAGGGATGATGGTATCATTAAGACTCTACATAAGTGGGGGGTCTAGCATTAAGAGTGGTGGGCTAGTGACTTGAAATTTTGAAGTCTGCAACCATGATGAATAATGGATAGATGGGAATGCACTACATAGCCTGGATTTAGTACATATTAGGATTTTGATAAAGTATGGAGAAATATAGTGCATCTTCTTCAAAGTTGAATTAATGACAAGGTTCCATAAGTGGTTTTTTCTCTTGTCTTATCCTTTTATGTTTTCTTCATGTTTTTTCTTCCTTTCACTTTGTGTGCCTAGGTACAAGTTTTGAGGTAACTATTCAGTTGTACCCATTTTGAAAATTGGACTAGATCTCCAACAATGAATAAAGACTACTTTCATTTTCTCACATGTCTTCCACCTCTTGGGAATGCATTGTAACTAAATGAGAGAATCTTTGATGTGGCAGTCCAATAGGGTTTTGACATGTGTACTTTTTTGGTCTGAGGCTTTTTTTTATCCCTTTTTTCTATAAGAAGGAATTCAAGGCTAGAAAGTAGGGGTTCGTTGTTTTTGTAATTAACACTATGAATTGTAAGGAGAATACTAAGAATGTTCTAGAGTTTTTGGTCTTAAGTTTTTTAGCTCATTGTTAGGTATGTAATTTGGATAACAATATAGAAAAATATGTACAGAGAAATACCAATTTCATGGCTATCGTCTCTCCTTGTGCTCGTTTTATGAGTTATGAATGAAAGTAATCTAGGATTCCTTTTATTTTTCTCTATTGTTCATCAATGGATGGTTGATTTCATTCTTGCTTATTGATTCAGTGAATTAATGTAAATTCTTGGATGAGATTGTTAACTCATAAAAACCACCTATGCTAGGATACCGATAAGTAGTATTAGTCATGAATGTAATAGGGAAATGTTGTAATGCAGTATCTCTTGAGACTGTACATAGCTATTGTTGAATTTTTATCTAGTTATATAGGTTGATATTGACTTTGTGCTTAGGATAAAGGCATTGGTTCATGAAAATTACTTATGGTTTAGTTTATGTGTTGATTCATCAGCTAATCACTTTTAATTTACAAACATTTATATGGATACCATTGTAGTTGTTTTGTGTTGATGTTCTATCTTCTCATGCTCTAAATATAAAACATTGATAATAAGCTACCAACCTATTTAATGTATAAGGACCTTGAGAAATTTTATGAGAAGTATCTATTATTAACAATGTATTTGATTATAATTGTATGAAGTTCTTGAGCATACATTGTGGGATAACCCTCTCGAGTTTTACAAAGCCCAAAGTGTAGGAGTAGAAGTTTTGTAGTATCCACTCATTTGTTAGCCCTTTGGAGTACTGATTATTGGAAATGGTAAAGTACATAGGTATTTCTAGAGATCAATTTGGTTCTTGAAAAATAGCCAACAGTCCCTTCTTGGAGATAGTACAATATCACACTTAGTTTGGACCTATTGTAGTACCCTTGCATTCATGTTTTCTTTAAATTATCATTAATAGGCCCCTAAGATCTCTTTAATACACATCCCAAGGCTTGTTTCAATTGAAATCTTGACAAATTCAACAAATACATTTAATATTTCAACCCCCCAACATTCTCTCACCCCAAAAAATCTAGGGTGGTACCCATATGCCAACTTTGGCATATGAGTCCTCCTAGGTGGGACCCATATGCCACCTTGGGCATATGATTCCCCCTAGGTGGGACCCATATGCCACCTTGGGCATATGAGTCTAGTTTGGGGCCTTTTTAGGGTTTTGAGTGGGAAATCAATGTTTTTAATTTAAATTTCATATATGTTGACATTTGGGATCTAATAAATGGTAAATTATATAGGATTCCTATAAAATATAAGTCTCACATTATTTTTTTCAACTAGAGAGATAAAATAAGCAAGCAAGTAAGATAAGTCAACAAGCAGTCAAGAGGAAGGAGCAAGAAAAGTTGAAGTCTTGGAGAAACATTATAGTGTTGTTGCAGGTCTTCAAGATAACTTTCATTTCAAGATAAAGCATTTCCAAAGATTGATGATGGTTTCCTATGGAGGATCATGATGGATTCTAGGTTGGGGAGATGCAACTAGCCATTGAACCAAGCCTAATGACTTGTTTTCTAAGTGATTACATCTTCCATTATCATTCTACTTTCTATCTAAATGAAGGTACATGCATTCTTATGGATTATTAGGGTGATCAGATATCTCCAAAAGTGAGTCATCATCATTTTCATGTTTCATTTATGCATCTTATTCTAGCATATTAGAGTAGAATTTTGTTGCATTTTAGCTCTCATAATCTTAGACACACTTAAGATTAGGGATTTCAAACACATTTCCATTTCAGAACTATTCTTTCTATCAAGGTTTAATTACCAAACTAGGGGTTTGACCAAGGAAAATTGCCCCATAAGCAAATCAACACAATATTTTGTTTTGCAAAGTTTTCATAGGTTCAGATTCAAAATCAAAGTTTGGAAAATATAGGAAAGAAGTGCAGAGATAGAATGAAAATTTCATATCCTACCTTTTCAAAAAGGAAGAGTGGGACTAAATCACCTACCTACATGTATTAGTCCTATCATACCCTTTTTTCCAGCTTTCTGTAGATCTAGATCAATCACTAGAATGTTCCAAATTTTACCCAAAAACCCTATACCAGGACTAAATTTCCTAGCCTAGTGTATTAGTCCTAGTGCACTTCAAAAAGAAATTTTTTAAAGTTACAGACCTTGCTTTGATTCCATCATTCTTCCAGGTACCTTTTTGTTTGAATCGAGTTTATCAATATGATTTCATGCTTTCAAGTTTCTAGGGTTTGTGCATAAGTATTTTCATTTCTCCTTTTGAAGCTTCATTTAATGGTGAACCCCCATTCAATCACACAAGGAAACCCCTAGTCCATCCCTCAATTGAGTCACTTGGTTGAGGGATCTTGGTTTGCTAATGAACTAAGGTGCAAAATAGGTCCAAGTTCCATCTCCCAAAAGGTGGAACTCCTATTTTCCTTGTGTTCAATTATTTAAATAAATATTTATTATTTAATTAATTAATTTATCCATCACCTTTATTCACCACCTTAATTTAATTAAGTAAATCTCATCTCAAAATTCTCCAAATAAATAAAAAATATATTTTTTAATTAATTGATTGATTTAGGCTAATGAACACCCATTACATTTTCCTCCAATATTTAATTCTACTTCATCCCTCAATCCTTGTCCATTTAATCATAGCCATTAAATTTATTTACATGGGTCACAATCTAAAGTTGCTAGCATGTGACAAGTATCCCTCCCACTTTTATTCTCTCACATGTGAAAGGATGCAAAATTCAAACTAACTTTGCATCTCATTCATCCATTTCATACTACATCTCTAAATCTAAAGAATGCATACAATGATATGCCTTAATGTTTCCCTAATGCACCTCTTAAACGTAACCCTTATCCCCTCATTCAAAACTTTTCACATGACTACAAATTTGATCCCAAGCTTAATCCTCAATCAATACTAGCCATCCATCAACCAATCCATCTATTCCCTTCATTTCTCTTATAAAGATTATATACTTTTCAGGAATTGAGATCATATTTGATAATATAATCTTATTATAGCCTTATGCTACTATATTTTCTACTGAATCTAATCTTCCATTATCCTATCCTCATGTTATCTACTTGATAATTCATCACATTGATACTATCATCATGCTACTAGTGTTATTAGAAATCACATTCATTATATCAATGGATAAAATTAATAGAGTCTTGGGTGCAACTATATTTCATCTCTATTTGAGGAGAAAGGAGTAAAAAAATTAAAAGATTCCATTGTAGTTTTAAACCTTTTTTATTACTCTTGTTCATTTTTATCTTCACAAAACATAGATTGGAAGTGAATGATTGAAATAAAGAATGGAAAAGGAATACTATTTAGGATTTTAGCAGTGTAATTGAAAAAAATACTATTCCCAAAGGGTTAGTAAATCCTTATAGAATATGTTTGATAGTAGAGGTTACTATAAGAACAAGAGAAATTAAACATTAAAAGGAAATTTGAGTTCAAAAATCCTTCCCTAATGCAAATCAATTAGGAGAGGGTTGAAAAACTTTGTTTCAAATACTTTAAACTTTTATAGTTAACATTCAAGGTAACACATTCATTAAGTTATTTCGGATTGAGACACATAAACCACAAAACATAGAATTTACATGGGAAAACCATTTCAAGAAAAAAACCACACACCAAATCATAGATCAATTATATTACAATAAAAATCTATTACAAATAATATTAAGAGTATATACTCTTGTAGGTATTGATTCAATGTGATACAAGTTCTAGAATGAATCCAGTAGCATAATTGCATACAAATATTACAATCTCATTTCATACAACAAATACACTAAGGCATGAATATATAATTCTCATACATGGTTGTTGGGCATTGCCATGTGACAATCTCTCCGCCTCTGAATGCATGCAAACCAAAATTGACAACATGCATGAGTCCCAAGTGACCCAATTAGAAACCCACCAAACATGCACATACATGCAACAAAATGCGATCACATGCAAGGTTTTCATCTCCAAAAATCAAGAAACCTCACATGCTAGGTGTCTCATATAGAAAATCAACTCAATTTCCAAACTAGAACTCACCTAAGACTCCTAGTCACTCCCAGTAACAACTATATCTTTGTTTAGGAAATTTCCTCTCCAAGCATTAGTCAGCAAGTCAAACCAATACCACATTGCATCATGGCACACCTCCTAGAGGTTTTAATCTTTAATACTTCCCAATTGAGTTCCCATATGACAAGTGTCACAATTTTTCTCTTCACACCTTGCATGTAGGATGCCAATTCTCCACTGGGTCCCACAAAGTGCCTTAGTGATTTGGAAACAATTATTATTGTATTTAATAAACAAATTAAGAAACTTAGGAATAAATAATTAAATAATTAATCATGGGACTCACTAAGATTGATATACCTTAATCCCAACATTCTCCCACTTATCAAATACCTTATAAGAGTCTCTATATCACTGCTCAAAGGTAAGGCTGATGCAGAGGGTCAGGGATCTTTGCAAGAAACTCACCAAATTATCAAACTTTAATGGTTCATCTACAACCTTTCCTCTAGACACCAACTTGAAGATAAAGCCTCAACTTTGCATTCATGACTTATTTGCCTCCTTATGGACCCAAACCCTAGGAAAACTCTTAAGAGACCCAAACAAACTTGTTTTGAATGATTTCAAAGCCCAACCCTCTGACTTAGACACAAAACCAATTTTTCACCTTAACTAGGCTACTAGCCCAACTAGGCCTCCTGCAGTGATTTTTTGACTTTGCACTCAAACTTTCCAAAGGAACCCCAAATCTAATGACTGTTTCAAGTGTGGTTTGTGATTACAAACAACATATCCAAACCTTGGTATCACTTGTTTTAGACAAACCCTTCCAAAATCTGCTGTCTCCTCAAAAACTAGGCCTAATTAGCCCACTTTTACAAAGCAACCCCCCTTTAAATTTGTCCCCTGACCATGAAAATTTCAGCAGTCTCCTAAAATGACTCAAAACCAAGGAATACAAATTTTTAGACCTCTAGGACACATATAACATCCTCCAGCACAAACCCCTCCTCAACTTGCCTCAAAAACTAGGGCTTCTTGAAAACTAACCTTCCAATCACTTCCAGAACTTTCTCATTGACTCTACACCATTAGGACAACATATTTAGTTGATCCAAACTCGAAAACATGCCCCTCATTAAGGCAGATCTTCTGCTGCTACACCCTAGCCTCCATCTTCAAGCACTTTTCTCTTTGACAACTTGGTGTACACCCTGATATTCTTCCTTCCTGCACATTAGTTGGTTAAATCTGTATGATACATGTTATATTGGATCCATTTCATAGATTTTCAGTCATTATACTCTATGAAATGGATCATTCCTTCATAAAAACTCTCAAAACAGGGCAAAATCTGCACTTTTCCTATGGACAGTCAGCAAAAACGTGCAAGAATTGATCTATTTCCTTTATCAGAGCGTGTGATTGGTGTTAAAACATCTAAATACAAATTACCAAAGCATCCAAATGCAGAAAACTTCAATAAGATTCAATGGTTCATCAAAAAAACACAGAAAATTGCAAGAAAACAGAATTTTTTTTGTATTTTCTGAGAACAGTCCGTACAATGCCTTCACCAACCACCTAACCTCCGTAAAAATGATGATTTTAGGGTTATAAACTCATTCCCCAACTGATCCAACTGATTTGGATTAATTACATTGCATAATTACCTCTAAAACACCTAAAACTCCTTTTCCCGCCTAAACTAAAATTTGAAAATTTGAAATTGCAAATTTGAATTTTATTAACACCCACCCTCTAAAAACTATTGGATATTCACTATCCAAGTTTATTTGACCTACTTAAAGCATAATATCATTAATAAAAACCCCTAGAACCTAATTTTCCCTTACATTGCATTTTTAATCCAAATTCCTTATCAGGAACCTTGAAACTTTTAACACCCTCATTACACTTATTCATCTCAAATGCCATTATAGGCTTCAATACATCATAATTAATGCTTTGATTTGTTTGGAAAGCCCTCCTGACCCTTGCACTCTCCTGGTTCTTGAACAACTCTTTGAAAGCCTTGGGTGCTCCTGCACCATTCTCCCCAGGAAAGAAAAAACTCTTGTCCCAAGAAGTGTCCCATGTGTTGCCACCAAAAGACCTTTTGCTCTCATGTGTTTTCATCTTCCAATGAGCAGGTATGTAGTCCCCCAAAGTCACTGTCTTTCTCTTCTGCCAATCTGCATTCTTGATATTCATCATGTGAGAGCCAAAAATCTGTTTTCTTTGTCCTTTTTGCTGCTTGAACTCAGTCTGATTTTGTGCCCTGTTTCTGCCTCTATTCCCCTGATTTCCTTGTGAAAAGATACCATCACTATCATGCTCAATTATAGGGCATTCAATGCTTCCAACCTTGATACTGTCCAAATCCCACAAATTCTGATTTTTAGGACTGTCTTCTTCACAACCCTGCTGCAACTTGTCTTTTTTCAACCTACCAATGTCTTCCCCTGTTTTACCCTGCTCATTTACCTGCAAATGCTTCTCAAAACAGATCATAAAACTTTCATTATTCTGCTCCAAAGGTAAAGGAACCAACTGATATTTAACATCTCCCTTGTGAACCAAATAGGTGTTAAGAAACCCATCATGCAAAGTTCTTCTCATATACTGCCATGGCCTTCCCAAGATGATATGACCACAAGTCATAGGAATAACATCACAAAGCACCCTATCATGATATGAACCAATTGAGAAATCAACAAAATCTCTCTTACCAATCTCTACATGCTGTCCTTGAGTTACCCAAGTGGCCTTGTAGGGAGTAGGGTGATCAAAAGTTTCAATCCCTAGCTTGGTTACCATATCAACTGAAACTAAATTGCTATGTGACCCTGAATCTATAAGCAACCTGCATATCTTACCATGACTGAGACAATTTGTTTTGAAAATGGTTACCTTTGGTTCTTGATGAAGTCTTTCTCCTTGCTTGATCATGAGAAACTCACCATCAGTCACAGGGTCTGCCATGAGTGTTCTTGGTTCCTCCTTCTTATCTTCTTCTTCTTGCACCAAGGTAGCTCTCCTTTCTCTGCCTTTATCAGCTTGTTCCCACTTAGGACATTTGAAGGAAGGATGCCCTGGTTCATTGCAATTAAAACATCTGCCTGTGAATGGTCCTCTACCTTGTCCAAATCTGCCTCCTCCTCTTGGAGTGTATCCACCTCTTTGATCAGAAAATATCTCCTTACCCTTGTCATTGCTGCTTTTATCATTACTGCCTTGTCCTTGCTCTCTATTACCTCTGCCCCTATTTGAACTACCTCCTCTTCCACCATTGTTTGATCTTTCTTGCTTCCTTTTCACCTTTTCTTCTGCTCTAATGGCCAACTGAAAACATTCTCCCAATGTTCTTGGCAATTGCAAACCAATCTCATCTTGCAGATTGTACCTTAAGCCATTGATGTACCTGGCTATCTTCTCATCTTCTTCCTCATAACCTCCTCTAATACAAAGCTTGTGAAATTGCTCAGTATAGGACATCACATCCAAGTCCTTTTGCTTTAAATTCTGCCTCATTCTTTTCACATGAATGGTATAATCAGATGGTAAAAATTTCTCCTTGACCAAACTCTTCATTCTTGCCCATGTAGAGACCTTTGCCAATCCTCTAGCCATCCTATCATTCTCGAAACTTGTCCACCATGTCAATGCTGTGCCTCTCAACTTGGTTTTAGCAAACTTGACTTTCCTCTCTTCATCCATCTCCTCAAATTCAAAGTAGTTTTCCATGGCATCAAGCCATCCCAATACCTCTTCACTATCCATCTTCCCTTGATAGATAGGTAAGTCAATGTGACTCTTCCCTCCATGACCCTGTACTACCTTCAATAACCTCACTAACCTCCTTTCTTCAAGGTCCTCTGTATCATCAGCTTGCTGTTCCTGTTTGCCCTCACATGCTCTTCATCCTCTTCATTGTTTTCTTGGTCTTCTTGGTCTTCTCTCCTCCTACTCCTCTCAAGGTTATTGATCCTTGCTTGCATAGTGTCTCTTTCTCTTCTCCATAGCCTTTCCTCTCTTGCTCTTGCTGCTTCTTGTTCCCTTCTTTCTCTTCTCTCCCTCTCCAAGATCTCCTTCAACTCTTCCAACTCTCTTGCCAATTGGTTTTTTGGTGCCATTGCTATTTCTCCAATCCCTAAAGGACCTAATCACTGCTCTGATACCACTCTAATGCAGAGGGTCAGGGACTTTGAAAGAAACACCAAGTTACAAGACTAACAATGATTCACTCTCAACCTTTCCTCTAGACACCAACTTGAAGATAAAGCCTCAACTTTGCATTCATGATTATTTGCCTCCTTATGGACCCAAACCCTAGGAAAACTCTTAAGAGACCCAAAAAAACTTGTTTTAATGATTTCAAAGCCCAACCCTCTGACTTAGACACAAAACCAATTTTTCACCTTAACTAGGCTACTAGCCCAACTAGGCCTCCTGCAGTGATTTTTTGACTTTGCACTCAAACTTTCCAAAGGAACCCCAAATATAATGACTGTTTCAAGTGTGGTTTGTGATTACAAACAACATATCCAAACCTTGGTATCACTTGTTTTAGACAAACCCTTCCAAAATCTGCTGTCTCCTCAAAAACTAGGCCTAATTAGCCCACTTTTACAAAGCAACCCCCCTTTAAATTTGTCCCCTAACCATGAAAATTTCAGCAGTCTCCTAAAATGACTCAAAACCAAGGAATACAAATTTTTAGACCTCTAGGACACATATAACATCCTCCAGCACAAACCCCTCCTCAACTTGCCTCAAAAACTAGGGCTTCTTGAAAACTAACCTTCCAATCACTTCCAGAACTTGATCATTGACTCTACACCATTAGGAAAACATATTTAGTTGATCCAAACTTGAAAACATGCCCCTCATTAAGGCAGATCTTCTGCTGCTACACCCTAGCCTCCATCTTCAAGCACTTTTCTCTTTGACAACTTGGTGTACACCCTGATATTCTTCCTTCCTGCACATTAGTTGGTTAAATCTGTATGATACATGTTATATTGGATCCATTTCATAGATTTTCAGTCATTATACTCTATGAAATGGATCATTCCTTCATAAAAACTCTCAAAACAGGGCAAAATCTGCACTTTTCCTATGGACAGTCAGCAAAAACGTGCAAGAATTGATCTATTTCCTTTATCAGAGCGTGTGATTGGTGTTAAAACATCTAAATACAAATTACCAAAGCATCCAAATGCAGAAAAATTCAATAAGATTCAATGGTTCATCAAAAAAACACAGAAAATTGCAAGAAAACAGAATTTTTTTTGTATTTTTTGAGAACAGTCCGTACAATGCCTTCACCAACCACCTAACCTCCGTAAAAATGATGATTTTAGGGTTATGAACCCATTCCCCAACTGATCCAACTGATTTGTATTAATTACATTGCTTAATTCACTCTAAAACTCTCAAAACCCCTTTTCCCGCCTAAACTAAAATTTAAAAATTTGAAATTACAAACTAGAGATTTATTAAAATCTATCACCTAAAAACCATTGGATATTCACTATCCAAGTTTATTTCACCTATTTAAAGCATAATATCATTAATAAAAACCCCTAGAACCTAATTTTCCCTTACATTGCATTTTTAATCCAAATTCCTTATCAGGAACCTTGAAACTTTTAACACCCTCATTACACTTATTCATCTCAAATGCCATTATAGGCTTCAATACATCATAATTAATGCTTTGATTTTTTTGGAAAGCCCTCCTGACCCTTGCACTCTCCTGGTTCTTGAACAACTCTTTGAAAGCCTTGGGTGCTCCTGCACCAAAATGTATTCCAATTAATCTCCATGACCATCTTATAATTACCTCTTACTTTCCTCAATCTACCTTTCCCCATGAGGTACTCCCCTTTGAATTTGTTAATGGAGTTGGGATCCCAAATGTGATCTACATGGATCTTTGCTACAAACTTAGGAAGATATTCACTAATGTACACCATGGTCTAATATACCATATATCCCTCCACCATATAACCCTCAAGATGTGCTCTTTGTCTAACCAAAGCCTTCAAAAATTTCAAGTTCCTCTCAACCATCCACATTGACCTTGTGTGTATAGGTCCACACAATTCAATCTCCTCAACTTAGTGTATGAGGTAGTGTTCTTGTGCATTGAAAGATGTTGAAGGTAGAAACTTTTGCATTTCACACATTAGACAAGCAATTTTTCTCTTCCAATAATTTATATCTTCTTTATGGATTTCTTTAGATGACAGCCATCTACAAGTGATTCAAAGCACAAATATATTAATGAGATTTAACAAAAATATGCAGTATATTACATAACAAGTAAAACAAATGGTAATTATAAGATGTAGACAACAAATTGAACAAATCTCGCTACTTGCCTCATGTATTTTCAAGATCATATATAACTTGTGACATTGTTGTCAAGTTGTCACGGAGAGATAGAGGTAGAGCGTCTTGCAACAATTATAAAAGTGATCTTTTCATTATTTTTTTTCAAAAGTAGTAAACACAATACACTGAAAAGTACATGCATTATACAAGTGTATATAATATACTAGAATAATTACCTTAATGAAGGTATTCCAATCATGCATTTTCATCCCTAACCCAAATTCACCTTTCTTTGTTATTATATTGTTTATATTCACAACAAATCCTATGGGAAATCAATTTTTTTTGTATGACTTATTTTACAACATTGCTTTGCTACTCTATTAATAACCAAGGAAGGGCACTTATATTAATTTGGTCTCCATTGCTATTTACTTGAATGAAATTTTTTATTGCATGATTGGCTTTCTGAATGTCACTAGAAATTTTGATAATTTTTTCTGTCATGCCTTTCATCCAATATTTTTCATAACATTTCTATTATATTCTTTCTGATATGTATTGTATCAAACAAATGCACAATTTGTAGCTGCTCAAAGTAGGGCAACCTACTAAATTGTCTGGGATAACTTTTCAGTCCCTATGGAAGCCGACCATTAATGCCTTGACAACCTTCATGAAGCATATAAGTTAAAAATATCAATAATGACAATCATTGTCAATTACAACATGAGTAAGCACAACACAATATAAAAATATAAATTCAAAACATATCATATATGATAGATAAACAATTTGATCTGATGTATAACCTTGACGATTAATTCTATTATATTCCAACTTCCATAGTCGAGGTGTCATTATTCATGGTTTTGATGTAGTCTCCTCTTTCCCATTAAAAAGATTTTTTTCATTAGTTCGATACTTATGATTTCTATGGAGCAAGTGCCTATACTCATCAAACACTTGCTTTCCTAAACTTGTTGAATGATGAGATTTCATCTTTAGACCACAAACTAGACATGCAAATTTTTCCTTTGTTTGAAGACCTACAAGATCATATATAATTGGATTAAATATGTCAATTTTTATAATTATATATAATGAATATATTATTTTTTAAAACATGCATGATATCTACTTCATCAAATTAAATATTGTTAGAAAGTGCGATTAGAATGGTATAACATACCACAATAATGGTAACCCTAGGGCATCATGAATTGTCCATGCAAGCATTGCATGGAATTGTGTCTTTGTCTATTGGTCACCAGAGGCGTCATACATAGTGGCGGCCATTCCGCTAACTTTAGTAACTCGTTGATAAGAGGCTCGATATATACATTCATATCTTTAACTTGGTACTTACCTAGTTGAATGAACATAAACATTACATAATTATTATAACTATTTTACTGCAATATATATAAATTAATGTACATAACTATTGAATGAAAAGAATATAAGTCATTATGCAACAAATAAGACAAATGAGATGCTACTACGTTAAAGAAAATTGATGTAAATAAATACCTGGAATAATCATTGACAACATTATGTGCTCCCTCTTTATTAACATCCATGTAGGAATGTTATTGTTGATAACAAAAATAGGCCACACTGTGTAAATAGATCTCAGCTCTCCAAATGGATTGACACCGTCTGCTCCCAATGAAAGCCTGAGATTACAAGGTTCTTCTTTAAAGTGTGGCCATTTTCCTCCATGTCCCTAAATGCAAAACCATCCGCGAGCATTCAAAGAATGTCATCTCCATTTCTATTTCATGCATGGTAATCCATAAATTGCACTAAGCTTTCACACCTAAATAATCGTTGCATACGTGGAATAATGAGAATATAATGAAGAACCTTGTGAGACACCCTTTTTGTTAGTTGATCTGTTTGATATTTACTGATATGACATTCTGGGCATTTTGTTGCAAATTTCTATTGTTTATGATATATAATATGATCACTAGGACATGCATATATTGCTTGATACTCCATTTCGATATCTTTCATAATGGCAGATAAATCTCGGTATGAGTGAGGTAAAATATTTGATGGTGGTAACAAAAATTCACCAATCAATCTACAACAAAAATAATTTGTTAATATAAATAATATTAATGGTACATATTTCATCCTTTATTTACTACTAGTGATGAACTAACAACAATTAAAATAGATGAAAAAAGATGACATATATGACATACCTTAACATCCATGAGATTGCTATGTTTGATAAACCATTCATAACCTTCAAGTTCAACAACAAAAATACAATAGAGAGAAGAGTTGTTTGGGAGCCTTCATAAAGGGGCTCGTATGCCTTCTCAAGTACAGGTAAATCATGAACATTATCAAAATGATCTTGATCATCATGATCAACTATGCCACTAAATGTGTTATGGATCAATGTATACGTACCATCATCTTCAACTATGTTTTCTAGCGCATGATCATCTTCTTCCATAGGATCATTAACTTTATCTTTGATATTCACAGCTCCATGTTCGTCCGCTTGCAAAACCATATTCTCTGGGCCATGATAATCCATATCATCTACCCTAGGGTGCCCCACCTTTATAATAATGATAGACACAAATAAACCATGATCATGATCAAGTGATTATATATATGCACACACACACACACACACACACACACACACATATATATATATATATATATAATTTTAAAATGATATAAACATTTACAAATTCAATCAATATAAACACATATAATGAACAACTTACCAATGGATGACAATGATGCCCCCCTTCAACGTGACCATACTGCCTACAATATTTTTCAGCTGTTGTGATTAAAATTCATCTTGTCTTTAATCCCTTGCAATTATTGCAAGGAAAATAACATTTCCCATCACCCTTTCTTTTCAATCTAGCCCACAATCTATCAAGTGTCTCTTCATTTTGTTCTGGACTAATATTATCTTACATGATTTTTATTTACCAAGCTTGACTATTTAGATCTTCAAAAAATATCAAAGTCACACTCCAATAATTTTTATTCATAGAGAGGTAACAAATTCTAATAATTCTGATATTTTACACTAAAAAAATTTGGCATGCAACCACCCCTGCAAAAGAGAAGATAGTCTGAAGTTAATGACCCCAAAAAACACTTTAAAATGCTAATTCCAAAACTTATTAAATTTAGATTTTACTATGATTTCCAACTGTTAAGACTCCTAAAATCATAATATTGAACTTCATCACAAACTTCCTACAACAATGGAGGTAGCGAGCTAGTAAGAGCAAGTGACCCATTCCTAAGGAGCAACAAGTCAGAATCATCATTGCTAATATTAATATGGATTTATCTTTTTAGTTAAATATGCAATGTGTCACTTCTTATGACGAGCTTATCCCTAGGGCCCTCAACATTGAGAGAGCCCTAATCGCACAAGGAAGCACACACTAGTATAATTTGGAAAATAAATGACTAGGTGACTAAAAAATTTAGTCACAACAACTAAAAATGACTAAATTCTACACATTTTTTGCAACTCAGCTATAAATGAGTAAATAAATTACTAGTTTGGTCATTGATTAAAAATTATTTAGTCACACAAATAAAAATGACTAAATAGTTAGTCATTTATTTAGACACAATCCATTTGAATAAATAATTTAAGGAATCAAGAATATAGCCCGCCAAAATACTCTAAAACTTTAATAAACATACCCTAAAACTTTTGTCAAAATCTTATTTTTAGGCATAGCCCACAAGAATGGAGTTTTCATTTTAATAAGCATACTTTAAAACCTTCTTCAAAACGTCATTTTCAAGCATAGACCACCAAAATGAAGAATATTTTCCATAAAGAATGACAGAGAACGGTGAGGAGATGTGTGTGAAAGGAGACATAGAATTCATTGTTGCTTATCTCATTCCTACTTTGCTCAACAAATCTTACATTGTTCCTGCTACTATTTGTAATCTAGGTATTTACCAAGACATATATTTGCATAATCTCAAATTCCTTTTAGAAGCTTTTGAAGTATCAATGTATCCTATATAGGGTTTAGAATGATTTCTTTTAATTAAAAAAATAAATAAATGATGTATTTCCCTATAATTAGATAATGTGGAGATCTCCTAAATCTGCCCCAGCACACTATCCTCTTTGGCACTATATTCATTACTCTAGCTACTAGGGTTTTGCATGTGACATCTTTAATATCTTCATGACCATGGCTTTTAAATAGATCTCAGTCTTTGCTTTAATCACTTTCATGGTAACCCTTGAGTTCCATAATCCACCTTCAATCTCTTCTAAGAACATTGTCTTAAGCTAGACTACATAGTATGCATATAAAGCAAGTCCTTCATACCTGCAATTGTTCCAAACCACCACTCACTTCCTTGCTTAAAATGTTGCCTCCATAAGCACAATAGCATGTTTTAAAATCATGGTTGCCAGTGATTGACCATTAAGGTCACCACTTTCATCATGAAGATACAATGAGATTTTTGTCTTCAAACTCAAGGCATTATGCAAGATAATATTGTGAATTGTTTGTTGTGTACGATTTGATTTTCTTGCATATTTACTACTTTGCTAACTTCCTTTAAGACTGGGTATTGCACCCTCAGCTGCAATCTCAAACAGCTCACTCACTATCACTTGAATATTCTTTCATGAGCATCCTTCTATAAAATCAAACTATGCCCTATAGATTGCCTACTTACTACAGGGGACTCATTATTTCATGGTATTGTAGTTCTTAAGATCCAGCCTAACCTTATTGACACTACTTCATAGTCCACAAGGTATTATTCACTATTCTCCCATCTTTGATGAGTCTCAAAACACTGCTCAAACATGTAATCCACTACCTCCATTATACATTAATGGCTAAGAAGAAACATTGAACCTATGATTGCCACTATTACTTCATTTGGACAGTCATTCCCTAATTGCATTTTCCTTGTCTAACACTACCAAAAGTATTTGAAAAACCCTTAAGGTCAGCAAGGGGGTAAGGAAACTCACTGTTAAAATCTCCACTTTACTATGCAAGATTTTAGCTTTATTATCTTGTCACTGCTTAGCCTCTTTTTGACTATCACATCTCAAGTGACTGTCATTCTCCTTACCGTAGATTGCATTTACAAATGTCACTAAGCTATATAGTGTGCTTATTATTGGCTAAAATCTTTAGATTGCAAGATTTTGTTATTACCTACAATGTCTCAATCTTTCTAGTATAGCAACCTCACTAATCCGCTATAGTTATTGTTTATGTTTCTACGGAGGCCTAGGGTTTGTACCATAATCATGCTCTTACCAATGCTTTTGTTGGTATTAAAAAATAACCTTAAATCTTGGGTCAAAAAATTAGTTGTCTTGACAAAGTTGTGGTATGATCTTGGATTGTATCCTAGATTGTGTGGGAAGCTTGTGTTTGATCATTAAGGTATGTAAACCTGATCAAGGAAATGTATCCTATATATCATGGGTCTTGCTTTAATACTTTCCATATTGGTTATTAGCAGATCACATTATTATAGTTTGCAGTAACCCAAGATTTCATTCAAATATGTAACAAACTTGGTTTGTAGTTTAAGCTATACACTTTTAAGTAATATTCATAAGGTTTAGAAAATATTGATCACTCTCTAGAATAGCCCATTAAATAGGGGTTGTGCTTGAATGCACTACATAATTGATATAACACAACCACTCTACATATCAACCAGAGTTAGAGGCTCTTTATTGCAGCAAGAGGTAATCAATCTTCGATCATGCTATATTTAAATCCTAACCTGTTAAACTTGAGACAACCTGAATGCACCCAGTGATGATTGCCACCTACATTATACAACCTAAATTAACTACATTATATGAGTCCCTCCATTTCTATCACAACATAGCCACATTAAACTGGGGTCACACATGAATGCATCCTATATTTGTTATAGCACAACTGTGCCACATGACCAATAGAGTTATGGATCACATAATTACACTCACAAGAATCTGTTCCTTAGTTGTAATCTTAAGGTAATTCCACACAACAAAATTTGTACATGAAATTCTCAAAACCTTAAACCTCTAAAAATGAAATCTGATGAGATGTTGCTTTAAAATATGATTTTCAAACCTGGAACTACAAATCTAACTTCACAACTGAATTATGCAAAAAGACAATGACTACCCTCAACCTGGCAATATCTTCTTAAATTTTTTCTAATTTTTTCCAAGAAAATCATCCTTAGTTCTCCACAAACTGTCTCAAGTAGAGCAAAACACTATTGCAATAAATTAGGTGCGAATTCACTTTTCTTTATGTCGGCCACAATTTGATTTTTTTCTATTTTTCATGTTTGTCGAAATTTTGATGAAACTGATAGTTGATATTTCAATGAAACCAAGGTTCATCAAAATTTCAACGAATGTCGAGGATAAACTTACAAAAAATTGAAAATTACACATGAAATTTTACAAGCACCCCATGATACATCAAATTATACATATTTTGTCAGACATTTTCGTTAGATTTTGCAATCAAATGAGTTAGTTCCCTACCCTTTATCCTTCTCCCAATCCCCCCTCTCTCTCAAAGAGTCTCCCTCTGTTCCTTCCTCCCCCCCCCCTCGGCTCCTCCTCCACCCTTTATCCTCCCACCATCCATTTCCCTCCCTCTCTCCATCTTCCCTTCCATCCCTTCCTCCCCCCTCTCCCCCCCTCTCCCTTCCAACCATATTTCCTTCCACCCCCCCTACCATTCCTTTATCTCTCCCAATCCCCTCTCCTCTCAGGCCTCTCCTCTACCCCTCTCCCTCTTCCCTCTCAGCATGACCCATGGGCCACTGAGCCATTCTGCTCCCTGCCATCTGTCCCCTCTTCCCTCCACTGTATCTCTCTCCACTCTCTCCTTCCACCCCTATTCCCTTCCACCCTTTATCTCTATCCCTCTCTCCATTCCTCTTCCTCCCTCCCCCTCTGTCCTTCCTAAACCCTTTCCTTTTATCTTGATCCCCCCTCCTCCTCTCAGGATCTCCATCCCTACCCCTCTCCTCTCCCTCAGGCCCTAGGCGGTGCCATGCGCTTTCTGAGCCTTGCCCCTGCCATGTCTCCACTCCTCATATATCCAGTATCTCCCTCCACCTTTAGGCTTTGTTTCATATAACTTTCCCTCCATATCTCTCTCTCTCAAGTCAATGATATGGGCCTTTCGTAAAATTTTCTAGCCATACTTGCCATTCTCTCTAGCTCAAAAAATCCATGCGGGCCCATTAAAAACAAACATAAGAATAGTTAAAGAATACCCATAAGCACAAAGTTAACGAATCTTCAACTTCATTGCTTAGGTGATTTAAAGCATCGGAATGAAATAACCTTTTGGGTCTCTAAATCTTATACAGTATATGATATGAAGCAATTTCATCATTGTGGGAAAATCACTACACTAAGAAGATTTCTAGAGAAAATAAAATCTAGGAGGTTCGTAGGGTTGTAAATACATTAGAATCATAATAAAAACAACTAAAAAAGGAGTGACTCATAATCCTTTTAACCACATTTTACATTTTGAGGATACAAAAATTTGGAATATGCAGATCATCAAATTAGTTAGGTTGTGCAAATGGACCTCATCTTTCAATCGAATATTCTCAATACGTAGTTGCTACTTTTGAAGACTGACTTCTGCAATAACAACAGGTGCTCTGTAGTTGGTGCATATGGGATTTCTCATGGCTTCTTTAATTGCTATATATATGTATATGTATGTATGTATGTATGTATAGATACATATCAAGAGTAGCTCCAAAATTAAGATGTATTCTATTGTATTTAGTTTGCAACACAAAAATAAGAAATTCATACATAGGTAGTGGACATAATTGACATGTAAAAGTTCCAAGCATACAATTATATACATCATTTTATCACACGAAATCATGAAACCATGGAGGGTTTACTAGATTGTGAGCATGCACTAAAATGGAGAGTAGGATTTAATAATCATTTTAACCCAAAAAATTGTGGGAACTAATCCACCACTAGATCTAACAATGTGAAAGATCACATTATGCAAAGGGCATGATAAACATGGCAACCCAAAGCTGACACATTCATAAAAAATGGACAGATGTGTGTGTGTGTAAAAATATATATAAATATATATAAATCATACACACACACACACACACAAATACATATGTTAAGGGCATGATAAACTTGTCAACCCAAAGCTGACACATTCATTAAAAATGGACAAATGTGTGTGTGTGTGTGTATAAATATATATAGATATATAAATCATATATCTATATGTGTGTGTGTGTGTGTGTGTTTGTATTAGGGTGTAATTATAACAATTTCATTATTCATGATCACTTAAAAGTGAATGGATAAATTTCATGGGTTAATGTTGGAGATTTAGGTTAGTAGTCATAATAGTCCAAAAATACACATTATTCGCCAAGCATTAACACCACACACTACTACATATTCATTCCAATTAGTACTCTGCATACTACCTCTTCATCACCATGTCAACATGAAATAACATTACAAAACTATTGCACAAAACTACCATGATAGTAACAAACTTGAAATAAATATTGAATGCTATGAAATGAATATACTGTAAAGTAGAACAAACATGATTAAAACAAAGTTCTAGAAAAGAAAGTAGCACACAATCAAGTATTAAAGTTTACAGAAAAGATAATAACACAGAATGAAGTCAAATAATTTACAAAAAATCATCCTAATTAGACGTCTATAGATTTTCTTAAGAAGTGGTGTGTCCTTGGGTATCAATTGAGTCAACATCAACTAGAGACGATGTTAATGATTATGGAATATTTTGCATGGAACTTGCTATACATGCAAGCAATACCTAGTTTTCCTTTGAATTGAGTTGCAAATTTTCTAAGCAACCTCTAAAAGACCCATTTTGTAGGCTGCTAAGAGTAGCAAAGGCTGGAGATAAAATATGAGTCATGTCCCTTAAAATTGGATGTTGTGATGGAAGAGGAGTCATAGGTGTACTCTTACATCTATTTTTTTCTACTCTATCTACTTTTTTTTGGGTTGCCTTCAACTGTCAAGCAATCTTTACCTACTTCCTTTCAATCTCCCTCTATTGTCTCTTCTTGAGCTTCTCCTATGCCACTTCCTATTTTTTCACAACTCAATCCAATCTTAATATCTTTGTCTCTATCAGGTTTGCTTCTTTTTTTCCTTCTTTTGTCTCATTTACTCCCTTTTCCTTTGCTATAATTCTTTGTTTCTTTGTTTCTATGCCTCTCATTCATTTAGCAAATTGATATTATCATCTAAATTCAAAATCAGGTATTACCTACTTAGGAGTAGCACCCTAGTGTGACATCTATTTGATTATTGGTGCTAGTTTTTCTTCTTAAACTTTTGTGCATGGAATAAAGTCAACTTTCTGGTCGCTTGTATCATTAGCATCCACTCCTTCCACTTCATCATTTGCATCCCAATTTCTCATAGTGGTGAAGTATTGAATTACACTTTTAGGATCAATATGTGGTGGTGATGGCATGGATAGTTCTTCATCCCTTTGACTGAAATTCAAATGCACCCCTAGGTTTAAAGCTTCATCTTGAAACCACCCTAAATTCCTTGTATGTGATGGCATATTGAGAATTTCCTCAATTTATGTTGCCTCATTGCATGTTGTTTCAACTGCAAGGAATTCTCTATCATACATTTGAAAATAATTATTCTCTGTGCAATGTCCTTCTAATTTTTTTGTTGGATTTGGGGCATTGCTTGTATTGAACATTTCCAAAAACATTTCAATCTCATCTTCATTAAAACCTACTAGCCTCAAACAAGTCTCCATCGTAATGAACTATGTGTCATCCTCAAATATTGTGGCCTTTGTTTCTGCTCCCATAGTGGTTGCTTTGTCTTTAACTATGAAGGTTTCACTTGGCCTCATATTCGTGTTAAGTGCATGTTGATTTAATGGCAAAATTCTTTTTCTTCTAAAACCACTTATAATATTACAAGGAGTCAAATCCTATGCAAAGGCCTTGCTAGCAAGAGTTGTGAACTCTTCCCTTCCTATTTCAATTTAAGGATATGTAGAGACCCATAAACTCCTTTGTTGTTTAAAGTAATTTTAGAAAGGTGAGAATACACTGACATCAAAGGGGTTACAATTTGTGGCTATTATGTGTTGGAAGTGTGAGAAAATCTATGCCCATACTCCTTGCTTCTTTAATTTTCTTGAATGCCACATGGCTCCCATGACCATAAAATATGAGAAGTTTCCTATTTGTTGGTGAAACCCTCCTGGGATATTTCTAGCAAAGTATGTTAACCATTCGACAAATAATTATTTTATCATCCAAGAATGCTCTCGGGCTTCCATGCATGCCCTTGGCTCACTATTAATTTATGTAGTTTTTAATGTCTCTCTTTGACTTGAACAAGTAAAAACCATGTATATCCTATCATGTTGCACTAACACATGCTAAAATAATTATCGATTATCTATTTTTTGAGATTAAATGTAGAATGCATGTAGTCCCCATCTTTGTAACAACTCTCATTTCACAATTTCTACCAGCCTACACACTTATTTCATCACAATTCCATATTCTACTTGAACCATACTAGTGTTTGTTATACAACTCCTCCAAGTTGTAATAGAAGGATGAAACTATGCAGGGGTGTAGCATTATAGCTCTATTTGTGTCCACTCTTACATTTTGAATTGTTGAATTAGGATGCCTTTGTCAAAAGCCAACCCACCATGACCTCCCTGGTGTCCCATTTGTGAATGTGTTAGTCCTCAATTCAATCATTTGGGCCATTGTTGATCTTAGTTGTAGACTTGAAGGCCATGGCCAATACCAACCATGTCCTTGCACCACTACACTATTTCAACTTCTTCTTCTTTAGAAAGGATGGTTCATGCCCCCTTCCTTTTGTGGTTGTAACACCATTAAGCCACACCCACAAACTACTAGGAGGGATTCCCTACTTGATCACTGCACCTTTGATTGATATATGATTATCCTCAACATTTGCAACTACACTTTTCATGTGATACATAGTGCAATTTATCATGGACAGATTTGGGGATGTCACATGGATAGCAACTGACTCAGGAATGTGAATAGACAGTTCCAAGCCTACTTGAGTATTTTGAATAGCATGTTCAAAACCTAAATGTTCACTTGTATGGTCTACATTTAGTGAATTGGCATCTTCATTGATGCCTAGACTATTCAGTAGGATCAAGAATATTGAACCTCACTCCACAAGGTACTCTAATTAATCACCTCCTACTAGGTATTTTCCTCTTCTGCCCTAGTGCCATGATTATCAGTAAACCTGTATGTTAACTGAAAAAGTCAGAAAAACATCTATTATGTTTACAAATAACAAAATCATAAGGCAGAAAATGTCAAATAATTCCTTAATCAGACAAATACATGAATTTCTGATGGAGAGGACATGATAAACAATGATGAAATCAATAAAAAAGGTAGTGACTAATAATCAAATAGCCAAGAAACCCTTTAGAGGTCCAAAAAATGTAGAATAATCAGATTCAAGAGTACCATTGTTTGCATTTTGAAAGGAGAAATGATGGTCAATATTATCTCAGACCATGGAGAGCAGACAACAACAAGCCATACAAGATATCTTGAGGTGTTTTAAGCTTCAATCACCTTCTCCCATATTTACAAATTTCCATGAGTTAATTTTTTGGCCTCCCACAATAGAATACAATCATTTGAGTTTTATAGATGCAAAGTAGGTGTGAGGCCAAACATTGCAGGTTGAAGTTAGAGGAAATAATAACCATTTTCCGATTTGAAACAGTGTATTTTATATTCTGTTGACTTGTATCCATGTCGAATGGTGAACAAAACTATTAAAAGCTACCAATCTTCAAAAAACCATCGTCACATTTCTTCATATTTTTTCGAAATATAACTTGCGTGGAAGAGATCGTTCAGTTTTTACAGCTTTGATAAATATCTTTTTGCTCAAAAATCAATAAACATATAGAATATTGATGTAAAATATTGTATTTCCAACTAATTAAAAACTAAGTATCAGGTTGGTAGTTGCATTATCATCTACTGAAACTGTATATTGTTATTTATCTACTGTAAATTTTAACTGAAGTTATCAAAATTTGATTGTTACATCTTGTTGTGGTGAATACTAATTTAATCTTTTCAAATAAGGTTGGCGAGTCAGGGGATTTGTTTTCCTTTTATCTTTGTTGGCATAGTTTTAAAACGTTCTAAACTAAGCATAAAACTCCTCAGTTTGGGTCGCCATTCTCCCAAACAAGTTGAATAGCTGGCTTCCTAAGTTTGAGGAAACTGTCCAAATTTTGGTACGAGTCACTAAGTCCCAGCATGAGATTCAGCCACCCACAACCAAAAGAAAAATATCCCATTTTGCAGGTCAAAGATCTGGTTTGAATTTGCATTTTTTGGTCCGGTTCTGGCTAAATTGTGTTCCTCTTAGACTCATTTTGAAGCATGGATATTGTATATTCCAGTGAGTGTTGTGTCTAGTTGGATTTTGAAAAAAAAAAATTATATATAGATTGTTGTTTTCTGTAGCAGATATGATCTGATTAACATGCTAAAGAAATTGCAATGTAGGACAATCATGTGTTTGAGATAACTCTCCTTTTCATATAGTTATGGACAAAATATATCAAAACACATATTTGAAACCTGATATGCTCATTTGTCAAAATCCCATCTGACCAACATTTGGCAACTAGGCTACCATGCATCTCTTGTTTATAATGGGCTTCCTTGCACTTTGTCAATCAATATTAAACCCTAAATGTCTCAATCAACATTAATAATTACCTGCAAAGAAGGTATGAGTCTTTGGTGAGGACTGAGGATGCGTTATAGCCCTTTCAAAGACATTATAAAACATGGTGTACCATTAAAGAGACGTTTCTGTTGATTACCCATAAGGCCATGGAAGATGATCAATTTCACAGTAAAGTCGAAATTGTTGAAACATTTGAACACCTTCCATTGAAACGTCTTGAATTTTCAATGCCTCTTGTAGCTTTGACCAATTATTTTGGGATATACCTTGTTCATTCACATTACTTTCTAAACACCTAGTAACAAGTTCACTAAGTGAAGGCCCAAGAAAATGTCGTCCGCTTCTTCCGTTATTCTGCTCAATAGTAATCGTGTTCCATACCTGTGTTATGGAGAAGTAGTAGTTAGATTTAGCTTTTTAAATATCAACCATTTTAGAAAAGAATTTCCTACTTATTCTTCTTACCTTGATTAGATGGTTCATTTCACGTTTCCATTGCCAACAAACAAATACCCATCCAACCAATTCCACCTTCCATGTCGGTAAGCTGTATACGTTTCCTATTTGGGATAGAACATACCATGCAAATTTGTGGTAGCTTAATAAGCGCTTCCACTCTCGGGGAAGTTTCTGGTTTCCTGTACTGAAACTCCTCAACTCATAAAAGAGATAAGCTTCTTCTCTCGTATAGTTTGGCAGCATTATTTCTCTAATTAATCTTACGCCTTCTGCAGATCTCAATGAATTAAGGCTTTCATCGTACGGTTGTCCAAGTTTCTTCAACAATTCTACTGCTCTTTCAATAATTCCTGTCCAATAGCAGTTTATTTGGTAATTCTTATTAATTAATTCAAATAGATCATGATGCAAACATCATGCTCTAACTGTTTAAAAAAAAAAATAATAATAATAATCTACTTGTTATCTACCTCTATTCCTTGTTAACAATGTGAAATCATTTTCTGCCCCCTCTGTAGGAACATTTATCTCTGAACATTGGAGCAGTCGATGTAACACAACACAATTAGTAATAGTTTAGTATTGAACATTTAAATGACAGAATCAAATTATTTCAAAATAAAAAATTTTAAAGGGGCATTGCTGGTATTATTTGTGGTACCTCCTGAAGGTTGTATGGGCACTATTAGACCGCCTGGAGGTTGTGTGGGCACTACTAGACCGCCTCGAGGTTGTATGGGCACTACTGGACCGCCTCGAGGTTCTAGGGGCACTACTAGACCGCGTTAGCTTTTATAAACTCTTTTCTTTTCTCTATCTGTGCAATGGAGTAAAGATACAATAAATCAAACGAATCATATATACTAAGTGCAGTATAAAACATTTCTGATAGAAACAAAATGAAACTTATTGATGTCTGTTCCTTGTATTACCATTATATGTACTACTATAATGAGTATGTAGTGATCTCAACTTCAACTTACATTTTTCTGGGATTTTATGTCTTAAGTGGTATTCTAGAAAGCTATTTGATTCTTGATCTGTAGGATCTGGCAAGCTTAAGGGGATTTGAACAATTTTACAGATAAACTTTTCTGCTAGATCGTCGTCTGCACCCTCGAAATTTCTCTTAATTGCTCTTTCAATCATTTTTTTATCCATCCCCAATATGACATTGATTTTACATTCGGCTAAGACCAGATTTATTGCTGATAGTACCTATGTAACCAAGAAAAATTTAGTGTGACCATTTAAAAAGAAAATAATAGCAAAACCCATTAAATAACCCCAAAAGAAATTGAACTTCACATACCTGTAATATGACTTTTTCTTCGCATCTATCTAAGTCATCCACAAAGGTCACTATTCGAATGTCACGTCCAAAGGCTGGCATGAATTTGGGGATACTTGTATTTTCAACTCTGTCAGCACATAAACCAAACCAGTTCCAACACCATAGGCCTAAAATGAAAGAGAAAAACCGATGTGGTTGTTTTCCAAGTTCTTTTTTCAAGAAATTGATGTCATTAATAACATCTTCCTGATAGCCAAGGTGACTTGTATGGTCTGGTGAGGTGACATAACCCAGCATTTGTGTGCTCACGGGTTTGACAACAGAAGTAACTGATTTTAACACAACCCATACAATTGCTATAATAGTAAAAGGTATGGATCCATACTTTAAACCTTGGAATTTTGCATGCTTTAATAGTATCCAGACTATCCAAGCAACCCATCCGGCAAGAAATATGCTGAGAAGAGAAGGTAAAAATAGTTGAATCCAAATTTTCACTTTTTGTTTGGCCCAAGTATATCTCCAGCAAGTACTCATCCATTGAGCTCTTGTCATTGCTTTCTCAATTTCTTTGCTGATTGTGACTCCCAGACCTGCCCAAGCTTCATGTTGATCTCTGTAGTGCCACGCATTGTATCGGATTGTTAAAATTCGGGGGACTCCTCTTAATGCGTGCTCTTGTTCTTCTTGTCGTGATACTGAGCTTGATTTTAACTAAACAAGAGCCAAGAGAACGAAGCCAATAAAGACTCAATTAATATCCTATTATTCAACACATGATTTATAAGTTGGGTTGTGATTTCGCACTTACCATCTGGTTATTATCCATGCATGCAAGTGCCTTATAAACATCATGATATCTGGGTTGATATTCCTTGAGCAGAGTGACAAGCGGGTTCTGTTTCAAATAAGTCATCAATTCCTTATCAGGAGAGACACGTATAAATAATTGTACCATTGAATTTAACATATACCTTGAAAAATAAACAATTCAACTTATACCTGTCTTTTGGATTCATAGTTTGATAGATGTAATAAAATGTGAACCCCTCTGTTAATCTGTTGATATATTTGTTTGCCTCTTGTACTAAGAGAGATTTTTTTAACTCCAACAAATTGCTCCGGTGGAAGAAGATTTGGAAATGTAAGCTGAGCTGCTGTAATGAGAAGAATCTTTTCGGTCTACAAATATGAATGCATAAGCTAATATTTGAGTTTTCTAAACACTTACGAGAATTACAGTTGACTGAAATTATTTATTATAAAATGATTTTTTATGAAACGTACCTGAAAAATGAGACTGGATTTTCCCATGCCCCATTCTCCAGAAATGCCCACTGTGATTGGGGACTCAATAAATCGATTTAAAAACAGAGCAGCTAGACCTTGGGCAAAGACATATCTTCCTATACCAACTCAAGCACACCGTCTGGTTGTGTCAGTGGATGCAGTTAGAAGCATAAAGCATTGATAAACATAATTTTTTAAGTTTAACTGAAAATTGAAATTGAAATGGGAAGATTTAGCTATTATATACTATAAATAGTTAGAAATGATGATGTGATTGAAGATAAGCTTAGTATAATAGATTCGACGTAATTATTTAGAACAATTTTAAAAAGAAATAAATAAATAAATATACAAATGATGATGTGATTGAAGATAAGCTTAGTATAATAGATTCGACGTAATTATTTAGAACAATTTTAAAAAGAAATAAATAAATAAATATACAAGAGATTAAACAACCAAATTAGACTAGTCAAAAGAGAAACATTTTTTGAATATTTATATCAAGAAACATATGTTATTTGGTTTTGGTACTTCATATTTCCTATCATTGTGGTCTAAAAAGTCATTTTTTTTCTAGGTCAGTATCAAATACATTATTTGAGTCACCTTAAGGTCTTATCATGTAATTTTTTGTGACTTAAAAAACATAAGAAAACACCTCTAACTTGATACCGACTTAATTTTTCCCAGAGACTACCCTTTATTCATAAAACCAACAATTTTAGAAATAATTTGGAAGAATAGTATCTCCTCACAAATTTCCAAAAATATAAATGCATTATATATCAATTTTGCAGTAGATAAGCTAAGGGATAAAACCATGGAGAAATTGAAACATTCAGAATTTATATGTAAGTCAAAAAGCTCGTACCAAGTTTGTCCTCCATACTTGGTTGATCTCGTCCTTGCTCTTTTATATGCTCCATGTGACTTAACACTATCCTCCCAAAAAACAATACAGCTATGAGTAGGACATTTTTAAAAAATGAAAGAAGATCAAAGAGGTTAGGCGTTGATCATCACATACCATCTTCAACGGACTCTTTCTCTGGCGACTTCAATCTGTTTGGTAGATCATGAATGTCTGCAATGTCAGCGCCTCTACTGAGAATCTCCCATGCCATCTCAACATTATTATTAATTGCCGCCGCTCGTAGCAAAGGTTCTCTGTCTTCTTGCTTTTTGGTTTGAAGATAGTTTTTAACATCATCTTGCACATTTTCCATCTCGTCTGCAGTGCCAATGCCAGTTGCAGAGGCCCACAACAAAAGTGAGCGCTTAGGAGGAGTTAGACTATCATGCTCTAACAGTGCTTTGCAAGTGGCAAGTGCTGCTTTTGGAATCTTCACTTGAGCCGCATGGTGCAAAGCTGTTTTTCTCTGACCATCACGTTCCTTGAGCGGGCAGGACCCTTCTTGTATAAGCTTCCTTACTAATTCTTCATGGCCTTCACTTGCTGCTATTTGGAGTGCCGTTTGACCAGAGGAATCGGTTGCTTGAATGTAGTTTATTCTTTTTGCAGAGTCACGACTTCCAAGATGAGTTAGTAGTTTATTAATCATTCCTATATTCCCTTTGGATGCAGCAATGTGCCATGGTGTCCTCCTTTGGTGGTCCTTTGAATTAATTAGTCTCTCCCTTGAAGAAAAACGCCGAAGTAAACGATCCACAACCCGTGAGTCATAACTCCCCTTTGCTGCCCAATGAAGAACGTTTCTTCCAAATTTATCCTGTCGTGTGATGATATCATCAAATAAGCTGGCATATTTTTGTACAAGTAGCGAAAAGACTGGTTCATGAGGCAAGGCATAATGGAACAGCGTCTTTTCTTCCTCGCCCACTTCAACTGGGAGATAAACTTCATTCCTGCTTTTTAACAAATGTTCCACTAATTCCTTGTATCCTCTCTTAACTGCCTCAATCAAAACCTCTTCAGCAGGAAGTTGAAGATTGGCAATCTGATTTTGTCGTCGATATAGATATAAAGATAAGAACTTTGTGGTTATGGGAACGCTTTCTAAGTTTTCGAATGCGACTGAAGCAGCTGTATCCGCGAAGTCCTGCCCGTATATTTCTATGGCTAATTCGACCGTAGCCACACCCCAGGTGGGTCCATACAAATAAATGAATCCAGCGCCATCTCTGGATCGGTCGATTGCATATCTTAAAACTGTCTGGGCTTCTATCTCCGCATTCGTTACTTCTAGCTGAGATCCGGGCTCGTGAGACTCCAACCGTCTCAATATTTCCCTCAAAGTAATACTATGATCGATATCCATAAAGATATGTGCACGTTGACATGCATTTGTGAAGTAGTCTGGCTCGATTGAATGTGATGAAGTTTGCCACAGCCAATACAGCAGCTCCACATCTTCATAACAGTAAGCGTGGAGCCATGCAATTTCTATCCCCAGTGGAGAAAGATTGATTCCACTGTACAGTTGTTTTCTCAACGAAAAACAATCTGATGAGTACAAATCTGTAATAACACATTGCATGACATGCGATGAAGAAATGATATAAATGTAAAACTGCCCAACTCAATGTAATAAATAAAATAACATTTAAAACATTCAAACAGATTATCATCCGATCGTTATACCTGAGGAGTTGTACCATTTGTTTTCATTACTATCCCACTTTTTTGTCTTAACCACAGCGTTCCAAACACAGTTGTAATTGGGTTCTTCGTGGACAACATTGAAATCAGCAGGCACCCATCCGTCTAAAAGACGTATGTCACCACTACGCTCTTCGTAAGAGGGGCTAATTTTCTTAACGGGCAGTTCCCATTTCTTTAACATGTCTAAATTCGTTCTGATTTCTTCAACTGTTGCCAAACGGTAGCCCTGGGGCATCAATGGTCCTCCATTAAAGAGAAACCTCTTGAACTTGAGGCGCTCTTGGGGCTCTGCCATACGGATGGGTGACAAACAAAACAAGGCTTCGCCGGCAATACCATGAATTCAACTTAATAATGCCATGTACTTTACCAGAGTGGAAAAGGAAGCTTCCTTCCACGAAAATATTCCAAAACTAAAATAAATTAATAAATAAATCTCCGACTCTCTTTGTACGCTCACATCTCGTAGAATGCGCTTTGCTTTATCTCGGTGCGTTTCTTTTTAGCCGATGTGACCGCTTGTTTACAAGCATATAAATTTCAATCCGCGAGAGAATTCAAATGGGTTAAATTACTTTATTTCAAAATTCTACCATGCAATCACATTCTTTAATTGGCCATTAATCTATGTAACTCATAATTCTAAGGTCATACTACACGTCTAGATAAATAGGACAAAATAATTTATTAATGTTTATTTATTGAACCAACTTTTGGAATTCTATTAGCGTTCATATATTTGTGTAATAGTGAAAATTATACATTTGTTTTTTTTGTTTTCAACTAATTTGATTTGGTTATTTCTTATGTAATGAAAAGTGTATAAGTCACATTTTTTAAACTAAGAGCTAGCATGTAATTCAAATCTTACCTTATTTAATTAGCATTCTTTCTAATTACTAGTTTTGATCTCTAATTTTTTTTCATTCCTCCAAGTTTAGATCCATGATTTGTAAGATTGACCCAAGTGAATTAGGTGCTTTGTGGAAATGAGTATACAAAGTGTGAATTTCAAATTTAAATTTGAGCTAGCCATAACCCTTCCAATTAGTCATAATGTATCAACTTGAAACTATGAAAAGTTTGACTTACGACTTTTGGAGTTGTATTTAAGGACTAACCATAATTAGTTTTCAAGGCATCTAATTTTAGATGGGTTTACTTAATAAACCAATGTCATAATGCTTGCATCCATATGGTACTAATAAACATCCTTAATTTCATTTATATCTCTTCAAGTTTACATTTTTATACACCCTTTTCATACACTAGTATAAATAAAATACTTCCTTATTTTCACCAAGTATCTTATGTATTTGTTTTATTCTTCCATATTTATATCCTCTTATTATTCTAACCTACCATCCAAGGGCATTAACCACACCTACATCCCATATACTAAATTCTTAATAGAGAAAATCTAGATGAGCTATGAAAAATATGTCATGCAATATAAATATTTTATTTTAAATCACTTATACATCTCACTTTATAAACCCTTGTCATTATCACTCTAGTAATGAATCCCCCTTGTTGGTTCTCTAATTTGTTGCTAATTATTTCTAAAGAATGTTTGTGATAAAAATAATTAAGATGTTGGGCCAACAAATGAGAAATATATAACTCTTCCCTACAGTTTATGCTTCACAAAACCTAGGCAAGTGTACCTAATAACATTGGATATCTATAGAATATTGAGTTTATCACAATGAAAATGGAAGATAAATGGTTCATGAAAATATGACAAGGGTTTGAAGATAATTTCATAGTATTAACTTCCTTATACCTTAAATGGGCTAGCATGAACTATCAGAAATAGCAAAATATACAAAACCAAAGTATTCATGGACAAGGATACTAGAGAAGATTAGTTCCTACTCCTTGGAATAACAAATTCTTAAACTTATATCAATATGATATTACATCAATTTTTTCATCTCTGGGTTTTAATAATAATTTATTATTTTTTATATAATCGTCACATCCCATTTTTGAGCCCTCCAGATTATGTTATAATTTGATTTAGATGCCAAAACTTGTTTTAAAAAGACCTTTTATATTATGATGATGATTAAGTTGTTTATCAATTTGATATTGCTCTAAAAGAAATACATATGTGAATTTGATTATCTTGAGATGTTAATGAATGATTTATATGTCTTAGTGATATGATTTGTTGGACTAAATACCTTGTTGTTTATAGATGAGGTGGATGTAGGAGATAGTCTTTTCCCTCTTGGGCGAGGAGGGAGAGCATCACCAAAGAGATAGAAATATATCTTGAAGAAAAGCTAGGATCACCATGAAATTGAGAATGCACACACATAGTTTAACATATAATTGCAATGAATGTGGATCTTTTCCTTGGGTTTTTTATTATTGTGTATTTGGTTGTCTTGTATTTTGAGTCAGATGATCATGAATGTTGTATAAACTATTCCTTCTTCATAATCATTTTCTAATGTGTAGACTTTTGTCAAAATATTATCTTAAGAAGGTAAACATGATTTATGTTTCAAAAAGGTATTCTTATCATACAATAAAAATATATTTTCTTAGTTAGATCTATATATATTTATATAAGTATATAAATAAGAAAATATTTATATACTAATGTAAATATATATTTTTATAATTATAAATGCTCTTATTTGAGAATTTATTTATCTCAATTCAAGATAATTGTTAAAAATGTAAATAATTCTAAACATATTTGAATATATATGATACATATGTATGTATATATAAGTATATAAGTATATATGTATGTATCTATACATATATAGAAAAATATACATACACACACACACACATATATACATATACATATATGTGTATACATATACATATAAATATATATACATATACATATACATTTATACACACACACACATTACCAGTTGAAAGAACCAAAAGAATAAATTTATAACATAAATTGGAAAGGCCACAGTGATGCTTGAACAAAAGATTGTAATTTTCAAAAGTAATAAATGTTTCCACAAAAAAAAGAAAAATAAAGCAACAATTCCAAAAAATAACTTCATAAGTGAAAGCACAAAAGCGTTCAAACAAACACCTTTCAACATCAATTTTAAAAATTATAAACATTTGAATATTTTTAATATAAATTTTAAAAAACAAAGAGACTTAAGCATTGAACTAGACATTCTACTAACCATAACTATCTCTTTGAAGATTGTGTAGAACCCAAAAAAAAAGTGATGTATGATGACCTCACCTTCCATTTACAAAATTAAAATAAAATGTTGGTTCATTGCATTAGTGAGGTTTAATAACCTCACCTCGAAGTAACTGAAATGTAGATGTTGGTCTCAAACATGAGTAGTGTGTGGACCTCCATATCAAGGACCCATTCCCTTTATGTTGGTGCCAAGAAATCCTATGGAAGCCATGGCCAAAGGAGAGTGTGCCTAAACAACTTTTGATGCCAAACCAAATGATCTTTCCAAAACAAGAGGGTTAGTAGTGAAGTGGTAGTAGAATATTAATGTTGCAATATGCAACATTGAATAGCCTATTGCTTTGATATCTAGCTCTATCTTGAAAATTGAAAAACGAAAGGGTGCATTGTTCATGCAACAATTTGGTAGAGGAATGTGAGATGACAAGGGATAAATGTTACCATGTCATATTGAAACATGCCTATTCATTTTGTTATCCTACAACATGGTGTAAATGTATTAGGGTGATCGGGAACTACCACTAGGGATCCTTAAGATCCACTTTCTATCAACATTTAAAATAGTACAGAAATGTGGAATTTCCTCTTCTTGTCATTGTCCACATAGTAGCTAACTCAAACACCCTTAAAAAGAAGATTTATAACTTTATCACCTCACAACATACATGACAAGGAAAAAAAAAGATTTTTTCTTTGCATGATGCTCTACATGAGCCCTAAGAGGTAAGGTACCCCACTTCGAGGCCCTCTCCCCTAACAGCTATAAAGAAACCATAGATATGTTAAAGTGGTACATAATAATCAAATAAAAAAAATTACTATATAATATTTTTATTTCTATTAAAAAAAAAAATTATAAGAACATCTTGTAGAAGAATGGATGGTATCCATTGTTGACAGCCCTCTCAATACATCGGTAGAGCCCCACTTAAAAGATAAGGTGCCCCACTTTGAGGCCCTCTCCTCTAAGAGATGTAAAGAATAAAAAAAGTAAAGGGATAAGTGAACCTATTAAAATTGTTGGGTTGCAGATAGGCTTCAAGACCAGATGATATTACAAAAAGAGATCTAACAACTCTGGCTAGGTTTATGTGCAGTAAATCCCTCAAACTATCAGTGTCATTATTTGATTTAAAGTTTCAAAGCAAAGATGCTGATATAAAAACAGCAATTTCCTTATTTATTATCATGGGTTTTCAATTGAAGTGAAAATTTTGAGGGACAATTTTGTGAAACAACTATAGTATTTAATAAAAAATGATCGATTCTGGTTGGGTCTATGGCAGTAAGGGCTTCCAATTGTCCTTGTTATAATTTTATTTAAAATTTTAAAGGCAGAAATGTTTAAATAAAGGTAAAGGTTTTGATGTTTATGTAATTTAATTGTTTAATTTTTAATAGTTAAATTTATGTAATTTAGGTTTTTCTTAGTTGGTTGTGTTTTTCTAGTGTGGTTTTCAAATATTTAAAATAAAAAAGTTGAGTTTGAGAGATCATTATAGGCAATAGCTATATTAAATGATCATATAATAAATTTCAATCCAATAAAGATATTGTATAGTAATTAATTTTATGAACATTTTATGTATAATATTTTTATGAAAATAATTGAATTGGTAAAATTATATTTAAATTAAAATTCATCAAAATCATTATCAGTGTGAGAACTTGATACAATCTACCTAAGTTTGAAGACTATCTTGTTCAACATAGGCCTCATCTCTCTGAGAAAGAGTCTAATCCATCTCCCTCTATGCCCAATCCCATTTAGACAAGGGTTATCCGACAAAGCTAGTTTACAATTTCTGGGAGATTCTGATTTTTTCTAAAATCACATATTTTTAGAAAATATAATGATTTAAGCCTTAAAAAGTTTCATTCTAAGCATTCCAATTGAAGAGGGTTTGATCAAACTACCTTAGATCAAACCCCTTAGATAGAACACCGCTAGTCTTAAACCATACCTACAATGGAGTCTCCTTTACACCTATCAAAATGTTGATAAAAAACCACTTTTGATTTACTTTTTGGGGGATCAAACGAATTCATTTAAAAAAAAAAATTGTAAGTATGTAGTCCTTATTATAAGCTTCCCAAAAAGTATAATTTCAAATAAATTTAATTTTATTATTATATTTATTTTTTATTTCTTGTGAATGTAAGTTTTTTATTGAAAATCAAGCTCTCTATTCTGTACATGTGGAAAAATAGAAGATTATCAAAAAAATATATATATGAGTGCACTAGATATTGAAATCCTTGACCCAACCAAAAAAAAAGTTGAATTTCGATATATACAAAAAAAGTTGTGTTATACAGTCAACCTATGTCTGAATTGTAATTGGTTTGACTTTGAAACTTTATTAAGAAAAAATTATTCAATATGTAACATATATTTTTGGGAACCTAAATGCTTGCTCTTGAACTTCTAGGGTTTTTCACCTAAAAGGAGAGAGATTTAGGTCCAAAATGCTTATGTAACACTCAAATTAGGATGTGTGCTATGTGATATAATGTAAATGAATTTAACTAAATGCAATTGATTGATTAAAATGAACTAGAATGAATGCAAAAGTGCAATTTAAGCTATGTTTGAAAACACATTGTGATATGCAAACAACTATGAAAATGAAGAAATTATGTACAACAAGGAGTACAGGGGTAAATCTGAGTGCACCTAGATCATGTGTGAGATTTTTGGAATGTCTAGAATGTTGGTGAATTTTACTAATTTTTCATAGTGGGACTCATTCGCCTAGGGTGGCAAATCAGTCCACTTATTGATGAAAAACTATTGGGAGCTTATTCTGTCTGTTAGGATCTGAAATCTAAAAAAATTCAAGTTTCCAACTTTAAGGTGGGACTCATTCACCATAGGTGGTGAATCAGTCCTCTCCCAAATTTCTAAAAACCAGGAGACAACTCTGGAACACCAAAACTGGAAAAGTCTGCTTCTCAGGTTGTCGAAGTCAAATCTATAGAAAATAGACAAATAACTCTCTCCAAGCATGAATTTGACTTATGTTGACTTGAAGTACCTAGTTGACATAAAAATCAATCTTCAACACCTAATAACTTATCAAATCTACAAACAAAAGGTTACAAATACATAAGCAAAAGGGGGAAAATGATTAGGGTTAGTGAATAGGGGTTTGCCTTGGTCAAACCCCAATTTTGGTAATTAAACCCTTGAAAAGATAATGAAATGCAAGAGAAAGATAAAGTAATAACATGTAAATGATATCAACTCACCTAACTCTTGATAATGCAAGTTTGAAGTAATGTTAATGATAGCTTCAAAGTGCTTGAAAAGTGTTTTAATTGATGATATAAAATGCTTGAATGTGATGTGTGATTGAATGCTTGAATGAATTAGTTGTAGCAAATGTAAAATGATATGAAAAATGCCTATTTATACAATTCTTGTGCCTTGCTATCCATTCATACCTCATCACAGGTCAACATCAAGTGATTTTGAATAAAATCCTAAAAGAAAATTTAAAATATTTTGAGTTTGGGCCTAAGGGGGACTCATTCACCACCCATGGAGAATGGGTCCCACCTAGGACCTAAAAAAAAGTGTCAGGAATAATGTTGTATTTAATGTTATTTATCAGGATAACATTCAAAAATACACTTAATTAAGTCATATGATGGCATAAAAAGATAAAATAAAGCACGAGAAAGGTGTAAGTAGTGAAGATGTGCCTAGAAAAGTGTGACAGCTAGTTACAAGACTTTACAACACTTCAATATAAGACTTGTTGATGAGAAAAAAAAGGTGATTTTTAAGGTAAATTGTATTAAATAGAGTCTAGAAGAATGTAGAAATGTCTTACAACACTTCACAACACCCTCACAAGACATTGTTATTTGAATTTTAGTAACTAAATAAGCATGTTCAAGCCATGTTACAACATAAAATAAAAGCAACATAATTCCAACACCATGAAACAAGACCTAAAAGGCCATGAAAATGACAAAGGGGCATTTTTCTATGGCACATTTATCCCCCACTTTAGTGAGAGGATGAACCTACTTCAAACTCACACTAAAGTAGCCATGAACATCAAGGGGGAGGGTTCAAATGAACTTACATTAGCAATATGGAATATAACGATCAAGAGGGATGATCAAGCCCCTAGGATGAAGATCCTATGACAGACTAGGCATAAGGAAAAAGGCACACACAAGTGTTGAAAAGAATTAGATGAAGCTTCGAGCACTCACAAAACACAAAAGTGGCTATGGGGGAAAGTCATGCCACTAGTTGGGCTTCCCGTTCAACCATGTTAAAGCGATATCGCTTGATAAATTTAACGAGGCTCCACAAATAAAAATGCTATGAACAAAAAGACAAAGGGTACTGTTAGCTCTCAAAAACGCAGGTTGAATGCCTCAAGAGGCTGCCAATCTCTTGATACGTTTTAGGGCAACAGAACAAGGTTTGAAACAATCAAACCTTCTACTCTTCAGGTGCTGCAAGACCTAGGCAGGTGTACCTTTCTGAATAATGTAGACTTAACTTGTGATTATCTTTCTGAAATGCTTTGTCCACAATGGCAGATAACAGTGAACAAATGAAATCAAACTTGATAACAATTTCCAGATCTAAAACCTAATATACTTAATTACCTGATAAAAGAGATTGAATGAATTTGAATAATGAAATTGTAGAGACCAGTGCCTTGTTGGGTATGCGGAGTCAAACGAAATAGAGGTGAGCAAGTTATTCTAGCAGAAAATCAAATTGTAGGCATATGATCTGTTTATAACTTGTATAAACAATGCAAGATTATGATTACTAAGCTCTACTCTAAGAATCTAAATGAATTCCCCTTGATTACTGTGATCAACAGAAAGGATTTAATCCCTACTTGAGAGAACCAGTCAATTAATCACACAGATACAACAAATGTGCACTGATAAACTAAAAATAAACTTGTTACTTCAATTTAAACAACCAGGAAAAATCAACTTAGAGACAGCTTAATAATACTCTTCAATAAACTCAACATACAATTGACACCAGAAGTAAAATGCCACACCAGCTGATCTTCATTGAAACCACCATTTGAAATCATGCACATAGTCTCTGGAATGAGAAAATTATCCTACTATAGCCATCTTACTACCTTATGCTTCTAATCTAAAATCTGATGATCTGCATCTATTACAATCTAGGTGCATATATATACACCAGCATGAGAAAAACCAAACGCCTCAAAATCATGTCGGCCAGAACCCATATTGACCAACCGTTACAATCGGGCACTCATGTCAGCCCTTAACAGAATTTAGAATTTCACAAATGTCGGCCCATAGTGTTTGAATATAATTTCTGAGCCATTCGCCGAGACATCTGCGTAGGTATGCCAAAGGCAAAAATAACACTAATCGTTATTCGCCCATGTTATCCTATTCCACATTCGCCACGACCATGCATATGTTATACCAAAGTAATCCTGTAGTAGCCTTTTGTTCCATTGTACATCGCCATAGCTCACCCGCGTCGGTGAAACATTATATAGGCCATTTAATGTTTTACCGAAAACCCTCCTCATTCTTCACATGTCACTGTAGCCCCCCGTTTGTCACACTGAAACCAAAGAGTACCCCAGGTCGCCAAGACACAAGAGGTCTCTCATCGAACTACATATTCCATTTTATCCACTTCGCCATAGCACATAAGTATCAGGGTGACCATATACCAAAATCAAAATGTTAGGCCGAAAGGCATTCACATTTTGTTTCGCAGTCGTCAAGACAAGGCAACACATACTCCGAAAACCATCTCCCATCTACCTTCGCTAAGACAATGCAATGTCGGGGAGAAGCCATATAGACTGTTCCAAGCTTCGCTGAGAGCCATCCGTAATAGTTCATTTCGTTGTGACCAACCAAATGTCTTGCCGACGAATGCTCACCGAGAGAGTCGCTATAACACCAGACTATCGGGAAGACCTCCTGCAGAGAGTTCCTCGCTTCACCGAAAGTCACCCAAGATCGCCAAGAGAGGGAAATAGTTACACCGAAAGCCCTATATTCATTCTGTCGGCAAGACCAAGACACTCACCAAGACATAATACTGATAGCAATAACTTATACCGATACACATCCTCCGTTTGAAAAGTCGGTATAACAGATATCTCCTCACTATGACCCCTCGCCGAAGGATTAAACTCTCACCGAAACCACCACTTAGGCACCGGTCGGCAAGACAAGAGAAGATCGGGGAGACCCAACCTGATAACCACAACATATGCCAATAAGGGTCCATCCGTCAATGTGATCGCTGAGACATGTGAGAAGTCCTGCTGACCACCCTAAAACATAGAAGTTAGTAGTGACAAGTCAGGGAGACAAAGAAAACGTCATGCCGACCTGAACCATGATGTAAACTATGCAAGACCCGATGGATTCAATAGGGAAAAATGGAAAAGTATGAGTGGAAAATGCGCATGGCAGGGCCAAATCAAGAAGTTTATGAGTGAAATTATATGTAAAATCATCAGATTTTTGTAGTTCTAACAGTGGCTCCGTCTGGGGATGAATGATAGTTAGATCATTGCAAGGATCCAAAATATTTAGGTGAGCAGACCAGATAGAGAAGGAAGGACCAATGATGGAAATGAATGCAGAGAATGCAAGATGGAGATGAATGCAAAATGAATGCAAAAGTGAGCAGAATGGAAATGGAAATGAAGGAATGAATGCAGACTAAATGCAAGATGGAGATGAATGCAAATCCCTAAACTACTGTGCATGGAAAAGAATTTTAAAGAGGACAAGCAAGAGTTGTCCATGCATTGGCAACCCTTAATCCTCTGTGTTGCTTCATCTGTTCTGAGCTGTTACAATCTGAAACTCAAACCAAGCTTTCCCCTTTCGAACACCTGGTTTTGTGTTGAGTTCATCAAATTATTCTTAAAGATACTCATGCAACCTTTCCTGTCACTATTGTTGCAAGTTCTCAGAGTATCATCATGCTCGGTTTGGCCCAAAATCCCAATACCATCCTGTAGTTCAAATTTTTCAACATCTTGGGACAAACCCCTATTATTTTCAATACACAAAATGCATGCATATGAAATATAACCTTTTACATTATTTCTCTCATCGTTATGAATTTTGAAACATTCTCCCAGCTGTATTGAAAATTCAGCATCAAAGTATTTCTCTTGAGAATCAAAAAATTGTGTTATATCAATGTTGTATGAAACAAACATATCTAAAACCTTTTGCACCTTTCCAGTATCATTATTTGGAATCAACATTAGATCATGACTCATATTTTCAATATCATGCATATGTGGACCAATAAAATCTATACCTCTATCATCCTTGGTATGCAAACAAATGTCTTCTCCACATGAGTTAGAAATTTCAGAATCACATACCTTTTCTTGAATAGACGCATGCATTTGGTCAACTCCAAAAGTCTCACCATCAACTTGAGAAATGCACTGAGAATTACATGAATTATTGCACAAAAAAATTTCACTATCGAAATGAATGCAAGCTGGATAAAGAACCTCAAGATCACCTTCATGTGTATATCTCTGATATTCCAGAGTCAACAAATCAAAGATTTGCTCACAGTTGAGTAAACAAGTTTCCACATTCTCACTATTATAGTCATATTCATCACTTTTGTCATCATCAAAAAGAGGCCCAGGATCAAAAGAGAATGAAAAATAACCAGCACAGTCACTTGTTCCATAACTTGACACATCACTTTGTTTATCTAAAAATACCTTTTGTTCATCATCAAGTGGATCTAAAAATACCTGAAATTCATTCCTGGGTATACCTTGGCAAAACATTATCTGATCATCTTTTAAAACTTCATCATGCAATGGGCCTAAAAAATTTTGGAAACCATTCTCCAATTCACAACCCTCCTCTTCATCGAATGTATCTTTATAGCTTTCAACTGTAGTTGGAGGCATTGTATATTCAATATCAATATTTCCCATTGCCTCTTCATCCTGATCTTTATAAGAGGTAGAAGAATCCCCTTGCTGCATATCAAAATCCACAGGTGCATCTTCAAAATCTGAATATTCATTGGATCCCTCATAACACACACTTCCCTCCTTGTCACAATCTATTATACAAGAGAGATCTCTTGTACCTTCATCTTCACTATGCAAGCAATCACAGGAATCATACTAACTTGCACATATCTCATCATCTATTGGAAGCATTGTTTGATCAATTTCTCTACACTCATCAGAAGTACAATCATTGGAATCAACACTGACAGTGTTCTCATACCCTATCTCTTCCATGGCATCAATAAATTTATTCAAGTGACCACATGCACACTGTATTGATGACCATGACCAATAAGCTAATTCAAGCTTCCATACTTTTATGAATTGAGCAACAAAAAGGGATCTTGTAGGCTTATAGTCAGGAGGCAATTGTATGAAGACACTCATCATCCTATTGTATAGAGAAGTAAAATCTTCTCCTTCATACTTCCTTATGCCAAAAAATGCATCCAAAAGATTTCTGACATATTCATCAGCATTAGATTGTTGGTTCTGATACATACCTTGCTGTGAATTCTGGTTGATATCTCCAAGTGAATCAGAATTATGTTGCCCTTGACATTGATCACACTGACATTCTTGATAACTTGCCAATCTTTGTCCAGGAGGGACTGGATAAGTATTTTCTTGCTCCTGCTGTAAATTATGATTTTCTTGAATCTCCAATAACCCTTGGGAAGCCCAACTTGGTGTAGACAAATTTCCATATTCCTTGAGAAATTGATCTTGAAATCCTTGGAGAGATTTAATAGAAGCAACTAGTAGGCTATAGAACCAATCCCTAGCATCTCCAATAAGTGACATCATGAACAACCTCATGTGTAAATCCTCATATGGCATATCCAAACCCTTGATGAAATCATTGAAGCTCCTCAAATGATCCTCAGCAATGATTGTGTCACTCCCTGTAAACTTAGGGACACGACTTCTCCAATTCATATCCATAGGGTAAGGGTACTGTTGAAGACCTGTCAGATCGAATTCCTTGAACATTGTTGTATACTGATGGGGAGGGAAAAGTGGGTACATATTATGTTGTGCATGATATGCACTACCTTCATTGTGAAAATTTCCAATTGTATTATCAAGCACTTGAGGGGCCCAATACCATCCCACATTTGTGTATTCATTCGCTCCATACACACATTCCATTCTTCAAATTTTTCAGAGTTGCCACCTTCTTTTCAAAAGTAGGAAAATAATTCTTTTTGATCTTCTCCCAGCGGAATCACAACTTCTTCTTCAATGACTCTATATGATGGTCTTCAACTGAACCTTCTGATATGTTCCCCAGCAAAGTCGCCAATTTGTTAGTTGTGTGACTCGGATGGGGAGCTACAAACTACACAATTATGAATCTCTATTTGAAAACCTGATTTAAAAATTTGTATGACTCTATAAGGCAAGGCTGTCTGCCACCAGATTTTCTTGAGTTATTCCCCAGTAGAGTCGCCAATTTGTTAGCTCTAAAAAATGCAGGCTGAATGCCTCAAGAGGTTGCCAATCTCTTGATACGTTTTAGGGCAACATAACAAGGTTTGAAACAATCAAACCTTCTACTCTTCAGGTGCTGCAAGACCTAGGCGGGTGTACCTTTCTTAATAATGCACACTTAACTTGTGATTATCTTTCTGAAATGCTTTGTCCACAATGGAAGATAACAGTGAAAAAATGAAATCAAACTTGATAACAATTTCCAGATCTAAAACCTAATATACTTAATTAACTGATAAAAGAGATTGAATGAATTCAAATAATGAAATTGTAGAGACCAGTGCCTTGTTGGGTATGCAGAATCAAATGAAATAGAGGTGAGCAAGTTATTCTAGTAGAAAATCAAATTGTAGGCATATGATATGTTTATAACTTGTATAAACAATGCAAGATTATGATTACTAAGCTCTACTTTAAGAATCTAGATGAATTCCCCCTGATTATTGTGATCAACAGAAAGGATTTAATCCCTACTTGAGAGAACCAGTCAATTAATCACATAGATACAGTAAATGTGCACTGATAAACTAAAAATAAACTTGTTACTTCAATTTAAACAACCAGGAAAAATCAACTTGGAGATAGCTTAATAATACTCTTCAATAAACTCAACATACAATTGACACCAGAAGTAAAATGCCACACCAGCTGATCTTCATTGAAACCACCATTTGAAATCATGCACATAGTCTCTGGAAAGAGAAAATTATCCTACTATAGCCATCTGACTACCTTCTGCTTCTAATCTAAAATCTGATGATCCGCATCTATTACAATCTAGGTGCATATATATACACCAGCATGAGAAAAACCAAATGCCTCAAAATCATGTTGGCCAGAACCCATATTGACCAACCGTTACAATCGGGCACTCATGTCGGCCCTTAATAGAATCTAGAATTTCACAAATGTCGGCCCATAGTGTTTGAATATAATTTCTGAGCCATTCGCCGAGACATCTGCGTAGGTATGTCGAAGGCAAAAATAACGCTAATCGTTATTCGCCCATGTTATCCTATTCCACATTCGCCACGACCATGCATATGTTATACCGAAGTAATCTTGTAGTAGCCTTTTGTTCCATTGTAAATCGCCATAGCTCGCTTGCGTCGGTCAAACGTTATATAGACCATTTAATTTTTTACCGAAAACCCTCCTCATTCTTCACATGTCGTTGTAGCCCCCTGTTTGTCACACCAAAACCAAAGAGTACCCCGGGTCACCGAGACACGAGAGGTCTCTCATCGAACTACATATTTCATTTTATCCACTTCGCCATAGCACATAAGTATCGGGGTGACCATATACCGAAATCAAAATGTCAGGCCGAAAGGCATTCACATTTTGTTTTACAGTTGTCAAGACAAGGCAACACATACTCCGAAAACCATCTCCCATCCGCCTTCGCTAAGACAATGCAATGTCAGGGAGAAGTCATATAGACCGTTCCAAGCTTTGCCGAGAGCCATCCGTAATAATTCATTTCGTTGTGACCAACCAAATGTCTTGCCGATGAATGCCCACTGAGAGAGTTGCTATAACACCAGACTATCGGGAAGACCTCCTGCAGAGAGTTCCTTGCTTCACCGAAAGTCACTCGAGATTGCCAAGAGAGGGAAACAGTTACACTGAAAGCCCTATATTCACTCTATCGGCAAGACCAAGACACTCGCCAAGACATAATACCGATAGCAATAACTTATACCGATACACGTCCTCTGTTTGAAAAGTTGGTATAACACATATCTCCTCACTATGACCCCTTGCCAAAGGATTAAACTCTCACCAAAACCACCACTTAGGCACCGGTCGGCAATACAAGAGAATATTGGGGAGACCCAACTTGATAACCACAACATATGCCGATAAGGGTCCATCCGTCAATGTGATCTTCGAGACATGTGAGAAGTCATGCCGACCACCCTAAAACATAGAAGTTAGCAGTGACAAGTCGGGGAGACAAAGAAAACGTCATGTCGACCTGAACCATGATGTAAAATATGCAAGACCCGATGGATTCAATAGAGCAAAATGGAAAAGTATGAGTGGAAAATGCACATGGCAGGGCCAAATCAGGAAGTTTATGAGTGAAATTATATGTAAAATCATCAGATTTTTACAGTTCTAACAGGTACCACAATCATGCAAGTTGTGTTATGCAAGGTGGCAAAAATGCAGAACATAAAAATGTAAAATGTTCAAAGGAGTCTTGTTCAGTTTATGCAAGGTCAGTCACTTAGGGAACATTGTGTCTAATGTCTCCAAGAGAGGACCAATCAAAGAATAGTAAATTCAGAACTTAGGGGATGCAATGCATCACATCAGGCCACCAAGAGGAATGTAGTATGCTTAGATAGATCACACTTATGAAGGACATCACACCCAATTTCATCCACTAAGTGGAAAATGCATCAGATAAACGACAAGGCTAGAAGTTAAGAAGTATGAATGGACACTGAAATAATTGTAATGTATGCCCCACACTTTAAAGGAATTGCTACACGTCGTTATGTGAGCAATTACTAGAGAATAGAGAAGAAAGGAAAATGCAAAAAGAAAACAAGACAAGAGAGCCAACTTGGAAAGCTCTATGCCAATTCATATGTTTCAAAGTTAGGCTACGTCATATAAAAAAAATTAAAAAAAAAAAGAAAGGGAGTTGCCCCCAAGAAAAGAAAATACACCAAACACAAGGGATCTATGGATTTGGGGTCAGTATGCCCATTGCTGCAATGTTGTTATGAAAGAACTCAGAATTGTCATCATTCCTCAAATACACATAGAACTAGAAGAATGAAACAAAGAGAGCAAAAAAAAAGGAAAAAAAAGTCTATTTTGAGTCAATCATGGAAGAGACATTATGGTCTCAACACTTTGCATCATCCCCAAAAGGAAAAAACAAAACAAAGAAAAGAGAAAAAGACAAGGACTATTTGGGTCAACTTGGAAGAGACATAGGTTGTCTCTACGCTTTGCATCATCCCCAAAAGGAAAAACACAAAACAAAAAAAGAGAAAAAGACAAGGACCATTTGGGTCAACATGGAAGAGACATAGGGAATCTCTACGATTTGTGTCATCCCCAAAAGGAAAACACAAAACAAAGAAAAGAAAAAAAGACAAAGACCATTTGGGTCAACATGGAAGAGACATAGGGCATCTCTACACTTTGCGTCATCCCCAAAAGGAAAACACAAAACAAAGAAAAGAGAAAAAGAAAAGAACCATTTGGGTCAACATGGAAGAGACATAGGGCATCTCTATGCTTTGCATCATACCCAAAAGGAAAAACACAAAACAAATCACAAAAAATAGAAGAATAAAGGTATGAATAAAAGAAGTGTACAAAGAGAGGAAACATCAAATGCACGATACGGCGAAACATGATACACATATGAAAAGGTAAATAAAAAGAGAAAAGAAGAGAAAAAAATGGCTAGTTACGAGAATGCAAGTCAACCATCTAACAGGTCATTCACCTTCCAATCAGGTTCATTGTAATACGAGGGTGGTTGACTATCTAAAGGAAGAATTGCAAGTGTCGAACTAGGAGTTGTACTAGTCAGGTTCTTCACTTGGTGGAGAGGATTTATCATTTAAGCTCATTGTAGATGAAAATAAAGATTTCAAATTATTGTGTACTTCTTTGTCTATTTTAGCAATTGTCGCATCATCATCATCATCAAGATTAATAACAACGGGAGGATGAAAGGTGATTTCTAAGGATGGATGTATCAAGAGTGTTGGTTGTTGGATGGGTTCGTTTTGTTGCAATTGTCAAGCTAATCTATCATGTGGTAGGTCAAGAGGGGGAAGGTGGTCATCTTTCATGTCTATCAAGGGTGAAGGTTGATTGTCTTTATCGTTGTCCATACAAGATTGATGAGCAAGGAGACAACGATGATGCCAACATTCCCGAGCACCATGGTTTCATTTAATTTTGTTTTGGAGTTGTTGAGGTGTAAGAGCAAATTGAGTCATCATAGGTTCTTCCACTTCTGAAGGGGGAAGAGCAAGAGAAACCAAAGAGGATGGATCAACCACTTTCTCTTTCGCTTTATACACTTGTTTGATACAGGGAGGTAGGATAGGAGTTATTTCATTTTCTTGTGGTCGTTTAAATGATGGCTAGGAAGTGTCAAGAGGGGATTGTTCAGAAGGTTTGATGGTTTTTTCAATATTGGATTCAGGTGTAATCATGGTTTCATCTAGGATAGGATGGGTGGAGGTGGACAAAGATGAGTTATGAAGAGATAATTCAGCTATATTTTTGGCTTTAAACTTTTGATAAGAAATGTAAAAGAAATCGTTACGAGGGGTGATAGGTTCCATGGGTTCAGGCCAAAAGGATTCTAGTGAAAATTTACCTTTGGAAGATAAAGGATTAAAGCCACTATGGTGTACAGTGAATACCTCATTTCCATGTGGAAACTTCAAGCACTTATGAACAACTGATGGGACTGCTTTCATTGAGCGAAGCCAATGAAGGCCTAGCCACAAAAGAAATTGATCAAATTGTCAAATAATGAAAAATGTTACCTCCAAAGTATTAGGTCCTATTTGTAAAGGTAGCATGATTGATCCAATTGTAGGGCATGAAAAACCATGATGTGTTTTAATCCATCCAGTCGGTTTATTATAGTCATCTTGATATAGATCATGTAATACCAAAATATCCTTTGTGATCACGTTCTCACAACAAGTGAGATGTATTAATATCACATTAGTGGGTTTATCATAGATTTTTCTAGCTATGTAGAGAGTACCATTAGGAAGCTTTTGCAGTATGTCCTTAGCAGAAAAAGAAATATCAAGAGATTTAGTGGTTTGGCCCTTATGAGGAATAACGTCTATTGTAGCTACATGTTTATCCATAGGGCTAGCTTGGGTAACAATAGGAGGTGTAGCGGGTTGTTTGTTGTGTGTATCAATAGTCATTACATTAGGCTTCAAAGGTTCACTAGCCTTGACAAATGAGGTAGTGTGTTTAGGCATAGGGTTGGTGAAAACTTTCAAATTTTGGTTAGGGGGTGCAATGGACTTATTGCCTTGATCATTAACACCCATAATGGTCAATTCACCTAAATAAATGAGTTCTTGAACTAAATGTTAAAGACACTTAAAAATTTTGGTGTCATGGCCATTTTGACGATGAAAATGGCAATAAGCATTAGGTTTGAAGGTAGGTGGTAAGGGTTGATTATGATCAAGTGGTCGAACAGGTGGTGAGGTGAGCATGCATTTTTTAATTAATTGGTTCATTGTGTGATGGAGGGTATCAGATAAAGGATTGAATTGTATGTTTGGATCACCATAATGATAAGGCACGACTATATTAGTTTCGGCCATTTAATTTTGAACTTGTTGAGTTGGTTGCAGTTGTAGTGAAGGGGTGGATTAAACTGCAAAAAGCCTCAATTAGGTTTTCAGAAATTTTGCGTGTTGTTTTGGTTGTGATTGTTGTTTTCAGGTTTATCAACTCAGCTGGAAGCGGATTTTTAGTCATGACTTGAAACTAAATTTTGATAATCACATAAGGTTGTACATAAATGCATGAATGAAGGAAATTTCATCATGGTAAATTTATCTTGAAGGTTGGTGTGCAAATTCTCAATAAACATCATTTGTAGATGTGCATCTGGAATTTTGACATCAAATTGAGCATATAAGGATTGGTAACGGGAGATGAAATCTGCCACTTTTTCATCTTTGTTTTGTCTACATCCCATAAGGTCATCCATTGTCTTTTTAGGTGTCATGTGCACTTGAAAGTGACCAATGAAAGCTTCCACCAATTCATTAAATGAATGGATGGAATGAATGGGAAAGTTTGAAAACCATTCTATAGTGGTATCTTTCAAGGTCCTTGGAAATTTTTTTGCTAAAAGTTTATCGTCAAGGACAAAGTCACTACACAAAGTGGTATAAGCATTGACATGGTTGATAGGGTCTCCTTTTCCTCCTTATTTCTCAAACCTTGACATTTCTATCCCTTGTGGCATCGGAGTACGTAAGATTTCTAATGATAAGGGGTTGCGGCGGACAAGGTATGTGGGTGGAGCGGTTTGACCTTAACTAATGGTGGAAAGTTGGTGTTGCATGGATGAAACAGTGTTAAGGAGTTGTGTAAGAAGAGGATCAGGATAATTGGTTTGAGGTGGAAGGGTAAATGGTGATAGTGTGTAGGGATGTTAAGGGAGGTTAAAGGAATGCTAAGGGGTGTGAATATGGTGGAAGGAACTTGCGGTGCCACAAAAGAAGTAGGAATGCTAGTGGAAATTGATAAAGAAGTAGCCACATAATTAGGTTGATGCATAGTTGTGTGTACTTGCAGATTGGTGTAAGTTGGTATGGAAGCTATAGTTGAAGGGGGAGGAGCTTGAGGTGCTCCTTGGCTTACAAGAATGTTTGCGGATTGGGTAGTTGAAGAGGCATGTTTATTGTAAATCTCAACAATTTATTTCAACACTTACAATCCATCATCACTCTCAATTAAGTGATGAATATTCTCAATAGCAGGTATATATCAATGGTGGAAATGTTTTCAAGTGAAAAATATTGTTGTAAATGTGCAAAGTCTTCATGAATATTAATGACCTTTTCTTGCAGGAGGGATTTGTTTTGATTGTCAACATGCATAGGATGGAAAGGTGAAGGCATGGAAGTGGCATTGTTAGGGCCTCATGCACCATTGTCCATACCAAGAGTAGGAGCTTGTGAGATCCCAAGGTCCACAAAAAAAGTGCTATCATGGGATGCCATGATTCTAGAACTTCTTCTCACTAAAGTATTATCAACGGGGCACCAAACACTCATGCAAGTACCACAAAGGAGGGGTGGATGGAAATGCAACCTAATCTAAGAATGCAAATAACAAAAAAAAAAAAATCTGCTAACTATAATAGAGATGCAAATATAGAAAACAAAAATGTAGGAAAATGCCAGAAAAAGCACAAAACTATTATCTAAAAAGTGCTGAGGGATTGATTCCCCCTGGCTGGTGAATGAGTCCAAGGATGCAATTTTTTTTTTTTTTTTTCAAAATTTTAAGGATGATTTAAACGTTCTACAAAATTCAATTACATATGCATAATGAAAATTTTTACTTCTTTCAGTGAAATGGAATGCAAAAATGAAAACTAAATGAATGTTTCACTAATGCAAAATGAAAGGTCCTAGAATGCAATAAAAAATCAATGCCCTAATTGAATGCTAATGCAAATTAAAACTAGAATGCAAGATATGAATGCAATAAAAATTTTAAAGTGTTCAAAAGTTGGGTTCACCAAAATGTGACATAGATTTCTAAGAACCCAAATGCTTGCTCTTGCACTTCTAGGTTTATTCACCTAAAAGGAGAGAGATTATGTCCAAAAATGCTTATATAACACTCAAATTAGGATGTTTGCAATGTGATACGGTGTAAATTCACTTAATTAAATGCAATTGATTGATTAAAATGAACTAGAATGAATGCAAAAGTGCAATTTAAGCTATGTTTGAAAACACATTATGATATGCAAACAACTATGAAAATAAAGAAATTATGCAAAACAGAGAGTACAGGGGTAAATCCAAGTGTACCTAGGTGATCTATGAGCTTTCTAGGATGTCTGGAATTCTGGTGAATTTTACTATTTTTTCACAGTGGGACTCATTTGCCTAAGGTGGCAAATTAGTCCACCTACTAATGAAAATTTATCAGGAGCTAATTTCTATCTATCGAGATCTGAAATATGACAAAAATAAAGTTTCCAGTCCTAAGGTGGGACTCATCAGTCCTCTCCATTTTTTTTTTAAAACTAGGAGACAACTCTACAACACCAGATCTGGAAATGTCTGCTTGTCAAGTTGTTGAAGTCAAATCAGCAGAAAATGGACAAATAACTCTCTCCAAGCTTGAATTTGACTTGTGTTGACTTGAAACACCCAGTTGACATAAAAATAAATATTCAACACCTAATAACCTATCAAATATACAAAAAAAGGGTTGCAAATAAACAAGCAAAAGGGGAAAAATGATTAGGGTTAGTGAATAGGGGTTTGCCCTGGTCAAACCCCATTTTTGGTAGTTAAAACCTTGAAAAGATAATGAAATGCAAGAGAAAGATAAAGTAATAACATGAAAATGATATCAACTCATCTAACTCTTGATAATGCAATTCTGAAGTAATGTCAATGGCAGCTTCAAAGTGCTTGAAAAGTGCTTTAATTGATGATGTAAAATGCTTGAATGTGATGTGTGATTGAATGCTTGAATGAATTGATTGTAGGAGATGTAAAATGATATGAAAAATGCCTATTTATACAATTCTTGTTCCTTACTATCTGTTCATGCCTCATCACAGGTCAACATCAAGTGATTTTGAATAAAATCCCAAAAGGAAATTTAAAATATTTTGAATTTGGGGCCAAGTGGGACCCATGACTCATTCTCCACCCATGGTGAATAGTTCCCACCTAGGACCTAAAAACAAGTGTCAGGAATAATGTTGTATTTAATGTTATTTGTCAAGATAAAATTCAAAAATACACTTAATTAAGTCATATGAGGGTATAAAAAGACAAAATAAAGCATGAGAAAGGTGTAAATAGTGAAGATGTGACTAGAAAAGCATGAAGGCTTGTTACAAGACTTTACAACATGTCAATATAAGACTTGTTGGTGAGAAAAAATGTGTTTTTTAGGTAAATTGTATTAAATAGAGTCTAGAAGAATGTAGAAATGTCTTACAACACTTCACAACACCTTCACAAGACATCATTCTTGAATTTTATTACCTAAATAATCATGTTCAAGCCATGTTACAACATAAAATCAAAGCAACATAATTCCAACACCATGAAACAAGACCTAAAAGGCCATGAAAATGACAAGGTGCCATTTTTCTACGAAACACAATAAAACACTATGAAACCAATTGAAGGCACTAGATATCGTAGTTACAAATCTAAATTTGAAAAAATTAGAATTTTATACTTCACGATGAAAAATTTATGTGTTATATGCTGAGCATCACTCCTTAAAAATGGTGTTTACTGAAAAAACTAGTTTTCAAAGGAGATGTAAAAATAAGTGCAATCTGATTTCAAAGTTTTTGAAAAAAATATATTTAGAATCTACAGAAAAATGGTCACAAATCACTAGTTTGCATCATCTTCAAATTCCTCACGGTTTAGCCACTATATGTGCCCGAAAGTGAAGATTTAGTTAGAAAAAATTAGTTCAGTGTCCAATTTGGCCAAAAATTTTAACCTAGTATTGTGAGATCACCCACAATTCAGTAATTAATCACACCTATAACCCATCCCATCTCCCTATCCCCCTCCACATCCACCTCCCACCTAAGCCTCGGCTTGTCCTCTTCCCCTTCCACTACCCACTCTCTCTCCTATCATCCACTATCATCCTCACCATCATCCTCACCCTCATTTACTATAACTTCCTCCTTATCCCTTTGTTGTTATCTCCAACCTCCACCTTCTTCCTCACATTTCCTTCATCATCTAATTTTAATACCCCTAGATTGACCAATCATATGAGCCTACAGGCCTCTCACCACACATCATACTTCAATGTAGTCGATACATCTGCCATACCAGGAAGAATATCCCACTACTATGGTACTAGACACTTAAAATCCACTATAATTGTATCAAGATCCACCTTTGGATCCTAGTCTATAACCTCCCATTGATTATGATCAAAAATAGCCTCGTGAATTGACACTATCTAAGCTAACCCAAATTGTAACCATAGTCACTTTGGCATATACCTCTCTATGATATGTGTTGTACACCCAATGTGATAATGCATCTATCAAAAATATACTAACTATTTAGTGTCACCCACCAAAACCTCAAACTAATATAATGGTCCTTGTATCACTACATCTAGGTCATCTAACACCTATCTTGAGTATGGTAATTTTCCAATCCACCGATGAGTTACACCAATATATAGATAAAAAAAAAACAACCCTACCCCCCTAGGTTTGTCTATAATTAGTCATGCCACAAAAATGTACTCCCAATCCCATATGTGCAATAATGTGACACCACATGCAAGGCTCACTCTGTACTGATACACTATATGATGCATGTCATGATATAAGTGAGCCAAAACAAATGGCTCCCAAGAATATATGACACCCTCATTGATCGTCCAATCTAACAATCAACCCCAACCAACTAAGAAACCCCTGAACCTCTAGTCAGGAATCAATTGCCCTCCAATCAACCCTCCTACCACTATTGTAAGTGTTTCAAACATTACCATGACCTATCACAAGTCCATCTATCCATCCTTAATCCCCAAATAATTCATTAGGAATACTCTCATCAGTGCACTCTCCCTAGTATATGTATCCTATATATAACTCTCTCATTATGAATTGAGATACATAATATCCTCTAGACATTCTCCAAAGTGATGGTGTACTCACTAGTAGGTAGAATGAATGTGTTGTTCTCACTATGCCACGACTCCACTAATGTCATAATCATAGATCGATATGCTCTGATCTCGAGCATGTATGTGACATGAAATAAGCCATTTGTTCCTAGAAACTCTTGCTCTACCTTAGCAAACTTAGGCCTCAATGACACTGTTGGAGGATGATTCTCTCAAGACATGATAACATCTCCTACAAAAATAATGCACACATCATTGGCCATTTTCTTAAAAATACCCAAGACATAATTTTCTATCAATTGTACCAAATGCCCAATCATATGTGACCCAAATTTTTAATTGTGCTAAACTATCAATCAATTGTAGTCCAATTTTTTAATTGCATCATTTTTTTGTTCATTTTCCCAAATTTATATCAAAAGTTCCTATCTACCCATCACATGCATAATTTTTCCATAAGCTCATAACACATTATTTGTGAACCTAAATCAAATGTGCCATTGTATTGATCAAAAGTGTAGTTGGACATCTTTAGCACCAAACCACAACTCATTAGCACCAATATGGCATGTTGATGCATTTTATTTAATCTATTTGTAGCTGCCATTAATGCACCTAAACCTAACCCTAGGTACCCAAAAATTAGACACATACCATTGGAGGTGAACTAGCTAGCCACTAGTAGATCCATGCATGCTCTGCTCAATAACTCTCTATTGGAATGTCTATCATCTTTGAAACTACTTCATGCTTTGAAGGCTCTAATTATATAACTAGAGAGAGTTGAAATGAATATAAATGAACCCCAAAAACCACAAGCTCCCCTCTACACCTTAAATTTTCTCTTTAATCTTCATCACATCTCCCATTTTTCCCATTTTCCATCATTTCAAATCCATTTTTCATCCTTTATACACTAGTCCTAGTTGATCCTTCCTATCAAGAGTTTGACCCAAGAGAATCCTAGGTGATCCCTTGAGGGGGAACCCTACCTCCATCCTTTAGTTCACTGGGGCACACTAGGGCACATCACTAGTCATTTTTTTTGTACCAACAATATGTCTTTGAAATAACACAATAAATAAATTATCTCAAAGAGGAAAAAAATGTAGACACCTAAAAGTGACTAACACATTCTTTCTCATCATCTCATCATTTCTCATCAATTCCTCTATCAATATTAATTAAATAATTTTAATTATTTAATTGCACTAACACACTATTCATATCAATTTCTCCCATCCAAATTAATTAAATATTTTTTATTATTTAATTGATTCATTAATTTCTCTCATCTATATTAATTAATTATTTTTTAATTATTTAATTAATTTATTAATTTCTCTCATCCACATTAATTCAATAATTTTTTAATTATTCAATTAATTCATCAATTTCTCTTATCCACATTAATTAAATATTTTATAATTATTTAATTTATTCATCCATTAATTTACTCTTATCCACTATAATCAAACAATTTTAACTATTTAATTAGCTAAAATTTTGTCTATAATTAAATTATTTAATATGATTTATTTAATTACTTTTTTATTTTCCCTCTAAATAAATAGAACTAATATTATATTTATTTCCTCCTCATGCACATGAATTAAATTTAATTATTTAATTATATTAATACTCTTCTCAAATCCATCAATTAAGTGAGTTAAATAAAAAAGAACATTGAATCTCACTCAGACTCACTCTTTGTCCCACTCACCAATCAAATCCACTTCACTCATCCATGCAATCAATTAACTCATCAATCAATCCCTTCACAAGGACACATGTAACATGCATATTTCTCATGTTCTCCAAATTGGCCTCATCTATTGATTCCTCTAATAATTTTACACCATTAATTAATGACATGAAAAATCTATAAAACTACCAACTTCCAAGCCATCAAGGATCCACCTTTTTTGAGAAAATTTGTGCTATCATCCTATCCATTTGTTATCAAAGGTTACTCTAGTAAGAAGAACAATCCACATAATGTTCTATGTTAAGATATTATTAAATGTGAAATAGGTACCTTTGTTGTACTGTACTTATTTTACAAATTCACATTTTATCACACATAACAAGTGTAGTATCAAAAGTTTTCACCCTTAATAGTTTCACAGTATGTTTTCTCCCTAAATTACTAGACCTAATCAAGCTCCTAATTTCCTTAAATTATGCATTTTGGAGCCCATTTCTACCACTTTTCGAGAAATTGAAAGCAATGAACAAATGCAACCAATCATTAAATTTCCCCTAACACTTAATGTCCTAGAAAGTAGGGCCAAGACCCATAAGAGTATATGGGTCCCCCTACTTAGCATATGGATCCCCCTACTTAGCCAAGACCCAATTTTGGGCATGTCGATGTCAACATTTTAACATTTAAAATTCAAATTTCAAGTGTCAAATTTTGGAATTTAATTGTTGAGAAATTAAATAAATGCCTATAAACACCTTGTTATTGCATCATTTAAAAATAGAAGGATTATGACCTAGCAAGAGGTGAACATTAAGATCAAGTCAAGAGAAACATTTCAAGGTCTTATTGCAACAACTCAAGATCCAAGAATCATGTCAAAGTGTATGTGAGTTCATGTTGTCATGTTATCATTGTTTTGTGAAGGCTAACCCCTTTTGTAGATCTCCCAAGCATTCAAGCATTCAAGCAAGATTGATCCAAGACATTGAGGTGATATGTATGAATTTAGTCCTTCAAGAAATTCATTAAAGGGTGGTGAGTTGTAGTAATTTGTGATTTCATCATTCTTTCATTTCAATTATACATTTTATCATTGACATTACCATTTTGGAACTGGGAGCACTTACACGAGGTTTGACTAGGGAAAAACCTTAAATGGACCAACATTCTCCCTCTCTTTGAATATGCAGATCTTAGGTTTGAAGGGTAGTGAAAGAAGATTGAATAAAATTTCTTCATTTTTGAATTAAAATCCCTAAATCTTGTCAAGCCATGAAAAATCAATTATACATTTATTTGATGTTATTTCTACAACTCTGCAACTAGGAATGAGAAGCTCATATCTAACATCAAAGGACTGTAAAATCGGTTTTAGGACCCCCTATGAAAGTCCCATATGCCCTTGGGAATATAGGTTCTCTTAGGCACATTGAAATCATTTATTTTTAGTAAGTACATTATCCTGTGCAATTCCCAAATCTTTTGTAAATTAACTGTTTCTTTTCATCAGTTGTTGGATTCTTGCAATTTTAGTATTAGGGAATATATCCTAATTATCTTAATCATTTCAATCAATTCCAATTCATTTCCAAGGCCCCAAGGATGTAGATCTAGGTCTTTTTGACTCACCTACATGGTTGAAAGTCAATTTATTCACCTTGTTGATTTGCATCCTAATGTAATTTTGAAAAAGGCCACAATTGACCCTAAGTTCTTTACACTAGAATTAGGGGCGGGTGCATGAAGTTGGGTTATACTTTTGTAGCCAACTTCAAAAAAAGATTGAAAATTTCATAATGAGAGCACGTTATAACGCACTCGCGTTATGGTATTTTAAAATAAGAAAAAGTGAAAGCTATTCATTTCTCTTCTCTATTTTTCTGCTATGCCCGCAGCCAAAAACCCTCATTTTTGTGCTCGCATTCTTAGAGGAGGAATTCTACAAAATTTGTCAATAATAGTTTCTTTTCGTTTGCAAAGATGTTGCCATGACGACGAAGATTTGCAGGAGGTAAGTATTGTTTTCTATTTGTTTTGAATTTCTTAGTTTCAAGTTGATTTTGTTTGTTTTAGGTTAGATTTGGTTTTTTTTTTAATTTGTAGGAGATGCAAATAATCCTGCAAATCCTGAAAAATCATCAACAAGAAGAACAAGAAAATCCTCCTCAACAAAATCAACCTCCCCCATCAATCACTCAACACCCTCCTGGCACTCAACAAAATTTGAGGAGTGAAATTGAAAACAACAAAAAAAAAATTGAGGATCTTATCAGTAGGTTGAGTGATCCAAATGCTTCAACTACAAAAAGAATGACACTAGAAAATTCAATGAAAGAGATGTTAAAAAATGTAGATTCAATAACCCAACAAATAACGGGATGGCAAGATAGGAGGCAGGCAGCTATGGCATATTATATAGATAAAGTATCATATAAACTAGTAAAAGATTTAAAAATTACTAAAGGTGATTTGTGCTCTTTATTCACTGACCCTAGGGGTATGTGCAGGATCATCATGCAGAAAACAGGCCCTTAAGTGGCAAAAAATTCAGAAAAATTAGTGTTAGGAAACTTGACGTAAATATTTGAATAAGTTATCTATATTATTTCAAAATATGTAAGAATAGAATTTGTAGAAAATTGAATGTAGTTTCTAAAATACTAGGTTTATTTAAAAATAAATAAAATATATTTGGTGAAAATTTGAAATTTCAATGCAAGAGTACTTAAATTGTGGAAAAAATAAGTAGGTGTCTCTGACCACCCTAACCATAGTAAAATGATAATATTTTTTGTAAGATTTTATATATAATTAGAGGACTCATGTCCGGATGTGATGCATATTTTTTGTAATTTTTTCCAAGTAAATAATTAATTATGAATTTTTTATTACAACTTTTAGAAAATATAAAAACTTGTTGTCGACCACCTTAACTTGGTCAAAACTTCATGAAATTTTATTTTTATTTTTAATCCTATAGTATGTGAAGCATAGAATGTGACGATGTTTCGATTCAAAAATATGATACCATTTGAAAGTTATAGATGTTTTTCAATCAGCCTATCGATCGACTTTAGTCGAATTCTAATAGAAAATAAATAATAATTATTTATTAAATTCAAATTAAATCATAATTTAAATTTTTGGAAAGCTAAGAATCTCCTCTAAAAACCATTTTCGTTTCATTAATTTTGGGTGAAAAAAAAGTCGTTAGCCACATACCCTACAAATACCCATAATATTGCCACTTTTTGGTGCACCATGATCCTGCACATACCCCTAGAACAAATCAAAATATTAGTCTCAATGAAAAGAGGTTTCCTATTCATTAGTGCCACCACCAAGAGATTAGGAACCATTTTTATGATAGGTGGTACTTGGTCTTTGATTGCCCACCGTGCAACAATTGTGAAGTCCCCCAATATTTTCTTAGGAAACTATACAATGAGTTTGTATTGAACCAAATCCCAAATTATTTTGATATGAGGGAGTTCCAGGGGAGAGGTGGGGGGTCGGCTTAGGATAGGCCTAGTGCATAGCCGGATCCTATGCGGAAAGGGAGATGACCTCTCGCTAGGCCGCCTCGTGAGCACATTGTTATGCATGTTGTTTTGAAGGAGAGTGCCGACGTAGAGACATTGTAGGTGATCCACACTTTGACCCAGAGTGTCATCCATCATACCTACCCTATTGTACAGTGCCATCCAGGGGAGTCTTTAGGTGGTGTCCTTCAAACCCATGTGTGTCAATCTTGCAGGGCGACTTGTTCATATGACCCCACTGGCACTCAAGAGGCTACTACGTAAGATCCGTATGCTACTACACAGGATCCGTATGTTGCTATGTAGGATTCATATGCTGCTACATAGGATCCGTATGCTGCTACATAGGATCTGTATGTTGCTATGGGGATGGAGAGGATGACTGAAATTTTGCATTGTGCATATGGCATTGATAGTCGGGTAAAAGTAAACATGTTCATTGAATTTAATTTATTAAATTTTGATTCTAAAATGCATGACTAACTAATTTAGTTTTATTATTTTAATAAAATTGCAGGGTCACAGTGTTGAGACTGGATACACCGGTCCTCCACCTACTTATTTTTGTAGTACACCTATCAGTGGGGTATGTAACTAGTAAACAATTATAAATTTATTACATGTTAATAGCATTATTTTATGAAAGGTATTTAAATAATTGTGATTTTGGATGTTGAATAGGCTAATATTGGCGGTTTCAAGCAATCACCTCCTAGTGCCAGTGGATTCACTCAAACGTACATGGAGGTAATAGAATAAAGAGAACTTAGCTAATGAATTCTACTTAATAGATTTGTGTAGTTTATATTCATATTTTTGGTTACGTTGCATTACACATAATTCAAACTCAAAGCACTACTTCAAATTCCATAACTAATAACTAGATGTTGATAGATGGAAAAATTTCAACTATACAATATAGTTGTTTAGAAAGTCAACATAAGCAGCACGATGCAATTACTTCACATGGAGGCATGTGCTTGCAAAGGTGAACCAACATGACAAACTATGGATGCTTGGAAAAAATCTATGAAACCATAATAGTAATCAATAGCATAGACAAGGTAGTTAGTGATGCAGAGCATCATATCAAAACACTCAATCATCAGGGTATATCTGATGCAAAGCATCCAACAAACACCATCAACATCATTTCTTCAAGGTATTTCAATCCCAAATAGAATCAGCAGAAGATCAAATATAATTTCATTAGAAATCTACTTTTCATTCAACTAAAATCCACTCAAATTCTCTTAGGCATTCCATAGGCCATCATTCATCATTCCACTAATCAGTATTCGAATCGACTCATTCAAAGAAGAAAACATATTAAAGAAAACTTTTACTTAATCAATTAGATTCATATCATTCTCAACCACCATAAAAACAACATAAACCTGATTATTGACACTTGAACAATTCATCCTTTCATTTATTCACCAAGGAAACAAATCAACTAAACCATACCTCACTGTTATCAGTCCATTATCAAGCACTGTACTCACCATATTTTGACTGTTGTAGTCTATTTACAGGTTACAAACTCATGCTACAATAGAATCTTGATTATCATCTTGTGGCTAATCACCAATTTGCTCAAAAGGCTTCATGATACTCACCCATCCAACCATCAAAGTCACCAAACCTGTCTTATACACCTTAAAAAAATTTAGTAACATCAATCATATCATTAGTTTGATAGTAACCAAGCACTCAATATCATCCTTTCCACTGTTTAAACAAAAATCTTTGTTTTGATCAGACAATATCATATTCCTCTAGTAGGTTTGTCAACCATTGAATCAGATAGTTACATTCCTATCTCAAAGCTTATTAAAAACTCAATGCACATTTAGAAACACTTTCCAAGACATCACAACATATCAAAGTTCTTAGACATTTGACATAAATAAAATCATCAGATTTCAGACTGTCCTCTGAAGAAAGGCTAGTAGATTACGCCTGTTTTACAAAGGAAACCCCTTCAAAACCATTCCAAATCACTCAAAACCTCAAAAAAATCTTCAAGCATGTCTTAAAACTCAATATTTCACCATTTATAGGGATTAAAAACCATGAAAATGTTCTAATCCAATAAACCCTCGTTTATAGGGTGTAAAAGCACAAATCAAGGAGGGTTTTGTGAAAATTACTCTTGCAAACATCTATTTCTTTGGCCACCACCTGGAACATGATTTTTTATTTCTACTAAGACCTTCTACATCATTTCCAAGCCTCTACATTCTTTATTTATTCATGACCCATGATTGTAGTATCACTTTTTGTAGTAAAATCCTCTATTTTCCAGTGTAGCAGCAACTCTGCCATGGTATTCTTTTTTTTCCCTACACTTACAATCATCAAAACATGTAAAACATCCTAACATTAACCTAATCCACCAATTTACTTGACCTACATTGGTGGAGTAGTGAATAAAAACCCTATTGGTCTCTCAAACTTGCTTCTAAAAGGATTCTATCGGGCACTGAAAACTGCCTCTTATTCTTTTGTTTCCTAAAACTAACCAAGTCCAACTCTTTCAATTGGAAACTAACTCCTCTTTACATGTATTCACACTATGATTTAACTTTTGGTGTTCCTAAATTACCAACACAAGAAAACAAAACAATCTAGAGTAATGTTGCAAACTCAGAGACAGGGAATTTTTATTTTAAAATCTAATTACAAGAACACAAACTTCTACTTTTTCTTTCCTTTACATTCCTTTTAAAGATATTTCCTTTTCCATAACTATCTTTCCATCGGTTGAAACTACCCCTTTTAACCCTTAATATGCCTAATTTCCTTTTTTTTGTCAATTTAACAACTTTTAACAATATTACATTATTTCATTATTTGCATTTTCCCACTTTGACCACCTAGAACTTACCCATAACCTTAAATACATTCAAATAAGACCTCATATGACCTTGAACATGCTTCACATCATTTTTCCATGACCTTTTGTGATTGGCTAAATACAAATTTGAACACTCATCCCTTTTGCAAAATTGAAAAGTATTTGATGACCTAGGTGCTCCTACACCAACATCTGACCCAATTGAATCAGGAGAAGATCAAATTGAATAAGAAACTAAAATTTCTCTCTTTTCATCAAAAATCACATTGTTTCATTTGTAAACCAGAAGGAAACAACAAGCCAACTCATTTCAATACATCTTCTTATCATCCTCAAGCTTCAAAAATCTTATTTATCAACAAAAATGATCGATCTATGCACAAGAAACTTAATTAGAGTCACTAAACAATCCACTCTTTCATCATTCACCAAGGCACCCTTCAACTCAATTTGATTTACCTAGGAAAAATAACCAAAAGCCAATCTTTCATGTTACAACCTATATCCATCAGATCCTAACACACCTTTGTCATCATCAATTTATATGAATTCAAAGCAAAAACTTGATAAAGAGCTCTAAATCTTTCAATTCCTAAACAACTCACCAAATTTTCACTTTTACCAACTAGCTCCTCAAGACCAAGATACTACAATCAACCATTTACACCTTAATCATTTCATCTAACTTCCAAGACATTGCTCACATCATGTTTATTGACTAGATTATTCTATGCACAAATCAATCCCTACAAAGGAGGGTTTATCGCATAAGGTACTTTCAAACCTTAAATACTCCTGCCACCACCACAAACACCATGGAAATAGCCATCATAAGCTTTAGAAATGATTCAGAGTGGCAGGGAAGGAAAACTCACAATCACAAATGGAAAAGTCACTCCATTGAATGCTCACAAAACTTGAAAATATTTGGATCATGTCTCATTAATTCAAAACAAGGTTTAACAACCCTCTAGCATTTAGGTTTCAACAAACACCCATCACTATGGTGACTTAGACCTCACTCTCTCTTAAGGCTTGCAACCCTTGCTCAGTAGGAAAATAAGAATAAAAAACACAAGGACTATTGTTAAGACACCAAACCTATGGATTCAAACCCCTAATATGGACCCCTACAAGGTTCCAAAACCCTTCCTCTTGACTGTCAAAACATCACTCACAATGGCCCTTTCTACCACTGCTCCAAAAGGCCTAATTCACAGACCTACACCTAGTTCTTGACTATCTAGGATCTCCCCTTCACCCCAAAGCCCAAATTTAGACTCCTACAACTTCTCCACACCTGTTTCCACCATTCCTAAGTGCCTCTGAAATAGATTCTTCAAAATCAAGAAAAAACTCATTTTTTTTGCTTGTTAATTATGCTTGCCACATAGAGATGTCAAGCCAAAATTCATGCACAACTTCCAACAATGAGACTTCCATTCTCCAAAACATTGAGGAAATTATATTACAGCCTTATATCTTCCATCCCATTGAGATTTAGCAATTTTACGTTGGAATGGAAGAAATATACATTTTTCACCCAAAACCCTAGTTTTAAGGGTTTTCAAACCACCCGATAGAGAAATTGGAATATCTCCCTTGATACTCAATGAGATCTCACCAATCCAATGCCAAAGGAAAGATTATTCAATTACCTATCCAACCATTATGGGCTTGGAGCATGAAAGTGAGCATACAATCCGTACCAAGTACGGGATCAGAAAATTCTTCACAAAAACATAGGAAAAACAATAAACTTCTTATTGAAACTTGTTCAAAACATCAACATCAACCTTTCCTCAACCAAGAGAGGAATATTTGAAGTCTTACAAACTTCCTCTTGAACTTCTTGCAACTATCTTTTGAAAAGAGAGACATTGGAAAATAACTAATCTCATGCTTTGACTTCTAATTGCCTAGTTAAGGCAATGTGAGCAACTTCTACCAACTCAACCACAATGAGCCTTCCAAAATGTGTCAAAGGCATTTAAAACCTTGTCAACAAGTAAGGTGATTCCCCTCAGGTATCTAGATACAGAAAGGCATCCTTTTTCCTTATTTTTCCAAGATGCACTAGACTTACAAAGGAGGATGGAGACCTTGTTGTACAAAGAAGTTGGTCACCAAGACCAAAAACTCAACCAAAAACCTAGAAGACCTACTACAAAGCATTGAAATGGTCCATAAGACCTTATTCCATCCATAAACCAAGAAGAAAAACATGACAAATTATTCTAGGTCCCTTAGACCCATGGGTGCTCCTGTACCATACTCCAAAGCAAGAAAACTATCTCAAGTCCTCTTTGAGATTAGGTCTTCTACAGTACTTCCATGTTGTTTAATATCATTTTCTGAAATCCATGTTGCATCCTCTTCAGGTAGACCTTTCCATTTGACCAGGTATTCCTTGTAAACCTTCCTTCTAGTCTTCTTTGTCTCCTTGGTGTCTATGATGCATTCAAGAGTCATAGGTTGGTTGGGGGTAGTTCCTTCACCCAATCTTCATCCTCCATTACTATTGTACCTGCTCCATCACTTGCATTCACAAAAGCTTTGAAAGCATACAAGTCAGAAATGTTGAAGATATGAGAGATTGCCACCCCAGGAGGTAGCTCTATTTCATAAGCATTTTGGCCAAACTTGTGGACCACCTTGCAAGGTCCTATCTTCTTCATCATGAGTTTGGTATACTTTCCTTTTGGAAGTCTCTCCTTCTTCAAGTGTGCCATCACCAAGTCTCCAACCTTGAATTGGGCATTCCTCTTCTTTAAATATGCCTTTTCCTTATACTTCTCAACATTCTTTTGAAGGGTTTCCTTCACTTGTTTATGAATATCCCTGATTGTAATAGAAAATTCCTCACCTTGAGCAGTTCTCCTAGAAACTCCTTGTAGATCTCTTAGTTCATAGACCCCTCTACGGTGCATGTCATAGACTACTTCAAAAGAGCTTCTACCAATGCTCCTATTCATGAAGTCATTATATGAAAATTCAGCCTAAGGTAAAATCAGATCCCAAGCTTTTCCATACTCCTTGGTAAGGCATCTTAAGAGGTTTCCCTATGATCTATTCACCACTTCAGTTTGTCCATTCATTTGTGGATGGTATGTTGAACTAAAGGATAGATTTTTTCATTGAGTTTCTTCCACAAGGTCCTCCAAAAGTGACCAATGAATTTAGAATCCCTGTCAGAAACAATGCTTAAAGGTAGTCCATGTATCCTAACAACCTCCTTAAAGAAGATACCTGCTATATGAGATGCATCATTGGTGCATTTCCAAGGAATAAAATGTGCCATCTTACTAAATCTATCAACTACCACAAAGATACTCTCAAAACCTCTTTGGGTTCTAGGCAACCCCAAGACAAAGTCCATACTTACACACTCCCAAGGCCTATTGGGAATGGGCAATGGCTGATAGAGTCTTGCATTTGATGAAGTTTCCTTTTCCCTTTGACATATTGTGCAGCCTTCCACATACCTTCTCACATCCACCTACAACTTTGGCCAATAGTAAAATCTCCTAACTTGTTCCAAGGTCTTGTCAAGGCCAAATTGACCTCCAAGACTCCCATTGTGTTTCTCCTTTATGATATTCTCCCTCATTGAGCATTTACACACACACAATTGGCTTCCTTTGAAGAGAAAACTATTCTGCAATAAAAATTCAAAGAATTCACCATGAAAAGAATTCAAATGCTACTCACAAACATTGTATACCTCCTTGAAATTTGAATCTTCATATCCTTCAATGCTTCAACCCCCATGCTTTGGAGTTGGATCTCTTCCACTACAATTGCCCTTCTACTGAGAGCATATGCCACCTTATTTTCTTGGCCCTTCTTATGCTTTATTGTGAAAGCATAGGCTTGGAAAGACTCTACCCACTTCATGTACCTATGACTGAGTTTTTCCTGTGCATTCAAAAAAGCCAAGGCATGATTATCAGTATAAACAAAAAATTATTTAGGTAACAAGTAGTGCCTCCACTTTTTGAGGGCTTGGACCATAGCATACAATTCTAAATCATAGAAAGAATACTTTGTCTTTGCTTCATTCAGCCTCTCACTATAAAATGCAACTGGTCTAGCTTCTTGGCTCAAAATAGACCCTATAGCTTGATTGCTAGCATCACACTCAATTGTAAAAACTTTATCAAAATCAGGGAGCACAAGTATAGGCTATTGTGCTACTCTAATTTTTAGATATTCAAACCCTTTATCAGCCTCATTGGTCCAAGAAAACTTACCTTTGTTACCTCCTTTGATGGTGTCCAAGATTGGTGCACAAATTTGGCTAAAGTTCTTGATGAACTTTCTATAAAATCTTTCAAGTCCATGGAAGCTTCTCACATCTCCCATGGATTTTGGTGTTGGAAAAGTAAGAATAGAATCCACCTTTGAAGGATCCATCTTCAAACTTCCCTTGGAGATGACAAAACCAAGGTAGACTAGTTCTTCCTTCATGAATTCACACTTTTCCATGTTGATCAACAACTTCTCCTCTTGTAACCTCCTTAGTACCATGTCAAGGTGCTTCAAATGTTCTTCTTTAGACCTGCTAAACACACAGATTCCATCTAAATAAACTACAACAAACTTTCCAATGAAAGGTCTCAATACCTCATTCATAAGGTGCATAAATGTACTAGGGGCATTTGATAACCCAAAGGGAATCACCAACCAATCATAGAGCCCTTCATTAGTTTTAAAATTTTTCTTCCATTCATCCCCCTCTCCAATCCTTATCTGATGGTACTCCTAGCTCTTAGACTGGAATTCAAAGCAAGATTCTCGATAGACAATCCATGAGGTCCTCCATTCTTGCATCAGAACCCATATCTGATTGTGATCCTATTATTGGCTCTTGAATCAGCAAGTTCTCTGACCCCCATCCTCTTGAAGCACTACCACATTAGGAATAGCACATGGGACTCAAACTCTTCCTCACTAGCCTCAGATCCATCAACTCTGCACTTGTCTTGCAATCTCCTCGTTTTGAGTAGGTTTCATCTTGTATGCAACCTTATAGGGAAATGTAGCCCCTAGAATCAGATCAATAGGGTGGCTTATATCCCTAATGGGAGGTAAGGAACTAGGTAATTCATTCACCGTTATGTCCTTGTACCTTTCCAACAACTCTTGGACTTCCTTTGGTGCATCTTCCTTCTTCTTTTTGGGAAGGTCTACTTCACTTTTTGGCTTCATAATCAGGAAGAATCATCTTCCTCCTTCCTTCAAGGTCTTCATGAACTCCTTCTCACCCACCATCAAAACACTAGGCCCTTCATGCTTTGTCTTGTCTCTCTTTCTAGAGAGGTGAAGTTGTAAGTCTTCCCATCCTTCACAATGGGAGGTGCCTTTCTCCCCATCATGCTTGGTCTTCTCCTATCAAACCGCTGAGGGCCTACCGTAAATATATAGTTTAATACTTGTACTCAAAATTTTGATCGCTAGATCTCATACATTATAAGTCATGACGTGGATCTTGCTATTGTAACTTTTTTGTGATTCAATAATTTGTTGTTTTATTTTCAGATGTTGGTTTTGGGAACACCTCCAAATGTTACAAGGGAAATGGATATTGGTGTTTCATCCAGTATACAATCCTCCATGGCTTTGATAGAGGAGGTATGAGG
>VDFB02000015.1:117365455-117389871 GCA_007258455.2 Sequoia sempervirens
CCTTAACCCCTAAACCCTTCTACTCCCTACCCTCTATCTCTCTCCCACTCCCTCCCTCTCTCTCTTGAAAGTCTCTCCCTTCTACCTACTCTCCCTATCAAGCTCCTCTACCCTTAACCCTTAAACCCTAGGACTCCCTACCCTTTATCTCTCTCCCACTCCCCCCCTCTCTCTTTAAAGTCTCTCCCTCCTACCCCCTCTCCCTCTCTCCCCTCTACCCTTATCCCCCCTACCCTTTATCTCTCTCCCACTCCGCCCTCTCTCTCTGTGAAGTCTCTCCCTCCTATCCCCACACTCCCTTTCTCTCTCACTCCCTCCATATCTCTGTCTCAAGTCAATGATATGGGCCTTCCATAAAATTTTCCATCCATACTTGCCATTCTCTCCAGCTCAAAAAATCCATGCAGTTCCATTAAAAAAAACATAAGAATAGTTAAAGAATACCCATAAGCACAAAGCTAAAGAATCTTCAACTTCATTGCTCATGTGATTTAAAGCATCAGAATAAAATAACCTTCTGGGTCTCTAAATCTTATACAGTACATGATATGAAGCAATTTCATCATTGTGAGAAAATCACTGCACTAAGAAGATTTCTAGAGAAAATAAAATCTAGGAGGTTTGTAGGGTTGTAAATACATTAGAATCATAATAGGAACAACTAAGAAAGGAGTGAATCATAATCCTTTTAACCATAGTTTACATTTTGAGAATACAAAAATTTGGAATATGTAGATCATCAAATTAGTTAGGTTGTGCAAACAGACCTTATCTTTCAACTGAATATTCTCAATACGTAGTTGCTGCTCTTGAAGACTGACTTTTGCAATAACAACAGGTGCTCTGCAATTGGTGCATATGGGATTTCTCATGGCTTATTTAATTTCTATATATATGTATATGTATGTATGTATGCATGTATGTATGTATGTATAGATACATATCAAGAGTAGCTCCAAAATTAATATGTATTCTATTGTATTTAGTTTGCAACACAAAAATAAGAAATTCATACATAGGTAGTGGACATAATTAACATGTAAAAGTTCCAAGCATACAATTATATACATCATTTTATCACACAAAATCATGAAACCATGGAGGTTTTAGTAGATTGTGAGCGTGCACTAAAATGGAGAGTAGGATTTAATAATCATTTTAACCCAAAAAATTGTGGGAAGTAATCCACCATCGAACCTCACAATGTGAAACATCACATTATGCAAAGGGCATGATAAACATGGCAACCCAAAGCTGACACATTCATAAAAAATGGACAAAAGTGTGTGTGCGTGTAAAAATATATATAAATATATATAAATCATACACACACACAAATACATATTTAAAGGGCATGATAAACTTGGCAACCCAAAGCTGACACATTCATTAAAAATAGATAGATGTGTGTGTGTGTATAAATATATATAGATATATAAATCATATATCTATATGTGTGTGTGTGTGTATTAGGGTGTAATTATAACAATTTCATTATTCATGAACACTTAAAAGTGAATGGATAAAATTCACAGGTTAATGTTGGAGATTCAGGTTAGCAGATATAATAGTCCAAAACTACACATTATTTTCCAAGCATTAGCACCACACACTACTACATATTCATTCCAATTAGTACTCTACATACTACCTCCTCATCACCATGCAACATGAAATAACATTACAAAACTATTGCACAAAACTACCATGATAGTAACAAACTTGAAATAAATATTGAATGCTATGAAATGAATATACTGTAAAGTAGAAAAAACATGATTAAAAAAAAGTTGTAGAAAAGAAAGTAGCACACTTGATCAAGTATTAAAGTTTACAGAAAAGACAATAACACATAATGAAGTCAAAAAGTTTACAAAAAATCATCCTAATTAGACATCTATAGATCTGCTTAAGAAGTGGTGTGTCCTTGGGTATCAATTGAGTCAACATCAACTAGAGACGATGTTAATGATTATGGAATATTTTGCATGGAACTTGCTATGCATGCAAGCAATACCTGGTTTTCCTTTGAATTGAGCTGCAACTGTTCTAAGCAACCTATAGAAGACCCATTTTGTAGAATGCTAAGAGCAGCAAAGGATGGAAATAAAATATGAGTCGTGTCCCTTAAAATTGGATGTTGTGATGGAAGAGGAGTCATAGATGTACTCTTACATCTATTTTTTTTTACTCTATCTACTTTCTTTTGGGTTGCCTTCATTGTCAAGCAATCTTTACCTGATCCCTTTCAATCCCCCTCTATTTTCTCCTCTTGAGCTTCTCCTATGCCATTTCCTATTTTTTCACAACTCAATCCAATCTCAATGTCTCCCTCTCTACCAGGTTTGCTTCTTTTTTTCCTTCTTTTTTTCATTCGGTCCATTTTCCTTTTCTATAATTCTTTGTTTCTTTGTTTCTATGTCTCTCATTCATTTAGCAAATTGATATTATCATCTGAATTCAAAACTAGATATTACCTACTTAGGAGTAGCACCCTAGTGTGACATCTATTTGATTATTGGTGCTAGTGTTTCTTCTTAAACTTCTATGCATGGAATAAAGTCAACTTTCTGGTCACTTGTATCATTAGCACCCACTCCTTCCACTTCATCATTTGCATCCCAATTTCTCATAGTGGTGAAGTATTAAATTACACTTTTAGGATCAATATGTGGTGGTGATGGCATGGATAGTTCTTCAGCCCCTTGACTGAAATTCAAATGCACCCCTAACTTTAAAGCTTTATCTTGAAACCACCCTAAATGCCTTGTATGTGATGGCATATTGAGAATTTCCTCAATTTATGTTGCCTCATTGCATGTTATTTCAACTGCAAAGAATTCTCTATCATACACTTGAAAATAATTATTCTTTGTGCAATGTCCTAATTTTTTTGTTAGATTTGGGGCATTGCTTGCATTGAACATTTCCAAAAACATTTCAATCTCATCTTCATTAAAACCTGCTAGCCTCAAACAAGTCTCCATCGCAATGAACTATGTGTCATCCTCAAATATTGTGGCCTTTGTTTCTGCTCCCATAGTGGTTGCTTTGTCTTTAACTATAAGGTTTCACTTGGCCTCATATTTGTGTTAAGTGCATGTTGATTTAATGGCCAAATTATTTTTCTTCTAAAACCACTTATAATATTACAAGGAGTCAAATCCTATGCAAAGGCCTTGCTAGCAAGAGTTGTGAACTCTTCCCTTCCTATTTCAATTTAAGAATATGTAGAGACCCATAAAATCCTTTGTTGTTTAAAGTAATTTTAGAAAGGTGAGAATACACTGACATCAAAGGGGTAATAATTTGTGGTTGTTATGTGTTGGACGTGTGAGAAAATCTATGCCCATACTCCTTGCTTCTTTAATTTTCTTGAATGCCACATGGCTCCCATGACCGTCGAATATGAGAAGTTGCCTATTTGTTGGTGAAACCTTTCCTGGGATGTTTCTAGCAAAGTATGTTAACCATTCGACAAACAATTATTTTATCATCCAAGAATGCTCTTGGGCTTCCATGCATGCCCTTGGCTCACTATTAATTTATCTACTTTTTAATGTCTCTCTTTGACTTGAACAAGTAAAAACCATGTATATCCTATCATGTTGCACTAACACATGCTAAAATAATTATCGATTATCTGCTTTTTGAGATTAAATGTAGAATACATCTAGTCCCCATCTTTGTAATAACTCTCATTCCACAATTTCTACCAGCCTGCACACCTATTTCATCACAATTCCATATTCTACTTGAACCATACTAGTGTTTGTTATACAACTCCTCCAAGTTGTAATAGAAGGATGAAACTATGCAGGGGTGTAGCATTATAGCTCTGTTTGTGTCCACTCCTACATTCTGAATTGTTAAATCAGGATGCCTTTGTCAAAAGCCAACCCACCATGACCTCCTTGGTGTCCCATTTGTGAATGTGTTAGTCCTCAATTCAATCATTTGGGCCATTGTTGATCTTAGTTGTGAGACTTGAAGGCCATGGCTAATACCATCCATGTCCTTGCACCACTACACTATTTCAACTTCTTCTTCTTTAGAAAGGATGGTTCATGACCCTTTCCTTTTTGTGGTTGTAACACCATTAAGCCACACCCACAAACTACTAGGAGGGATTCCCTACTTGATCACTACACATTTGATTGATATACGATTATCCTCAACATTTGCAACTACACTTTTCATGTGATACATAGTGCAATTTATCATGGACAGATTTGGGAATGTCACATGGATAGCAACTAACTGAGGAATGTGAATAGACAGTTCCAAGCCTACTTGAGTATTTTGAATAGTATGTTCAAAACCTAAATGTTCACTTGTATGGTCTACATTTAGTGAATTGACATCTTCGTTGATGCCTAGACTGCTAGCTCTTCCCCAGTAGGATTAGGAATGTTGAACCTCACTCCATGAGGTACTTTAATTAATCACCTCCTACTAGATATTTTCCTCTTCTACCCTAGTGCCATGATTATCAATGAACCTATATGTTAACTCAAAAAGTCAGAAAAACATCTATTATGTTTACAAATAACAAAATTATAAGGCAAAATATGTCAAATAATTCCTTAATCAAACAAATACATGAATTTCTGATGGAGAGGACATGATAAACAATGATGAAATCACTAAAAAAGGGTAGTGATTAATAATAAAATAGCCAAGAAACCCTTTAGAGGTCCAAAAAATGTAGAATAATCAGATTCAAGAGTACCATTGTTTGCATTTTGAAAGGAGAAATGATGGTCGATATTATCTCAGACCATGGATGTAGAAACAGGGACAAGCAAAATGTCACGATGCTATAGAGAAAGAGAGGGACAAACACAATAACAACTTATATTGAAAACAAATATGATTTTCACTAATGCCATTTTTCTAAAATAGAGTTGCCCGTGCTCTTACAAACAAGCCTACATTCTTTCATACAAAAAACAAAGTAACTTGGCCCTATTCTTTTACAAAACAGAGTTCATCTTAAAGTGACAGGGGAAGCTTCTCGAATATGCACACACTAGAATAATCTAGATACATCAAAGAAGATAGTAGAAGAGAGAAGGAATAAATGTGATAGTTGGAGAGTAGTTGGGAAGCGGTGGTAGGGAAGATTAATCATGCCCAGCTGAAAGTCCACGTCACCAACACTCCCCCTTAATCTTCACTGACATATATATCTAGTATTCCAATTCCTTTGTCTTCTTTTCCTTGTGGTTGCAACCAAGTCTTCAAACTTCTTCAAATCCTTTTCTTTGCCTTCTTGATGATCTTCATGCCTGATGATGCCTTTGTCTTTGTCCAACTGTTGCGGTAGTCTATCAAGCCTTTGTTTTTCAAAACTTCAATCTTGAACTTCTTGAAAACTTGTCATCTATATATGCCTTGCTAGAAGTATTTGTTGTGCCTTCAAACTTGCCATGATTGCTATAAACTTTTACATGCGAACTTTTATAGTTGAACAAATTATTGACCATACTTTTAAGTTTTTTCCAACTTAATCCACAAGTCCATCCACAATCCATTTTAATACAACTTGCCATAGAATCTTTCTTTGTGGCATTATTCCAACATTTCTTTTCACAATGATTTTTTCAAACCACACACATTGCAAGGGTGTAAGCCCCAACATTTTTCCTTCGTATGACTTTTCCTACTACAATAAGAACATTGAATATATTGTGTTTCTCAAACAAATTTACTTGGGCCTGTATTATTTCCTTTGCCTATTACATACCCAATTCCTTCATGTTTTGGCCTTATAACCAGTTATATTGGCTCTTTCATTCCTTGCTCATTCTTGCCCAATCCCTTTCCTTTATAACCCATTCTTTTCATTATTTTTAATCCAACATTGTTTTCATTACAAAAATTTTCATTCTCATCAGATTTAACAAGATTTGTAGATTCACACGTATTATCTTCATGCTTATATTCTTTATCACAAATTACTTCAACAAAATTACACAATCCATTTGAAAAATCTTTTGTGTCATATAATACATCATACATCAATGGTTTTGATTTCAAACACTTATTTTCTTCTTTCAGTTTTGATATTTCTTCCTTTTGCAAACTATTTTCTTCTTCTAATCTCTTTAATTTGTCTTCCAAGTCTTCATTCTTTTTCTTAAATTCATCAACTTTACTCTTTGTTCAAATTCCTCATTTCTTTTCTTAATATCATCGAATGATTTTAGCTTTTCTTCTAGCTCTTCATTTTTAACTTTAACTTTAACTTTGCCCAGCTCTTCATTTTTAACTTTAACTTTAACTTTGCCCAATTCTTTCTCAAGATTATAATTTTCTTCTAACAGTTTACACTTACTCTTTCTATATCTCTTTTATTTTTTCAAAATAACATCTATTATCCCTTGTAACATTGTCCAATTCATCTTTAAGTACTACTAATTCTTCTTCTAGAACGTCTTTTGTAGTTGCCAAATTTTCATTCTTCTTTTTGACTCTTTTGCCTACTTTACCCATTGAAACAAATGATCTAAACGTGCCAGATTATGTACTTAATTTTGCTATAATTTATTTTCTTCCAACAGCTCAACTACACAATCTTCTATTTAACTGTGATCTACTTTCTTTTACAGTTCACAACAACAATGCTTCACATTTTTCTTTTGATCTCTATTTAATCTTTTATATACTTTCAAACTTACACTAATTCTCCACCTTTTTATACTTTTAACACATGAAATATAAGAAATCTCTCCAAGAGAAAAACACTGTCATATACCATTTTGGTGTCTACCCAAAATAATCTCCTTCAAATCTTTGACGACTGTAAACTGCATTCCTTTTCTCTCCTCAACAGGGCTTCAAACTATGATCAACCACTCAATAAAAAGACATCGGCCCATTTCTTTGTGAAAGACTATGGTCACTCCTTGGCTGCGGCCTTATCTCCCAACAATGCAGACACAAGATATGTTGTCTTTGACCGTTGCGAACAACTTCTGTCCTAATTCTGCAATCTCCGCTTTGACTGGCAGCAACAGCGATCCTTCTTGCCAACGATCACTTACTTTTAATCTGCTGCTTTCTTCCTATCGGCAACTCCTACACACATTGACTTCTCTGGTAGTTTCTATTACAATTTATGTGCCTATTCTCAGCGGCAATTTTATCTTCACAAATCCTCGGTCTTCAGACAACCTTATTTCTTCAGACGGATCTGGCTCTAATACCACTTTGTAGAAACAGGGACAAGAAAAATTTCATAATGCTACAGAGAAAGAGAGGGACAAACACAATAACAGCTTATATTGAAAACAGATCTGATTTTTATTAATGCCATTTTTCTGAAACAGAGCTGCCCGTGCTCTTACAAACATGCCTACATTCTTTCATACAAAAAACAGAGTAACTTGCCCCTATTCTTTTACAAAACAGAGTTCATCTTATAGTGACAGAAGAAGCTTCTCGAATACGCGCACACTAGAATAATCTAGATACATCCAAGAAGATAGTAGAAGAGAGAAGGAATAAATGCGATAGTTGGAGAGTAGTTGAGCACCGGTGGCAGGGAAGATTAATCACGCACAGCTGGAAGTCCACGTCACCAACAATGGAGAGCAGACAACAATAAGCCATACAAGATATCTTGGGGTGTTTTAAGCTTCAATTACCTTCTCCCATATTTACAAATTTCCATGAGTTAAGTTTTTGGCCTCCCACAATAGAATGCAATCATTTGAGTTTTATAGATGCAAAGTAGGTGTGAGGCCAAACATTACAGGTTGAAGTTAGAGGAAATAATAACCATTTTCCGATTTGAAACAGGGTATTTTATATTCTGTTGACTTGTATCCATGTCGAATGGTGAACAAAACTATTAAAAGCTACCAATCTTCAAAAAACCATCATTGTCATATTTCTTCATATTTTTTCGAAATATAACCTGCATGGAAGAGATCGTTCAGTTTTTACAGCTTTGATAAATATCTTTTTGCTCAAAAATCAATAAACATATAGAATATTGATGTAAAATATTGTATTTCCAAGTAATTAAAAACTAAGAATCAGGTTGGTAGTTGCATTATCATCTACTGAAACTGTATATTGTTATTTATCTACTGTAAATTTTAACTGAAGTTATCAAAATTTGATTGTTACATCTTGTTGTGGTGAATACTAATTTAATCTTTTCAAATAAGGTTGGCGAGTCAGGGGATTTGTTTTTCTTTTTATCTTTGTTGGCATAGTTTTAAAACGTTCTAAACTAAGCATAAAACTCCTCAGTTTGGGTCGTCATTCTCCCAAACAAGTTGAATAGCTGGCTTCCTAAGTTTGAGGAAACTGTCCAAATTTTGGTACGAGTCACTAAGTCCCAGCATGAGATTCAGCCACCCACAACCAAAAGAAAAATATCCCATTTTGCAGGTCAAAGATCTGGTTTGAATTTGCAATTTTTGGTCCGGTTCTGGCTAAATTGTGTTCCTCTTAGACTCATTTTGAAGCATGGATATTGTATATTCCAGTGAGTGTTGTGTCTAGTTGGATTTTGAAAATATATATATATATATATAGATTGTTGTTTCCTGTAGCAGATATGATCTGATTAACATGCTAAAGAAATTGCAATGTAGGACAATCATGTGCTTGAGATAACTCTCCTTTTCATATAGTTATGGACAAAATATATCAAAACACATATTTGAACCCTGATATGCTCATTTGTCAAAATCCCATCTGACCAACATTTGGCAACTAGGCTACCATGCATCTCTTGTTTATAATGGGCTTCCTTGCACTTTGTCAATCAATATTAAACCCTAAATGTCTCAATCAACATTAATAATTACCTGCAAAGAAGGTATGAGTCTTTGGTGAGGACTGAGGATGCGTTATAGCCCTTTCAAAGACATTATAAAACATGGTGTACCATTAAAGAGACGTTTCTGTTGATTACCCATAAGGCCATGGAAGATGATCAATTTCACAGTAAAGTCGAAATTGTTGAAACATTTGAACACCTTCCATTGAAACGTCTTGAATTTTCAATGCCTCTTGTAGCTTTGACCAATTATTTTGGGATATACCTTGTTCATTCACATTACTTTCTAAAGACCTAGTAACAAGTTCACTAAGTGAAGGCCCAAGAAAATGTCGTCCGCTTCTTCCGTTATTCTGCTCAATAGTAATCGTGTTCCATACCTGTGTTATGGAGAAGTAGTAGTTAGATTTAGCTTTTTAAATATCCACCATTTTAGAAAAGAATTTCCTACTTATTCTTCTGACCTTGATTAGATGGTTCATTTCACGTTTCCATTGCCAACAAACAAATACCCATCCAACCAATTCCACCTTCCATGTCGGTAAGCTGTATACGTTTCCTATTTGGGATAGAACATACCATGCAAATTTGTGGTAGCTTAATAAGCGCTTCCACTCTCGGGGAAGTTTCTGGTTTCCTGTACTGAAACTCCTCAACTCATAAAAGAGATAAGCTTCTTCTCTCGTATAGTTTGGCAGCAATATTTCTCTAATTAATCTTACGCCTTCTGCAGATCTCAATGAATTAAGGCTTTCATCGTACGGTTGTCCAAGCTTCTTCAACAATTCTACTGCTCTTTCAATAATTCCTGTCAAATAGCAGTTTATTTGGTAATTCTTATTAATTAATTCAAATAGATCATCATGCAAACATCATGCTCTCACTGTTTAAAAATTAAAAAAAAAATAATAAACTACTTGTTATCTACCTCTACACCTTGTTAACAATGTGAAATCATTTTCTGCCCCCCCTGTAGGAACATTTATCTCTGAACATTGGAGCAGTCGATGTAACACAACACAATTAGTAATAGTTTAGTATTGAACATTTAAATGACAGAATCAAATTATATCAAAATAATTTTTTTTGAGGGGGCATTGCTGGTATTATTTGTGGTACCTCCTGAAGGTTGTATGGGCACTATTAGATCGCCTGGAGGTTGTGTGGGCACTACTAGACCGCCTGGGGGTTGTATGGGCACTACTAGACCGCGTTGGCTTTTAGAAACTCTTTTCTTTTCTCTATCTGTCCAATGGAGTTAAGATACAATAAATCAAACAAATCATATATACTAAGTGCAATATAAAACATTTCTGATAGAAACAAAATGAAACTTATTGATGTATGTTCCTTGTATTACCATTATATGTACTACTATAATGAGTATGTAGTGATCTCAACTTCAACTTACATTTTTCTGGGATTTTATGTCTTAAGTGGTATTCTAGAAAGTTATTTGATTCTTGATCTGTAGGATCTGGCAAGCTTAAGGGGATTTGAACAATTTTACAGATAAACTTTTCTGCTAGATCATCGTCTGCACCCTCGAAATTTCTCTTAATTGCTCTTTCAATCATTTTTTTATCCATCCCCAATATGACATTGATTTTACATTCGGCTAAGACCAGATTTATTGCTGATAGTACCTATGTAACCAAGAAAAATTTAGTGTGACCATTTAAAAAGAAAATAATAGCAAAACCCATTAAATAACCCCAAAAGAAATTGAACTTCACATACCTGTAATATGACTTTTTCATCGCATCTATCTAAGTCATCCACAAAGGTCACTATTCGAATGTCACGTCCAAAAGCTGGCATGAATTTGGGGATACTTGTATTTTCAACTCTGTCAGCACATAATAAACCAAACCAGTTCCAACACCATAGGCCTAAAATGAAAGAGAAAAACCGATGTGGTTGTTTTCCAAGTTCTTTTTTCAAGAAATTGATGTCATTAATAACATCTTCCTGATAGCCAAGGTGGCTTGTATGGTCTGGTGAGGTGACATAACCCAGCATTTGTGTGCTCACGGGTTTGACAACTGAAGTAACTGATTTTAACACAACCCATACAATTGCTATAATAGTAAAAGGTATGGACCCATACTTTAAACCTTGGAATTTTGCATGCTTTAATAGTATCCAGACTATCCAAGCAACCCATCCGGCAAGAAATATGCTGAGAAGAGAAGGTAAAAATAGTTGAATCCAAATTTTCACTTTTTGTTTGGCCCAAGTATATCTCCAGCAAGTAGTCATCCATTGAGCTCTTGTCATTGCTTTCTCAATTTCTTTGCTGATTGTGACTCCCAGACCTGCCCAAGCTTCATGTTGATCTCTGTAGTGCCACGCATTGTATCGGATTGTTAAAATTCGGGGGACTTCTCTTAATGCGTGCTCTTGTTCTTGTTGTCGTGATACTGAGCTTGATTTTAACTAAACAAGAGCCAAGAGAACGAAGCCAATAAAGACTCAATTCATATCCTATTATTCAACACATGATTTATAAGTTGGGTTGTGATTTCGCACTTACCATCTGGTTATTATCCATGCATGCAAGTGCCTTATAAACATCATGATATCTGGGTTGATATTCCTTGAGCAGAGTGACAAGCGGGTTCTGTTTCAAATAAGTCATCAATTCCTTATCAGGAGAGACACGTATAAATAATTGTACTATTGAATTTAACATATACCTTGAAAAATAAACAATTCAACTTATACCTGTCTTTTGGATTCATAGTTTGATAGATGTAATAAATTGTGAACCCCTCTGTTAATCTGTTGATATATTTGTTTGCCTCTTGTACTAAGAGAGATTTTTTTAACTCCAACAAATTGCTCCGGTGGAAGAAGATTTGGAAATGTAAGCTGAGCTGCTGTAATGAGAAGAATCTTTTCGGTCTACAAATATGCATGCATAAGCTAATATTTGAGTTTTCTAAACACTTACGAGAATTACAGTTGACTGAAATTATTTATTATAAAAAGAATTTTTATGAAACGTACTTGAAACATGAGACTGGATTTTCCCATGCCCCATTCTCCAGAAATGCCCACTGTGATTGGGGACTCAATAAATCGATTTAAAAACAGAGCAGCTAGACCTTGGGCAAAGACATATCTTCCTATACCAACTCAAGCATACCGTCTGGTTGTGTCAGTGGATGCAGTTAGAAGCATAAAGCATTGATAAACATAATTTTTTAAGTTTAACTGAAAATTGAAATTGAAATGGGAAGATTTAGTTATTATATACTATAAATAGTTAGAAATGATATTGGGATTGAAGATAAGCTTAGTATAATAGATTCTACGTAATTATTTAGAACAATTTTAAACAAAAATAAATAAATAAATATACAAGAGATTAAACAACCAAATTCGACTAGTCAAAAGAGATAAACATTTTTTGAATATTTATATCAAGAAACATATGTTATTTGGTTTTGGAACTTCATATTTCCTATCATTGTGGTCTAAAAAGTCATTTTTTTTCTAGGTCACTATCAAATACATTATTTGAGTCACCTTAAGGTCTTATCATGTAATTTTTTTTTACTTTAAAAACATAAAAAACACCTCTAACTTGATACCGACTTAATTTTTCCCAGAGACTACCCTTTATTCATAAAACCAACAATTTTAGAAATAATTTGGAAGAATAGTATCTCCTCACAAATTTCCAAAATATAAATGCATTATATATCAATTTTGCAGTAGATAAGCTAAGGGAAAAAACCATGGAGAAATTGAAACATTCAGAATTTATATGTAAGTCAAAAAGCTCGTACCAAGTTTGTCCTCCATACTTGGTTGATCTCGTCCTTGCTCTTTTATATTCGCCATGTGACTTAACACTATCCTCCCAAAAAAAAATACAGCTATGAGTAGGACATTTTTAAAAAATGAAAGAAGATCAAAGAGGTTAGGCGTTGATCATCACATACCATCTTCAACGGACTCTTTTTCTGGCGACTTCAATCTGTTTGGTAGATCATGAATGTCTGCAATGTCAGCGCCTCTACTGAGAATCTCCCATGCCATCTCAACATTATTATTAATTGCCGCCGCTCGTAGCAAAGGTTCTCTGTCTTCTTGCTTTTTGGTTTGAAGATAGTTTTTAACATCATCTTGCACATTTTCCATCTCGTCTGCAGTGCCAATGCCAGTTGCAGAGGCCCACAACAAAAGTGAGCGCTTAGGAGGAGTTAGACTATCATGCTCTAACAGTGCTTTGCAAGTGGCAAGTGCTGCTTTTGGAATCTTCACTTGAGCCGCATGGTGCAAAGCTGTTTTTCTCTGACCATCACGTTCCTTGAGCGGGCAGGACCCTTCTTGTATAAGCTTCCTTACTAATTCTTCATGGCCTTCACTTGCTGCTATTTGGAGTGCCGTTTGACCAGAGGAATCGGTTGCTTGAATGTAGTTTATTCTTTTTGGAGAGTCACGACTTCCAAGATGAGTTAGTAGTTTATTAATCATTCCTATATTCCCTTTGGATGCAGCAATGTGCCATGGTGTCCTCCTTTGGTGGTCCTTTGAATTAATTAGGCTCTCCCCTGAAGAAAAACGCCGAAGTAAACGATCCACAACCCGTGAGTCATAACTCCCCTTTGCTGCCCAATGAAGAACGTTTCTTCCAAATTTATCCTGTCGTGTGATGATACCATCAAATAAGCTGGCATATTTTTGTACAAGTAGCGAAAAGACTGGTTCATGAGGCAAGGCATAATGGAACAGCGTCTTTTCTTCCTCGCCCACTTCAACTGGGAGATCAACTTCATTCCTGCTTTTTAACAAATATTCCACTAATTCCTTGTATCCTCTCTTAACTGCCTCAATCAAAACCTCTTCAGCAGGAAGATGAAGATTGGCAATCTGATTTTGTCGTCGATATGGATCTAAAGATAAGAACTTTGTGGTTATGGGAACGCTTTCTAAGTTTTCGAATGCGACTGAAGCAGCTGTATCCGCGAAGTCCTGCCCGTATATTTCTATGGCTAATTCGACCGTAGCCACACCCCAGGTGGGTCCATACAAATAAATGAATCCAGCGCCATCTCTGGATCTGTCGATTGCATATCTTAAAACTGTCTGGGCTTCTATCTCCGCATTCGTTATTTCTAGCTGAGATCCGGGCTCGTGAGACTGCAACCGTCTCAATATTTCCCTCAAAGTAATACTATGATCGATATCCATAAAGATATGTGCACGTTGACATGCATTTGTGAAGTAGTCTGGCTCGATTGAATGTGATGAAGTTTGCCACAGCCAATACAGCAGCTCCACATCTTCATAACAGTAAGCGTGGAGCCATGCAATTTCTATCCCCTGTGGAGAAAGATTGATTCCACTGTACAGTTGTTTTCTCAACGAAAAACAATCTGATGAGTACAAATCTGTAATAACACATTGCATGATATGCGATGAAGAAATGATATAAATGTAAAACTGCCCAACACAATGTAATAAATAAAATAACATTTAAAACATTCAAACAGATTATCATCCGATCGTTATACCTGAGGAGTTGTACCATTTGTTTTCATTACTATCCCACTTTTTTGTCTTAACCACAGCGTTCCAAACACAGTTGTAATTGGGTTCTTCGTGGACAACATTGAAATCAACAGGCACCCATCCGTCTAAAAGACGTATGTCACCACTACGCTCTTCGTAAGAGGGGCTAATTCTCTTAACGGGCAGTTCCCATTTCTTAAACATGTCTAAATTCGTTCTGATTTCTTCAACTGTTGCCAAACGGTAGCCCTGGGGCATCAATGGTCCTCCATTAAAGAGAAACCTCTTGAACTTAAGGCGCTCTTGTGGCTCTGCCATACGGATGGGTGACAAACAAAACAAGGCTTCGCCGGGAATACCGTGACTTCAACTTAATAATGCCATGTACCTACCAGAGTGCAAAAGGAAGCGTCCTTCCATGAAAATATTCCAAAACTAAAATAAATTAATAAATAAATCTCCGACTCTCTTTGTACGCTCACATCTCGTCGAATGCGCTTTGCTTTATCTCGGTGCGTTTCTTTTTAGCCGATGTGACCGCTTGTTTACAAGCATATAAATTTCAATCCGCGAGAGAATTCAAATGGGTTAAATTACTTTATTTCAAAATTCTACCATGCAATCACATTCTTTAATTGGCCATTAATCTATGTAACTCATAATTCTAAGGTCATACTACACGTCTAGATAAATAGGACAAAATAATTTATTAATGTTTATTTATTGAACCAACTTTTGGAATTATATTAGCATTCATATATTTGTGTAATAGTGAAAATTATACATTTGTTTTTTTTGTTTTCAACTAATTTGATTTGGTTATTTCTTATGTAATGAAAAGTGTATAAGTCACATTTTTTAAACTAAGAGCTAGCATGTAATTCAAATCTTACCTTATTTAATTAGCATTCTTTCTAATTACTAGTTTTGATCTCTAATTTTTTTTCATTCCTCCAAGTTTAGATCCATGATTTGTAAGATTGACCCAAGTGAATTAGGTGCTTTGTGGAAATGAGTATACAAAGTGTGAATTTCAAATTTAAATTTGAGCTAGCCATAACCCTTCCAATTAGTCATAATGTATCAACTTGAAACTATGAAAAGTTTGACTTACGACTTTTGGAGTTGTATTTAAGGACTAACCATAATTAGTTTTCAAGGCATCTAATTTTAGATGGGTTTACTTAATAAACCAATGTCATAATGCTTGCATCCATATGGTACTAATAAACATCCTTAATTTCATTTATATCTCTTCAAGTTTACATTTTTATACACCCTTTTCATACACTAGTATAAATAAAATACTTCCTTATTTTCACCAAGTATCTTATGTATTTGTTTTATTCTTCCATATTTATATCCTCTTATTATTCTAACCTACCATCCAAGGGCATTAACCACACCTACATCCCATATACTAAATTCTTAATAGAGAAAATCTAGATGAGCTATGAAAAATATGTCATGCAATATAAATATTTTATTTTAAATCACTTATACATCTCACTTTATAAACCCTTGTCATTATCACTCTAGTAATGAATCCCCCTTGTTGGTTCTCTAATTTGTTGCTAATTATTTCTAAAGAATGTTTGTGATAAAAATAATTAAGATGTTGGGCCAACAAATGAGAAATATATAACTCTTCCCTACAGTTTATGCTTCACAAAACCTAGGCAAGTGTACCTAATAACATTGGATATCTATAGAATATTGAGTTTATCACAATGAAAATGGAAGATAAATGGTTCATGAAAATATGACAAGGGTTTGAAGATAATTTCATAGTATTAACTTCCTTATACCTTAAATGGGCTAGCATGAACTATCAGAAATAGCAAAATATACAAAACCAAAGTATTCATGGACAAGGATACTAGAGAAGATTAGTTCCTACTCCTTGGAATAACAAATTCTTAAACTTATATCAATATGATATTACATCAATTTTTTCATCTCTGGGTTTTAATAATAATTTATTATTTTTTATATAATCGTCACATCCCATTTTTGAGCCCTCCAGATTATGTTATAATTTGATTTAGATGCCAAAACTTGTTTTAAAAAGACCTTTTATATTATGATGATGATTAAGTTGTTTATCAATTTGATATTGCTCTAAAAGAAATACATATGTGAATTTGATTATCTTGAGATGTTAATGAATGATTTATATGTCTTAGTGATATGATTTGTTGGACTAAATACCTTGTTGTTTATAGATGAGGTGGATGTAGGAGATAGTCTTTTCCCTCTTGGGCGAGGAGGGAGAGCATCACCAAAGAGATAGAAATATATCTTGAAGAAAAGCTAGGATCACCATGAAATTGAGAATGCACACACATAGTTTAACATATAATTGCAATGAATGTGGATCTTTTCCTTGGGTTTTTTATTATTGTGTATTTGGTTGTCTTGTATTTTGAGTCAGATGATCATGAATGTTGTATAAACTATTCCTTCTTCATAATCATTTTCTAATGTGTAGACTTTTGTCAAAATATTATCTTAAGAAGGTAAACATGATTTATGTTTCAAAAAGGTATTCTTATCATACAATAAAAATATATTTTCTTAGTTAGATCTATATATATTTATATAAGTATATAAATAAGAAAATATTTATATACTAATGTAAATATATATTTTTATAATTATAAATGCTCTTATTTGAGAATTTATTTATCTCAATTCAAGATAATTGTTAAAAATGTAAATAATTCTAAACATATTTGAATATATATGATACATATGTATGTATATATAAGTATATAAGTATATATGTATGTATCTATACATATATAGAAAAATATACATACACACACACACACATATATACATATACATATATGTGTATACATATACATATAAATATATATACATATACATATACATTTATACACACACACACATTACCAGTTGAAAGAACCAAAAGAATAAATTTATAACATAAATTGGAAAGGCCACAGTGATGCTTGAACAAAAGATTGTAATTTTCAAAAGTAATAAATGTTTCCACAAAAAAAAGAAAAATAAAGCAACAATTCCAAAAAATAACTTCATAAGTGAAAGCACAAAAGCGTTCAAACAAACACCTTTCAACATCAATTTTAAAAATTATAAACATTTGAATATTTTTAATATAAATTTTAAAAAACAAAGAGACTTAAGCATTGAACTAGACATTCTACTAACCATAACTATCTCTTTGAAGATTGTGTAGAACCCAAAAAAAAAGTGATGTATGATGACCTCACCTTCCATTTACAAAATTAAAATAAAATGTTGGTTCATTGCATTAGTGAGGTTTAATAACCTCACCTCGAAGTAACTGAAATGTAGATGTTGGTCTCAAACATGAGTAGTGTGTGGACCTCCATATCAAGGACCCATTCCCTTTATGTTGGTGCCAAGAAATCCTATGGAAGCCATGGCCAAAGGAGAGTGTGCCTAAACAACTTTTGATGCCAAACCAAATGATCTTTCCAAAACAAGAGGGTTAGTAGTGAAGTGGTAGTAGAATATTAATGTTGCAATATGCAACATTGAATAGCCTATTGCTTTGATATCTAGCTCTATCTTGAAAATTGAAAAACGAAAGGGTGCATTGTTCATGCAACAATTTGGTAGAGGAATGTGAGATGACAAGGGATAAATGTTACCATGTCATATTGAAACATGCCTATTCATTTTGTTATCCTACAACATGGTGTAAATGTATTAGGGTGATCGGGAACTACCACTAGGGATCCTTAAGATCCACTTTCTATCAACATTTAAAATAGTACAGAAATGTGGAATTTCCTCTTCTTGTCATTGTCCACATAGTAGCTAACTCAAACACCCTTAAAAAGAAGATTTATAACTTTATCACCTCACAACATACATGACAAGGAAAAAAAAAGATTTTTTCTTTGCATGATGCTCTACATGAGCCCTAAGAGGTAAGGTACCCCACTTCGAGGCCCTCTCCCCTAACAGCTATAAAGAAACCATAGATATGTTAAAGTGGTACATAATAATCAAATAAAAAAAATTACTATATAATATTTTTATTTCTATTAAAAAAAAAAATTATAAGAACATCTTGTAGAAGAATGGATGGTATCCATTGTTGACAGCCCTCTCAATACATCGGTAGAGCCCCACTTAAAAGATAAGGTGCCCCACTTTGAGGCCCTCTCCTCTAAGAGATGTAAAGAATAAAAAAAGTAAAGGGATAAGTGAACCTATTAAAATTGTTGGGTTGCAGATAGGCTTCAAGACCAGATGATATTACAAAAAGAGATCTAACAACTCTGGCTAGGTTTATGTGCAGTAAATCCCTCAAACTATCAGTGTCATTATTTGATTTAAAGTTTCAAAGCAAAGATGCTGATATAAAAACAGCAATTTCCTTATTTATTATCATGGGTTTTCAATTGAAGTGAAAATTTTGAGGGACAATTTTGTGAAACAACTATAGTATTTAATAAAAAATGATCGATTCTGGTTGGGTCTATGGCAGTAAGGGCTTCCAATTGTCCTTGTTATAATTTTATTTAAAATTTTAAAGGCAGAAATGTTTAAATAAAGGTAAAGGTTTTGATGTTTATGTAATTTAATTGTTTAATTTTTAATAGTTAAATTTATGTAATTTAGGTTTTTCTTAGTTGGTTGTGTTTTTCTAGTGTGGTTTTCAAATATTTAAAATAAAAAAGTTGAGTTTGAGAGATCATTATAGGCAATAGCTATATTAAATGATCATATAATAAATTTCAATCCAATAAAGATATTGTATAGTAATTAATTTTATGAACATTTTATGTATAATATTTTTATGAAAATAATTGAATTGGTAAAATTATATTTAAATTAAAATTCATCAAAATCATTATCAGTGTGAGAACTTGATACAATCTACCTAAGTTTGAAGACTATCTTGTTCAACATAGGCCTCATCTCTCTGAGAAAGAGTCTAATCCATCTCCCTCTATGCCCAATCCCATTTAGACAAGGGTTATCCGACAAAGCTAGTTTACAATTTCTGGGAGATTCTGATTTTTTCTAAAATCACATATTTTTAGAAAATATAATGATTTAAGCCTTAAAAAGTTTCATTCTAAGCATTCCAATTGAAGAGGGTTTGATCAAACTACCTTAGATCAAACCCCTTAGATAGAACACCGCTAGTCTTAAACCATACCTACAATGGAGTCTCCTTTACACCTATCAAAATGTTGATAAAAAACCACTTTTGATTTACTTTTTGGGGGATCAAACGAATTCATTTAAAAAAAAAAATTGTAAGTATGTAGTCCTTATTATAAGCTTCCCAAAAAGTATAATTTCAAATAAATTTAATTTTATTATTATATTTATTTTTTATTTCTTGTGAATGTAAGTTTTTTATTGAAAATCAAGCTCTCTATTCTGTACATGTGGAAAAATAGAAGATTATCAAAAAAATATATATATGAGTGCACTAGATATTGAAATCCTTGACCCAACCAAAAAAAAAGTTGAATTTCGATATATACAAAAAAAGTTGTGTTATACAGTCAACCTATGTCTGAATTGTAATTGGTTTGACTTTGAAACTTTATTAAGAAAAAATTATTCAATATGTAACATATATTTTTGGGAACCTAAATGCTTGCTCTTGAACTTCTAGGGTTTTTCACCTAAAAGGAGAGAGATTTAGGTCCAAAATGCTTATGTAACACTCAAATTAGGATGTGTGCTATGTGATATAATGTAAATGAATTTAACTAAATGCAATTGATTGATTAAAATGAACTAGAATGAATGCAAAAGTGCAATTTAAGCTATGTTTGAAAACACATTGTGATATGCAAACAACTATGAAAATGAAGAAATTATGTACAACAAGGAGTACAGGGGTAAATCTGAGTGCACCTAGATCATGTGTGAGATTTTTGGAATGTCTAGAATGTTGGTGAATTTTACTAATTTTTCATAGTGGGACTCATTCGCCTAGGGTGGCAAATCAGTCCACTTATTGATGAAAAACTATTGGGAGCTTATTCTGTCTGTTAGGATCTGAAATCTAAAAAAATTCAAGTTTCCAACTTTAAGGTGGGACTCATTCACCATAGGTGGTGAATCAGTCCTCTCCCAAATTTCTAAAAACCAGGAGACAACTCTGGAACACCAAAACTGGAAAAGTCTGCTTCTCAGGTTGTCGAAGTCAAATCTATAGAAAATAGACAAATAACTCTCTCCAAGCATGAATTTGACTTATGTTGACTTGAAGTACCTAGTTGACATAAAAATCAATCTTCAACACCTAATAACTTATCAAATCTACAAACAAAAGGTTACAAATACATAAGCAAAAGGGGGAAAATGATTAGGGTTAGTGAATAGGGGTTTGCCTTGGTCAAACCCCAATTTTGGTAATTAAACCCTTGAAAAGATAATGAAATGCAAGAGAAAGATAAAGTAATAACATGTAAATGATATCAACTCACCTAACTCTTGATAATGCAAGTTTGAAGTAATGTTAATGATAGCTTCAAAGTGCTTGAAAAGTGTTTTAATTGATGATATAAAATGCTTGAATGTGATGTGTGATTGAATGCTTGAATGAATTAGTTGTAGCAAATGTAAAATGATATGAAAAATGCCTATTTATACAATTCTTGTGCCTTGCTATCCATTCATACCTCATCACAGGTCAACATCAAGTGATTTTGAATAAAATCCTAAAAGAAAATTTAAAATATTTTGAGTTTGGGCCTAAGGGGGACTCATTCACCACCCATGGAGAATGGGTCCCACCTAGGACCTAAAAAAAAGTGTCAGGAATAATGTTGTATTTAATGTTATTTATCAGGATAACATTCAAAAATACACTTAATTAAGTCATATGATGGCATAAAAAGATAAAATAAAGCACGAGAAAGGTGTAAGTAGTGAAGATGTGCCTAGAAAAGTGTGACAGCTAGTTACAAGACTTTACAACACTTCAATATAAGACTTGTTGATGAGAAAAAAAAGGTGATTTTTAAGGTAAATTGTATTAAATAGAGTCTAGAAGAATGTAGAAATGTCTTACAACACTTCACAACACCCTCACAAGACATTGTTATTTGAATTTTAGTAACTAAATAAGCATGTTCAAGCCATGTTACAACATAAAATAAAAGCAACATAATTCCAACACCATGAAACAAGACCTAAAAGGCCATGAAAATGACAAAGGGGCATTTTTCTATGGCACATTTATCCCCCACTTTAGTGAGAGGATGAACCTACTTCAAACTCACACTAAAGTAGCCATGAACATCAAGGGGGAGGGTTCAAATGAACTTACATTAGCAATATGGAATATAACGATCAAGAGGGATGATCAAGCCCCTAGGATGAAGATCCTATGACAGACTAGGCATAAGGAAAAAGGCACACACAAGTGTTGAAAAGAATTAGATGAAGCTTCGAGCACTCACAAAACACAAAAGTGGCTATGGGGGAAAGTCATGCCACTAGTTGGGCTTCCCGTTCAACCATGTTAAAGCGATATCGCTTGATAAATTTAACGAGGCTCCACAAATAAAAATGCTATGAACAAAAAGACAAAGGGTACTGTTAGCTCTCAAAAACGCAGGTTGAATGCCTCAAGAGGCTGCCAATCTCTTGATACGTTTTAGGGCAACAGAACAAGGTTTGAAACAATCAAACCTTCTACTCTTCAGGTGCTGCAAGACCTAGGCAGGTGTACCTTTCTGAATAATGTAGACTTAACTTGTGATTATCTTTCTGAAATGCTTTGTCCACAATGGCAGATAACAGTGAACAAATGAAATCAAACTTGATAACAATTTCCAGATCTAAAACCTAATATACTTAATTACCTGATAAAAGAGATTGAATGAATTTGAATAATGAAATTGTAGAGACCAGTGCCTTGTTGGGTATGCGGAGTCAAACGAAATAGAGGTGAGCAAGTTATTCTAGCAGAAAATCAAATTGTAGGCATATGATCTGTTTATAACTTGTATAAACAATGCAAGATTATGATTACTAAGCTCTACTCTAAGAATCTAAATGAATTCCCCTTGATTACTGTGATCAACAGAAAGGATTTAATCCCTACTTGAGAGAACCAGTCAATTAATCACACAGATACAACAAATGTGCACTGATAAACTAAAAATAAACTTGTTACTTCAATTTAAACAACCAGGAAAAATCAACTTAGAGACAGCTTAATAATACTCTTCAATAAACTCAACATACAATTGACACCAGAAGTAAAATGCCACACCAGCTGATCTTCATTGAAACCACCATTTGAAATCATGCACATAGTCTCTGGAATGAGAAAATTATCCTACTATAGCCATCTTACTACCTTATGCTTCTAATCTAAAATCTGATGATCTGCATCTATTACAATCTAGGTGCATATATATACACCAGCATGAGAAAAACCAAACGCCTCAAAATCATGTCGGCCAGAACCCATATTGACCAACCGTTACAATCGGGCACTCATGTCAGCCCTTAACAGAATTTAGAATTTCACAAATGTCGGCCCATAGTGTTTGAATATAATTTCTGAGCCATTCGCCGAGACATCTGCGTAGGTATGCCAAAGGCAAAAATAACACTAATCGTTATTCGCCCATGTTATCCTATTCCACATTCGCCACGACCATGCATATGTTATACCAAAGTAATCCTGTAGTAGCCTTTTGTTCCATTGTACATCGCCATAGCTCACCCGCGTCGGTGAAACATTATATAGGCCATTTAATGTTTTACCGAAAACCCTCCTCATTCTTCACATGTCACTGTAGCCCCCCGTTTGTCACACTGAAACCAAAGAGTACCCCAGGTCGCCAAGACACAAGAGGTCTCTCATCGAACTACATATTCCATTTTATCCACTTCGCCATAGCACATAAGTATCAGGGTGACCATATACCAAAATCAAAATGTTAGGCCGAAAGGCATTCACATTTTGTTTCGCAGTCGTCAAGACAAGGCAACACATACTCCGAAAACCATCTCCCATCTACCTTCGCTAAGACAATGCAATGTCGGGGAGAAGCCATATAGACTGTTCCAAGCTTCGCTGAGAGCCATCCGTAATAGTTCATTTCGTTGTGACCAACCAAATGTCTTGCCGACGAATGCTCACCGAGAGAGTCGCTATAACACCAGACTATCGGGAAGACCTCCTGCAGAGAGTTCCTCGCTTCACCGAAAGTCACCCAAGATCGCCAAGAGAGGGAAATAGTTACACCGAAAGCCCTATATTCATTCTGTCGGCAAGACCAAGACACTCACCAAGACATAATACTGATAGCAATAACTTATACCGATACACATCCTCCGTTTGAAAAGTCGGTATAACAGATATCTCCTCACTATGACCCCTCGCCGAAGGATTAAACTCTCACCGAAACCACCACTTAGGCACCGGTCGGCAAGACAAGAGAAGATCGGGGAGACCCAACCTGATAACCACAACATATGCCAATAAGGGTCCATCCGTCAATGTGATCGCTGAGACATGTGAGAAGTCCTGCTGACCACCCTAAAACATAGAAGTTAGTAGTGACAAGTCAGGGAGACAAAGAAAACGTCATGCCGACCTGAACCATGATGTAAACTATGCAAGACCCGATGGATTCAATAGGGAAAAATGGAAAAGTATGAGTGGAAAATGCGCATGGCAGGGCCAAATCAAGAAGTTTATGAGTGAAATTATATGTAAAATCATCAGATTTTTGTAGTTCTAACAGTGGCTCCGTCTGGGGATGAATGATAGTTAGATCATTGCAAGGATCCAAAATATTTAGGTGAGCAGACCAGATAGAGAAGGAAGGACCAATGATGGAAATGAATGCAGAGAATGCAAGATGGAGATGAATGCAAAATGAATGCAAAAGTGAGCAGAATGGAAATGGAAATGAAGGAATGAATGCAGACTAAATGCAAGATGGAGATGAATGCAAATCCCTAAACTACTGTGCATGGAAAAGAATTTTAAAGAGGACAAGCAAGAGTTGTCCATGCATTGGCAACCCTTAATCCTCTGTGTTGCTTCATCTGTTCTGAGCTGTTACAATCTGAA
>VDFB02000015.1:117389971-117550627 GCA_007258455.2 Sequoia sempervirens
TTGCCTAATATATGAGACATTCCCTTTGGTGGTGTTGTGTAGGACAATGCCTAGAGGTCGTGATCATGATAGGGGTTGTGGTAGAGGTCAAGGAGGTGGACGTGGAGTTAATCATCATAAAACTCCTTCTTTGAGTTCCCACGGGAATGATCGTGAGGAACACCTAGGCCCTCATATACATTCTTTTCTTGAGGATATCCTTACCCAACTTGGCCCTAGATAGGAGAGAAACCAATAGATGGATAGGAAAAGAGAAAGATCCCCTGAGAGAAGAAATTTTTTAGTTGTAGCAGGACATATGAGGGACCTCATGATGGAACGTTCTCCTACCTCCTATCGACTTAGTGGTGGTTTGGAGGATGAGACTTGGATGTTTGGTGTTCGGTTTGGTAGGGTGCCATCAATAGGCCCTAGATTCTAGGGTGGCAGTTTTTCGTCTAGGAGAATCAAAAGTTGGTTGCAAGCCTGAATTCATTGTCTTGAGCAATCAGCTCAGGGCATACGGATTTCTGCTAGTATAGGTAGATTCTGATAGCTCTGTGCTCCTCCTCAAGGTAGAGGTAATGGCAGTGATGCAAGATGCTACTCTAGTGGCCAACAGGGCCACCTGGCTAGACAATGTCCATAGAGAAGCACACCTAGATTCAGTCAAAGGTCGACAACCTTAGTGCCAATAGGGGATGATGTAGACATGCTCCCTAGAGTGATTACAGTGAGTGAAAACTACCAGGAAGAGCATCAAGATGTAGATGTGGAGACTATAGGTAGTGGACAGACAAATGACTCAGGAGCCCATGAGAATTCTGCAGTTCGGGAGACAATGTAGGGCTCTTCAATTTGCTTGCTGCTTTTGAAAGTTTAGTTGACTTGGATGATTATGATACTCTTATCTAATGTTATGTTATGTTGATATATGATGTTTGATATTGTGTTTGGATTCAATTGGTTATGTTTATCATATACACATAGTACTAAGCTTGTTCTATATTTGATAAAGTAATTACTAAATTTGGCTATGTACTACATGTGAATATGATTAGTGATTCCTATGTGATGTTGAATATGATACAATTAGTGTTATTGATGATGTAACTAATGTGTTGGATGTAGTGGTTACTATATGTAGTCTTGGTAAGAAGGAAAGTGTAGTATCACTCGCTTGCAAGGACCCTACTATGTTGTGATTTCCTCTCATGGTGTGTTTTTCATTGGATATATATATGTGCTCAACATCTTGTTTTGATGCAGGGCTGGAGGTACTAGGCTTTGACTTCACCTGCACTATCAGGTCTGAGCGAGTCTCATAAATCCTGATGGGTATGATGTGGAAACATGAAGTTGACAAGAAGGGCTCCAAACCTTGCCATCATCCTCGATGAGGATATGTACCCCCACTTTGTAACCCTGTTAGTATGGGTTTGATATTTTGACAGTCATTTGTGTGGTATCTGCCATTACTTGATTATGTTGTGATGTTATTGTTCGAGATGATGTTGTTTATCAATTTGTTTGTTCTATTTTGTTTTGTGACTTCCAGGAGTAAGTTGGAGCCTAGGGGGAGGATGTAGTGCCCCTCCAAATTGGCCCTTCTGGGTGTTTGGGTAAGTGTTTGTTTGTGAGTTCGTTGTTTGTAGTAATATTTTGAATGGTTTTCTTTAATTGGTTAATTAATTAAAATCGAGTACTAAATAATTTAAATAAATTAAATTCATGATTTAATAAAGAAAATAATAAATACTTGCTTATTATTAGAAGTTATAATAAAATAAGTATAAAAGTAAATAAATAAATAAATATAAGAATGAAAACAAATATATAAAATAATTGTAGTGGAAAAGGAGTAAATAAAAGGATTAAATAAAGACCGACACCATTCTTTAATGGACTGAGTGTAGTTCGTAACCATCACATTCAAATGGCATCGACATGAATGAATTGAAAACAGAGTGGAGACGAAAGATGTCATGAACAATTACATGCATGATGGCGTGAGAGGAGGGAGGACGTTACATGCAACGAGGAGTGGACCCTAAACAGGGGGAAGATTTTCTTGGTTAGGGGAAGTTTAATAGAAACAGGAGTTTTTTTTTTTAAAAAGGGATCTTACTTGCAGAATCTGCCAGGAGGAGAACAGGTGGTAGAAGGCAGAGTTAGAAGATAGCCAAGCCAAGTCACAACAGATCAAGGAGAACTCACATGGGTATGTTGGCATTACTCTGTTAAGACAAGAAATGAAGTGTAATGTTATTGTGACTGTTTTAAAACTATCTATTGTCAGAGTAGGAGGATCAGTTTGATGCATGTTAGATTTACAAATGAGTCATTGTTCTTTTGTGATGATGGTATTATTTGAAACTTTGTCAATTTAATCGTTTACATCTGAGTGAATTCTCCTATCAAATGCTTGTTGGAATTCACTAAAACCATCCAACAAATTCCTTGTGCACTTACATTCTAACACCATTTCCTCCTTAAAAGACACCCCCCTAGATCTAATTTTGGTGCTACGAATTCTTTCTTTAGCCATAGATGATGCTTGGAAGACACTGTGCATTCGATTTTATCCCCTGCAATGAATCTTCTTGCAGCCTCCTCTTTCTTTGCCTTGTAAGTTCTGCTTGGTGTTGCCGATGCTACTCTTTGTTTTAGTTATCTCCTGATTATTATATTGTAGTGTTTCCACAGAGATGCTGGGATCTCCTCCATTTACCCCATCCTTGGGTATTGTTTAACTTCCACATCTTCATCATTGTCATTAAATGAGTTTGCAATATCTATGTATACTTTGGAGCTAACCCAGTCATTTATTTTTATTTTTTTTGGGATTTTATCCTTATCAACCTTAGTGTCAACAAGGAACAATGATTAATTCGATTTCATTCCTATAGATATACACTAAAATTTAGTTTTCTTTCTTTTTTGCTGTCTGCCAACATGTTTCGAGCCAGTGTAGGTGGGATACAGTTGATAATGTTCATAGTGGCTTCATTTGTAATCTGCTTACCCCTCTCTGCAGTTTTAAGCTCAATTAAATATGTATCATCAATGAACAGATTGTTCAAGTGAAGAAAATGAGGACCAACGAGTGGATTATTTAATATTCCTAGTCTGCATAACGTTTCAAGTTGATACTTGAAAATAGGGTGCCTCTCATATGTTGAACTCCCTCTATCTTGTTAGTTTCCATCTTTAGTTGATAGTTGAGTTCATGCCTCAGTCGCTAGGTGCTTGTTAAGTTGCATTATATACCTTATGCCTCTAACCGTATAATACGCATATAATATGTCATTGGAATGTTTCATGTCGAATGTAGCAAGTTCAATTTTAATATGAATCTATGTTTTAACGTGATCTGGTCATTGTGGAATTCTCCTGTCAATTAGAATACTCTCTCTCTCATCACCATTTCCTATAGCGTATGGCGACATTTGTGTTTAGACAACTATGATGAACCTTTCTCAGACCAGAGTTTAGTAAAGTTTAGGTTGTGTTGCCATCTTCAATAATGTAGTTAATAGTATGCTAAAATTAGTTATTGAGTTAAGTACACACATTCCTCTAATAGTGTAATTAGACTTTGAATGATTCCTAAATTATTTGAATCAAATTTTAATGAAATAGTTAGGAATTGAAATTACATTAGTTAAACATCTCTTTTCCTCTATCTATGATTTATCTCATAAAGGAAATTAGTGATAAGGAAAGGGGTAGAGAGGGTAATGTCCTTGCCTTTAATAGCTTGATATTTAGATAAACTATTATAGTTGGTTGGTCTAGTGAGCATTGCACATTAAATCGAGTAATACTAAATGTAGTGGTTAGGTACACTATAAACTATCATTGTGAAAATACCTAAATGCTAGGTACCTTAAGTTTCATTTATATAAGGTGGAGTAAGTATGTGCATGAATGAGCCAAGTATTTAATCTATTTTCTTGAGATAGTTAGTCGACATCAAGGATATTGTGTTTTATTTATTAAAGTTATGTTATGGGTGGGGTATTCTTGGATCTTAAAATATTTTAGATGATTGAATTCTATTTTAGTAAAGAATGTTTTAAAGGAAATAAAAGTAAAATATTATAGATCGGACAATAAATGTCCAATTGTGTATTAAATTAAGTGAATTGATAGATAGGTAGTTTAGGTAAAGGAGTAAGATTAAAGTTAAATGATTTAGACTCCCCTTATATATTAACTCAATTAGTAAGCGTATGATAATTAAGTTTATAATGTTTAGAAGAATCGATTTATTTAAAGTAGAAAGAAAAAATATCATTGTATTGTTAAGGTGGAAGGCTTACTAAATAGATAAAGTATAATACCTTTATGTGTGTTGATTATGCTCTTGATTGTTAATGGATTTCTCTTGACAAACTTTCTTAGTAAATAGATGTAGGATTCTTTTATATTTATGTTTATGTCCTTGAATTTATTATGTGAAATGAGCATTTTTTATGAGATCATTGTAATGTTATATTATAGTTGGAATTTTATTACTTGGGTTTTGTTTTGTGAAATATTTTGTATTAAGTTGTCGCCAAACTATAAGTTTCATGGATATATCATGGATAGGTATCAATAGAGGAGAGAATAGAGGTCTCCCTTGGATGCTCAGTTGATTTTGTATCGAAATTGAATTATGTTAACTTTGGATGAGTCTAATGATTTCATTGGGATTTTTTCCCTCATTATTTTACACTTGTTAATTTGTAATTGTGGATTGTAATTGTTCTTTTGTAATTACGTTATTGTTGCCACATCGAGGGAAACAGTGTGTTGGAAATTTGTTGGACTTCCAGAGGTTAGAGGGAATATGGTTTCTTCTTGCAAGAGTTGGTATGGGGGTCCGACAACTTGGGAGGATCGCCTTGGGTAACCCATATTAGGCCTAATGTAATTATTTGAGTTTTATGTTGTTTCATCGGTAAGTGGGTGGTTTTATGATTTTGTTACTTTGATGATGGTTGAACTTACACATGGATTGTGTTCATCTGGTTTTGAGCCTTGCACGTGAATGTGGTTTTTGTTACTCTGAAGTTCTAGTGTGAGATGGTGCATGCCTCACTTGGAGTTGTATTTTGTTGGATTTGGTATCTTATGCAAGTTGGCTTGTTGTTAGTGTTTTTGAGATATTGTTGCTAGTTGGGGGAGTGGCTTCCAATGGAGGTCCGGTGCCCAAAGTGGTTGGTCCAGGGTAACCCTTGGGAGTTTAATCTAGTGATAACTCAATTAATTAATTATGGGGTTTGGGTAGTTTCCACACATTAATTTAGAAAATGTAGCCTCACTCATGGGCCCAAGTGATCGTTTAGCCTTGGGATGAGTGGGAATGCATGGAATGGAAAGGTCAACTACCTTGCCTCTGCATAGTAATTTTGCAAGGTATGTTGATCCCGCATAGTGAGCATGGGGGTCTAGCGGCTGGTAGAGGTTACCAGGATGACCCAGGATGGGGCCAGCAACCTAGGAAAGTTACGTCAAGGTAACCCATGACTACCTATGTGATGACACTCCACCCTTTAACAACCTTGTATGCTTTTGTTCCCCTCTCGTTGTTCTTAATCCTTTAGAAGCAGATGTTGTCATGTGTTTGTTGATGCTTAGGTATGTTGTCTTGGGTTGGTTATATCTTGGATTGGTTAATTCTTGTGATGAATTTTATCTTGTGTTATTCTTGTTTTCATTTTGAAGTCTTGTAATCCTTGTTTCGTTTGATGGTATTCATTGAGATCCTTCTTGTACTCTCCTAGCATGGGGGGTGGTCCAAAAGGTCCACAAGGTCGGGTGGGACATGTTATGTACTCCATTAGGTCCCTAGCCATTGATCATGTTGTGCAGAGATATACCAACCATAGTGACACCTAAGCTATACTAGTGTTTGATCCAGTTTGATGCTTTATACTCATATCATTTGTATTATTCCATGATATTGTACTTTCCCTACTCAGGATGGGAAGCAGTTTTGAATTGATTTAACCCTTGAGTGATGTATCTTCATATTGTTAATGTATTATCCATGTTCATGTTATTTCTTATGGTTATTGGCATATGTCTATCTTCATGTAATGTGAAGATGTTGATATAGAAAGTAATGCAGTCATGTAACCCCAAGGGACTTGTTATATGTTGTACATGTATTATTCCATTTCAATTGTTGAATGTTAATATCAAGTTGCATGTTAGTTGATACATAAAAAAGTGTTCCTTAAATGTTAGATGTTTTAGTTTCCTTTGGGGTTGCATGGCGAGCCATTACACCAAGTCACCCAATCATTCTAGGGTGCTCTTTTTGGGGGAGTCTCTTAAGAGCCTTAGGAGCAAAAAATGAAAAACTTATAAAATTTATAGTAATTTTTACAAATAGGTAGCATGGAGACATCAATGTAATAGATAAATACTAGGGAAAGTTTGACTTCATTTCCCAAGTCACTCGATCATTATAGTAATTTTGACAAATGGGCAGCATGGACAGGTAGAGGTAGGTAGGTAATACGAGGGAAGGTTTGAATATTTACAATTCCTTGGATGACTTGGGAAGCTGCATTGTATGAAAATCCTACAATATTTCGTTAGCATGCATAGTAGAATGAATATAGCATAATAATTAATGATACATTGAAAACTCAATCTAGTATTTACAACATGTATTACTGATATTAATAGGTACACTAATAAAATAGCTTGCAAGACTCAAAAGCCCTTTGTGAGATTTGCAAATTTGGATGTTCTTCAAAAAATTGTTTGTACAATATTGTTTGGCTACATTATAAGAAATGTTTAGGATATGGTGTACGATATCGATTACCAATTCTTAACTTTAAAAAATACTTTATATTTGGTGATACTCTAGATTGAGAATCCCAAAAAAAATCAATTTTCTTCTTTATATTATCAATTAGTTTATTATCAACACATGGAATCCTCCCACTAAAAGCCCATGTATCATTTTGAAGAGGACTATTGAGTCTTCCTCTTCTTGAGAAAGCTCTATTCAATGTTTTACGATTTATATTTAAATCAATACCAGTTTATCTCATTAAATGAGCCTTTCTCAAATGATGTCTTACTAGTGAGGTTGTGATCACTCTATAAGTAGCTCTTTTAATTTCTCCTTATTAGTCTTTCCAATAGAAGTTAGAGCACTAAAAATATTTTTTACTATAGTATTTTTTTTTCCAACTTTTTGGTGAAATAAATCTTCAATTTTCTTAATAATGGTCTCATTTGTAATACTCTAGAAATTGAACAAAAAGTTGACACTATTCAGTTAATGATCTATAATTAGAGGTTTAAAATTAACCTGCAAATTAACTTAAATTACAGTTAATCCTGATCTTGGAACATAATTGCATGACTATGTTGTTTAACCGTTGAAATTACAAACTAGGTTCACATTTATATAACTTAATGAAATTAACTAATTACTAAAGTGTTGTAATTAGAAAACAAATAAAGAATGAAAGTCATGAGAGAGAGAATAAGAATAAGATAGAAGAGAGAGAGGAACACGAGCTTGATAACAGAGTTCATCCAATCAAGACTATGTCTCTGGGTCCGCTTCTCAATGATGGACCACTTTCATTAATGATGCTAAACTTGAATTTTCTTTGTTACATCAAAAACACATCCAAAAAACAACATAAAAACCTCTCACAATCTCTCTCAACACCTGAAGACACTCCAAATGTCTTCGTGTATACAATAATCTCCTCCTTTTCCTAATTCCAATAAGCCTATTATTCTCTCCAAAAGAATTATCCACATTTCACAATAATTTCCAATGTCCCTAAAAGGCCAAACTCTTCCCCTTTTTATACATTTTATTTTTCCTGATATGGTTTAAAACCATATGATTTTCAAATTATCCCAATCACCCATTTACAACAGTAAATCCCCTAAAAATAATACAACCATTAAAATAAATAGCCCTTATAATTTTGGGCTTTACAATATTCCTGTACAATATCATTTCAATTTGATAAACACCTTTAAAATTATCATAAAAACCCCTTAGGATATTCTCACAAATCTTAACATGTAAATAGGGATATGGATCATCTTTTAATAATCCCCTTAAAATTACATTTAAATCCTTTAAGATTCGGGCTTTTATATTTTATTTTATTTTCCTCTTTTAAAATCTTTATGGATTCGGGCTTCATGTTTCAAATATCTTTTATAAACCTTTTAAAGTCTTAAAGCCCTTCCAAAATATTTATGCATTTTATTTTAAAGGGTTTGGCTCATATTTTTTGAGCTTAATTTCTAATTTAAATAAGATAAATTCCCTCAGCTGCTTATGCCACATCATCATCTACCACATCACCTTGTCTTGCCATGTCAGCAACAATGCTGACTGTACAAGTCAACCTACCCTTTTGGAAACTTTGACTAGCTCTATCTTGCTCATACAGACTCTATTTGACACAATTCAAAATGTGTCAGAACTGTATTGATGAGCCCTTCGATCCGAGACTACTTTTGGATGATTTGTAAATGATCTATTTTTTAGCCTTGTATTGGAACTTGATTCACCTATTTGACCAAACCTTTGATTGAGCATAAATTCTATGTATAGACTCCTTTTGAGCCCACTCAAGCTACGTCAGGATTGTGTTAGTGAGTTCGTTTTTGATGATGCTAATTTTGACATTTTTTGAGACTGTGAAATATTTAGATGTTTTGGATCCACCTGGATCAGTTAATGTCTTATTAGAAAATTATTGATTGAGCATATTGGAAGCCCGCAAATAAACCATTCATGATTACTTATTTCCATCAAGATTATCTATTATGTTCTCATCTATTTCAGGTAACCATTTAGGGGTTCTCATGTAATTAGGTGATATATAAGGTTCATTTTCAACATTTTTATTGTTTTTAATAAGGTAAGAAGGGTTTAGAAAGGGCCTAGAACCTTGTACAAAGAAAATAAAGGAACACAACCAAACATCAAAGCCACAAAATTGTTAATGAAAATAAGTAACAAAACTTAGAAAAAGAAGAGAAATAGTGAAAATACCATAGCACAACAGTAAACTGTCAACCAACACCTAGCCACCAAATAAATAGGAGCAACTTCTAGGTTTTAAAGAGACGTAAAACCCTGTTGGTGTTTCAAAAAAACCAAGTTTATCTCACCAATTACCTATGAATTTTCCTAATTCAATAGTCAGTAATAAGAGGGATTGACCAACTTGACAAGTGAAAGTCTTCAAGACTTTTCCCTCTACACTTTGGGCTCTACAATACCTAGGAGGGTGATCCCAAACAATGTTCTCAAGCTCTCTTGTGCCATTTTACTTATGCACATTATAACAATAGATATTCTCTATAAATAATTACTTAACAATTCAAAGAACATAAAGATTTTCCAGTACCTTTTTGTATTAACCTTTTTAGAAGTAATAAACAATAGTAAACTTCAACTTCACATACATTTCAATAGAAAAGTAAAGATTCATTGATTTTAAATGTAGTGTTTGTGAAAGATCATGAATATGCAATGTAAATATAGATCCTGGAATAGTTCCTTAACCTAGGGTGAGGAGTTTGAATTAGCAAAAACCATGATGGACAACATCTTAAAACCTACCGTCATAGAGATTCTACAATATTACTACATTACAACATTATATTGAAATATTCTAAACCAAAACTCATTATCATATCCTTGCAGTAAAATTACATAAACCTATGATTTTATCAAATTGATTTAACTAATTCATTAAATCTGAACAAAGATAAAACCATACATTCATTGAAACACCATGAAGATCACTGAAAAGATCTTTGATTAATTTAATTAATAATTAATATAACAAATACGCAAGGAGTGAATTCACTTAAGAATTATGCCATTATTATATTCAAATGCTAATACTATCATACAAAATTAAACTTGCACAAAATGAAGACTCAAAGCATAGATACAGACTCAAACTCTATTCTTTTTATTTTCTATTACAAAATTACTTGTGAGATCAATCAAAAACCTCATCAAATGGCCCTGAATTCTATTTTATAAAAACAAGGGAGAAAAACAAGCTTCAAGCAAATTGAAACTTGTCACATTTTAATTTGACAATTACAATTCATTCCAAAATACTGATATATTTGCAATCCATTGGGGCAAATGATGCAGGAGAATCCTAGGTTTCAAGCAATCTTACATCAACCAAAAATATCTACATTCATGTTTACTTGCATTTTAGTAGTTTGTTGTCAGGACCTAGTCTTAGCATTCCATATCGCATTGTACTCCATTGTAACATCAGAGCTCATAGAGCAGGATATATGATCTTCATGGAAACATCTACATCATATCCAAAATTCAAGTGTTTTGGAGACTCTAGTACGAAGTTATCACTAACAAAATATTAGTTGTAATTGGACAATGAGCATTCATAGACTACTCTTGGATTTTCAAGTGTGTGGACCTATCCCATGACTTGTGGAGCTTAGGAAACCACTTAATAAGGGTGAAAATTCATTGAGGAATGTTTTCTCGAATCCACATCATGTTTTTCCAAGAATAAAAGGAATATTGTATGCTTTGGCTGACCCTTCACATGTTTCATCAAATTTGGGGTTTGAAACCTCTTGAGGTTGACGTAGACTTTTTCCAAATATGGGAATTGATATATATATAAGCATCATGTATTTTCATTAGGAAATTAGTGAAGAGAGAGGTAGTGAGATAAGACTTAAGGGCTTTGATCCACATTGTATTTTTGGGCTTAGCACCATATCATTCTATAATTCTATACGCTGGAAGGTAGGGTATGTTGCCAGTGAATATTTGATCATCATCTATATTTGTATTTTTGATTATTATTCCTATTCTTTGAGTTTTTGTTGTGTTTTCTCTTGTTGCAAGGTTAGATAGTCCTATTTTTGGACCCTCCATCCCTGACTACACCAAGTGGTATCAGAGCAAGGTTGTGGACCTTGGGAGAGAAGAGTAGGTTGTGAACCTTTGGAAAGGAGAGAAAAGTTTAGAAAGGAACTCCATAAGATCTTTGTGTGGAAAAATCTCTGACTTGCGACAACCTACTTGTGTTTGTCAACAGATTGTCGATTGTGAGATAGTTGCAACCCTATAGCCAGATTGCTGGCTTGAGGTAGTTGCACTAGATCCTAGGAAGAGATGTCACTGAGGAGAATTCATACCACTATTAATGTTGCTAGAAATATGGATGAGATGATGGAAATGATGTGAACAATGAAATTGAGATTGGATGTTGTTGAAGAAGACAAAACAAAATGCTTAAACCCTAGACCTAATGATGAAAGTGATGATGATGAAGTTCAAGTTGTAGATCGAGTTGAAGAAACCTCAAAAGAGGAAGAATTAGATTAGATGAAGATGTTGAAGTCTATTTCAAAAATTGGAAAGCAACCTAGAATAAAGATTTTGAACTATACCGATAATTTATAAACCTTGAAGAGTTGATTGATTGGATACATGACATTGAAGAATACTTTGAATATGAAGAAATTGAAGATCTGGAAAAAGTGATATTTTCAAAGAGTAAGCTAAAAAGACATGCTGCAATATGGTGGAAAGAAGTTCAATTGGAGAGAAACAAAAAATGAAAAGAAAGGATTGTGAAATGGGATAGAATGGTGACAAAATTGAAGAACCAGTTTATATTTGTAGACTATGAGTTGGAGCTATTGAAGAGATTGCAAAAATTGACACAAAAGAAAAAGACTATGAAGGAATACATTGAGGAATTTCATAAGATCATTAACAGGACTGGACATATTGAATCAAGCAAGGAGAAAGTGGCAAGATATATCAATGGGCTAAGAATGAACATTCAAGAAGAGTTGAGTCCGATAAGGATTAATTCAATAGAGGAGGCATATCAATTTGCATTAAAGGTGGAGGAAAAGCTAAAAAAAGACATGAAAAAAGGTAGAGAGGAAGAGGAGGTAGATTTTAGAAAGAAAGGTCACGTTATGAAGGAGAAAAACCATATGCAGAGCAAAACAAGGACAAAGATTTATATTGCAAGGAAGAGAAGGATTCCAATTTGTACCATAAAGGAAAAAATGACATAAATTCTTATTGCCACAACTGAGGAGGCTATAATTTGTATCGCAATGATGGATACTAGACACATGAGAAAGGATACGAAAAGAGAAATTTTAGAGGAACCTATTTTAAGTGCAAAGGAGAAGGACATAAAGCATTTGAGTGTTGCCAAGAAAGTGAAAAGACTGAAAATCATGCTAGAACCAAATATGTAGAGGAAGAACTAGTGAAATCACTGAGTACCAAAGGAAGTCCTAAGAAGGGAGACTTGTTATTCATGAGGAGAGTATTGATCCAAGGAAATAAGTACCTAAGGAAGCATCACAGAGGAAAAGTTTGTTCTGAACTAGATGTAAAGCAAGAGGTAATTGTTGCAAAGTTATCATTGATAGTGGTAACATAGATAGCCTAATTTCTAAGGAAATGGTGAAAATGTTGAATTTGGAAAGATGAAAAGAATTGAAGCCTTGTAGGATAGCCTGGATTTAAGATGAGCACAAGATACTAGTAAGTGAGCAATGTCTAGTGAAATTCAAACTTAGGATCATATCATGATGAAGCGTTGTGTGATATTATCTTGATGGATGTATGCCATATGTTGTTGGGTAGACCTTGGCAGTATGATAAGAAAGCTATACATGATGGAAGAAATAATACCTATACCATAATGTAAAATGGAAAGAAAATCACCCTAACACCTTTGGAAGATGAACCTAAAAGTGAAGTATGTGGTATAACTAGAATCAATTTGGTAGATGGAAGGAAATTTATGGATGGATTGAGACATGAAAACATTTGTTTTTCTTTGATTCCAAGGAAGTACGGGGCCTCAGATGCAGAGGGAATCACAAGAGAGAAGACTCATTAGATGAGGAAGCCACTGAACTGATAACATAGTACCAAGATCTTGTATCAAAGAATGTGCCTAAAGGATTACCATCGATCTAGAGTATCAATCATCATATAGATCTTATTCCAGGAGCTAGTTTTCCAAACAAGGCTACACATTAGATGACACCAATAGAGAATGTAGAGCTAAATAGATAGACACAAGAACTGTTGAAGAAATGATTGGTCAAAGAGAGTATGAGACCATGTGTGGTACCAACTATACTTGCACCTAAGAAAGATGGAGAATTGAGGATGTGTACATATTCAAGAGTTATCAATAAGATCATAGTGAAATATAGATTCTCATTACTTAGAATGGATGACATCATGGATAGTATAAGTGGAGCAAAGTATTTCACCAAGATAGACCTAAATATTGGATACCATCAGATCAGGATTAGAGAGGGAGATGAATGGAAGACAACTTTTAAGAAAAATGAGGGATTTTATGAGTGGTTGGTCATCCGATTTGGACTAACTAATGTAACTAGTACATTTATGAGGCTGATGAATGAAGTCTTGAAGAAATTCTTGGGTAAGTTTTTCATTGTTTATTTGGATGATATTTTGATTTTCAGGAAGACTAAGGAGGAACATTTGGAGCATACCAGACAAGTATTTTAGAGGCTAAGAGAAGATAAGTTGTTGATAAACATCAAGAAGTGTAGTTTTATTAAGATAGAACTAGTGTATTTGGGATTTGTGATATCTATGGAAGGATTGAAGATGGACCCTGAGAAGGTTAGATCAATAGTTGAATGGCCTACACCTATGAACGTTGGAGAAGTGAGATCATTTCATGGACTAGCAACCTTTTACCAGAAGTTCATCATAAATTTCAATGGTATTTGTAAAACTATGACACACACAATGAGGGGTGACTGAAAGGAATTCAAGTGGATATATGGAGCACAAAGGAGTTTTGAGTTGTTGAAGAAAAATGTGACAAAACAACCTATGTTAGCATTACAAAACTTTGATAAGTTATTCCAATTAGATTGTGATGCTAGCAGAAGTGTTATAGGAGTTGTATTAAGTCAGGAAGGGAGACCAGTAGCCTACTTCAGTGAAAAATTGAATGATGCTAAGAGAAGATATTCAGTTTGTGATCAGGAGTTCTATGAAACTGTACATGACTTGAAGAAGTGGAGACATTACTTGTTACCTAAGGATTTTGTGTTGTATACAGATCATCAAGCTTTACAATATTTGAATAGTCAAGGGAAGTTGAACCAGAGACAGATGGGTATAATTCTTATAGAGTTACACATTTTTGTTGAAGCTGGGAAGTCAAATAAGTTTGTGGATGCATTGAACAAGAGAAGGTGTTTTTTGATAGAGATGAGAATTGAAGTATTAGGTTTTGAGGAACTGAAGCATATGTATGAGGATGATAGTGATTTTGCTAAGGTATGGAAAGCTTGCAAGAAACCTATAAGGATATATAGAAGAAAATGGTTGGATCATTTCATTCAGGAAGGTATGTTGTTCAAGAACAGTCGACTATGCATTCCTAGGAGTTCAACGAGGGAGAATTTGATCAAGGAAAATCATTGTGGAGGACTAGCAGGACATTTTGGTATTGACAAGGTCATAACATTGGTGAGTGAACTATTTCTGGCCATAGTTGTCTAAGGATGTCAAGAGATATTTCAAAGTTGCAGGATTTGTCAAGTTGCAAGGAAAAGGTCAAAACACTGGAAAGTATACACCATTGGCAGTACTAGAGAGACCATGGGAGGAAATTAGCATGGATTTCATGTTGGGATTACCTAAGACACCAAGAGGATTTGATTCTATATTTTTGGTTGTGGATAGATTTTCTAAGATAACACACTTCATACCTTGTAAGAAGACTAGTGATGTAATACATGTTGTCAACCTATTTTTCAAGGATATTTTGAGATTACATGGACTACTAAAAAGTATAGCATCAGATAGAGACACTAGGCTCATTGGATATTTCTAGAAGACATTGTGTATGAAGATGAAGAAAAACTTGAAATATAGTTCAAAATTTCACCCATAGATAGATGGATAAACATAAGTGGTAAATAAGTGATGCAGAGGGTAGGGACTTTGAAAGAAACACAAAGTTTTAAGGCTAATAATGATTCACTCTCAACCTTCCAACTAGGCACCAGTATGGAGATAAGGCCTCAATAATGCACCAAATGACTTATGTGCTTTCCTTATGGACCCAAACCCTAGGAATGCTCCTAATAGACACAATTACACTTGTCTTAAATGAAATCAAAGCCCCAAACCTCTATTTTGAACAAAATCCACTTTTCCACCTTAACTAGGCCTCTAGTGAAGGATTTTTGACTTTGCTCTCAAACTTTCCAAAGGAACATCCAATCTAGTGACTGATTAAGTTTTTTTTTATGATGGAAAACAACATATCAACTCCCTAATGGCACTTTTTTTAGAACAAACCAACCAAAATCTCTTGTTTCCTCAAAAACTAGGCCTAATTATCCCTCTTTTCCAAAGAAACCCCTCTCTAAACTCAACCCCTGAGCATTAAACTTTCAACAATCTCTTAAAACATCCCCAAACCAAGTATTTTCAAACTTTTAGTCTTCTATGACACCCTTAACATGCTCAAACACAAAACCCTCCTTAACTTGCCTCAAAACTAGGGCTTCTTGGTTCTTGGCCTTCCACACACTTCTAGAACTTGTTTATTGACCCTACACCATTAGGAAAACATATTTATACTATCCCAACTCAAAAACATACCCCTCCTTAAGGCAGATCTTCCACTGCTATACTCTAGCCTCCATCTTCAAGCACTTTGCACTGTGAAATCTTTGTGTACACCGCATGATTCCTCTTTCCCACACTTTATTTTGTTAGATTGATATGATACAAGTTAATTATGATCCATTTCATTGGTCTCAGTCATATATTCCCATGAAATGGATCATTCATCCATGAAAAACCCTCAAACTAGTGGAAAATCTATGTTTTCATGAGGATAGCCAGAAGTTTTGTACAAAAAAATTATTTATTATTTCTCTCAGAACCTATGATGGTTTAAAAACATGTAATTTCAAGTTCCTAAACAATTCAAATGATCATAAATTCAATGGAAATCAAAAACTCATCAAAAAACTCAAAGAAATTGCAAGAAAAATGTATTTCTTTCACTATTTCTTGTAGCAGTCCGTACAGTCACCTCTCTAGTTGATCAACCTCCGTAGAAATGATTTTTTTGGGTTATAGATCAATCCCCAAACTGTCCCAACCAAATAGAGTTGGTTTCATTACATTAAAGCTGATTAATCCCCTAAAACTCACTTACCCGCCCAAAGCACAAGTAACCGTTGGAATTCAAAAAATTGAATTTCCAAACTTTATTTATTGATTTGTATTGACTAAAAGCTATCTACCCTTTAATATTTAACCTTAATTGATCTAATTAAAACATTATAGACCTACCTACACCCTTTGGACACTATTGGTCCACTTACAAGTTTTTTTTGGTCCTATGGTCCTTTTAGGACCCTTAGGACTTTTAATATTCCCATTACCTTTATTCATCTCAAATGCCATTATAGGCTCCAAGACACCATAATTGATGCTATGATATGATGGAAAGGTCCTCCTAAGCACTGCACACTTCTAACCTTTGAAGAGCTCCTTGAAGGCCTTGGGTGCTCCTACACCAATAAGAGCTTGGGGAGCTTGTTGAGGTGTTTGAATGAAGGAAAAGAAGAAAATTGGGACTTGATACTACTGCAAGAAAAATTTACATACAACAATTCAGTAAACTAGAGCTCAGCGTAGACACCATTTGAAATTATGATAAGACAACAACCTAGAGGAGTAGCATAATTAGGAGATGTGAGCATGGAGTGTAAGAGGAGTGTGGAGGTAGAATAATTTGTAGGATTTATGGAGACAATGCATACTCAACTCAAGGAGCATCTGGAGAAGATGAACAATACCTATAAGGATAAAGCATATAAGAAGAGAAGACATAAGGAGTTTGTAGTAGGAGAGGAAGTAATGGTATATCTGAGGAAAGAGAGATTTCTAGTTGGGACATATAATAAGATAAAGATGAAGAAGTTTGGATCTTGTAAGATCATCAGGAAGTTTGATTCTGGAAAGCCTATGAAGTGGAAAAATAAGAGGAATTTGGCATATCACCTATATTCAACATTGCATAGCTATAACAATATCATGAAGGAGAGTCATTGGAAGACAAAAAAGTTGGCTTTTTGGACTAGAAAGCACATCATTTGGAGGAAATCGAGGAAATTTTAGATAGTAGAATTGGTTGTAGTACCAAAGGAAGGAAATACAAGGAATATCTAGTCAGATGGAAAGGAGGAATAGAGGAAGGTTCGTCTTGGATTTCTCCGACTGAGGTGGACTGCATTGTTTTTCCTCTAGCCCCAGGAAAGTGAGAGGTTCACTTTTCTTCAACCTCAGGTGTCTAATTCAGGAGCATCCCATGTTTCAGGAAATCTTGCATCAACCAAAAATATCTACATTCATGTTTACTTGCATTTTAGTAGTTTACTATCAGGACATAGTCTCAGTATTTAATACTGCATTTTGCCACATTTTAACATTAGAGATCGAGAAGTAGGATATATGATCTTCATGGAAAAATCTACATCATATCCATAATTCAAATGTTTTGGATACTCCAATGTGAAGTTACCACTAACAAAATATTAGTTGTATTTGGACAAAGAGCATTCATAGACCAGTCTTGGCTTTTTGAGTGTGCAGATCTCTTGTGACTTGTGGAGCTTAGGAAACCATTTCATAAGGGTTCAAATTCATCGAGGGAACTTTGTTCCAATCCATGTCATTTTTTTCCAAGAATCAAAGGAAAATCATATGCTTTGGCCGAGCCTTCACACGTTTCATCAACTTTGGGGATTGAAACCTTTGAGGCTGATGCAAACCTTTTCTGGAGCTGGGAATTGATATATATATATATAGGCATCATGTAGTTTCATTAGGAAGTCAGTGAAGATATAGGTAGTGAGATAGGACTTAAGGGATTCAAACCAGCATTGTATTTATGAGCTTAATGCCATATCATTCTATAATTTTGTAAGCTAGAAGGCATGGCATGTTTCTAGTGAATAATTGATTATCATCTATATTTCCATTTATGACTTTTATTACTATTATTTGAGTTTCAATTGTGTTTATTGTTAACATTGCAAGGTTGGATAGTCCTATTTCCTGACCCTCTATCCTTGACTACACCAGGAAATATCCATAAAGACAAAATCCATTTTCATTCATTCTTGTAGAAATTTATTGCCTTCCAAAAGGCACCTTTCACTGGTGAACATATTTGTTCCACGAGCAAAGAACTTCTTCCATGTGCTTCCAAAATTGTTGGAAAAAAAGCATGAAAACAAGAAAAGAGAAAAGAGTAAGGAAACCTTCATGTCAACATCATTTTTCATCAACTTTCAAACTGAGAGAACATTTTATCAATACTTTATCAAAGGATTAATTTGTAAAATTTCCAAGCCATGTATTGTACTCCTCCTCAGTCGGCCATTGAGTATCTAGTAATATTTTCACTTTAGAATTGTGTAGATTGTACTTGGAATTAATTAATATCTTAGCCTGTTTTACAAACACATTCATATTCACTTCAACTCTATTTAAATCATAAAGATAACTATTCAACATTGTATAACTAGTGAGTGTAATAGCTTCCTCGAAGTAGGGGAGAAGGTTTTCCACATCCTATTTCCATGCACTGGAATCCTTTTGTTCCCCCTCATCATTCAACATCTTAGGTGTTCCATACCCCTCCATTTCTCTAAAAATCTTCAATTTTCTTTGGAACTGCACACCTAGCTTTCCATGGAAGGTCAAAATTTATCCAAATAGATAAATTTATTTCATTAACTCTAGAATGTGTGTGGGAGCCTCAGGATCATCCTTCATTTTTTAGATCATTTCTTTGAGAGCACCAAACCTTTCACTCCATTTGTTTCAACCATTCTAGAAAGCATTACACAATTGAGCGTATCTTTGGTGCGCTTCATGAATACTCATACACATTCCAAACATTATCTGATTTGTGCACTAAACGAGAGACCTTATGTCTAAAAACATTACCAATTATATAATCTACTATTGGAACACAACAATCTTAGTAGATACTAAAATTTTAGCCTTCTTATCCTAAGTGTAGACACAATGTTTAAATATAGATGAGCAGATTAAAACATAAAAGATATGAAAAACACATGAACATAAAGAATCAACACATAACAATAGGTATACGTGGAAAATCAAAGATGGGAAAAACCATGGTGAGAAAATGTTGCTAGGATCTATTGTCCTAATCTAGGCTCATAAATATGCTTTTTGTTATAACTTTTAATGGCTTCAACTCTAAGGAGACACCAATCCCATAAATTGAGCACCAATTTAGTTATCTAATGGCACCAACCTATCAGATTTACAGCATAAAAGATGATTAAAATTTGTTCCTGAGGAACTCAAACCCTTGTTACAAATTACTTTGCAACTGCTAAACTATTTGTTGCTACCACAAGAACTTTCTCCTTTTCTCTACATCTCACGTTTTCAACTCTTTTTTTCTCTTTCTTCTTTAGTGAATTCTTGGTCTACCTCAAATGCACCATCATACACCTTCTTTAGCTCTCTCTCTCCTTAGTGTATTCTTTGTTCACCTTTGGAGCTCAAAATCACTTCTACAATGCACACTCTCTCTTCTACTCACTTCCCACCATTTCACACACTTATACAATATTCTCATGTGTTTTGTGTGTAGATGATTGATGATTATTACCCTAAGATTCTCCACCACCTCTAGATATTTTTCTAGGGTTTTTAATATCCTCTCCTTTGTTATATAGTTATCTTGAGCTTCAAAACATTAAATTCTAGTGTAGAAAATTTTCTCGCATTCCTTCTTTGTCAAACCCTAAGATCAGATAAGAAAATAATGCATCCTTCTAATCATTCGATCTGATCTTGATCCTAACCTCTATAGCATCCGTGTCACCACTTTGTGCATCAAATCATATTACATCTGTCATTGATGTAGGTGGAACATTTAATTCTTTCCTCCATGTTGGCTTACAGGTGAAACCCTATTTACACAGAGTTAACCATTGTCAATCTTCACTTTTAAATCTAAGCCATTGATCTCATGTCTTTGTGCCAAGATCCTATGTTCTCTATTCACCCTCACATCTTTATAATGTGACTGTTAGATAAAATTTCTTTAAACCTCCACCATTGATCTCATCTCCCTTAACACAACTACAATTGTGTATCACTACTTTACTAAGGAATTCATCTCCACTTTCATGATGTGAAGAGATGCAACGATTACCATCTAATCGCTTACCTTTCATCCCACATGGTAGATCTCTTTACCAAGGACATGTCATATTTCTAATTTACATATGCCACCATCTTTCATTATCATGATGCATAGAAACACAATTATCACCATTGGATTAACTATCGATCAATTTTCTCCATCCTCCGCTATCCCATTAGCTTTGACAGCGGGCCCAAAAAATCTTAGTGGGCTGGTGGGCTTATGCCAAGCGTCTTCTATTGACATCATACACCACTCAATTAACACTCATCACACATCATTGAAGGCTTCATATTTCAAGGATGTATAAGTTAGATGCACTAACATCCAACAATGTAACAATATCTCAACACCTATACGTGCTGACATCACTTTTCACTAATGTCGCACATCACTTAAATATTCAACTACTTTGCTTCACAATAGTGATGTGAAGTGATGATGTTACATGTCTACTAGAACCATAGAAGTTTTTTCTCCTTCATCATGCATTGTTCAATCAATATTTTGTGATCTCATCCAATCCCTACTTCACAACGAGGCCTAGCTGGGGCCCACCATAATTATAGCAAGCTGGTAGGCATCGCCCGATTAATTTTTTCCTTAGATGTTCAAATTGTTCCTTGGGAAGAGGCTTGGTGAAAATTTCAGCTACTTTTTCTTTGGTTGGAACATATTCCTTGCCGACCTCTTTATCTACAAATTTCTCTCCTATGAAGTGATACTTAATGGATATGTGTTTCTTGTTAGTGTGATTAATATTTAATTACTTTCAATAATCATTATTCTAGTTTTTTCTTGCACATATTAGCTCTGAGGGTTTACAAAACATCTCTTCTTTTTGTTTTGAATATCTATCGCATGTGATAGGTGATTGCTTGCAGGTGATTCTTGGGGACTTCACTTTCACTAAATCAGGTCTATTTTTTGCGTATGGTGTCCATTTTTCGCAAATGAGGTACCATTGGAAAGCTAATTCTGACGTCGATCTAGTGGTGAAGTTTTTTTTACCATATTTTTCTCCATATTTATTTTGCAGGTCCTTGAACCCAGATGATTTTTTTTTGCTTCAGAGGGCATATCTTTTGACTCGGTGATCCTTTTTTCACCATTCTTGCAGCATTGGAAAGCTAGTTCAGTCCTCTATACAAATCTGAGGTCTATTTTTATTTTATTTTTATGTATGTTTAACATTCTCTCATTTTAAGTTCATTGGGTTATTGTAATAAATGAACTGAGATAAAGTTCCATCAGCTGGGTTTCTTGCATAATAATCTGATTAGAGTGTGCATGCACTTTGATCTTCATATTTTTTTGATGATATCTCACATGGGTTGTATCTGGTTTCTTAGTTTATTTTGGCCACATCTTGTCTTAGCTTGACACATATCATATTCACATTGGTTCACACTTTAGATTGGGAGTTTATGGTTATTGATCTGCATTGGTTCTGATCCATCTTAGTTTGAGGGCCATGTTTTTATGGTTAATGTTCTAGAGTCTTTATGGTACTTGTTCCCATGGAATAATTTTAGTCTCAGTTTGGCATCAACATTGAGATACATGATTTCTAGATTCTATCATCATTTCATCTACTATTGCTTCACAAATTCTAGGGTTGTTCCAGTTTGTGAGTTTTCCAATGTTTCGTGGCATTGGGTCTACTGTTGCATTATTATGATTCCACTTTGGTTTCTTGTAAATAGAAGTATCTTTCCTTGCTTGTGGGATTATGGTTCTAGTGTTACTCCACAGTGTTCTTCTAGTGCTTCTTTGCAGTAGTCATCTCATTGTAGGGGGGTTTTGTCCCACTAGGTTTTCCTTCTCTACCTCATTATTGCATTTGTACATGGGTACCTGATCAGGCCTTGTTTCCGGGACCCATTCATGCTTTCTTGCATTCATCTTAGTTTTAGGTGCATGCTTTTTTAGTCTCCCTAAGTTTCACTTATGGGGGGTGTTAGTGTAATTAATATTTAATTACACTTGCATAACTTTACTTAGGTAATATTTTAATTCCTAGGTTAATTATTCTCATCCTTATCTTGTTGAGCTATCTTGTTGCTCAAGATATAGATTAGGGTTATGCATACTTTCTTTTATAAATCAAATTATCTCATGTAATTAAAAATTCCTGAATATTATTATTTGCACATCTTTTTACAATAGCTTTGCTTTTTCTGATTTTCTCTTTTGTGGAAGGTTTTATAGTTTGCATGTCTCATCTTGGTTTCTAACATTTCTTTCTAGAGTCCATCACTAGATTCTTTGAGATGTTTATAGCATTTGAATTATCAGAAAGAGTTGAGATAGGTTCTTTGTACTCTAAATTTATGTCCTTAAGTGTTTAATTCATCCATAGGACTTGAGTACAACATGCTATTATTGCTACATATTCTACTTTTGTAGTGGATAGAGTGAGTGATTCTTGCTTTTTGTTCATCTAGGAAACTAACTTGTTTCCCAAAAAGAATGTGCCACCACTGGTGCATTTTTTGTCATCTACACTTCCTACCCAATCGACATCTGTATATGTTGTTAAGGAAAAAACCTTGCTCTTGGGGTACCATAACCGATAATCAATAGTAATTTTAATGTATCTGAATATTCTTTTTACTGCATTGACATAGGACTCTCTTGGTGAAGCCTGAAATCTTGCCACTAAGCATATTGCTTGCATAATATCTGGCCTTGATGTAGATAAGTACATCAAGCTTCCTATAATTGACCTATACATAGTCTAATTTTCCTCTAGTGATTCATCTGATTTACTCAACTTGTAGCCAGTTATCAAGGGGGTACTAACTAGTCTACTATCTTCCATGCAAAACTTCTTGAGCATCTCCTTAGCATACTTTTTTTGAGATATGAATATCCCATTATTAGTTTGTACAATGTGTAAATCGAGGAAAAATGACAACTCCCCTATCATTGACATCTCAAATTCATCTTGCATATGTGTAGCAAATATTTTAAACATTTTATCATTTCTTCCTCCAAAAATGATGTCATCAACATACACAACAAAAATAATCATGTGCTCATCTTCAGATTTGAAGTATAAGTTATTGTCTACACATCCCTTTTTGAATTCTTTTTGTTGCAAATAATGATCTAATCTATAGTACCATGCCATTGGTGCTTGATTGAGACCATACAATTCCTTTTTCAGTCTGCTTACATCATCCTCTTCCTCTGATAGTTGAAATTTTTTTGGCTATTCTCTGTAGACTTCCTCTTCTAGGTTTCCATTCAATAATGCAGATTTAACATCAATCTAATATACTTTGAATCCTTTGTAAATTGAAAATACAAGAAAAATTCTAATTGGTTCTAATCTTTCCACAAGTACAAATTTTTCTTCAAAATAATCCCTTCAACTTGTGCATACCCCTTGCACACTAATCTTTCCTTGTTTCTTACTACAGCTCCATCTTCATTCATCTTGTTTCTAAACACCCATTTTGTGACAATGACATTTTTCCTTGGGGTTCTAGGAACCAACTACCACATTTTTTTCTTTTCAATCTGATTTAGCTCTTCTTCCAGGGCCTCTATTCAACTCTTATCCTTGCTAGCTTCAGTAAAGCTTTTTGGTTCAATCTGAGATAGGAGAGGAAAAATTACTTGTTCTTTGTTCTCTACAAATCTCCTCCTATTCAAAACTCCATTTTTATCCCCAATTATCTAATCTACTAGATGGTATTTTTGAACATACTTTGTAGGGGCCTTCGCAACATCTACTTTCGTAAATTCATCTTGATCATTTTCCACAATGTCTTCATAATTAGAATCATCTTCAAAATTATTCTAATTATATTTGATATGTTTTATAATTTCATCAATCTCGACATTGACACTTTCCAAAATCTTGTCCAGTCTTTTCTTATAGCAATTATATGCTTTTCTTTGGGTGGAATAACGTAAAAAATATTCCTTCATCACTTCTTTATTCAAACTTTCCTAAGTTTTCATCCTCTCTTTTGATGTAGCACTTACTCCCAAACATTTTGAAATACTTCATAGATGCAGGTTAGCAATTTAGTATTAAATTACATTGTTTACTATTAACCTTATCCATATTGAACTAGTAAATCATTGTACATTTTTTTGTACTTTTCTTTCTCATCTGTAATTGATTCTATTGGTGCTTTGGAAAATTTGGCTACATTCACTAACATTATAGCAGCTTCAATGGAAGATGTGTCTGATACCCTCTTTATTATGAGACATCCCCTCTAATCTACAACATGCTCTACAATGTTAGGATTCTTGGTATTAGGGGCTAAGGCCCATATGGCCAATGTGTCCCACTGCTCATTGAATGCAGATCCTTGTAGTGAAATAGTTGCTTCTTCCTCTAAATTATATAGAGGCCTATCATACCTCTTGACCGTATCAAAAGCAATTGCAAAAGATAAATTCCATTCTGGTAGTAAAAGAATTTCACTTTTCGTCACCAATGCTCTGCCCTCCTCATTAGTTATTTCTTGGAATTTTTCTTTCATTTCTTTTATCACTTGAGCTTGGATAACTACATTTGGAAATTCAGGATGCAAGCTTCTCTTATATACAATTTTATTAACAAATTCCATGAAGGCTTTAGATTTCACAAAAAAATTGTCATCCATAAATTTTGTGCATGACTCCTCCCTCACATCATTTTGGCTATTTATGCCAATGAGATAAAACTTGCTCAATCTTAAACCAATCTATTGTGGCACTATCTTCCTAGGTGGAGAAGGCATTCCTTGTTGCATTTCCTCTTTTATCACCAAGATTTCTTCCACAAAATATTCTTCATAATCCACAAAGCCAAATGATTTAACCTTTTGCTTCTTTAGAGGTGGCTCCCTTGTTGGTGATGCCTATCTAGGTGGGGATTCAACATAAAAAAATATAGGAGTAGTTGATCTAGGTGGATATGGGGGTGGCATTTTCACTGGTGAAGGGATTATTTTCTCCTCTTGTTAAGAAGAGGCAACAATTGTGTCCTTTCCTTTTGCCTTATTCTTCCTCCTTAAAAAAATGACTTTCTTTTCCACTTGGGGAGATGACCTATCTTCCATCATGGGGGTATCCCCCTCTTCTTGTTCTTCCATAGTAATGGATTTCCACTTTTCTTGAATTAATCTCTTGCCTTTTGGGTGCCCAACAATTGACTCAAAGTTTTGAAATACATATTCAATCCTTTGCATTTGCTTTTGGATCTCTATAAGAGCAAGAAATTGTGGATCCTTTTCTCTTATTTCATTCTCTAATTTATTTATGCGAGCCACTTCATTTTTCTCTCATTCTATTTTTGAAAATAAAAAATGTTTCTAATCACATCATCTGGGAAATATAAATTATGAATAAAATTTGAGCTTTTTATCCTCATTTTCAACCATCCCATGAGTCCCTCAAGATCATGGTTTCTTGTTGTTTCACTTCTCATTCCTAGAGGCTTGAGTATGTCATTTATCTTGTCCCATCCTCCTTTGATCACTGAAAAATCATAAAAACAAGTGTATGAATTGAAGAATGTTCCCTTTCCCTAATCCCTTAAGTGATTATTCTCCAAATTCCCATGTTGCCACATAACTTTGAGAAAGTCAAATCTCTCTAGAAAATCCTTTGGCAACATGTGGGGTGAGACAATTATGCCATATACTCTCAAAAAAGTGTAGCTAGGGTAAGGGACAACATCCCCCCAATTATGGTCAATACCTAAATCTAGCCTCATGTTCGTGGGCCTCAAAAAATCATGCAAGGCTGTAGGATTCCTTGGCATGTTTACAATCAACACCCTCCTCAATTTAGAGGCAAACAAATTCTCATACATGATAGTCAAATTTCCTATCATCCTTGTCAAGCACTATAGTCCAAAATTGGAAAGGCATGTCCAAGTGACTCTCTTTCTACTCTAGTGTCATGTCCTACCAAAATATGAGGCCCCTTTGAACAAAAAAATGTGCACGAGTAATGAGTATGAGTAGAAGTTGACCCCAAATTCAACTTTCTTCAACTTCACCAAACCCTCATGAATCTTTTCTGCTAGGTACCCTCCATAATCATAGAGTGTACAATATGTATGGTGTTTAATATTCCTTTCCATGTACATCTAGGCCATAGGAATTCCTATAACTAGATCATAGCCAATAATTTGACATATAAAATAGAAAGTCCTTTGGAAGTAGGAGACAAAGTAGTTGATTGGAAAACACTCCTTCTCCGATGGACCCAAGATAACCCTTCGACCATTGATGGATGCTAGATAGTTTTCTAATATTGAAAATTTCAATGTATGTCTGACCTTTTCATACTCTGCCCTGAGTGCCTTTTCATCAATTGACACCATGTCCTCACTCCATTCTATGAGCTTAAAAACTTCAACAATTTCATATCTTGTCACCTTAACCATGTCAATTCCATCAAATGTTCTTATAGTCCTTGTGACTAGATCATAGTTTGTAGCCACTTCCTTTAGTAAATCCACATCCATATAGACATTTGGGACTACCAATTTCCCCAAATCCAAGTTCCATGGGTTTCCCATAGGAATTCCATAGTTTTTTTTTGAAACCAACATCTAAAGATTCTCCACCCATTGTAGGAAAATGTGATATCCTTAATTGTATATTTCTTGTCTATAAGTCCTACAATTTTATTCCATTGAAAGAATTCCCAACCCTTAGGTTTTTTAGAGGTTGAGGGTTTCAAATAGTTAGTTAGATCTTGGACTATGGGTCTAACAGGAGGTTTCAAACTAGAGGCTTGCCCCTTAGATGTAGATTCTTTAACTTTAGGTGCTATGACTCTAGGTTTTTCAAAAACTAGGGTTTCTTTCAAAAAAATAGGGGCTTATAGCTTAGGTATGGCTTGACACTTAGGAAATCACAATTCAACTATAATAAAATTTATAATGAACATCAAACCTTAAAATAAATGCAGTAACCTAGGAAACCCTAATGGTAAAATGAAAGCACAAGTGAAAAATAGAAAGTTGAAGTAATTTGAGAAGTAGGATGGAGTTTTAACTTATTAGTTTCATGGATGCTTGAAAACCCTAATTTTTTCATCAAACAAGCCTAAAAATTGTAGTACAAACTGCTTGAATGCATAGAATGCCTTTAGCAATCTTCAATTATGCTTTAAAATGAGTTTTAATGGCTTTAAAGCTTTCTAATTCAATAGCTCTACATCTTTTCCACCATCATGGTTTGCTCGCATGAACCAGAATGACTCATTTTCCTTCAAGCTCAACTTTGAATACTAGTGGTTGATTGTACAGTGAGATGGCTTGATGAATGGCTCAAATGCAGTCAAAAAAGTTTGAAAAAGCTAATTATAGGCCTCTACCATGGTCAACCAATCAAAAATAAGTTGTGTGGAAAGCTCTCCTAGTAACCCACAAGCTCCACAACTTCTTAAGCATGGAGGAAAAATCCACATGTCGGTTTCCCCACTCCCCCATTGGGCTTAACCTGTGCACAAATTTGAGCAATGGGGAGTGGATCAAATTCAATCTAGAGTCTTCAATATGTGTACTCTTTACATCTCAAGCCTTTGATATTGTGCATAAACTCCAAACATGATGGATGAATCATATTATAACATCTCATTTTCTCTTAAAACACATGCCTTATAGTCCCTTTAGTAGTGTGGGATTTAATATATTCAAACCCTCAGTGAAATATTTCATTAATATTTTACCCTTTATAATGTTCTTTCAACTGCTCTTATCTCTCCACGTGGCACTCCCTCGCTTCCTCGTTGAGAGATGAGAGATAGAGGTGTGTCCCCTAAAAGCTGGTGGGGAACAAGCTAGATTCACCCACATCATCCAACCTTAACTATCAATCTCATTAGACATAGTGTTTGCTACATTTGTAATAGTTCAATAGGTAACATTGACAAGGGGACACATGTCATTAGCCCACCAACCCCTAAGATTATTTTAATGAATATTAAAATTAGGTGGGCACATGGGGAAGGGTCAAGATGTAGGCATGTCATTTCATGTCGACCGTTGATTTCACCACAACTCAATAACCATTTCCTTTGAAGAAGATAGGTCCCATTGGCATATATGACACATGACGCTCACCCACCAGCTCATGTGAATATTTTGTGGTCAAGATTTGACTGCAAAGATCCGACAGTCCTCATAAAACTAGATATTTGCACGTGCACACGTTAGTTCTTAAAGAGTTGGCCCAACTAGGTAAATGATGGGTGGAGACACAAGACTTAAAGCTAAGACTTTAGGTTGATGATTGAAAAATTAAAACTTAAACCTATGACCATAGCAAAGATATAAAAGATTATAAACCCACATAACATAAAGGCAATTTTTTCAAGAATTCAATGGATAACCATTTGTGATACTACGCTTAAGGGGATGGTAAAAATGATGAGTTAAATGACATAAGTTGTGAGTAACATGATTCAAAACTGGTGATAAGGAGTCAACATCAAATTAGAACATTAGGAAAATGATTTAAACTTAAGATTTTTTAGGAAGGGTTTAAGAGACATAAAAACCCTAAACCCTAGGACACATCCAGATCATGAAAACGACCAAATTTTGAAAAAATTACTAGTGGAACACAAATTTTTTATAGGTTCCACTAGTGGCTCCTATTGGGGATGTTTGTTCTTCTAGAATAGAGCAAGATCATAGAATCTCAAGTTGGAGCAAACCAATCACAAAGAACCAAAACTAGGAACTACCCAGAAAAGGTATCAAAACTAGACCCAACCAAAGAAAACACACCTACATACAGAGATATACAAAACTTGCAATGTATTTATGGAAGAGAGCATATTTCAAGAGAAATATGGCTTCAAGAACTATCCATGTATTGGCAGTTCAAGAATTTCACCTACTTGATCTTGTAGAAAGTATGAATCTTCACCATGAGTGTTATCGATCAGATAAGGGCCAAGCCACAGTGCATCAAACTTTCCATGCTTTCCCTTATCCTTAGATCTTGCATTCCACATCAACACCATGTCTCCTACATGAAATTTTCTTGAAGATGCCTTCTTTTTATAGAAGTTCTTCACTTGCATCTACAATTTAACAATCCTTTTCTAAGCACCTCTTCTTGTTTCATCTACTTCTGCCAACGCATCAATCCTATGCTATATCGTATCACATGTATCTTCATCATATTATTGGATAAAATTATACATATTCATGAGGTTGTTTTGAGGTAACCTAACAAAATAACCATAAAATAAATCAAAAGGGGCATAACCAGTAGCCTTCTTGATAGTCACTCTATCTACCCAGAGAGCTAACTTTAACTTAGAGTCCAAAGCTCTTTTATTTTTCTCAATAATTCTCTTTATGATCTTCATCAAACTTTCATTGCTTGAATTTTTACTTTAGGGTGGTATGGTGAGGAATAAGATGCCTAAATTCCATGTTTTGAGCATAAATTAGTAAATTCTTCAGACTTGAAACACATAGCATTTTTTGAAACAATTTTTTTAGGCACTCTAAACTTGGTCAATATGTTATCCATCAAGAAATCATTAACAACTTTACTTGTAACTATTTTTGTTGGAATGGCTTCCACCCATTTTGTAAAGTGGTCTATGGCCACAAGAATCCATGATTAGCCTCCATTGGATTTATCAAATATCTCCCCAATGTAATTAATTCCCCATTGTTGAAATAGTGCCTAACATGAAACTAGTCTAAGTGGTAGACTACTTGATAACTTTAGCTTCCTAGAAAACCTTTGGCATGTATCACATGTTCTTACCAGTTTGTGGGAATCTTTAAAAATTGTAGGCCACTAGATTCTAGCTCTTAATACTTTGTGAGAAGTGTTTTTATCCATGTAGTGTCCACCACACACTCCACTATGCATCTCATTCAGCAATTAAGAAGCACTGGATTTTTACACACATTTTCACATAACACATCCATATTTCTCCACCATAGTTCACCCTTTATAATCACATACTTGATGGCATGCAACTTGAGAGTCCTCTTATTATTATCAGTTAATCCTTTAGGGAATTTCTTTTTTTGCAATTAGCAAATGGAATTCTTATACTAATCACAACCTTCCATATCACAAATGTATGATCTGTCAAAGTCATCCTCAAGGTTTATTTGATTGGCATCCAGGTTTTCCTCAACCATTAGCCTAACTAATCCCTGACCTCCCACCAATTTAGTGATTTGGATGTCAGTATTAAACTCTTGTATTCTATTTATCCATCTACATCTTCTACATGTGACTTCTTGCTTGGTAAAGATGTCTTTTACAACTACACTTGGAACATAAGCAGTAAATGTTGCTCCTGCAAGATAAGTTATGAAGTTATTTACAGCTTTAACAAGTGAAAATTCTTTTTTCACCATTAAATCATATTTCAATTTTGTAGCTTGAAGAGACTTGCTAAAGAAATCAATAGGTTGTTCAAAACCTTCTTTATTTTTTTGTAGCAAGACTACAACAATTGTGTGAAATGACACAAATGAGAAAATTTACAGTGGATTAGAAAAAATAGGAGTCCTCAAGATTGGAGCTTCTTTAATTGATTACTTAATTTCTTGAAATCCTTACTAGGCTCTTCATTCCACTCCACCTTTTCACCATTCTTCAACATCTTTGATATAGGATGAGTGATCTTTGCAAAATTTGTAACAAATCTTCTTAAGAAGTTAATTTGACCAAAGAAAGAATAAATATCTTTCAAATCTTTGGTTGAGGAATCTTGCCAATGGTAGCTACCCTCTTAGGGTCAATTATCACTCCCTTTGACACAATGTATCCCAACAATTTTCCTTCACTAACTCCAAATAAACATTTCTTTGGCTTGGGTGAAATACCATACTTAAGGGGTCTGATGGAAATCTTCTCCAAGTGCATACAATGATCTTTCTCTTTCTTTGAGTAAGTAGTTAAATCATTCTAGTAGATTTCCAAAAAACAAGTCAATGAAATAAAAAAAGGCTACATCCATATCCCTTAGAAAAGTAGCACCTGCATTATTCAAACCGAATGGAATTTTGACATACACATAGGTGCCCCATGTAGTGGTAAATGTAGTCTTATAGTGCTTAGACTCCTTCACTTTAACTTGTTTATAGCTAGAAAAACCATCCATCATGGACAATAACTCATAGCCAGTCACCATTTGCAACTTGGATTCCATATTAGGCAATGGATAGTTATCTTTTAATGATGATACATGCAAATTTTTGAAGTCAACACATAATATTATATCACCATTCTTCTTCCTGACTGGAACTAAATTATACACCTAAGAGGAGTTCTTAATAGGATTTTCAATGCTATCATCACTTAGGTTTACTAATTCTTCTTGCATTTTTAGTGCTAAGGTAATATTGATGGGTCTTTGCTTCTTCCTAAAAGGATTTACATATTCCTTTAGAGGAATCTCATGTTGAAACAATTCCTCCCTATATGATTTCAATCATCATATGACCTAGAAAAGACATGTCTATATTTTCTCAGCAAAGCAATCAACATTTCCTTGATCTTGGGGTTCATTTTCTTTCCCACATAAACCTTTTTAGGGGAGTTTGCATTCCCCAAGTTTACTTCTTATAAATCCTCTAGATGGGTAGTAGTTGTTTTGGCATTTATTTTGTCTTGATTGTCAAAAACTATCTCTAATGCTACAAGGCCCTTGGGAATCTTATTTTTCTTTAACTGAATAACTTCATTTCTAAAGACTATGTCCTTTCCATCTATATTTTTGACAAAATATACAAATTTATTCTCTTGACTCTCATACTCATCAACACACTTCAAAAACGTCAAGATGTCTTCATCATCATTGAAGAATTTCCAATTGTGCACATTGTTAGGGATTGATGGCTTTGTTTGTACCACGACCTTGGAGATACTAACAAAGGTTATGTCATCAAGTCTAAGTGCAATGTTTTCTAGGAAATCTGCCACTTTTTTTGACCTCTCTCCATCCAGTCAATTTCAAATGTATCAAATTTCTCAATGGAATCCCATACAATATTCATGTATTTCTTTAACCTCCTTTTTTTACATGCATATCTAGATTTAACTTGGGATATTACTAACTCAGAATCACCTATCACCATCAGTTTCTTTATCCCATGCTTCTCTACTAGCCTCAATACCAATCGCAAGGCCTCATACTCTACCACATTGTTTGTACAAACAAAGAAAAAGTGAAGGAAAATATAAATGTATTACCACTAGGTGAAACCAACAATATACCAGCACTTGATCCTTCTTTGGAACTAGCACCATCAAAATACATATTCCAAATGCCATATTTATTAGATAATCTTGTAACCTCATTGTCTATAGATGCAAGTTTCCTATCATTTTCTCTTGGTAACTCTTCTACCTTATAATCATTAAGGTCAACATCAACAAAATGAACTATGTCATCTTCAAGAACATGTTAAATCATATGCGGTACTTTTGATATCCTAACAAATTTGACATTTTTTCCATCAACTGAGAAGGTAACAAAAGACATATTGCATTGCATATGAGCCCCCATGGAAGCACTCCAATTTCTAGAAAACAAAATTCCATAGTTTGGTGGGATGTCCATCACTACTACACTCATTTAAAATTATTTTCTCTTGGAATGTATCTAATTTATGGGAGAGTTCATTTATCACACCAGTCATAGGGGCTTCCCTAGAATCCATGGCATAATATTTACCCTGGGTACTATCAACTTTCAATCCCATTGATTCCATAAAATTATCTGGAATAATGTTGTTAGATTCTTCTAAGTCAATCATACAATTCTTCAACAATTTTCCATCTGCAATTAGAGTTACAAAAAATAGATCTATGTTTCTAGGACAGGAAATCACTAAATTTCCTAGAAAAATGTGATGATACTCAGTAATTTCTCCCTCAACCTCCTTCTCTTTCTTTTCATTTCCACTCAGTATGTGTGGAGTAGACACCACTAGTTCATTATAGGCTGTAGTAGCACCATTGATAAAGGCTACTGCCTTTTGTTTATGCTCATCAATCCTCATCATTTTAAGCAAAGGAACATAAACTTTTACTTGACTAGGGATTTGAAACATATCAATAGGGGTATACTTGGGTAGATTAATGGAAACCATACCTTGTTTTGTATTTCTCTCTTTCTATTGTTCACTTTTTTTTTTCAACTTTAGGCTGAAAGTCCTTTTCAGGCTCAAAATTTTACTTTTGTGCTTTCACTTTCATAGTAGGAGACTTGACTTCTCCATCAAATTTTGGTTTCTCAGCTTTCTTTTCCATAATTTTTCTCCCTTACCCTCCTTGGCTTTAGGTCCATCCTCCTTACTATCAAAATTTGGTTCTTTTCCTCTAGCATTCTACTATTTGGTGAAGGGGCCAATAGCCTTACCTTGGTCACCACCTACTATTCTATTTCTCAAATGATAGGAACCTCTAGCTTGTGAAGCCAAGGCTACTACAAAATTTGGAATTTCTTCATTTGAATGTCTCCTTAAAGACACATTATTTTCATCTATTTATAATGCATATACTTTATTATCATTATCATTATCTTCATCAAAAACTTGATGATATATACTATCTTTGTGCCTTTGATCATCCACATCAAGTTCATGATACTCCAAATTAGATGAGCATTCATTGTTAGAAAAATATGACCTGCTCATGATTAAATTAGCTTCAACATCATCATCATGATACTGATCTTAATCTTCTAGCACACCTTCTTCAATTTCTACCAATTGTGCAACTGGACATTGGTTAGGAGAATGTTGTAACTAACAAACCATTCACCAAAGGATATCATCAGTGAAATTTGTAGATTGTTTTTACAAAGGATGAGGTGTGACCTAATCTTGTTTATCTTTCTGATTATTTGGGACTAGCTTTCCATTCTACTAGTTGGTCTTGTAAGGGTGATATTGAAGCCATGGGGGATTTTCATTCTTTTAAAACTATTGCTTATTATTTCCAAGCACCTTCTCATTCTTGGCCATAGTATATTTGATACCTTTAATGGTATTCATTTCATTTTCCCATCTCCCATCATAAGTAGGATTTGAGCTAGAGGTCTTTTCTTGCTTATCCCTAGGATTCTTCAAGATCTTGATTTAATATCTTCTCCCCATCTTACCTCAAGCTCTTCTATTGCTTTCAATGTGCAAGACAACCTAAATCCATCCCTCAAAATTTCAAGGTCTTTGTCTCTCGGACTATAAGTCATATTAGCATCAAATGTAATACAATAAGTGACAAGGCATATTGAATCATTCATTCTCAAATTTTGTAGCAATCTATTTATAGCCTTCTAAATATTATATTAAAATCAGACACCATTTCATTCTATCCTTTGGTGATATTATCAAATTCATTAAGCATAAATTTGGGTTAGTCTTATCTCCATATTGATCTCTAAAATATCTCTTTAATTCCTCCGAAAAGCCAATGTTACCATCAGGTAAACCTCTATACCGATCCCTAGCATCATTTTTCAAGGACTGCATGAACAATTTCATAACCACATCCTCATGTTCTACCTCATAATCATCCAACATGTTTAGAAAAAACCTTAAATGATCCTCCCCAAAAATTTCATTGTTCCTAGTAAATTTCTCAACACAACCCTGATATCATTGTCAATGGGATTTGGGCATCCATGAATCCCATCAAAGCACAACTTTCTATACCTCTCCAGCAACATAGGCCACCTATGAAATTGATTATCTCTATCCTCATTTCCTCTATTAGCTTCTCCACCTCTTCTCTTATTTTCCACATTCTTACTAGAAAATTGATTGTGGGTACAATCATTACTATTTATATTTAGAGACTTGGTATTGTAGGTGGAATGATCAATATGACTATATTTTTTCCCCTCAATAGTGAGTGCAAGCTTAACCATGGATTGAGAAGGGTCTTGTGAGCTGGATGCTACAACACCATCTGTTGAACATGAAGTTTTCAAAAAATCAAGCTTCCTTTTCATCTCAACGTTTGTTCTCATAATCTACAACTTCTCTATTTATTTTTTAAGATCCTCATTCTCCTTCCTTAGTTGATCTATATTAGTATTTGGTTTATGGCGTGGGGAAGGATTTTTAGATGTATATTTTTCATTGATAGCCAAATTCTTCATAGGTTGCTTGCATTTAACTTGTGGGTTAGACACATTCTCAAAAAGATGTGGAGAAACATTACTAGTGACTTTAGACTTGGTCTAACTAATGGTATTAACATTCTTTATAAGGTCATGTTGGGTTTTCTTATCAAGGATCTAAAACACAATAGGGTTTGAGGTAATTGGTTTAGGCTCAGCTTGGTTTATAAGTCTCATTTGGTCTAATTGTCATTTTAGGGTCTCTCTTTCAATCATAGCATTTCTAATTTTTTTTGTTCTCTTTCCCTATTTTTATTTCTCCTTATCTCATCTTGAATTTGAATCTCTCTTCTTAGAGCACTAACATATCAAAAAACTCCTCAGGATCTAGGAGGGTAATCTCAAAGCCTTTGGTTTCTTCTAGATCTATTAGGTTTTTGGCATCACCTGGGAATTAAGTTAATAGATCACCTAGTAAAGGAGAATATCCATTAAATGTGGGGGAAGGAATGCGACCAGTAATAGCATTAATCATGGGGATATTATTATCATTGGAAGTAGGAGTATTATGACGATGAATCCTACTTCTACTTCTAATTTTTCTAGGTCTAGACCTATGGATGCTAGTAACAATATTATTCTCACAATTATCTTCATCCTCACAAACTAAATCCAACAAATTGTCTTAACTTTCATGACTAGAAGAATTTCTTAAAGGAATTTTATTTTCAAGAATAGGATGTGGAGTAGAATTACTTGTAGTTGCATCCTTCCAGTTTTTCTTTAGGATGCTGCTTCATGTGAGCTCTGGTTTTCCCCATCTTTCTTCTACAATTCTTCCTCCTCAACACTTTCTTGATTTCTTCAAATAATGCACACTGGTGCAGACACTTTAGAGTCACCACCCAAAATGATTGGGAATTGTAAATATTGATAATAATTTTGCAAATATTCAAATAATTAAAAGGATTCCAAACATAGAGAAATCCTAATCCAACTCTCAACACTCTAAGTGGAGAATTTACACGGACACACCAAGACTTAATAGGATTTATGCAAATGACCTTCAAACTAATAAATGGTGGGAGAATTCAACAAGCTTTAGCAAGATTTTACAAATATTTATAAAAATTTTACACCCCATTATGAAAATATGTGACTCTAATCACAATGTTTGGACAACACATATCGAGACATGGATATTTTTACAAATCTATTGCCCACTAGAGTCACCAATTTATTGGTTTTTTTTCAAGAACCAAGTTGATCTTAAGGGTGGACTCTGGAATTTTTCATTTCCAATTCTCAACACCCTGGAGGGATTGGCCAATGAACAAGTGAATGCAACAATGATTTCCTTATGTACGTTGGGCTCTACAAGATCTGGGAGGGTAATCCCATAATTTATCTAAAGACCTCTGCACCTAATGACTAGATACATTGCAAATAATAGATATATTCTCATATAATAAATCAATAAATGGAATGTATTAAGGAGTTGGCTGCTCCTTGACAACACCCAAAATTTAGAGCATGAGAATGGAGAAAATTAACATAAAATAACCACAATTGTGATATATTTGAAAGTTTGTTTATAAAATTGATTTTTTGTTGAATAACCAACAAGATGTAACATGAATACACAACTCAGATAAGTTCCTTAATATATAAATGTATTCAATATCAAAACCTATACAATTTGACAATAGATTAACACATAACATCATTAAGGTTTGATAATACTACATTACAACATCACATTCATTGTATTCTCAACCATAACTTCTTATAAAGATCCTAGTACTCAATTTACATGAACCTATAGATTCATTCAAAAAAAATCATTAATTATTTGAATTAAAAGAAAAATAAACTACACATCCACTAGAAATAAATGAAGTTGAATTTGTACAAACAAACAAACCTGCTATTGAGAAGTATGAACCTCCACTTGAAAGGAGTGTTGTGTTCAAAGCCTCTAATCAACTCTTTGATGATTCCAGGCATAGTACAAGTCAAAATTTTACTTTAGATGATACCTTTGTTAAGTCTCCTGAGTTCAAGGTATTTTTTTATGAATACAAGGGTAAGATGATGAGAGAAAGAGTAAAATAAATCCATCTTGACAAAGAAACTAAGGTCCTAGATCAATTACAAAAGGAAGTGGATCAAGAAATGGAGAACATTACTCTAGAAAAGGGGCAAGAGCTATTACAAGAGGTTGGAGTTATGCTCATACTAGGATGGGATATCGACTCTACCATTATATTCGATAGTTTTAGGAAAAGATAGGAAAAATCCTTACAATTGACTACTAAAGAAAGTGATAATATCTATACTAGCTCTGGATAGAACCCTGATAATTCCACTCTTCTAATTTGGGCCTTGTACCCACCAGAGAAAATTACTATTATTATTAGTGACCTAGGACAAGTATTCAACCAACTTCTTGTATGCATAGTGGGATACACTAATCCCATGGAGACTGTAATCAAGGGATTTCTTTTTAGGTTTGATTAGGAGTGTTAGGAACAAATAATAAAGATAATGAAACCCAAAGATCTTAAGAAACATAAAGGAAGTAAAATACTAAACGATTATACCTAATTGCCAAGACTTCCATGATTCCCTTTCGTAATACCTTCTTGCTTGCTGGATAATGTTGCCCTCAGATTCGTCGTGTGAGCAAATATGCAAATGCCTAAGTCCTACACCAAGCTTTGAAGGATTTATGCAATGCCTAAATGTCTATGCCTATGCCAATGTCTAAACTTGATCAAATATAAATACTAAGTAATGAAAACCTAAGAATGCAAGTGAGTAAATGCCTATAATATGTCTATGTAAATATAAAATGTCAGCATGTCTGTGTGTCATTGAAAAGTGAGAGGAAAATGCCATTTTATAGAAAATGCCATTTTGAGTGGATGAATGAGATTAATTGATGATGAGAACCTAAAATGAGAGGTCCAGATTAAACCTGAGAATCCCTAATTAGGGTTAAGGCAAAATCCTTAATCAAACGGTCAGAATAATATCTCAGATAATCGGATCGACGGTGGAGAATAAATGAGGAAACTAATTAAAGAAATAAAGATTTTTGAAAAATTAAGAAGATAAGATTGCCTAATTTGTGAGATTCGAAAAATCAAGAATCTGCCCAATTACTTGCTTTTTGGAAGAATAATTACTATTTTGAATTAAATTAATTGAAAATAATGATTTTGTGAGATAATAAATAATCTTTTTCAGATTATTTATCAAAATAGACTAACAGTTAAGATTGAGATGACATTTTAAATAATTTGATTTATTTAAAATGAGAGGAATATTAAATTGGCAATTAAATAATTAAATTTAATTATTTAATTCAGAAGATAAGATTAATTAATTAAATAAATTAATCAATTTATTTAATTAAGAGGATTAGTGACATATTAAATAAATAAATGTAATTCATTTATTTAATAATCAGGAAGAATTAAATGCAGAAAGGGAAATTAAATAAATTAAGAGATTTATTTAATTAAGGGAAGACTTAGACAATCAATGATGTATTTAATAAATAAATAAAATTTATTTACTTAATAATCATGAAGAATAAATGACATGAATTAATTAAATAATTATGAATTATTTAATCAATAGTTGAATGTGGACGGAGGACATAATTAAATGTCATAATTATGCTAGGATGAAGGTGGTAAAAATGATGCTCGTAGGCCTAGGTCATTTTTAGGTGTCTACATTTTTCTCCTCTTTGCCATAATGTCACTTGTCGCATTGTGACGAAGAAAATAAGTCAAACTCATGCCCCAGTAAAGGTACAAAGTATCATTGTCCCCTCAGGAAATTTTCAAATTTTAGGTCGGCGACAGAAAAATTTGCAAAGGGTCCCGATAAATCAATTTAATGACCAGAAAAATAATGGCACAGTCGGTTTCAGATTCTGACATGTTTAAAGCAACTAACAAGGAGGCCAAAGGTGGTCAAATGAGCCTCCAGTAGTAAACCACTTGAGAAAAATATCATTTTTACCTTATAAATAAGTTGACAAAGGGGTAAAAGTCAATTCATTTCTACTTTTTACTTTACAAATTTCGAGAGCCCAGAGCGAAAAGGAGCACAACGATGATGGTTATTCCAGTAGCAGAGCACCGTAGAGAGATTGTGAGGACCTTCAGGTGGCTAGAGGGCTTAGAGCCAGTGGTATGTACCCTTAACTTATTTTATCATTTTATCATTTTGCGTGCCATTTTTAGCTTTCTAGGATAGTCAACGTCTGCACCGCGACACAACTGCGTTCACATAAGCCACAACTGCCTGCACATCCGATGCATTTGATGCGTTGCGACACAAGTGCTAAGACAAAATAAGTTGCAGCAGTGGTTTGCACTGCATTTGACAATTTGTGTGACACAATCAACTTTTCGTGTTGCAATTGAATGTCTGGATGCTGCAATTGTCAAATTGCAATGCATCTACTTATTTGATTGACGCAATTGCGACTTTGTGACGTAATCGACAAAATGCAACATAATAGTTTAATTTCATGACGTAAGCGAGATAATGAGATGCATTTGCAATGTTGGACTGCATTTGATGTACAGTACGACACAAATGACTCATTGAGACGCAATTGCCTGAATGCGATGGATTTGCCTCTTTCTTTGACCCTAGTTGATTTTGATGTTTATGTATCCTTAGATGTTTTTCATGATGTTGACAGTTGTCCAAAAAGTACTGATGCATTATTCATCTTTTTGCAGAGGAAGCTTGCCCCTATTTATATGAGAGAGAGCAAACCGACCACCTTTCAGTTCACCGATCAGTTGGGCCCGCAAGAGCGGTAGCGATTGATGCGACTAGGTTTATTCTATGCTGCGTTCATGCCTACCATTCGGGAAAACAGGGGATTATTGAGTACACTGTGTGAGCGATGGCATTCCGAGACCTGTTCCTTCCACCTGCCAATAGGTGAGGCCACCATTACTTTGGAGGACGTCTACCGGATTCTCTGAGTCCCCATTCAAGGCGAGCAGATCGTCTATGATTTGTGGCATTGTGAGCAGACCTTCCATGCCTACTATCAAGATTAGGGTGTTGGACTAGGCATTTAGGGCTATGAGATCAGGTGGGAGTTCAAGGCGGATCACTATGGTCGCTTTGATGCCTTCCTGGTGATATCCTGATTCCAAACCACTAGGGACATGGATTTCTAATTGGTTGGGGAGATGTCTTGGTTGACATGTGATGAGATAGGACCATTTACGCTTGGAGTCCTTGCTTACTTGGGACACTCTACCATCAGCTACATGATGTTGCATATAGGAGAGGAGAGAGCATCTCCTGTGGGATGACACTGATGATGATTTGGGCCTGGGAGTACATTGCCATATTTTTCCCTCCCATTGAGAGACCACAGATGGCCGAGGGGATGCCCTACGCCTACTACTATACCATTGCACTACAACATACATGGATGGGTGAGACCGGTTGGTGGTGGCATAGGATCAACACCATGGCAAAATTTATCTGGAGGCCATACAGAGACTGTGAGGCATGGGATGACAAGGCCGAGCACCTCAGTTTCTGCAGATAATACTGGTATCTTATTGGTAGGATAGTGAATAGGTCTTTGATTATTGAGATGTATCTACTGCAATGTGTTCTTAGGTAGTTCGGAGAGTAGTAGGGTGTACCTATGGGGACAACCGAGTATGCTAGATCATCCCAAGAGTATGTGTGGGGGCCAGCCATCCCAGTGGCATTTGCGACATAGCAGATTGACGGGCTAGTGGCCCAAGCCTGGGGTTGGAGGGGAGGGGTAGCTGATCCAAGGATGACATCGGATTATGATTTATGGTGGCAGGCATGCAGACCTGTGCCATTGACATATCTTGATAGGCTAGCACCAGTGGACAGACGGTCATTTATTCTGCAGGTGCCACAAGCCAGGTGAGGTGGCAGAGGCCGAGATGGAGGTAGAGGGAGAGGCAGAGGCAAGGGCGAAGATGGAGGGAGGGGTGGAGATGGAGGGGAGATGGAGGGGGGATGGAGGGAGGGGTGGATGTGGTGGAGATGGAGGGTGATGGAGTGGATGGTGGACATGGATGGTCAACAGGGAAGGCTGGATGGAAGGAGGAAATGGAGGGGTGGATGGAGGAGGACATGGAGGTAGAGGGGAGAGACAGGAGGATGTGGAGAGGTGGAGATAGGAGGGATGTGGAGGGGTGGAGGAAGTGAGACAAGAGATATATGGCAGAGATGGAGAGGTGGAAGGACAAGAGATAGAGGGACGATGGAAGTGGAGGGGTGGTGGAGGAGGTGGTGAGATATAGGACATGATATGATGGAAGGATGCCTGGACCATGGATGGATGAGAATGGACTGGATAGACTGGGGTGGTCATTGCATGGAGACCGGACTACTAAAGGGATCAGGTGGTGATCTAATGGATGGCTCAGTGGTGTATAGATTTTATAGCATTATGCATAGGGCCTATGGGAGACATGGATCATGAGCTTGCCAGGGTGAGCACTAGACTAGGGTAGTACAGGACCCTATATGAGCAGGCAGTGCCACTAGAGTGACGAGATCCTACCTTGTCCCTGTCACAGTCGAGGATAGTTAATGGACACAGGTCAGGTAGTGGGAATGGTACCAGGAGTCATACTAGTGTCAGAGGGTCTACCTCAATAGGGCACACTTCAGGGCATAGGTCACATCATTTATGCTGACATACTCCTAGTCCTAGGTCAACTGGTTTAGCATAGAGATCAGCACAGGTACAGCCACCAGTTGGTGATCCATCTACTGCTCAGAGTTAGGCAATAGTGACATCATAGATGTCCTTTACAGTTGAGATGACACCATCCTTTGCAGCTCCCTCAATGGCATAGGTAGAGGTTGTGATAGGTCCCCCTATTTTTTTAGTGCTAGTGACAGAGCTTCAGTCGCCACATTTGTTGCCTTGAGGAGATGATGAGAGACTACCCTAGGGGCATTTTGTTATTCTGACACACTATGTATATTATTTCAGGCTGTGAGCTCCATTTTTGGGATATCCCATGACTTTATCCTATGATTTTGTAAATTTTTGAGATGATACTATATGATGATGCAGTTTTGATGCAACCTACATGTGTTATGTGATGCTCTTTGCTTTATGTATTATGATATGTATGATGCATGATGCTTAATTTATGATGCCATGCATATCCTATGATGCCTATTTATGATTTTGATGCCATGATTATTCAATGCTTATTTATATGATTATGTTAATGCAATGCTTGTGATTATGTATATGATTTAATGCCATGGATGTTGTATGTATGGACCTAATGCAATGTTTATATGATCATGTATGCACTTATGTTTTTGGATGTCATAGGATATCATTGTAGGATGGACAAGAGAAGATGATGAGACTAATGAGAGAAGATGATCAGAATAAAGAGGAGAAGACATGAGACCTATGGAAATACATGTTAATTCCTAGACCAAATCCTTCAAAGCTTTACCATAGGACATTAGTACTTATTTCTCTTAATCATCATTGGGAAGACTATTGTAATGGCCAAGAAACACCATGATATGACATAGATCAAGGTATTCAAGGTCGTACCATCATGTAAGACAAACAGTCACAGAAAAGGATGATCATGATTCATACTAGGAGCGAGCTTGCCCCAGTCCTTTTGCCATACTCAACCACAAGCGAAAAAGACAAAGACAAATCATGAGACGTCATTGCTTCTCTAAATCATGTTTCCAGGACATCCTTGAGAAACTAGCAGCATGATTGTCAAAATACAAAAACAAATAAAACCTTTACCATGGTATGTCGTTATTTTTCTAAATACCAAAATCATGACCTCGCTGAGAAACTAGTAGTCATGCGTGTCAATTGACATGATACGTCGCTGCTTCTCTAAATCTTGCTTAATGGGATCTCGCTGAAAAACTAATATCATGATAAAAACTAAAAGAGAATTGTCAAGTGTTTTCCAAGTGTGTCTGGATATCCATTGTTCTGATGCCAAGATGCCATGTTTGATAATGTCGAGATGTCCAAATTTTAAAGTTTTGATGACCTTGGAAAATGTCAAGAATTGGTGAATTCAGAAAGGACACATCCTGAATAATTCCGATGTCGAGAGGATTTGATCCCTAATGGTCGTAAGGGGTCCCTCAAAATAATGACGATTCCTAGGAAGGACACATCCTAAGGCATAAATGACAGAGTTGGTTCTTCAGAAGGACACATCTGAAGAATATTGATGTCATGAAGAGTGATCTTTAGATGTCAAGAGGATCACTGAAAATGTCGAATGACGATGATGATGCCTAGGAAGGACACATCCTAAGGCATAAATGACAGATGTTATCGTTTAGAAGGACTCATCTGAAGAATAACCAAAATTTGACAGTTTGACTAGTTTATGATGATTTGACTTGCTTTGACCGAGTTTGACTTGCATTTGACTATATGCCGATATTGCCTTGATAATATGAGTGATGTGTTGATGAGATTGCCATGCTAAATAAATGATTGTTTTGCTTTGTTTTAGGAGTTTTCCCATGTGGAAAATGATTGAATATTTTTGATGTGTGTTCCAGTGTAGTGCCATGAACCCTAATGGACTGACCTAGTGCGGCCTCGGGGGCTCATCAACAGATGGCCTTGCCTATGTCATACACTCAAAGACCTCGTAGTTTGACATGACCAATGACTTTGTCTTGGTGACCAAAGATTGCATCATGATTTTATTTTGACAAACCTAAAAGGGACTGACCTAATGTCTCGGGGACTCAAAATTTGAGTCTTGCCTATGTAGCAAGTGCGCAGAGACAACGTAGTTCGACAATGACAAAGACTGATTGATATGACTAACTTTGACAAAAGATGACAATGTGTTTGCACTTTTTGAGCAGTCTGATGTTTTTTGTTTGTGGTTTTCTTCAGGACATTTTATGATTTTTAGGTCTTTTTTCAAGACATTTTGTAATGTTTTAGTCTTTTTTAGGACTTTTTGCGATGTTTTGGTCTTTTTTCAGGACTTTTTGCGATACTTTGGTCTTTTTTTAGGACTTTTTGCCAATGTTTTAGTCTTTTTTAAGACTTTTTGCTAATGTTTTTGTCTTTTTTCAGGACTTTTTTCCAATGTTTTTGTCCTTTTTCAGGACTTTTTTCCAATGTGTAGGAATTTTTTCCAATTGCCAAGATCATGTGCAACATCCACTATAGTTTCATGATAAACATTTTGCCCCTAGTCAGGTCCAAGACTTAGCCGTTTGCAAGGAATATGGACAGGATGCTGCTAACTTACTAGATGGATAGTCATTAGGACTTGATGTCAATCATTTAACTACTATGACAGATAGGGTAGGATGTGGTAGCGATTTGTGGAATAATGGTGAAAATACCTTTCATCCTAGGCCAAGTTAGACAAAGTGATAGTAGATGGCAGAGCAATGATTGATTACGCATGGCACTTTTTTGCTAGGTTTTCACCATGGTACCTGTCCAAAGTGCCTGTTTGCCAGGTTTTCACTATTGAACGAATCATTTTTCTCTTTACTATTTTCTTGACTTTTTGAAATTTTTTTTGGTGTCACCAAGATGCCTGTTTGCCAAGTTTTCATCAGGGTGACTATTTTTTAATTTTTTTAATTTTTTTTGTATTTTATGGTTTGCAGCTCCATCCTCTGATGCTATGCGTAGAACCTTTAGAGATGTAAACTATTGATGGGCTCTGTCAATTGTTCTCCATCTGGAGTTTCCAGTTGATAAGCTCCAGAACCAAAAGAAGATATGATAATGTATGGACCCAGCCAATTTGGTTCAAATTTTCCTGGCTTTTCTCTATCTGCTTGGTTTTTGGAGTTCTGCATGAGAACTAGGTCACGAATGTCAAAATTTCTGACCATAACCTTTTTATTGTAGCTACGAGAAAGATGGCTCTGATATGCTTGGAGATGGTTCAATGAATTTTGTCTTCTTTCTTCTAGCATTTCCAGCTTGTGCAAGCGTGATTGTCGGTACTCCTCTTTATTAGTTAGACCCTTCAAGGAGACTCGTAGCGAAAGAATTTTGACCTCAATGGGTAAGATGGCCTCAGCACAAAAGACTAGGGAAAATAGGGTGGCCCCTGTAGGCATATGAATGCTAGTTCGGTAAGCCCACAGAGTAGGGTTGAGTTGTATGTGCTAGTCATGGCCAACATCATTGACAGTCTTTTTTAGGATCTTGACAATGGTTTTATTGGACGCCTTAGCTTGGCTATTTCCTTGTGGGTAGTATGGAGATGAAAAGTGGTGTTGGATATGGAATTGATCACATAACTCACATACATCTTGGTTTTTAAATGGACGTCTGTTGTCAGTGATGATGGATTATGAAATGCCATACCGACAAATGATATAGTTAAGGATGAACTTCGATATTTGTTTGTTGGTAATAAATGTCAATGGGATGGCTTCAATCCACTTTGTGAAATACTTAGTGGCGGTAATAATGAATTTATGGCCATTGGATGAGGTTGGATGAATCTTATCCATGAGGTTGAGTCCCCATTGAGCGAAGGGCCAAGAAGAAGTGATTGGCTGAAGTTCTTGGGATGGAGCATGGACCAAATCACTATGAATTTGAAATTTTTGACAAGTCCTGACATACTCAATGGCATCCTTTTCCATGGTCAGCCAATAATACCCGTCTCATTACCTTCTTAGCTAGAGTAGGACCACTCGAATGAGATCGCATATACTGTCATTCACTTCTCATAAGGTTGTACATGCTTCGTCGGTGTCAAGACATCTAAGGAGGGTATCGTTGAAACTACGGCAGTAAAGGGTGCCACTGATAATGGCATACCATGCAGATTTCCTAATGAAGGACTTCCTTTGGTTATTGGACAGGTTCAATGCAAGGGTTTGAGACTTTAGGTAGTCATAAATGTCCTGATACTAGGGAGAGTTGGGACCAACAAGTTTGCAAACCATTTATGATTCTGGGATATCATATGTCGGTATCAAGAGCTGTTCTACTAATAACTCAAATTGTGACACATTTTTAGGGATGTCCAAGAGAGAACTGATAGTAGCCATTGCATCAGCTACCTTATTCTGTGCCCTAGGGATTTGTTCAAAAGAAATCAATTGTAAGTATGTTAGGAAACTGTCCACCATCCTCTTGTAGGGAAACAACTTCTCATCTTTTGTTTCATAATCATCATTCACTTGGTTGATCACGAGCTGGGAATCCCCGAATACAAGCAATGTCTGAATTTTCCACTTGATTACCAACTTGAGACCGGTGACTAGTGCTTCATATTCGGCAATGTTATTTGTACAAGGGAAAGCAATCCTGAATGACTTAGGAATTGAATCCCCTTGTGGTGTGATAAACAAGATTCCAACACCTAAGCCATGAGCAGTATGAGACCCATCAAAATATAGCTTCCATGGTGCCGCCAGTTCCACATGAAAAATGGACTCATCGGGAAAAACAATTACTAGTGGATGAGTGACTTGGATTGGTGCATCTGCCAGCTGATCGGCTATTACTTGCCCTTTTATTGCCTTATGCTCGACATATTATATGTCATACTTGCTTAGTATCATGACCCATTTTTCCAACTGACCTGTTAATGCCACCCAACTTAAGAGATATTTCAGTGGATCAATCTTAGTGACCAGCTATGTCTAATGGCTGATCATATAGTGTCATATTTTTTGGGATGCAAAGACAACATCGAGGCATGCAAATTCAATGTATGTGTAATTCAACTCATACCCTATCAATGTGTGATTGATGTAATAGATTGCTCTTTCTTTTCCTTCATGATCATTTTGTGCCAGTAATGCCCCCAGTGCTGAACTAGTAGTCGAGATGTATAGAATTAGTGGCTTTCCATGAATAGGAGGCATGAGGACTGGTGTTGATAGCAGGTAATCTTTGATTTGTTGGAAGGCCTCTTGACATTTATCTGTCCATACAAAGGGGATACCCTTGTGCAACAGGTACTGAAACGGATGACACTTATCTACCAACTGGGCTATGAAATGTCATATAGATTGTACTCTACCTTGTAGAGTTTTGAGTTCACTGATTCGTCTGGGCGGAGACATGTCTATGATTGATTTGACCTTTGCCGGATCGACCTCTATGCCTCTTCGGGAAACTATGTACCCCAAGAGTTTATCTGATATGACCCCAAAAACACACTTCTTAGGGTTTAGCTGAACTTTATACTCTTCAAGTCTCTTGAAAATTATGTCGAGTACTTTCAAATGATCTTTCCTTGTTGCTAATTTTGCCAAGAGGTCATCTACATAATCCTCCATTATTTCGTGCATCATGTCATGGAAGATCATGGTCATAGCCCTTTGATATGTGGCACCCACATTTTTTAGACCAAATGGCATGACGTTCCAACAATATGTACCCCATGGGCAAGTAAATGCTGTTTTGTGCTAATCTTCAGGAGCAATGTGAATCTGATTATAGCCAGAGAAACCATCCATGAGGGATAGCATCTCATATCCTGCAGTTAGGTCAAATATGATGTTAATATTGGGAAAAGGAAAGTCATCCTTTGGAAATGCCTTATTTAGATCCCGAAAGTCTATACATACATGAATCAACCCATTTGGCTTTGTCACCAGCAGTAGGTTGGAAATCCATTCAGCGTAATCTATAGACCTTATGAATCTGGCATCCAGTAATTTCTTTAACTCGGCCTTGACCAATAGAGAAACTTGAGGGTGCATTTTGTGCAACTTCTGCTTGACTCATTTAGTAGTGGGTAATAGATGCAGAACCAGTTTGGGGTCCAATCCTGGCATGTCAGCATAGTACCATGCAAAGTTGATTTTCTGTTCTACAAAGAATTTATGAAATTTTGGTTTCTCTTCGTTAGTCAATGATGCAGCAAAGAGGACCATCTTGGGATCCTCTACAGTTGAAATGTTATCCTCTATTGTGTCCTTAATGAGCATGGCCGATTTCTCCTATTGCATGGGGAGAAAGTCTAGTCCTCCATCTTTGGGTGCCTCAGAGAGGTTTTCACCTGCAGATACATCCTTTATTTTTACTATTTTATCGTCAAGAGGTGCCTTTCAGTTTTCACCTAGAGACATTTTATTTTTTACTTTATTTTTACTTTTACTTTTGCGACTAAAGGACTAAACAGTCTCACCGAAGTATGCCATGCAGTCTAAATCAATAGAAAATCCTAATTTTTGGTCCCCACTGGGTATGCCTTCTCTCAGTCCCATAAATTTAGCAATTGCCTCATCATTATGAAATGTATCTAGCATTGGCAGTCCTTGTTGGTCCCAATCGACTAGCTCAGGGTAAACTAAGGAGATACCATCGTCAATGCTAGAAAATTATGGTGAGGATGTAGACAACATGTAGACAGATTCGGTGATGTTGTATATGAGATTATCATCATCCAACTTGACATCGGACTCTATCCAATATTCTCTGTCACTAGTATCATATTCGTTGTCAAAATAGGGAGTAAAGGTTTCAGAGCCCTGGTTGTCAATGTCATCTGATACCTCAGATGGATTAGATGGATGGGGTTCAGATGACGGGTGTTGTATGTCATGGGAAGTGGTAGTGGGACTTTGACTATTTGGTGCTTGTTCAATTTTGAATGTTTTCAAAAATCATTTTTCAAAGGTCAGTTCCTCTAGTTTGACAAACAAATCATCAAGACAACAGTCACTTAGGGATCATTCTGAGCCAAATTCCCACTCATGGGAGTCTGTTTCGGTTAGGCTTTCCCTAGTAGTCTCGACACTGTCAGAAGCATGTACTCACTCATTTGAAAATCTAGAGGTATGTTGATCATCATTGTCGAGTGATCCAAACCCTAATCCAAGATACTTTGGACTTTGAAAAGGTTCTATGGGTTCCCTTCGACCAGTTTTATTTTTTCCAAGGCCACTAGTACCATTGTAGCCTTTGGCCTTCATTATGTCATAACCTTTGCCATATCTTTGAATTTGTAATGGGGGTAGTGTGACAGTATCCTTATAGATCCATCCTATGATGTCAGCAAGGTCTTCCTCACTCATGTCTCCCCACTTGATAAAAACTGTATTCAGTGGAACTTTGAAGGTTTCTTGAGGTTCCATTCTGAAACATGGCCAACCATATATCTTTGGAGCCATGGGTATTGTTGTTATGCTATATGTTGTGTGCAGTTTGAATTCTCTGCAGCCAAGGTCCTGTATTTTGATAGTGGGTTCAGTCTTAGGGCTAGTGGAAGGTGGTGGTATGGTGAAAGACGTGGATGGAGCGGATGTGGAAGATGACGTGAGTGTGGAAGGGTTGATATAATTGGATGATGAGGAGCCAGGTGCTTCTTGGTTAATAGGTACTCAATTTTCGGAGATACCCCTTAAGTTTGTACAATATTGGAAAGGGTCGGGGTCTCCGTATATGGTTACTTTTGTACCGTCAAAAGGAAACTTTAGGCATTGATGGTATGTAGATGGAACATATTTTAAGGCGTGAATCCATGGATGGCCAAGTAAGATGTTATATGGTAGTTCCAAATCTAGGACCTGCCAGGTTGTGTCTACAATGACTGGTCCCACTCTGACAGGGAGAGAGATAACACCTCGTGAAGAGCGTTCCTCATCGTTGTATGCTTTGATCACTATACTTTTTGTTGGGTATACGCATGCATCTGAGAACCCTAGAGCCTTAACTAGTTTGAAGAAGCATATGTTCAACCCTACTCTGCCATCTACTAAAACCCGTCTAACTTGGTGCTTGTGGACAAAAGTTTCTATGTGTAATGCGTCATTATGGTTGGTTTTATGTGATGAGTAATCTTGGTCTGAGAAGGTGACGTGGTGCGGCATAGTGAGATATCCCACCATAGTTTCAAATTGATTGACGTCGATGTCCTTGGGGACTGATGACTCTAGGAGAGTTTTATCTAGGATTTCTTTGTGCGTGGGAGAGATATGAAGCAGCTCAAGGATAGATATTTGCACGGGCATTTTTCCTAGTTGGTCAATGAGGTTGAATTGACTTTTGGGTTTCCATTGCTGTGCGGTTGGGATAGGTTTTGGCTGTTTAGCAGATGGGCCTGGTATAGTGATTTTGGCTTGTCTAGCGGGAGGTGGACCAGCTATAGTGACCTTTCCACTTCAAGTAGTGGCATTACATTGGGGTGCTCTTCTAACCGTAATGGTATTGATGTATTCATTGTTAGTTTGGACATTGTTTATAATAGGTCCACCAGAATAGTCGTACTTGACTTGGGTGAAGTTAGCTTGATTCTGTGGACCTGAAGTGGAAGCATTATGAGAACCATGGTCCTATAGTGGATTCTTGTGGATAGTATGATTTGAATTGGAGGTGAATTGTGATCCACCTACTTTGATGGTTACTTTCGATAAGATCTTGTATTATGTTTTTCAATTGTCGACAGTTAGAGGTTGTATGCCCTTTTGCTTGATGGTATTTGTAAAGTGCATTGTCATTCCACCATGTTGGTTTGAATTGTCCTGGGTCATACGATTTTGGTTCTGGAAGTATGATGACCCCATGCTGGAGGCATTTCTTAAGGACTTCTTCAATGGGTTCACCCAAATGGGTGCATGTGCAACCCCTAGGAAATTGTCTCATCTGATGGTATTGTCCCTGGTTGTTTTGACTACTTTGGTTGTTTGAAGAAGTATTGGGAGGAGGTGTCAATGTCATTGTTGGTCTATTTTGTTGTTGAACCCCTTTCAGGGCCAATACAGGGCCTATAGTGTTTGTAGTCTTGGCGTTGACAACACCATCATTTGTAACATGCTTATTTTTAACCCAATATTTGTTTTTGTTCGCGGATGGATTAATGTTTGTGTTTTTGGAACCATATCGCAATTCTTCCTTTGGGATGAGGGATTTCTCAATCTGGACCCCTTTTTCAACTAATTCTGTGAAGTTTGTGCAACAATGTATTTACAATGAAAATTTTAGGGGCCCTAGAAGTGTTTGGACAAACATGTCAACTTTTTCCCTTTCGGGGATGTCAATGTGACATCTACTAGCGAGGCTTCTCCATTTTTAAAAGAACGAGATAAATGTCTCACCTGAATCTTCTTGCGTGAGATTGCACAAGCTAGTGATAGAGGTATCTATGTCAATGTTGTATGCGTAATTTCTTATGAATTTTTCTTTAAGCTCATCCCATGTCTGGATATCCTTTTGAGTTGAAAAACATTTAAGGGCTTGATCTACTAGACTTTTAGTAAAAGGTCTCATCAAGTATGTTTGTTCATAGGTGATGTCCATACAATTGGTTGCGAATTCGTGAACATGTTCAATGGGATTTGTCTTGCATCTATATTTTGTGAAGTTGGGTGACACATATCCTAGTGGAAATGGAGGCATGTATAAGCTCGTGTTGAATGGGTATACATTTAGGTCATATGATATTTTTGATTTCTTGCCTGAAATGTACATGTTTTGGATAGTTTTCTCCATATCCCTCATTCTTGTTTTGAGGGCGTCCATATTAGGGTCATTTATGTTTTTGTACATTGGATTGCCTGGTACACCATGTGTTCCTAGTTTTTGTGCATGAATATTGGTGTATTGTGGTGGTATGGATAGTTGGGGTATGTATGACGTGTGCGGATTGACATGCTATTGGTATTCAGAGTTATGATTGGGTGCATGTTGGTGTTGAAGGTTATGATTGGGTGTATGTTGATGAGTATGAATGTTAGATGAGTAGGTTGGGATGTGTCCCCCAACCATGTGTGTCATTATTTAGGGGATGTTATGACCATGGATGTTATGGTGTGTTAATGATGTCATGGGTTGTGTTATTTGGCCACCTTGTGTAAATTGTTGATTTTGTACAAGGGGAACATTTGTGTTGGTACCTTGGGAGGCAATGACATTTGACTGTGTTGTCGTGTTAACGTTTTGTTGTTTTCCTTGGATAAATACTTGTCTTGTGCCTCCTCCTGAAGGATTTTGTGAAATACCACTAGACAGATATGATGAAGTTGTGTTCATGGTAGTAGATGGAGCTGTTAAGGGAGGATTATTGTGACTTGATGATGCCCCCATGGCATTTACTGTCGTGGTATTGAATGTCATGAGATTTTTGGTGGTGGGGATGTTGGGGGTGTTTGGGACATTGGGACTGGTATGCACTGTCGTTGTGGTCCCAAAGGAAGTATTGCTCATAGTATTTGGAAGTTTACCACTATGTGACATGTTATGTGCATTGTTGGCATTAGGGTCAGGAGGTGTCAAATTTAGCATGTCAACGTCAAATCCTTGTGGTAACTTAGCTCCTTCACTCAAGAGCATAGCTAAGAATCTGTCTCTATCCTGACGGACCATTGTTTCAATGAGTTGACATGCCTCTGGGTCTTGTGCCAATGCCTCTAAGTTTTCTTGAAGTAGTTGGCCATTTTCAACTTTTTGCAAGAATTGTTTGAATGGGTTGTTTGATGAGGATTGTGTTGTCACTGGAGGTTGATTGTCTAAAAATGAATCGTAAAAGGTCTAGTTTGGGTCATGTGGAGGATTGTTGACAGTAAATGTGGGATCTTGTCGAAAGTTTTCCATTTGTCTCTTTTGTTTTTGAAGTCTAGTTTCGACCATCAATGAGATTGCTCAAATGGGAATGACAACTAAATGCAAGTATGACACTACGTGAAGTCTAAGTTCAAAATGACGACTAGAATGACTAATTTTTTTGGATTTTCATGAATAGGATATGTAATGTTTAGCAATGTAAGACAAGGTTATCTAAGCACTCTGAAGCTCAAACTTTGTTTTCGATTTTGACTACTAAAGGACATTGTTGGAAATGACAAGTTGACAAGGTCTAAATGACTAGTGATTATTCCTAACTAGGCTTTTGAGTTGGAAAGAATCTCACACAAGAGGACAATGACTAAAAAGAGGGTTTGATAACTTAGTCCAAGAGGGCCTAATTTTGAAAACAATGACTTTGCAAAGTGTACTTAAGATTTTCCTAATCCTAAGTATGCCAAATGTGAACCTAGGGATAATCTAATGCCAAATGTATGCAACGAAAAAGAATGAAGTATGAAACCTATGGTGACGAATGCAAACTAATGGTCAAGACTTTGAGAAATTTCAAGCTTGGTTTCTAATAGAATCTTCCTAGAAACAATGGTTGACAAGTTGAAGACCTCAGGTTTCAACTGTAAAGTTTAAAATTTTGACAGGCAAATGCATCATTTGAAGCTGCAAATGTGTAATAGCTCAGCAAATGTAGTTCCTTTTATGTGATTGTGGCTTTTGGATTGTTAGATGTGACTTGATTTGGCATATGAATCTTTTAAGTGTTCAAATGTGTCGCAACGCCTATAGATGTGGCATTCTATGTGTCAGATGCGGTTTAACAGAGCATTTGCGTTGTAGAAAATTAGTTGTGGTTTGACAGATGCGACTAAGTTTATTTTCAAAATGATTTTCTTATCATTTTGATGGAAATTTTGATCTATTTGGAGAATGTTTTGTTTTGAACTGTGATAGAACCATAAGACACTTGAAAAACACAGTGTTTTGAATGTAACCAAACACACATCAGATAAGCACAATCCTAGGTTAGGCCATGACAATATTCGCTAGAATCCACGCAGGTTTCCCCAACCACATATCTGCAGCGTGTGAATTCAAAAGCTTCGCTACACGGGTTCCCCCTTACAGTGCACTCTCTTCTCAAGCCAACCAAGCTTCCAACCCCCATGAAACTCCCATGGCGAGCTGATCACCTCTACTACAAACTGCAAAAGTGTGGATGCATTCACACCGACTAGTGCTGTGCTAGAAAATAGAAGGATTTTGGCTTTCTATACAAGAGTTTTTAGTTAGGGACCCCCGTTAGAGTGGCCATACATGGGGCAAGAGATTAATCACCATTAAGGTGGCACTCCAGCCTGAAGAGGTTAAGTTCAATAGGGTTTAAGGGAGTGCAACTCTGTCTATATGACACATCTACACAAGCAACCTTAGGTTTTCCCTTAATGTTTACATTTATATACTGGTTGGGGGTAGCTTGAATTTAGCTTCATTGCCGTTTGAGTCACGTTCGGGTGATGAAATCCCTAGGAAGGCCCAATTTCTAGAGTTGGTAACCATTTCTCTTACACCCAAGATCACCTGAAAGTGTGAGGGGAGAGGATACTCTGATATACCAAGTCAGGGTAATAATAGATAAGAATGGGTCTGGTTTTTTTGATCACGAGGTTTTCACCAAGTGAGAGCATACTCACCTACCATTCCACAAACACAATCAATCAAAAAAGACACGAGTGTTTTATATGCACCAAAATCAAATGTTTGCTAATCTATGAAAAACAAGCACAATGTTTGTTTATCTTGTCTTCAACATTCGAATATGCAAATAAAACATTAGTAGTCTCTTAATGCAATAATCTTTGACACCCGAATAGTGATTGCCACACACTACAAATGAAGATTAGTAACACAAAAATCTAATCTAGCTAACATGCAGGACTAAAAAACCAGGAAATTAGAAGTCCAAAAAACCAAAAAAGAAACCAGAAACTAGAAAAACTCTAAAATCCAAAAATCAGAATGTTAAAACTGAAAGAAAAAACCTTACTAGTCAAATGCAACTCGACAGAGTAGATGCATCGTTCTGGACTTCAAATGCGGCACGACTGATCAGATGCATCGTTCCAGATGTCAGTTGCGGCTTATCAGGGTGATTGCAGCTCTTCTGTCAGAGGATGCATCACAACGCATCAAATGCATCACGATATTTTAAAAAAATAGTTGCGTCGATCTTTACTTGTACCTACAAAATAGCAAAAAACACAAAAAAACGTATCAAAAACCAAAAAAATGGAGTCGAGTTCACCAATGTAATCAAGGGATTTCTTTTTAGGTTTGATTAGGAGTGTTAGCAACAAATAATAAAGACAATGAAACCCAAAGATCTTATGAAACAGAAAGGAAGTAAAATACTAAATGATTATACCTGATTGCTGAGACTTCCATGATTCCCTTTCGTAATACCTTCTTGCTTGATGGATAATGTTGCCCTTAGATTTGTTGTGTGATCAAATATGCAAATGCCTAAGTCCTACACCAAGCTTTGAAGGATTTATGCAATGTCTAAATGTCTATGCCTATGCCAATGTCTAAACTTGATCAAATATAAATACTAAGTAATGAAAAGCCTAAGAATGCAAGTGAGTAAATGCCTATAATATGTCTATGTAAATATAAAATGTCAGCGTGTCTGTGTGTCATTGAAAAGTGAGAGGAAAATGTCATTTTATAGAAAATGCCATTTTGAGTGGATGGATGAGATTAATTGATGATCAATGGGAACCTAAAATGAGAGGTCCAAATTAAAGAAATGTAGATTTTCAAAAAATCAAGAAGATAAGATTATCTGATTTGTGAGATTCAAAAAATCAAGAAGATAAGATTGCCTGATTTGGAAAATCAAGAATCTGGCTGATTACTTGCTTTTTGGAAGAATAATTACTATTTTGAATTAGATTAATTCAAAATAATGATTTTGTGAGATAATAAATAATCTTTTTCAGATTATTTATCAAAATGGACTGACAGTTAAGATTGAGATGACATTTTAAATAATTTGATTTATTTAAAATGAGAGGAATATTAAATTGGCAATTAAATAATTAAATTTAATTATTTAATTTAGAAGATAAGATTAATTAATTAAATAAATTCAGAGATTTATTTAATTAAGGGAAGACTTAGACAATTAATGACGTATTTAATAAATAAATAAAATTTCTTTACTTAATAATCATGAAGAATAAATGACATGAATTAATTAAATAATTATGAATTATTTAATCAATAGTCGAATGTGGATGGAGGACATAATTAAATGTCATAATTATGCTAGGACGAAGGTGGTAAAAATGGTGCTCGCAGGCCTAGGTCATTTTTAGGTGTCTACAAAGACTATCGACTTGAATATCAATGTTGCAAAATTTACCAAAGCACGGATTAAAAAATTAGTAAAAGATAACAAGAAGTACATTTCTAAGAACAAGAGGTTATGACAAGAAGTGGTAAAGTATAAGGATAAATTACCTTCTTCTAGCACCTACTTTTCATTGGAGTGTGAGAATAAGGTGCTATAAGCTATGTTAAAAGCTATATATTAGAAACATAAAAATGAAATGGCTCAAAAGAAATATGATGAATTGGACAAAAAGATGAAATCACCAAGTTTGAGATGGCCTCAAAATTAATCAAAGGAAGATTTGAGAAGGTATTATGATAGGCCAATAAATTTTGGACAATTCACACTAAAACATATGATGATTTTCAAGAGCACAAGAGATTGTTGCACCAGATAATGGAGAATAAATAGGAGTTGATGGCTAAAGAAAATGTGGACAACCAAGTACTTAAGAATTTGGATGACCTAATGAATGTACATAATAAGTTTCAAATTTCAATCAAAGAGGACCTTAATGATTTTGACTAGCCGATGGATATCTCACTCCCATCTTTCTTTGATTATATAGGTGATCTTAAACACTAGGGTGAATGGAAAGATGAGTTTTTGCAACTACAACGATAGGCCTTCAATTTGATAAATGATGAATTAACAGTGATGGAAAACACCCATACACAACTTGAAGGAATTATTCACATGGATTATTTTATGAAAGATATAATTACCAACGTAGATACATACGCTAGTGAACAATATATTGAGCATCTTTCTATTTTGAATTTGTTTATTATTGGGGAAATGTAAGGAAAAAAATTCATTGAAATTACACAACATCAGATACATTATCATGGAGCATGGACCTTGAACAAATATTTAGTAATCACAAGTAGCTGATGGAGATTAACGAATTGTGATGTGTCACGAATTGTTGTGGACTTCCTTATTTATGTCTTGCTTATTGCTAATTACATTTTTTAGGGTTTTAGTAAAACGAAAATGAAAGAACCACTTTTGATGTAATGGTATGAAGCTTGTTGCTTCCCATATATAAGGTAAACCAAGGCCATGTTTTGATCATATATCATCATAGTTATTAGCATCTAGTCATAACACAGTAAGTACAAAAGGCTTCCAATATGAATTGTATTCTCATTTGAAGCAATATAATGGAGGAGAAATTTTGAATTGGCTGCCCAATTTTTTGGTGTTCAACCATATTGTTTAATTTAACTCATACATGTTATTTGGCTATCTTTGGAGTGGTCTCTCTCTATTATTCAAATTAAGTATATCAAATATATATTTAACTTGTAAAGACAAATTTATTTCCTTCGTCTGATTTCCTTGATTGGTTTCTATGAGAAAAGAATTAAAATCCTTTTAAGAGATCATTTTAATAGGTTTTTTCCCAAAATTAAAGTCCTTTTAAATTGATTATCTTAACTGGTTTCCTTCACACAAGAATTAGAATTCCTTTCAAACATCATAGTAACTTAGGGAGATATCACTAGGATTTGTAAGAAGAGATCAAATAACTAACAAAATTGAATGTTTATACAAAGTATAAACATCCAAAAGTGTTGAGGAGTTAGAGTTAAGAAAAGAAAAAGGATCCACACATCTTACACATCTCGAATCCATTTACCTAATAGGAATAGGCACTAATCACACTCATTTCAAAACAATACTTTATATAAACCTTATTTACACACTCAACTTTCAAAATTCACAATAGGATTAGTTGTTAGCTTTTGAATCAATTTCACCCTTACATGCCATTGTGGATATATTTCCAAAGTTAGAAAATACACACACCATTTAAATATGCTTATTAATTAAGGTACACCCACCTAGGTCTAGCAGAGCCTGAAGTGGAGGGAGTTCTAAACCATATTTGTTAACTCCGTTCATTGGCCAAAACATTGCAAACCTGACCATATAGATTAGCATCCTCTTATGGTTTGTAATATGCAATTTTGGGAACCAAAAAAATGTCTCACAACAATATTGCTAATAGGACAACAAGTTGTGAAGCTCATACAAGTTTAGAAAAATCAGTGTAAACCCAAAATGGAAAGAAGGTGAAATGTAATGCAATGAACTAGAATGTAATACAATTTTTTATATTTCAACCAAGATAATTTTTTAATTACTCTATACAAAAACCTAAAATTGATGTCTTGAAAATGCAATTTTGAATTTACACAATGCACTAAATTTATCAAATGAAGCTAGATATGATCAATTTAAGTAATGTAAATTATGCAAGTTGAAACATAAATCTAAAAAATATCAAAATAGTCTATAGAAATAGATGTTTTAATGCCTAGAAAATTAGGAAATGACCTTGATCAGGGACTCATTTTCCTAGGGAAAAATGGGTCATAGGTTAGGGTTTTTAAAAATGTTTTTGTAGATTTTTGAGTTGATTCTAGTGGTTTCCAGATTCTAATTTAAAATAGTGGGTTACAATTTGAATTTTATTTGAAATTAAAGTTGAATGAAAATGTAAAATATGACAAAATGACAAACTAGGAGACATAATTTGAGGTGCAATTTTGCTTCAATTTTCAAATGTAAATGAATGATGATGCAATGCTATGTAAATGATTTGCAAAATGACTAATTTTTTTTTGTATTTTTTAGATTTTAAAATGCAAAGATGCAATCCTAAAATCCTCAATGAAATGCAAAGTTAATGCAAATTAAACAACCTTAAATTAAATTCAATTCAATGCAATGCAATGCAAATGAATGAAAATTCTAGATCTAGGGTGAAAGCGGACTCCCAAATAAATAAAAAAATTGCAATGATCAAAATTTAGGTTCACCAAAATGAAACATAGAAAAATAGGTGCTTAAAATGTGGGCTTCACCAAAATGATAATAGATATACATATTCTCCTTTATTTCATTAGGAAATGAGATTCACACCATGAAATTACTAACAACCTTGAGGTGAATCAAGTCAAAGTGTGAATCTACTGATTTCCTTTATTTTGCAAGGATAGGGGTAATGATTAAACATCACTTTGGGGAGAAAGATTAAAAATAGAAAATAAAATGCAAAATGCAACATAAAACTTGGATCTTGAAGATTAAACTCAAAACTGATGGAACCAAAAAATTTGATGCAAGCAAAGGAAGATAAACTAAGTTTCTCAATCTCATTTAACAAAACTCAAACAACTCTTTCATGTCTTTCAACTAGGACTCAATCCTTCTTCAGAAAATCCACACCCAAAATAGAGATTATAGGAAAAACTCTTGAAAATTCCTCAAAATACATTAGACTCCAACAAAATACCTATCTCAGAACCTATCACCATCTTATTCATCTCCAACATCTAAATAGGCCTATCTAGACCACACAAAAAATCAACACCATATTCCCAAGCCCATTCCCCTTGTTCAATGGAATAAACATGTTCAAAGACATTTGTACAAACTAATTAAATCATTCCCTATTCATTATTCTTGATACTTCTCTAAACCCTTATTCTAAACCTGTAACTTTAATTCCAAACATGACTGTCATAGACTATTATGCAAGTTCATTGTATAAATGAACATAAAACCATTTAATCCTACAAACCCTACCTTGAGAGGACTCTATATGCCTCATTACACCTTTTTAAAATACTTTCACCCAAGTACAATGATATTTATTTCATCAAAACATAATTCATCAATAATCACTGGCCAAACTAGGATAGTATTAACTCTGCCACAACAATATAGCCATGAATATTGAACTCAAAAATTATACTTTAATCAAACCATAATAGGAGAGGGGTATAAAAACACCTATAAACTCTTTCAATTGTACAAGATTACACTAGAAAGACCAATACACCTTAATCAAAACTCCCTAAAACTCCACAGTGCACAATTTTACCAGTCTTTTTCCCTTTTAGAGACCTAGGGCTCACTTCAAACTATCCAAAACCACCTTTCCATGCTCTAAAACTTTGAAGCCTTTTAAAACACACCTAAAACTTGTTTCATACCAATTTTTAGGGGGATCCACTAGTTATATTTGAAGAAACACAATTTTCTTAGCACACTGTTTACCCTAAGGGTTTTATCTTCCTGGAAACAAATGCACATAACTTCCTCAAATTTGAATGGATTTAAATAAAAAAAAGTGAATAGAAAACTAGATTCATAGGTATAACACTTCCAATTGAGGAGGAAAGGTTTTGCGAACAAATCAAGGTCATACAATGGCCTAAAACACAAAAATTATAGAAAGAATAACTGAAAACAATGCTTTTCATTAAATTTCCATTCATACATTTCTTCCCCAACCTTCCTGAAGATTTATGAGGCTTCAAAATGCATTAAATAAACATCTCCAATGCCTAAAACCAGCTCTGTAACTACTTTTTCCCTTCACCTTACAACTTCTCACAAATTGTTGCATTTTATAATTTTGCTTGACAACATTTTGTCAATATTTTGCAACTTTTACATTTATGCCCAAAATGACCCTACATTGCAATATAAAACCTAATAAAAGCTAAATGTGGTAACTTAGGAATTATTTCAACATGAAATCAACTAGACTAAATAAAAAGGCTAAAATTTCCTCATGGAGGCATGATCTTGCAAGGGTGCACCTGCACCATTCTCCTGGCCAAAAAGAATTACAAGTCCTCTTGGATTGATTGTAACAAGCCTTCATCATTAATTCTCCTCCATGTATCATTCCATGCCCTGCTTATTTCATCTTTACCTTTGGCTTGAGTTGGTCAATGCCAACATGCCCTGAAATGTTCCAATTTTCTTGTGTCCTTCAATCAGCTATATCTTGATCTGCAAATTGTTCATTGTCCAAAATATTAGCATAACAAAGAAATGATACATTATTTCAAACATAATACCTCCATTTGTCTTCAATTCTTTGCAAATCTCCAAGACCAACTCTTCTTTGATCATATCTTCATCCAATCTCAACTCAATATCTTCATTCTCTAAAATTAGGTTCTTCAGCTCTGTTACAACTTCATCTTCTTCCTTGGAAGTACCTTTGTCTTCTTCATCCTTGAATTTTTCTTTTGCATCTTCAAAGAATTCATCCTCTTCTTTTTTCCTTTTTGCTGCTAACTTTGCTTGTATTCTTCTTCTTTTGACAATCTTCCTTGTGGGTCATGATGCTCTCTTCTTCACTTTCAAATGCCAACTTGTGGCTTGTCTATACACCTGCTCAATCATCAGTTTCATCTTCATCATGGATTCTTGGAACTCTTTATCAAATCTTCTCAACACTTATTTCAACTTAGTTATCTCTCTGTCAAATTTCTCTTGCCTCTTTCTCTTTTTCAGTTCTTCCTCTACCTACAAATGTCTTCTTAACACATCCATCTTTTCCTCTACTCAAGCAAGCTTCATCTTGCTTCAACTTCTCTCAACTTTCTCTGCCTTCTCTTGGCAACAACCAGGTTCTTCTTAACCTGCACAACACCACAACACACACAACTACAACCACAAACTCTCTACCCAACAACTTTTGTGCTTTGATACCAATTTGATGCAAGAAAAGGAAGATAAACTTGGTTTCTCAATCTCATTTAACAAAAATCAAACAACTCTTTCATGTCCATTCAATTAGGACTCTTTTCCCTTCACAAAACTCATGATTTCAAGACATAAAACTGAGTTCCAAAACACAAAACCACCTGTGGATTCCTTAAACAACTTCCAAATGATTGACTCAAATTCAATCTTCAACACAAGCAACTCAAACATAAAGACTTACAAAGGGTTCAGAGAAGTATCAAGAATAATGAATTGGGAAAGATTTAAGTAGTTTGTATAGATCTCTTTGAACATGTTTATGTCATTGATAAAGGGGAATGGGCTTGGGAAGATGGTGTTGATTGTTTGTGTGGTCTAGATAGGCCTATTTGTTGTTTTGAGATAGTCTAGATGTTGGAAATGAATAAGATGGTGATAGGGTCTAAGACAGGTATTTTGTTGGAGTCTAATGTATTTTGAGGAATCTTCAAGATTTTTTCCTATAATCTCCTTTTTGGGTGTAAATTTTGTGAAGAAGGATTGATTCCTATTTGAAAGACATGAAAGAGTTGTTTGAGTTTTGTTAAATGAGATTGAGAAACTTAGTTTATCTTCCTTTGCTTGCATCAAAATCAAATTGTAGATTAGAAAGAGGTAAGATGATGTTTACCAGTCACCAAAAGTGCTCTACTGAAGCTAACATAGGACTCATTCTCCCAAGGGAAAATGGGTCCTAGATTAGGGTTTTTCTAAATATTTTTGGAGCCTTTGCTATTGATTTGAATCCTTCAATTTTCCCAGGTTTCAAGTTCAGAGTGCAAGAAATAAATTTTGTAACTGATTTTTTGTGAGATGACAACTTTTGCAACTTTGACAAGTTCTCCAATTTTTCTCTTCAAGAGATCTTCAATATTTCTTCCACCTAAATCTACAATCAAAAATCAAGAGGGAAAAATATTTTATTTTGGTGAATGGTGATTTCCCTTGGTCAAACCCCATTTTGGTAATTAAACCTTGTAATAAAATGAAATGGAAAAAAAGGAATGATGAATGAACAAAGTAATGTTATAACTCACCAAACCATTGAATGAACCTTTGAATGTACATCTAGAACTTGCATGAAACGTCTTCAATGGATGTGGATCTTGACCTTGAAACTTTATTTGAAACAATTCCATGAATGCTTGAATGGATCATGAACTCTACATCAACATATTAGCTCCAATAAGATGCATGATGCAAGAATACTATGACATGACAATTGGATCTCGATTGATGTAATAATTATTCAATATATCTTCTCTTGAATACCTTGAAATTCCCTTGAAATTCTCTTGTGGAATTATTCTTATGATAACTTGAATTTTCTAGTTTGAAAATATTAGATGAAACTTAGTGAAATGACCTCATATTTATAGATATGTAACATTAGTTTCCTAAAATTCAAATAACACAAGCCAATATGTGAATATAGATTTGAATATGTTAAAATACCACCAAAAAATAATTTAAATTTAGGTCCTAGGTCTAAGTGATGACCCATTTTCCCATGGGCAAATGGGTCCTAGGTCACTCACCTAGGACACACATTTCTTAATGAGAAGTGTTATGTTTAGGGATTATTGAATGTTGGGTTTCCTCTTCAATAAATGCAATTAATTAGGCTTGGATTTGAACTAAAGGGGCCAATTAAGGAAACTTAACCTCAATTAATTAAAAAAGCCCTAAGTAAGTGTAAAAATGTAAATAAATACATTTTACAACACTAAAAATAAGGAAAAATTAACTCCATTTTAATTAATAGGGCCCTAAACTTAATGTGAATATGTAAAATACATATTACAACACTAAATTAAGGCATAATTAAGTTTATTTTAATTTTAATTCCTAATTAAGTGTGACAAAAGGATACACTTTTCTTGTTGGACACTGGGAACACTGAAAGGGGGGGTGAATCAGTGTTCAATGATTTCTACTTTCAAAATGGATCTAAAATAATAGAACTTCATTTATCATTTTTAGCACATAACAGATGAAAATATTCAAAACATGCAATCATATTAGTGAACACCATAACACCAGATATTTTTACGTGGAAACCTTGTTGGGGGAAAAACCACAGTGGAGATCAATCAACAATGTTTACTCTATTAAAAGTAAATAAAAGAGGGGAATGCACTTGCATTCAGGTGCACTGGCTAGAGCTCACTACTCAAAGAAAAAGAGGCTCACTACCTTACATATATAATAAAGTTTACAAAAAATTTGAATTGAGAATATAGCATCAAAAAATGCTAGGATTCAGTTCCACTAAAGCTCAAAAAAAAATTCCGGACCTCCTGACCAGATCACAATTCTGCTCTGCTCTGCTCTGCCCTACATACAAAAACTGTTACTAACAACTGATTTTCTCTTTTTCGCTCTCTCCTTATAAAAAAATTATATCAGCCACCACAACTTACATATGTCACACACACACACATCCACATGCATCACACATATATTCAAAATAATTTACGGATCTCCTTTATATACCTACTAATAAGAAGTTCAAAAGTATGTTAGCCTGACAATAGAATATAATATTTTTGTTTTATGTCGGCTCACATCACCTAAGTGGAAGATAAGAGTACCTACACATGTCACCTAGACTTTAGTAGGAACCCAAACATAATAACATCAAAACACACATTCCACATAGTTCCACAAAACATTATACGAAGCATGTCAGCCACAACGGAAAATAAGCCATGAATGATGCTACCGAATCTATTAACTCCAACTTTGACTTAATACAATACCAAAAAACTCATCAGAGGATAGTGCAATTGTTAATAAATATTTCCTAGAGGTCCACACCATGAAATAATGATCTGGTATAGTGAGCGATACCATGCACAGTTCCACTTGTGCAACCAAATGTCTTGTTCTCCAAACTTACTACTGGTAGAAGTAATGCCAATACTGTAGATCATATTGTTGACTCTATTTGCCATCAATGACAACACAAGTAGCCAAAAATGATCTCTCCAAGCCATATGCCAATATTTCTTTACTACATAGTCATAACAAGCACAACAATAATCCTCAAAGAATTGTCCAACCATACATTGTATAGGAGAATGAGTTAGTTAGAATTTAACACACCAAGGATTTCCATCAATAAGATACGCATGAGTTATCCTTAAAGGATTATGAGTTTCTCTATTGGTTATTCCTTTTTGGTTACCTTGAATAGGTTTACCATTATGCCAATTTGTATTATAAGGCCAATCAGAAAGCTAGGGCATTCTTTCTTTCTTTTGTTAATTAGGTTTTTCATGGGATAAAACCTTCTAATTTCAAGAAACCTTATATCTCAAATATTTGAGAGAATTCAGAATCTTGTCAAGCTTATCTTTCAATGAAGGGACATTTGCTTGATGTCCTTTTGGGTTTTGCAAAATTTTCACATCATTCCTTTTATCATCTTCCTTGATGTTTTTATATTGCTTTCAATGTGTGTTGCTATCTTGGAAGAATATGTTAAATAATGAGGATCCTTATGCATGGGATCATAGCCCATATTAGCATCATAAGCATTAAAATAGAAGAACAAACACATAGGTTCACTAGGTCTCATGTAGGTGACATTTTTTTCATAAACTCAAAAAGCTTGGTGTTAAATTTAGAGACAAATTTATTATAGCCCTTTCTTACACTAGTGAATTAATTTATGATAAACCTAGGGTATTTTTTATCACCATATTTCTCTCTAAAGACCCTTTTGAATCATCTCATGATCCTATTCTTACATATGGTAATCCTTTGTACCATATCCTTATCATCTACCTAAAAGTCATATATCAAATTTAGGAAAGTATTGTGGTGATCATCTTTTAACAATGCATTGTTACTAGAGAATCTAGTTAATACATTTCTAACATTATTAGGAAGAATATTATGGTATGCTAGGATACCAATGAAATCAAATTGCTTATATATTTCTAACTACAAGAGTCTTATAGCCTAGAAATTTCCCCCAACATCATTTCCTTGAAAATTTATATGATTTCTAATATTCTGACCTCATGAGAAATTAAAGTTCTTCACACCCATTTTTCCACCCATATTTGGGTTATGATGTTGATAATTGTTATAAACCCATTTTTTTTTATGTAAACTCACTTAAGGCTATGGGTTAGGAAAGATGATATTTTGGTTTATTTAGGTTTTTATTGGGGCATTAGACATTTAGAAAATCCTTTGTATAGGATCAAAGGTAGTGATGTTTAACAATGATACACTCTAGAAAGAAATTACAAATTTTTTCTATGAGTGCAAATTTATGAAATGAAATACTTGGGAATCAGAGTAAGAAATAGATGGATCTCCTGACTCATATGAAAGTTTTAAAACATCAATCCTTCTTTTCATATTGTCTCTCATTTTAATTGTTTATATTCATTATAAATTTTCCTTAAGATCATAAACTTCTTTTAACAAGTCCTCTTTAGTTTGAGGTTTCTTTCAAGATGTAGATTCCTTTTGTGAAGAAAAATCAACTTTTGGATTTCTATATAGCATAGCCTAGGAATTAGAGGAATTTAAGCATGAGCACAGGTTATTTCCTTAGGTTTATGGGTTATTTTTAAGATTAACTTGGGTACCATTGGTTACAATTATATTAGAATAACCAACTTGTGTATGTAAAACCTCCTTAAGGTCATAGTCTCTCTATATTTGTGCTCTTTCTCTCTTAAATTTTTTTATGAATGCATCATTCTCATGACCTATTCAATTTCTCCCATATCTCATATATTCAATATTCATGATAGGTCTTTGAGAATCACCACCTAATATAGGGGTTATCAAAGTAATTTCCTCATTATGTATAAATATATTAACAAGGGGTTTAGAGGACCTACTCATGTCTCTAGATTTCCATGTGTTCTTTTTTAGGTTGGAGTTCATCAACAAATATTCTAATATTTGTTTGGAATAAAGGTATTTTTTATCCATATTTTATGATAATATTCCCTTTTATTCAAAATTTTAGTAGTAAGGATATTCTTAGAGTCAAAACCCATAACTAGGAATAAAGATATAACCATTTTTTGTAAAATTTTCTAACCACTAACACAACTATATTAGTAATAAAGTATAAAAAATAGAAGGATTTTCATGCAATAATTACCTATACTCTACCCATGAATAGTCAGTGGACTTGATTTTTTTATGCAAAGTCCCTAGTAGAGCTTCCAATCTATTAGTTAGCCAAACTCTAATGGATAATTCAAATTCCATAGTATCCATATTAATCTCTAGGTTTTAATACAGATGAAAATCATTGTTATTCCCCAACAAGGTCACCTATCTACTGGTTGGATGGAATTTGATGCATAATTCAAATTCCACTATAACAATGTTAGTCTCTAGGTTCTAATATAGATGAAACACTTTGTTGTTACCTAGTAGAGTCACAAATCTACTAGTTTTTTTTTTAATTCCAATTATGTTCTAGAAACCATATAAAAAATAGCCAATTCTTATGCTCAAATATTTCTAGTTGGCCAAAACATATGAGATTTATTTCACACTTTTTCTTTCACTTCAATTTTTACAAGACCTAGGAGGGTGAGACTTAACAATATCAATGAATAAACATTCAATTCATAATATGATATTGGTTTAATAGAGATGTTTCCATAAAATATTCGAATAATTGAATTGAGATTATTAGAGACTTATGCATTACTAGCTTTGAGAGCATATACAAAGGTAAAGAACAAACTAAAAACATAATTCAAATAATTTTCATCTTAAATGACCTTGGACTTGTGACTAGAATTCTTACTTAGATTGATGCAATAAATCATTGGAAATAGAGTCAAAATATTATGTAAATTTCTTACAAACAACAAAAAGAGAATAAATTCAATTAAAGCCTACACATTACTACCTTACAATAATGCTCTCTAAAATTCATATTTAGGACCAATTCTTCTTAACAATCCTCAAAAATATTAAAAATATCAATATTTCAAATGAAGCTATTTAATCCATTACTTTAATAGAAGCTATATAAGAAACATTCATTTGAATAATAATATGAAGATGAACATCAAAAGATCCATGATCAATTTTATTTATAACAAGAAAAAAATATATGTTGAAGACAATTTATTTTGAATTTGTGATAATGTATTCATATCTTTTGAAAATGTATGTTTCTATACAAAAATATACATTTGCATTCACATTCTTGGAGAACATAATCAATGTGTGCTTAGATCAGGGGTGAATAAACATATATTATAACTTAACCATTTTCATTTGCAAATTAACAATTCATTACATATCTGAAAAGAAAGAAAAAAAGAACAAATACATCACATGAAGGCACAAATTTTTTTATGTGGAAAAATTAATGAGGGGAAAACCATGGTGAGGATTAACTCAAAATATATGTAGCTGATTGCCAACAAGAATTACAATGTTTAAGGCTCATTGCCTATGGACTTATAAACTAAGGTAAACAACCTTAGAGAAAAATACAAAAGGACCTAATGAGACTCATTGTCTCAAAGTGGGATACATGAAGAATATAATGAGAAAATTGATTATGAATTGCTTTGAAGAAGCATTTAATGCATGTTGAAGTTGTAGTCACTATTTCACATTATTTTCCCTTCATACCTATTTTAGAAATTTCATCGCTTTCATTTTTCTCTATGTCACATCACTGTCAATCATCACATTCATAAATAAATTTTATCTTCTATATATATTTCCTCTGCAATAGCACAAAACACCAATTACACCAGCTCCAAGATGACCATTAGATGAAAAGATTGATATTGTATGGTTCAGTACCAAACCGCATACAAAATCAAAGAGATTTAGTTGTAGATCATCATACACTATTTTAGGGCCCAAATACATCACAACACATTCTTCAAGAGAAATTTAATTGAACAATATCAACCACAAAGAATGAAACAAGTCATTTCAGCCCAAATACTATCAATACCATAAAAAATATCACTATTTGACTTCACATAGTCAAGGAGATACTGAAATCATTATGTGGACCAAATATGTAGTGATTTTAGAAAATACATAATATTCATTCAACCTTTTCCTTAAGTATCTAATCATAAAATATTGGTGTAAGAGGAGAAACCCACTGAAGGTATAGGAACAAAGCATTTCAAACAAGTTGTAGAGTTTTATTTGAAAACTAATCTTGCAAACCATAAAAAATCTTGGGACTTAAAGGAATAACTCATACCCCTATGTGAACATGTTCCTAAGTATACATGGTCACATCTATCTCACCGGAGGAATGCAAATCATTCCAACAAGCTTTTAACATTATATTACACATACTAGAACACTATTATCTCTAACTCTTTTGTGAAAGGTGTAAATATTTTATTTCTTGGATATAATACCTTCACAACATGGCCAACTACCCTCTTGAACTATAAGAAATGATGTTACTCTACAGATGGATGTGAACCAAAATATCACGGCATTTTTATAGTGAATACAATGTTAATACCTTTTCCAAACATCTTCAACTTCTCTCAATGTGTGGTACACTAAGTAGTAATGATATTATCATAGAAATGGAGGAAACATATTGGAACAAGTTTACCAACCACCACATCACTCATAGACACTATCACCTTTCACACATCTAACTATATTTTTGACTATATCTACACACTTACATTACCTCTGAAATATATACAAACTTCATCATACACATATGAAATTGATGATAGCCCATAATAGGATTAAATAAATTAAAATTCCTATTCAAACAATCTACCCATTTTTCATTGATAGAAACATCCATATGTTCCTCTCCCCCTTTGAAATAAATGGAAAAGGGCATGATATCTTCTATTTACAACACCCCAAAATTATGAGACCCCCCTTACTACATACTCCCCCTAAGATGGAGATGCTTAAAAAACTAGTGCTATGTACAAAAAAAGAAGAGATACTATAGTACTCTACACAAAAATTATCTTAATCATACCTTTGTACCTTCCTTAGAAGGTAAGATTTTCTTGTGAATTTCTTTGAGTTGTGCCAAAGTTACAACCCAGTATGATTTTTCTAAAGAAAGAATATTATTTTGGTATTCATACTACATGTATAAATCCTCAACCTCCTCTGCATTACTCGGAGTCTTCATATTCTTATCAACACTTTATGTATTCAAAAGTAATCATGATAGTGAAGCAAGTCTTAGGTTTATTGCTTCCCTCAAATGACCAAATTGTTTCCTTAACTTCTCTCTCTAGTATTGAAGCAATTTCAATTGTAAATGAAAAATTTATGTCTGAGCTCTTATTGATCCATCCATATCCTTTTATAATTCATGTATTTTATCCAATTTAGTAATATTTGACTCAATGGGGTCAATTTTATCCTTGATATTTTTGGTGGAGCTTGGCCGCCTTAAGAAAAAATGATATAGATAAGTCACTTCCTTTATATAATATTTAAACATTTTCAAATTTTCCTATAGTTTATTATGAGCACCATCACACTAATCAAATAATTTTTCCATTCTTTTATCATTCCATTTTCTTATAGCCTCTTGCTCTACCATTTTCTCCATGTGATAGGAATGATACTTGAAGGAATCCATCAAAATATTTTGTTTTTGTTTTAGAGGTAACCCTTCTTGAATAATTCTTACAACATCATCAATCAATTCACTTTTATTTATATTTTCTTCTGAGATTTCCTTCCTTATGAAGGTATGTAGAATATCAACATGATGTAATTTATAAAGGGGATTCATATTAGATAGATCTACTTGTACTTAATGAGTGGGGAAATGTAAAATTTAAGGAGTTATTACTGGTTGGAACTGCATCTACAAAGATAATAGGTCTTTGAGTGAATCTAAAGATGAAGAACTTTGACCTTTACCCATAGAATCATTTTTCTTCTCTACAACCTTCTCTTTTGTATATTGAAAGATATTTGGATTATTTTTATTCATCTTATCATTACTTTATAAATTCTCCAGAGGTTCTATTGGTTTTTTTAATGAACCAAGCCGATCTCATAATATAACCTATGGAATTGTCATCTTCCAATGGTTAGCTAATTGGAGCGATTGGCTAACGAATGAGTGAAATCTTGCAAAGTATTTCCTCATACACTTTGTGCTCTACAAAACCTGGGAGGATGATCTAAAACAATGTACCTTAAGGTTGTTTTTCCAATTAACCTTATACATTGTAAATAACAAATAAGATCTACTTCAAATTGCTTGACAATTTGAATAATTGCAAAGATATGGAAAATCCTTACATATTAATTATTTATAGAGAAATAGAGAATGATGTTGGAGCCTAAAATTTCATTCAAATTTTAGGTTCCTATGTTAAAAATTTGGATTTCAATGATCATAGAACTCAATTGAAAAATCAGCCCCAAAAGCACATTTGGAAAAAAAAAAAATAGATTTGTTCAATTCCATGCAAAACCACCTTGCACAGATGTTTATCTACCATATGTGAATGTGCATGCTAAATTTCAACTTCATATGATCAGTTTTGACAAGATTTCAAAAGGCCAAGTTGGAGGATTATGTGAAGGTTTGTTGTCTGGACACAATAAAATCTGTTAAAATGATCAGCTTTGAAAAATAATATTAAGCAACTATAAGATTTTCATGACAAACCAATTCATGTTCCAAATTATCCACACCCAAATCTTCTTCCATGTCAATTTTTAGCATCGTAGCACCTAATTTGATATTTTTCCAAAGCCAAAACCAAACTGATTTTGCACTAGCATTTCCAGAAAATTCTCACAAAAAGAGCAACTTTGACAATTAATAACACATCAAAGAAGTGAAATGGAAAGAAATCCTCTTGCACACATGTTTGTCTATCCAAAATAAGGTAATATACAAATTCATATCTTCTCAAAATCAGATTTGGTATCTCTACAAAATGGCATGTTCGCATGCTTCACATAGTTTTCACAAGTGCAGTTTCAGAAAGAATTTATTGAGCTACTTTGAAAATCAATATCTTTCAAATATGATGACTTCATGCAAGACCATTTTGCATCCATACTCCCCTATCATAACACAAAATTTTGGTGCATTTTCATCGCTCTAGGAGAATTTTAAATAAGTTTTCCAAAGCAATTCTAGTGGCTACCTGACCCATTTCAGTCACAACACAAATTATCAGAAAAAAATTTCTGACGACTACCCAAGTTTTGAATGCATTGTAGGTTTTGATGAGAGGTAAGGTTTCATCAAATTCAATTATTTGGGGTGTACTCAAAAAACCTCTAAGAAGTGTTTGACAAAGCATTTCAAGAGGGCCTAGGAGAAGGATTATGTAAAGAAGGTTCAGTAACATGAATGAAGCATTCAATTCACATAGGGTTGACATTATGCCCAATCTTGTCACAAATCTCTTATAAAAAACCTTGTAGTGAAGGTGAGGAAGATGTGCAATAAATTTACATCTTTTGAGAAAGGATGTTACAATCCAAGGAACTTAATGAAACTAGAGACAAAATGTGAATTTGATGAAGAGAATCATCCAATTAAAGATTATTTTTTCTCTAAACTTGAAATTTCAGCTGCAAATATTCCACATAATCTGGAAGAAAATCATTGTGCAAGTGGATTGGTGTAGGAGCACCTAGGAAGTAGTCTAGTTTGAATTTTATTTGGGTATGTTATTTTGAAGGTCATGTTGACCATTTTGTTAGCATTGGAGGATTATGAATAAGTGTTGATCTGTTTTCATCAGTGGAATTAGAAGTGGAAAGAATGGATGGGTTTTGAAGCTCATTCTTGTTTAAGTTGCTAACCTTGGAAAAATTTAGAAAACACAGTGGATTTTGGTAATGTTGGCCATTAGGTCATGAAGAAATCCGACCAAACAAGATAACTAATTGAGGAGCCTTATTTAAGGTGAGCCTCGGCCTGTAAATAGGGTTAGAAGGATTGGTATTGTGGAAACATTTTGTGAGTTGAAATAAAACATTGTTCTTGAAGGTTATTTCTAATTTTTTGCTTCGTAACAGAGCTTTAAATGGATTGAAATAACTAATTATCTATAAGTAGAATGTAGTGTTGATAGAATACAAGCTTTGTGTGCCATCTATTGGCCTTTGTAATTCATTTTCATCAATTTTTTGTAAATAGTTTTATTTCTTTCTTTTTCTGGCCTGAACTAGGTAGTCTTGAGAAAATGGAGTGCTAGACTACTTTCCCACCGTACAAATTGTACGGCCCTTTGGGAATAGTGAGTAGGCTCCATGAGTGTAAATATGGTAGGTTTTAGGAGTTGTGTGTGTATAGGAGCAGTGAGAAAAGTCTTGCCCTAGACGAGCCAGAAGGAGTCTAGCTAGGGAGGACAAGGAGTACAGAACTCAAAATTTGCAGGGGTGTTTGAAACTCATAGTTTTTCTTGTTTGAGAAGGTAGGTGGAGGTCTTACCTAGGTCAGGTAACTAGGAGGAAGCTCCATTAACATTTTAGGTTGGAGAAAGGCTTAGCAGATTGGAAACAGCCAGAGAAGGTTAGAAAACCCTAGATTTTGGTAAATTTCAAGTTGAGGCCTTGTACAGTTGATGAAGACTCAAGACCTTGAAAAAATTTGAGTGGTGGAAAAATGGACCAAGAACCCCAAGGAAAGTTTGGGTTGTGCTTTAGAAAGAATGGAGTTTAAGCCCATTTCCTTGGAGAAAGAGGCCTAATTGGGGATCTTTGCTAGCTAGTAGCCCTTTTTAACCCTAAAAGAGGATTTTGATGAAAGGGACCAGGAATTGGAGCAAGAAGGATGATAAAGAACCAAAAATTGATTGATTGCAATGTTTTAAATCACCTCCACACCCCTACAAGTAAAAATGCAACTTTTGAGGTATGGTTAGTCTTTAGGGCAGACTAAAGGCTAAGGAAGAGTGAGAGTTGTTGCACCAAGATAGACTTGGGTGGTTGAATGGTGATGGAAGTGGGGTTGGCTAGGAGAACCAGGGGTGCCTAACAAGCATTAGGGCCTATAGGTTAAGGTGGTGGAGAAAGACAACAAAGGGGTTTGCCAAGGTGAGACCCAGAGCATGGAACAATGAGTGTTTCAACCAACCCTCCCCTATCAGATTGGTATCAAAGAAATAAAAAGATTTGGGATAGAAACTTGCATGTCAGACCTTGAATCTAGTGGTTCAACCATCATGGTGACAAATGCTGAATTCGCCAAGATGGTCGAAGAACAAAAGGAAGACAATAAGTTGTTAAAAGAAAGAATAAACCAACTTGAGAAAGCATTGAATAATGTACAATTGGAAGGAAGGGTACCAAAGAAAAAAGAGGTTGGAGAGGAAGACAAGATCCCTGAACCTAACCCTGTTTTGGAAGAAGAGCCTCTCTTGAAGGCATTGAAGGCTTTGAGTGGAAAAGGACTTGAAGGCATACCACTATTTAGTGGAAAAATGGAAGCTGATTTAGTTATTGATTGGATAGAGGGAATGGAAAACCATTTTGAATGTGATGGAGTCACTGAGGCACAAAAGGTAAAGGTGGCCAAATCAAGACTAAGAGGTTCTACTTTGACATGGTGTAAATTCATTCAGACAAAGAGGGAAAAGGAAGGAAAACAACCTATTTCAACTTGGAAAGGAATGGTTGCCAAAGTGAGGGAAGCATACACGCCAGATGATTATGAGATTTAGTTACATACGAAGAGACAAATCCTAAGGTAGAAAGACCAAGATGTGAATACCTACATAAAGGAGTTCCAAAAACTTTATATGAGGTCTAATGTTTCAGAAGATGAAAGTCTCAAGGTGGCTAGGTATCTTATTGGCTTGAAATGGAACATTCAAGAGGAGATGGCTCTTTTAAGTCCTAAGATAGTACATCAATGTTACCAATTAGCTATCAAGATTGAGGAAAGAAACAAGAGGAAACAATACCAGGCTTCTAAGGGTAGAGGAAAAGGTAGAGATCAAAGAGGATAGTGAGGTGGCTACCAAGGTAGAGGAAATAACCAAAGAAACCAAGGAGAGTCTAAACTCACAAAGCATGGCGGTGAAACATCTTCTAGAGGAGGATATAATAGAGGTAGAGGTCCTCAAGGAGGTTCAAATAGAGGAAGAGGAGCAAGTAGGAGTAATTCATACTTTGCAAACATGAAGTGCTACCATTGTGGTCAAGTTGGACATCCTGCTTATAGGTGCATGGAGAAAACATCTTCATCAAGAAATAAAAAGAGAATGGATTATGCACAAGAGGACACCATGAGTCCTAAGTCATCTGAGGTCAATCACATTGAATCAGAAGTGGGGGAGAATTTGATGTTCAGTAGAGTTTTGATCAGACAGCCGGTCAAGGAAGAGCCAAAATAGAGAAGAGCTCTATTTAGAGTAAGGTGCAAGATACTTGGTAAAGTATGCAAGGTCATAGTAGATTCAGATTCAACAGACAATATTATCTCAAAGGAGGCAGTAATGAAATTGAAATTGGAGAAGATACCCCACACCAACCCCTACAAGGTCACATGTATAAATAAAGGGCAGAGTGTTCTATTGAATGAGCAAGTAATGGTGGAGTTTTCCATTGGAGGATACAAGGACAAGTTAGTTTGTGGTGTGTTACCCATGGATTCATGCCATCTACTATTGGGCAGACCATGGCAATATGATAGAGTTTCCATATATGATGGGAAGAGCTTCAAGTTGTAGTCACTAATAGAAGAAGAAGAGGGACAGTCAAAGACACCAAGTGTCATGTTGAGTAGTGGGAAGGAGTTCCTTAAAACCCTACATCAAGGGGGTGAAGGATATGTGGTTATGTTACAACCTAAAGAAAAAGACAAGGCTGAAAAGATAGTCATACCCGGAGTAGTCCTTAAGTTGTTGGATCAGTTTAAGCACATTGTAAGTGATGGTGCACCTGCAACTCTACCACCAAAGAGAGCCATAAGTCATCAAATTGACTTCATACCTAGAGCCTCATTGCCTAAAAAAGTAGCTTATAAACTTACACCAGATCAGAATCTAGAGGTAGCTAGACAAGTGCAAGAGTTGTTGGATCTAGGATTGATTCAAAAGAGCATCAACCCATGTGCAGTACTAGTGGTCTTAGCAACCAAGAAGGGAGGTAAATGGAGGTTATGCACTGATTCTAGAGCAATAAATAGGATCACCATTAGGTATAGGTTCCCTATTCCTAGAATTGAAGACTTAATGGATTGTCTTGGAGGAGCTCAATACTACACAAAGTTGGATCTCAAGAGTGGATACCATCAGATCAGAATTAAGGATGGTGATGAGTGGAAGACAACATTTAAGACAAATGATGGGTTATATGAATGGAGAGTGATGCCATTTGGTCTCTCCAATGCCCCTAGCACATTCATGAGGCTCGTGAATGAAGTGCTTAAAGACTTTACAAGGATATTTGTGGTAGTATACCTTGATGACATCCTCATATTCAGCAAGACAACAGAAGAGCATTTGAAACATGTGGAGTTGGTTCTTAGAAGGTTGCAAGAGGAGAAGCTGGCAATCAATCTAGAGAAGTGTGAGTTCTTTAAACAAGAGCTTGTATATTTGGGTTTTGTAGTGTCCAAGGGATCATTGAAGATGGATCCAAGTAAGGCGAAAGCTATCTTAAATTGGCCTACACCAACCATAGGGACTGAGGTAAGAAGTTTCCATGGACTGGCTCAGTTCTACAGAAAATTCATAAGGAACTTTAGTGGTATATGTGCACCAGTCCTAGATACAATCAAGGGTGGTTTAAAAACTAAGTTTGTGTGGACTCAAGAAGCTGATAAAGGGTTTGAGAAACTAAAACAAGAGGTGGAAACTCAACCAATTCTCTTATTACCTAGTTTTGAAAAATTGTTCACTGTTGAATGTGATGCAAGTGGAGTGGCAATAGGAGGAGTGCTAAGTCAAGAGGGCAGGCCTATAGCCTTCTTTAGTGAGAAGCTCAATGAAGCAAAGAAGAGCTATTCCACTTATGACTTAGAACTTTATGCTTTGGTTTAGTCACTTAGGAAGTGGAGGCATTACTTTCTACCCAAGGAATTTGTAGTCTTTACCGACAATCAGGCACTTAGCTATATGAATACTCAAGAGAAGTTGAGTAATAGGCATTTGAAGTGGATGGAATACATCCAAGCTTTTACCTTCACCATCAAGCACAAGAAGGGATAGCTAAACAAAGTAGCAGATGCATTGAGCAGGAGGTTATTGAAATTGCAAGAGATACAAGTGAAGAGCATAGGGATTGACAGTTTTAAAGATATCTATGGGGAGGATGAAAACTTTTCAGAGGTCTATAAGGTATGTCTAACTTTGAGAATCATTTCCATAGCCAATACTCTGAGTATACTTTGAAAAGTGGTTTGTTGTTCAAAGGAAATCAATTGTGTGTTCCAAGAGGGTCAATGAGGGAAAATCTCATTTAGGAAAATCATAATGGAAGTCTTAGTGGACATTTTGGCATCAACAAGACTTTAGAACAAGTGCAAAGATTCTATTATGGCCTAAGTTGGTAAGAGATGTTAGAAAGTATGTGGAACAATGTGTTGTGTGTATGAAAGCTAAGGGAGGAGCTAGTAATGCTGGCTTATATCAACCCCTACCCATTCCTAACAAACCATGGAAGTGTGTAAGCATGGATTTTGTGGTAGGCCTTCCTAAGACCAAGACTGGTTTTGACAGTGTCTATGTAGTAGTGGACAAATTTAGCAAAATGAGTAATTTTATGCCCTACAAAACTACTCATGATGCTAGCTACATAGCTCATCTTTTCTTCAAGGAAGTTGTAAGGATCCATGGACTACCTTTAAGCATTGTTTCAGACAGGGATGTGGAGTTCATGAGTCACTTTTGGAAGACTCTATGGAGTAGATTGGGTACCAACCTGTCATTTGGATCAGCTTACCATCCTTAGACTGATGGTCAAACAGAGGTTGTTAATAGGGTGCTAGGTAACCTTCTAAGGTGCCTAACTAAGGAGTATGGACAAACATGGGATATGGTTATCTCACAAGCTGAGTATGCCTACAATGACAATGTGAACAGAACCATAGGGAAGAGTCCTTTTGAAATAGTGTATGGGATGCACCCAAGAGGAATATGTGAGCTCAAAGATCTTGGAGCTATGGAACAAAGAAGTGGACATGCAGAAGATTTCAATCAGACCATGAAAGAGATTCAGGAGCAGGTGAATAAGACAGTCACTGAGGCTACACAAAATTTGAAGGAGAAGGAAAATTTTTCAAGGAAATATGTGTAATTTGCAGTAGGAGACTATGTAATGGTCCACCTTAACAATTCAAGGTTGTAGAAGGGAATGTCAAACAAGTTGCAAATGAAAATAGTAGGACCCTGCATGATATTAGCCAAGTATGGTAAAAATGCATACAAGTTAGAGTTACCTACTGGTTTAGGAATCTCACCAGTTTTCAATGTAGCTAACTTGATCAAGTACAAGGGGTCTATCAAAGTTGTGGATTAGAATAGTAAGGATATTTTCAAGGACATCAGCAATATATCCTTACCTAATCAAGACAAGCCTCAGGCATAGAAGATCTTGGAGTCAAGAGTGAAGAAGGCTACAAGACACAAGGTATACATGGAGCACCTTATCAAGTGGAAGAACAAGCATGAGTCAGAAGCTACATGGGTACAAGAAGATTAGTTCAAGAAGTTTGGTATTGACCTGTCATTGCTCTCTCCTTCCATTCCTTAGTGTTTGTGCAAGGAGGGGGAGAATGGTGCAGGAGCACCTAGGAAACACACCTAGGAAGCAGTCTAGTTTGAATTTTATTTGGGTATGTTATTTTGAAGGTCATGTTGACCATTTTTTTAGCATTGGAGGATTATGAATAAGTGTTGATCTATTGTGATCAGTGGAATTAGAAGTGGAAACAATGGATGGGTTTTGAAGCTCATTATTGTTTAGGTTGCTAACCTTGGAAAAAGTTAGAAAACAAAGTGGATTTTGGTAAGGTTGGCCATTAGGTAATGAAGAAGTCCGACCAAACAAGATAACTAATTGAGGATCCTTATTTAAGGTGAGCCTCAACCTGTAAACAGGGTTAGAAGGATTGGTATTGTGGAAACATTTTGTGAGTTGAAATAAAACAGTGTTCTTGAAGGTTATTTCTGATTTTCTGCTTCATAACAGAGCTTTAAATGGATTGAAATAACTACTTTTCTATAAGTAGAATGTAGCATTGATAGAATACAATCTTTGTGTGCCATCTAATGGCCTTTGTGATTTATTTTCATCATTTTTTTGTAAATAGTTTGAAGCAGGCAGTCTTGAGAAAATGGAGTGCTAGACCACTTTCCCACTGTAAAAATTGTACGACCCTTTGGAAATAGTGACTAGGCTCCATGAGTGTAAATATGGTAGGTTTTAGAAGTTATGTTTGTACAGGAGCAGTGAGCAAAGTCTTGCCCTAGGTGAGCCAGAAGGAGTCTAGCTAGGGAAAACAGGGAGTACAAAACTCAAAATTTGCAGGGGTGTTTGAAATTCATATTTTTTCTTATTTGAGAAGGTAGGTGGAGGTCTTACCTAGGTCAGGTAACTAGGAGGAAGCTCCATTAACATTTTAGGTTGGAGAAAGGCTTAGCAGATTGGAAATAGCCAGAGAAGGTTGGAAAACCCTAGATTTTGGCAAATTTAAAGTTGAGGCCTTGTACAGCTGATGAAGACTCAAGACCTTGAAAACCTTTAAGTGGTGGAAAAATGGAGTTTAAGCCCATTTCCTCGAAGAAAGAGGCCTAATTGGGGCTCTTCGCTAGTAGCCCTTTTTAACCCTAAAAGAGGGTTTTGATGAAAGCGACCAGGAATTGGAGCAAGAAGAATAATCAAGAACCAAAATTTGATTGATTGTAATGATTTAAAACAAATCCACACCCCTACAAGTAAAAATGAAACTTTGGAGGTATGGTTAGTCTTTAGGGCAGACTAAAGGTTAAGGAAGAGTGAGAGTTGTTGCACCAAGATAGACTTGGGTGGTTGAATGGTGATGGAAGTGGGGTTGGCCAGGAGAACTAGGGGTGCCTAACAAGTATTAGGGCCTATAGGTTAAGGTGGTGGAGAAAGACACCAAAGGGGTTTGCCAAGGTGAGACCCAGAGCATGGAACAGTGAGTGTTTCAATGAACCCTACCCTATCATGGATGGTGCTAGAGGAAATGCTTCCAGAGGAGATGTTTAGTTTAGTTATTTTGATCATGATAATAAAGTGGTAAATATGAAAATGAATAATATATGTTAGAGGAAAGAGTGTTGCTTAATAAAAATTCAAGCATTCAACAATATTTTAGACACTAGTGGTTTTTCAGTCAGAACATTTTTTATGAGGTCTATGGAGGGAATGGCACTTTTTGTTCTTTTTATAGTTCTATCAATAGTTATATTTATTTTTAGTATGGGTTTTGATGATAGTGAATTTTTTCAATGCTTTTATTATTTGGTATTTCCTGTTGTCATATGGGCATCATTCTGCTTCAATTGTGTGGGCTTGCCTCTAGCTGAGGTGGTTGTTACTGTGATTGCAAGTGTAGGAATTGCAAAACATCATGGTCTCTTATACTGACCCAATTATGACCACACATTATTGTAGGTGCAAATGTTTATTTGTGTGGTGGCCATGGTAGCAATAACACTGGAAGCTATTTTTCATGATTGCAAGGAAATGGAGCAAGAATTAAGCAGCATGAACAACACCCTTGAACTTCTGTCCAAGAGTATCACCCACAGAGGGAATAATGCAATCGACACACAATCTTCTTTTATGTGGTAAACTAAGAAGATCTTATGGATCCTTCATTTGGTGGCTGATATAATGTAGTTAATTAGCTTTGAAAGTTACAGAGATAGCATACATGTGCATGGAAAAAGAATCAAATGTGAATACCTTGAATTTTTTAGTACAGGAGGAGTCAAAATAGTGTGCGGTGTTACAAGAGATCTCTCAATATTCCCCATATTACAACAAGGGCTCTAAAGTCTATAAGCGAGTATGCAGTAAAATGAAGTGTTTGTGGTCGATGCAATGAAGGTGAAACAAAATAAGAGGCTTTAATATATTTTACATGAGATAAAATATAAAATGGTTTATATTTGAATGGGGAAAATATGCCAAAATCACAAAATGACTTATTATGGTAAATATTTATCCATGGAAAAAATAAGAAGTAGGTGTCTATCTAACCACCCTAACCACAATAAAATGATAATATTATTTATATTATTTTAGATATAAGTAGAGGACTCATGTCCTGATGTGATGCAATTTTTTTTGTAATTTTTTTCCAAGTAAATAATTAATTATGAATTTTTTATTACAACTTTTAAAAAATATAAAAAACTTGTATGTCTGACTACCTTAACTTGGTCAAAACTTCATGAAATTCCCTTTTTTTAATCCTATAGTATATGAACCATAGAATGTGACACATGTTTTAGATTCAAAAAATGTGATACCATTTGAAAGCTATAGATGTTTTTCAATCAACCTATCAATCAAGACTTTAGTCGTAATTCAAATAGAAAATGAATAATAATTATTTTTTAAATTCAAAGTAAAGCATAATTTATATTGGTGGAAAGCTAAGAATCTCCTTTAAAAACCCTTTTTGTTTTACAAATTTTGGGTAAATTTTTTTTTCATCCACATACCCTACACATACCCATCATATCGCCACTTTTTGGCCCATCATGATCCTACACATACCCTCCTCTCAATCCCTTTATTTAAATGTTCTAATACCAATGTCATAATCTTCATGTTCCTCAAATGAATTAATTAATCAAATTATTGGATCTTCTCCTCATAAGTTTGGTGTTTCTCTATCAAATATTCATTTGTGATCTCTTTTGTGGAAGGTGCAATAGATTCCCTTGGAGGTGACTATGCAGTGGGAACATCTTCAAAACTAGCAGGTACAATCTTATTTGAAGTTGGGATAAGTGAATGAATAGGTGAAAATTGAACTTTCTCTTGTGGAGATGGGACAAGAATAATTACTACTTGTGAAGGGCCTAAAACTTCACCTTTAACAATGCAATTTCTAGTTGCATCTTAGTGATCTTCTATTATCCCTTATTATATTTAGCTACCATATCATTATACTTGGTTTTGAATTTCTCCTTCTCCTCCATTAGGGATTATACTGTGGCCTTTTTGAATTGAGCCACATTCACATTCAATGTAGTTGCCTCAATAGTTGGTGTATCAGATACTCTATTTATTATCAATCATCCTCTAACACCTGCAACTATCTCTACAACCTCTAGCTTCTTATTATTTGGGGCTAAGGCCCAAATAGCTAATTTGTCCCATTGGGCGTTGAATCCTAATTCTTGTAAAGCCAATGCCACTTCTTCTTCAATGGTAAAAATAGGGGAATCATTCCTCCTTACTGTGTCAAAGGTAACTGATGATGCAAGATCCCATTATGACAATAGTGGCACACCACTTTTCCTGACCAACTCTCAGCCTTCAGTTGTTATGATATACTAATATTTGGTTCTCATTTCTTCACAAAATTTGGCTTCTATTACCTCTCTTGGAAACTCAATATTTTCAATCCTTTTCATGTCTACCCTTTCAACATATTCATCTTTCATGGCTCTCCAGACATACTCTTAAAGTGCTTGTTTCTTCACAAATTCATCAACATCCATAAACCTTTCACAAGATTTTTCTATGACATCATCAGAATTGTTTACCCCACTTAAGTCTACTTTACTCAATTTGAGGCTTACACTTTGTTTCACTATCTCCCTTTAAAAAGAAGGCATGCCATGCATCATTTCATCTTTAGTAACAAAAATATCCTCATCTGACTCATCAGTGGGATAATCAACAAGGCCACTTGATTGAACCTTTTGCCTTTTTTTTGGTGGCTCTTGTGGTGGTGATGGTCCCCTGGGAGGTGAATCAAGTTCAATTATTTGTGGAGTGGATGAATGTGGGGGTGAGAGTGATGATATTTTTTGGTTGAGAATAGGATTCCCTTGACCCCTTTGATTCGGTAGGGGTGGCAATTTTCAACTACTTTTTCACAGTGCTCTTCCTCCTAGAAAACACTTGCACCTTCTTTGGTGGCTGATAGGTTAGCATTTATTCTATCATGGGGGTTTTCCCCTTACCTTGTTCTTTAGTGACCATAGCCTTTTCCTTATCTTCATTCACCCTTTCCTCCAATTTTGCAACAACTATATCAAAATTTTGGATAACTATTTCCACTATCAACATCTTATCCTTTATATCTAAGAGGGTCTTCAATTGAGGATATTTCACCCATTTTTCTCTCTCTGGAAAATTTTTCAAAAACAATCCACTTCATCATTCTATCTTATTGAATCTTAAAACCAAAAATATTTCTAATGACATCTTCAGGGAAAGAGAAGTTATGAAAAAATTTCCCTCCTTTCACCATGTCCTTTAACCAAACTGTAAAACCTTTTGGTTCATGGTTCCTATATGCTCACCACTTCATTCCATATGGCCTGAGCTTCTCAATGAGGTTCTTCCACCCACTAGTTATCATAAAAAATATAGGAATACAAGTTGGAAATAAAGTTCCCTTCCTCATGTTGACCAAGTGATTTTCCTCAACATCTACCAATTACCACATGACTTCTAGGAAGCCAACCCTCAATGGTACATCACTAGGAAGTACATGAGGTGTTTCTTGTATATGATATACACAAATAATTGTGCAATATTGATAGGTAATTACATCTCCCCAATTTTTTTCAATCTTGTAATTTGGTCTCCTCTCTTTAATTAGGCCAGCGTAAATCATGCAACTTAGTTGGGATCCTTGTCATATTCAAAATCAAAACTATTTTCAACTTGGAAGCAAAGATATTGGAAAATACCACAAAACTAGATTTCTACTCATGTCTATCCAAGAGAGATGTCCATGTCTGAACTTACATATCTCCACCATTCATCCTTCCTTTTAGCTCCATATCATTAGCAAAGAAATTTTCATCCTTGTATAGGAAAATGTGCATGAATAAGGAGTACCACCAGAACCACACTCCTATTTCACCACTCTTTAGTGCTACCACTCCATCTTTCTATCTCTAGCCATTATGACAGAAAGCATAGAATATTGATAAGTTTTGTTGTCCTCTTCCAAAAGAGTCAAAGCATGTCTAGCCTTGATTATCTCCTATTGTGATGTGTGCAACTGATGTGCATATTCTTCATTCTCAATGGAATGCTGAAAAAGATTTAGTTCTCACCACCTCTTCAATACTATTACTTCTCAAATTTGAAAAGGCTCTTGTGTTGCAACCATGTTATGTTTTCCATACTCAACCAGTGATCCTTTTAACATGTCAATTGTTGATTGAATGAGATTGGTCTGAAAATAAACAACGTGAACTTTGTCTCCCAAATATGTAATGCTTATTTCTACCTTCTCCATTGAATTTGCACAGTGAATGGCCTTCTCCTTTGCTCTATTCATATAAATCTACAAAATATAAAATTGAACCTCTAGCTTGGGATTGAACCCCATAACATTATCTTATATTGGGTTACATCCACCAAATTGATTAAGCAATTGAAAGATAACTTGGGTTTCATCCTCATGTTCCAATTGCAAACTCTTAGCATCTTCAACTAAATTGGAAGGTTTGTCTTCCCATTCTAGAAACTCTATATGAGGACTGATACCTCCCTTTGGGATGTCATCTACTAATATATCAACATGTTCCTATAACAAATCTTTAATCTCCAAAGGTAACTCATCAATCCTAGTTGTTTTCACAACAAATCTAGGTCTAATTATAATTGCAAAGCTCATTTCTTCCTTTCCTATGGTTTTTATGAACTCCTCTCCTACCAACATCACACTAGATCCCATTTTTTGTTCTTGGCTTTCATCTTTCAATGGTGTTAGAGTATATGAGACCCCATCCTTCTCTATGACATAAGTGATTTTCCTACCATAGTGGATTGCCTTCTTATCAAATTTCCATGGTCTACCAAGCAACATATGGAAAAAATCCTTGGGAGTGATGTCACACAAGACTATCCTTATATCTCCCTATTTGGAATTCTACCCAACTTTTCTCATTCACTAACACTCATTTCCATTTCTTTAGCCATGTGACCTTATATGGAGTGGCATGGGGTAATCTTTTAAACTTTAAATTTTTTACCATTTCCATAGAAACTAAGTTATTAGTGCTACTAGAATCAATGCCAATATGACAACATTTACATTGGCTTTTGCAAGTGGTCCTGAAGAGTGATCCTCTTTGAGGTGGTTCCTTCTCCACGGGAACTTTGATCAAGGTTATCATAAAAAAAAACTCTCCAACTTATGGTTCTTCAATTTTTGGTAAAAAATTGACACTTTTAGAATCTCCACCTTGTGCAACTTGATTCCTCCTTTCACTCCCAAAAGAAGTAGATGACTATTCTTCAACGAATTTCCATGATTGATGGCTTGAAAATTTATTTTATATATAAAATTTTCTAGTGAATTCACTTGATCCTCCTCTACTCCCAAATCTTCCCCTAAAATTGCCCCTTGATTTTGAGGCTTGTTCTTGAGAGTTACTTGTCTCTCCTTAATTCTCTTGTGACTTTATTAAATCAAAAAATTATCCTCTTCCTCTAAAGGTCCTTCCCCTACCTCTTTTATGTTTCTCTTATCTCCTTCTCAACTTGTCTTTTTCCTTTATGTTTAATTGGTAGCATTCTTCTACCATTCTAGGGCTTGTGATACTTAGTTAATCTTGTAGGCTATATTTTAATCCATTCAAATACCTTTCCACCTTATCAACATCCTCTTCCATATGGCATAATCTAATACTCAGTTTGTAGAATTCTTCTATATAGGTCTTTACATCCATGTCTTTTTTTTTTAATTTTGTTGTTGTCTATACAATTGAATGGCATAAGCACTAGATAGAAATTTTCCTTTCAAATTTGCAACCATATTTTTGCAAGAGGTGATATTTTCTTTTCTTTTCTTCCTTCTCTCTTCTTGCACATAGTACCACCAAAGGAATGCATGGCACTTCAATTTTGTTCTAGCCAATTGTACTTGTTGTTCCTCTGGCACATCTTCAAATTCAAAATATTTGTCTAATTCTTGAATATAATCAAGAATTTACTCATTGTTTAGGCTAACTAAATACACTAGGAGTTCTATCTTCAATTTTGAACCTTCACCTCTAACTTCTTTCAACAATATCTCCATCCTCAACTCTTTCACATCTCTTTCTTCCTGCGGTTATTCTTTTGGTGGATTCTCTTCATCCATCTCTTCTTGATGATCATTCAAATCTCATATGATCACACCTCTTCTCTAATGTCTCAACTATTGTAATATTTGCATGAAGAATTTCTCTCATTTCTCTCATCTATTTGGAAATTTTGTCTCTGATCTCTTTGGCTAACCTTTCTATTGCTCTTTCAACAAAATTCACCCTTGGAGGAATCTTTTCTTATCACAACACACCAAACTAAATTTTTCTCAACTTTATTGGCCCTCATACCAAAAATAATGTAGAGAAAGGACTCACAAACAACAACCTTGACACTTTTCAAACAATGCTTCAATGTGAATGATGTAAATGTGCATTCTTGTTCATTTTTGTTAACTTTCTCCTAAGCCTAATGGCACTCAACAAAGGGGATGACATGAAAAATTGTGATTTTTTTATTCTATCAACCTTCTACAACACTCTTCAATGAATTTACATCCAATCAAAAGAAAGGAATGGATAGATGTGTTCAACCCCTTCACAACTAATGTTTTATGATAGGTTATACAAAAATATAAGCATAGTGTCATTAATAACTCACACATTCCAAATTTTAAATGTTTGATCCCAAAACAGCATTTAGATCTCCTTAAAATAGAACTTTTGACTAATTTTCATGAGTTTTTGATAGTGGAAAAAAAAGATATGTTGTTTTTTGTGTTTCTAGAAACCCTAGGCAGGGTTTAGACCCACACTCACCAAAATTACAATATCTTGCACAAAACTTGATGAGATTATACCAAATCAAAAGAATTTGAAATCTAACTTTCTCCTCTAACTTGTCCAACTAGTTTCAGGATTGTACCATATAGTACCAATCTGTATAACATGATTTATAGTCAATTTTCACAAAAAATACAATGTAGAACATGACAAATGATCTTCTCATTCAAACTTTCTCCCAGCTCTTGAATAAATTTTACAAGGAACATTTAACATCTATCCATCAATTCCAACTTAAAAAACTAACCTATAACTCCTTGTTCACATAAATGACCACATTTACAACTTCTTGACAACATTTTGACAATATTTTGCAACTTTTACAAGTTGACTCCAAAACATTACACAATGGATTTAAATGACTCTAAATGTCTCCAAATGGACTTACATGGCCTTATTGACACCAAAAAAATAAAAAATAAAATCTTAGAACATGCCAACAATTTTCATCAAAAAGGGTGCATCAGGATGCCCCTACATCACCTATATGCCTTCAACTCATCATAAGACCAAGAAAAAACATACCTATACTTCCTTAATAAAGAAATCAACATTACTTTAATCTTGCGCTTCATTTTATTTCCCACATAAAATTTCTTAGGGGCACTCTCTATCCCTAAGTTTACCTCTTCTAGGTCTTCTAGATGTGTGGATGATTTTTTTAGTGATACTCTTGTCAGGACCATCAAAGACCCTTTCTAATGGCACAAGACTCTTAGGGATATTGTTGGTATTCAATTGAATAACTTCATTGCCAAAAATTTTATCCTTCCCATCCACTGTCTTTCCAAACTCTCTAAAATTAATTTCATGACCCTCATACTAGTCTATATATGTAAAAAAACTTAGGAAGTATTCATCATCATCAAAGAATTAAAAGTTTATATGTTTTCAGGGACTGAAGGCCTTGTCTATACCTCCACTTTTAAAATAATAGCAAAGGTTATGTCATTAGGCCAGAATGCAATATTTGCAAGAAAACCTGCCACTCGATTTTGGCCTCTCCCTAACCAATCAATTCAAAAAGCATCAAACTATTCTATGGAATCCCAAACAACATTCCTATATTTCTTTAGTCTCTTATTTTTTGATGCAAATCTGGATCTCACCAAGGATATGAATGACTCAGAATCACCAATCACTTTCATCTTTGTTATCCCATGTTTTTCTACCAATCTTAACCCTAGTAGAAAAGTTTCATACTATGCCACATCTTTTGTACAAAAAAATGACAAAGTGAATGAGAACTTAAAATTATTTCCACTAGGGTAAACACATATTATCCCTGCACTAGACTCTTCCTTGGATCATGCACCATCAAAATTTATGGTCCAAAGGTCATCATTAGCTAAAAAATTCATTATATCTCTTTCAAGAAGTGCAGGTTGCCTATTACCTTCCTCTAGTAATTCTTCTATTCTAAAATAATTGATGTTAGTATCTACAAAGTGAATTCTATCATCTTTAGGAGAAAAAACAATCATGTGAGGGAATCTATATTGCCTAACCAACTTGATGTCTTTACCATCAATGGGGAATGTGGCATAAGATATATCACACTACATGTTGCTCCCATGGAAATGCTCTATCTTCTTGATAGCAAAATTCCTGGGTGGAATTTCCATCACTATCACACTCATATTAACTTACTTATTAGGGAATGCAACTAACTTCTATGGTAGTTCATTGATTACACCAATCATGGGGATTTCTCTAGAATCCATAACATAGCATTTTCCATAAGTGTTATATCTATCTCCAATCTTGTATCCTTCATGATTTCAATCAGCATTATGTTGGAAGAGTCCCTTGAATCTATCATGTAGCTTTTTAGGAGCTTTCCATAAACAATCAATGTTACAAAAAATGGGTTTGTATTACCAGGGTAGTCAGTAATCATTGTTCCTAGGTAAATTTGATGGATTTCAACAATCCCCCCCTCAAATTCATTCTCTTTTATTTCCTTTCCACTCACTTTGGGTGCATTGGATACCATTGTCTCATTATAGGTTGTAGTAGTACCATTGATAAGGGCTACTAGCTTTTGTTTTTGCTACTCAATCCTCATCATCTCATGAAAAGGGACTATAGCCTTAACTTGTTAAAGCAATTGAAACATATCAATAGAAGTGTATTCAGGTAAATCATATGGTATCATATCTTGTTTAGTGTTTTTCTCCTTTTGTTGTTAACTCTTTACCTCACCCTTAGTTTTAGACTCCTAGAGTTCAAAGTTTTGTTTTTATGTCCTTTCCTTCATTGCAAGAGATATAAATTCTCCATCTACCTTTTTTTTTCAATATTATTTTCCAAAAAAGTTTCCACCTTACCACCCTTGGTCTTAGCCTCATCCACTAAGTTGTTTTCAACTTTTTATCTTTTTCTATTCACATTCTACTCCTTGAAAATGATACTACCAACCTTATCTTGATCTCCACCTACAACTCTATTTCTCAAGTGGTAAGATCTTCTTGCTTGTGAGGCCAAGGCTACTTCCAACCTTTCAATCTCCTCATTTGAGGGTCTTCTTAAAGATACATCATCCTTAATTGTCTCTAATTTAGACACATTATGACCACCTTCATTATCTTCCTCGAAAATAACTTGCTAGTGATATGTACTACCTCTATGCCTTTGATTTTCTACATAAAGTTCATGAGACTTAGACCCCTTAGATGAAAATTCACCATCAATAAAATTAGACCTACTCATAATTACATTAAATTCTACATCATTGTCATGAGAATGGTCATAACCTTCTAGTGCATCTTGTTCAACTTCCACCAATCTTGCAATTGCACATAGGTGAGAAGAATGAGGAAATTGGGAAACAACGCACCAAGGACTTTCATTGGAAAAGTTACCATAATACTTTTGTAGTGGATCAAGTGTAACCTGATCTTGTGTGTTCCTCTGATTAGTGTGGACTAGCTTTCCATTTTTCCAATTGGTTTTGTAAGGATAATCTTGGAGTCTTGGGTTATTTTCCCTCTTTTTAAAAATGTGGCTTCCCATTTCCAAGCCCCTTTTCGTATTTATCTATTATTAACAAGAGTCATAGAACTCAAAAAATTGTCTAATTTATCCTCAATAGAAAGTCCCTTGTCAATAGATCCCTTATCATGTTTAGGATTTTTCAAAAAAATTACATCATCCCTTGTCCCCACCTTTCTTGATGCTCTTCTATTGCTTTCAATATTCAATGCAGTCTTGAAGGAATCCCTCAAATTTACTTATTATAAACCTTGAGTCGGTCTTGTCACCATATTTCTCTCCAAACAACCATTTAAATTCCTCCCATGATCCAATGTTTCCTATAGAAAAAAATTCTATACCATTCCCTAACATCCTTAGTGACTGATTGCATGAATAATTTCATCATCACATCCTCAACATTAACTTCAAAACCATCCATCATGTTATCAAATTATTTCAAATGATCTTCTCCACTAATGGTATTATTACCAAAAAATCTAACCAGCATAGTTCTAATATCATCAAGGATAGGGCATGGATAACTATAAATCCCATCAAAGCATAATTGCCTATATTTTTTGAGCTACATAGATCTTTTGGTAAACTGACCATTCTGATCATTATGAGGTTCACCACCACCTTGGCCACTAGATTGTGTATTATCTACTCCATCTCGATCTCCATTTCAATTATTTCCTCCACCTCCACTTCCACCAGCATTTTCATTTCCAGATTAGTTATTTCTATTTCCACCACCTCCTCTACCTTGTCCTCCATCACCACCCCTACGAGGGACGTCCCCACGAGATTGAGAATTTTGAGGTTGGTATGTAGGGATAAAATGGGTAGATGTAGAAGTAGTGTTCATACCTATTTTTTGGGGTGCTAAATGGGAAGTATTATGAGATTTGGATGCATGGGGGTTAGGAATTGAAGATTTAAGGAACCCAATATTACTTTACATCTATATATATTCTAGCTTGATTATGTGTCTTGTCTAGTTCCTTCTACAAATACTCATTTAGCAACTATAATATCAAGATCTTAGGGTCAGGGGGTTCATTTGAAGGGATGGAACTAGTTTGAGCACTTGTGGTAGAAGTGTTGATGATAGAGATACTTGGGTTAGCATTTGGAATAAAATATTTAGGTTGTCCTATGGGGTTTTTCCCTGTATCTATAGGCTTTGATCTTTGTGTAGTAGCAGAATGGTCTGATACATTGGTTGTTACAATGGAACTAGTATATGTACTTATATTAGTTATTCTAAAAGGAGCATTTACCTTTGGATGGTCAAAAAAATCTTTAGCAATTGGTACTTCATCCACCATTTCTCTCAAAGATTCAACTCTTCTTCTTAATTAATCTCTTTGGATCATATCAACCCTTTTTTTTTTCTCTCTTTCCTTGCCTTGTTTCTTTTTCAATTTAGAAAGTTTTAATGCTTCCTCTTGAAGTTGTGTGATATCATTTATCACCTCCTCAAGATCTTCAAGAGTAAATTCATATTCAAATTTTTTAGGTGTATAATTTTTGATATTTATTGGCTTTTTCTATGTAGAAGGGTTAGGAGTCTTATCTCTAGATATTCCTCTAGGATTAAACTTTTACTCACTAAAAGTAAAGGTAGTTCCAAGATTATCCTTTTTGGCTAACCAATTTGGATCTATTTGCTTATCCCAAAAATTCAATCATTGCGCAAGTTCTTTTGAAACTTTAGGAGTGGAGGTAGGTTGGTTTCTAGTAGGAAGATTTGTAGCAACAATTTCCTCATTATAATGAGGCATATCATACTTATGTACTTCCTTATCTTGAACAACTTCATTAGAATTTGAACCTTCTTGTATTGGAGGATTAGTGGACTAACTTGTTTGACCATATTTCTCCTTCCATGATTCCTTAAACTTGTGAGGAAACTCCTCTTCAAGCTTCCTCTCTAGATGCTTCTTCATACTGATTTTTGATCCTCTCATTTTCTTCTCTGAAACTTTCCATTTTTTCCCTCCTCACTTTCTTAAATGAATGCAATTTCAATGGCATAGAGACTACAACTCACCACCCAAAATTTTATGGGAATTATGAAAATAATTATGAATCTCAAATAGATCTGTAGGTATTTACATATATAGAGACCTTTGTGAGAGAACTTCAATAACTCAAATGAACTTTGACAAAGGAAAGCATAATTTTCATGGAGCTTTGATAGATTGACTTCAATTTAAGAAATGGAGGGAAAATTTGATATAATTTCTCATGGATAAACATATATTTTCAAAATATATGACTCTACACATGTGATCTCAAACTAGATACTTTTCCCAAGCTTGTTCTCCAGTAGAGTCACCAATCTATTGGTTGTTTTTAATGAACCAAGCTGATCTCACAATATAGTCTATAGAATTTCCATCTTCCAACAGTTAGCTAATTGGAGGGATTGGCCAATGAATGAGTGAAAGCTTGCAAACGATTTCCTCCTACACTTTGGGCTCTGTAAAACCCAGGAGGGTGATCCCACATAATGTACCTTAACATTATCTATGCCAATTAACCTTGTACACTATAAGTAGCATATAATATCTACTTTCAAAATTGTTTGAAAATTTTAATAACTACAAAAATCTGTCAAATACTTACAAATTAATTATTTACAAAGTAATAGAGAATGGTAGATTTCAACTTGACATACATTTTAATGATAATTTTAGAAGATTAAGTGATTTGAATGTAATTTTTGTGAGAGATCAAGAACATTATAATACAAATATAAAACCCAGATCAATGCCTCAATCTAGGGTACAAAGTCTAATACAATGCGAATAAATCTTGACAATAGGTGAAAAATTAACATCATAGAGCTTACACAGTGTTTCATTATAACATCAATCTCAATTACTTAAAACTAGAACTCATTATCATATCTCGACACTCAAAATGTTTAAACCTATGATTTCATCCAAGTAATTTAACCAATTCTTTAAATTAGGACCAAGAAAAAATCATACATTCATCAAAAATAATAGACAATTGAAACAACCATTGATTATTTCATTGATAATTCAAATGATGAATACATTAGGAGAGAATTAACTTTAAAGATATTCCACTCTTCATATTCAGATGCTAGTACTATTATCAAAGTTGTTTATAGAAACAAAAGACCCATAACCTAAATACAAACTCAATTCTATTCTCTATATTCACTCTTTACAAAATTATCTCTCTGAGGTTAATCAACAACTCGTAAAATTGTCCTTGAATTTCCTTCTCTAGAAATAAGGGAGAAAGACAAGATTCAAGCCAATGTAGACATGCCACATTTTTATTTGACATGTACATAGTTACATTCAAAAGATAATAATATTTTCCAAAACTTGAGGGATATGTCCATATGAGACAAAAGTTACTTCTCATTCATTGATGAAGATATCTCCCATCTTCCAAAAGGCTCTTTAGTCATTGAAGAGGTTCATTCATTAGGTAGCACACCTTTTCCACGTGCTTCCAAAATTTGAGGATGAAAAGAAAGAAAATAAAGAGAGAAGAAAATACCAAAATATTTGCACATCAGCAGTCCATGTCATCAATTTTAAATTGAAGAAAATACAATACTTGAACATTGGTATATCAATGGCCTAATTTGTACTAGTTCTAGGCCATGAATTATATATCTCCTACTACAACCATCCTCACTCAAAACCATTGATTATTGAAGACATAAACTCAAAACTCACCACTACCTTGCCACTATGGCAACCTACAAGTCCAAGATATCAACATACTTAGTTTTCCAAAGCTCAAAATCTTCCTTAGATGGCCAATCAAAAGTCATATCCTAATATGCTTTGATCCTGTATGGGATGTATTTTATCACTACTTGGTTGGCCTCTTTGTAAAATTCTTCAAGGAAGATTCCTGTGAGAGGGATCCTATACATAATATTCTTCAACATCTCTACATCAACTCCATCACAAAATAATGCTTCCTGAGTTTCTATTACCTTTCTTGATTGATCCTTCCACTAGTGTAGAGGCTTGACTTCATCATTTTTATTCAAAATTTTTGAGAGTAAACTGAAGCTCCATTCTTCAAACCCTTTTACTAGCTCCCTGATCTTCTTTTCCAATGGTTCAATCAACCCTTGAAATTCCTTAATTGCATTTACAAGTTTGAGGGTTGGGATAATGTTGGGTGGCTAATTGGCATCATGCTTTGATCCAATATCCATATTTATCAGTTCTTGGAATCTAGGGACCCACCTGTTCATCAATGGGATGGAAACCTCCTTATCCCTATGAAAACTCCTTATTGCATCAAGTATGGAATAATAGTTTGAATGAATACTATTTAACTTCATCTTAATCCCTTTATATAAAATTTTTAATACCACTATCACAATATTCATGTTGCTCAAATGAATTAATTAATCAAATTGTTGGATCTTCTCCTCATAAGTTTAGAGTTCCTTTAATAACTCTTCTTTTTTATCTCTTTTGTGGAAGGTACAACATATGCACTTGGAGGTGACTATGCAATGGGAACATCTTCATAACTAAGAGATACAACCTTAGTTCAAGTTGGGAGAAGTGAATTAACAAGAGAAGATGGAAATTTCTATTGTGGAGATGGGGGAGGAAGAATTATTTCTTGTGAATGACCGGGTGCATCCATTGATTGAAACTTCTCCTTTAAAAATACAATTTCTAGCTACATCTTAATGAAATTTCTAGAATTGTTTTGAATTTCTCTTTCTCCTCCATTATGGATTCTACTATGGCCATTTTGAATTGCGCCACATTCAAATTCAATGTAGCTATCGTAAAAGATGTTGTATATGATACTCTTTTAATTATCAATCCTCCTCTAACACCTATAGTTGGCTCTATAACTTCTAGCTTATTATTTGGGGGTAAGGTCCAAATAGCCAATGTGTCCCATTGGGCATTGAAAGTTGATCCTTATAGATCCAATGTAACTTCTTATTCAATGGTAAAAATAGGTGCATCATGCCTCCTTACTATGTCAAAGGAAATTGATGATGCAAGGTCCCATTTCAAAAATATTAGCACACCACTTTTTATGACCAACGCTTGGCTTTCAACTGTTGTGATACCTTGATACTTGGCACTGATTTCTTCACAAACTTTGGTCTCTATTACCTCCCTTGGAAAATTAATATTTTCAAATCTTTTCATGTCTACCCTTTTAACATACTCATCCTTCATGGCTCTCTAGAATACTGTTGAAATTCTTGTGTCTTCACAAATGCATCATTATCCATTAACCTTTCATAAGCTTCTACCTCGACATCATCATAATTATTCACCCCACTTAAGTATGCTTTACAAAATCTAAGGATTACAATTTTTTTCACTATCTCCCCTTGGGCAGAAGGTATACCTTGTGTCATTTCATCTTCAGTAATAAAAATATCCTTATCAAAATCATCAATGGGATAATCAACAAGGCCACTTGATTCATCCTTGTGCCTTTTTTCTAGTGGCTCCTTTGTTGGTGATAGTCCCCTAGGAGATGAATAAAGTTTAATTATTTGTGGGGAGGATGAATGTGGGAGTGAGAGTGGTGGTAGTTCTAGCTGAGGAGAGGATGCCCTTGACCCCTCTGATCGGGTAGGGGTGCAAATTGTCAATTGCTTCTCCCCATTTCTATTCCTCCTAGTAAACACTTGCACCTTCTTTAGTGGCTGATAGGTTGGCCTTTCTTATATCATGGTCACTTTCCCCTTATCTTGTTCTTCAGTGACCACAAACTTTCCATTATCTTGTATTGCTCTTTCCTCCAAATTTTCAAAAACTATATCAAAATTATGGATAACTATTTCCACTCAACATCTTATCGTTAATATCTAAAAGGACCTTGAATTCATGATATTTGACCTATTTATCTCTCTCCAATTTTTTTTAAAAACTACACTTCATCTTTCTACCTTCTTGAATCTAAAAATCAAAAATATTTCTAATGAAATCTTCAAGGAAATAAAAGTTATGAAAAATTTCCCTCCTTTCACCATATCTGTTAACTAGAATATAAACCTTCTAGATCATGGTTTCTATGTGCTCACCACTTCATTACATATGGCTTGAGATTCTCAATTAGTTTATGTCACCCATAAGTTTCCATAACAAAATATAAGAATATAGTGTCAGCTAGAAATAAAATTCCCTTCCTCATGTTGACCAAGTGATTTTCCTCAACATCTCCCAATTGCCACATGACTTACATGAATCCAACCATTAATGGAACATCCATAGGGAGTACATGAGGTGTTTTATCTATTTCATATACATGGAGAATTTTGCAACCCTAATATGGAATTACATCTCCCTAGTTGTGGTCAATCTTCAAATCAAGTCTCATCTCCTTAGGCCAAAGGAAATCATGAAACTCAGTTGGGATCCTTGGCATATTCAAAATCCAAATTCTTTTCAACTTGGAAGGAAATATTTTGGAATAAAACAAAAAACTAGATTTTTGGTCATGTTTATCTAGGAGAGGGGTCTAGGTTTGAAGAAAAATATCTTCACCATTCACCCTTCATTTTAGCTGCATATCTTTACTAAAGAAATATGCACTCTTGTATAGGAACATGTGTATAAATAATGAGTACCACTAGAACCCCACTCCTATTTCACCACTCTTTAGGGGTAACAAACCATTGTGTATATCCTCTATCAAATAAGTAGGAAAATCATATAGAGTGTTGAGAGTGGGATGTTGTATATTTGCATCCATGTACATGGGTGTAGTTGGCATGCTTGAGGCTGAATCAAATCCCAAGATATGAAAAAGGGAATAATTTTTTTTTGGAAATAGAGTAGGAAATATCTAATTGGGAAGGGTTATGTATCAAATGGGCCTAATACAATTCTACTTCCCCCTCTTTCCTAATGCCAACAAATGTGCAAGCACTAAGACCTTAATGGTCAGTCTCACCTTTTCATACTCTTCTTTTAACATATTTTGATTAACCTCCTTCATCTACTCACTCCATGGGTTTAACTTGAAAACCTTTGAAAATTATTCCTTGGTAACTGCAACCATATTTTGGCTAGAATGTGTTCTAACTACCCTAATAGTAGGGTCATATTTAGCTACAATAGCTTTGAGGAGGTCGATATCTAGATACATATTAGGAATTGTGAACCTTTGAGTTTTACCTATTCTAATGATGCAAATAAATTAAAATGTAACATAAAAACACAAAGGACACCTCAATGATTAGCCTAAGGAATTATTAACAGAAAGAGATAAAAATGAAAGGAGATTGCAAATGTTTATACCTTCTCTTTGCAGCCAAAATTCCTTGGTTTGACCTTGATTTTTATTGCTTTGTATGCTCCTTAGATGGCTATTGATGTAGCTAAATGCAAGATTAACTATATGGTGATGCAAATGCAAATGGTTAAAATGGATGGCTAGATGAGAGAAAATTCTTGTAAAATGAGTGCACAAAATGACAGCATAAGGTTGCTCAAATGACTAAGTGTTCAAAATTCCTTAGAGGAGGGGGTATTTATAGAGAAATTTGAATTCTCTAGAGAATTATATCAAATAAGTAGAAAAATCATATAGAGTATTGAGAGTGGGATGTTGTATATTTGCATCCATGTACATGGGTGTAGTTGGCATGCTTGAGGTTGAATCAAATCCCAAGATATGAAAAAGTGAATAAATTTTTTCTGGAAATAGAGTAGGAAATATCTAATTGGGAAGGGTTATGTATCAGATGGGCCTAATACAATTCTACTTCCCCCTCTTTCCTAGTGCCAAGAAATGTGCAAGCACTAAGACCTTAATGGTCAGTCTCACCTTTTCATACTATGCTTTTAACATATTTTTATTAACCTCCTCCATCTACTCACTCCATGGGTTTAACTTGAAAACCTTTGCAAATTATTCCTTGGTAATTGCAACCATATTTTGGCTAGAATGTTTTCTAACTACCCTAATAGTAGGGTCATATTTAGCTGCAATAGCTTTGAGGAGGTCTATATCTAGATACATATTGGGAATTGTGAACCTTTGAGTTTTACCTATTCTAATGATGCAAAACAATTAAAATGTAACGTAAAAACACAAAGAACACCTCAATGATTAGCCTAAGGAATTGTTAACACAAAGAGATAAAAATGAAAGGAGATTGCAAATGTTTATACCTTCTCTTTGTAGCTAAAATTCTTTGGTTTTCCCTTTATTTTGATTGCTTTGTATGCTCCTTAGATGGATATTGATGTATCTAAATGCAAGATTAACTATATGGTGGGATGCAAATGCAAATGGCTAAAATGGATGGCTAGATGAGAGAAAATTCTTGTAAAATGAGTGCACAAAATGACAGCATAAGGTTGCTCAAATGACTAAGTGTTCAAAATTCCTTAGAGGAGGGGGTATTTATAGAGAAATTTGAATTCTCTAGAGAATTCTATCAAATAAGTAGAAAAATCATATAGAGTGTTGAGAGTGGGATGTTGTATATTTGCATCCATGTACATGGGTGTAGTTGGAATGCTTGAGGTTGAATCAAATCCCAAGATATGAAAAAGGGAATAAATTTTTTCTACAAATAGAGTAGGAAATATCTAATTGGGAAGGGTTATGTATCAGATGGGCCTAATACAATTCTACTTCCCCCTCTTTCCTAATGCCAACAAATGTGCAAGCACTAAGACCTTAATGGTTAGTCTCACCTTTTCATACTTTTCTTTTAACATATTTTGATTAACCTCCTCCATCTACTCACTCCATGGGTTTAACTTGAAAACCTTTGCAAATTATTCCTTGGTAACTACAACCATATTTTGGCTAGAATGTGTTCTAACTACCCTAATAGTAGGGTCATATTTAGCTGCAATAGCTTTGAGGAGGTCTATATCTAGATACAAATTGGGAATTGTGAACATTTGAGTTTTACCTATTCTAATGATGAAAAACAATTAAAATGTAAAGTAAAAACACAAAGGACACCTCAATGATTAGCCTAAGGAATTGTTAACACAAAGAGATAAAAATGAAAGGAGATTGCAAATGTTTATACCTTCTCTTTGCAGCTGAGATTCTTTGGTTTGCCCTTGATTTTGATTGCTTTGTACGTTCCTTAGATGGCTATTGATGTAGCTAAATGAAAGATTAACTATATGGTGGGATGTAAATACAAATGGCTAAAATGGATGGCTAGATGAGAGAAAATTCTTGTAAAATGAGTGCACAAAATGATAGCATAAGGTTGCTCAAATGATGAAGTGTTCAAAATTCCTTAGAGGAGGGGGTATTTATAGAAAAATTTGAATTCTCTAGAGAATTCAATGGTTAAAATTTATCTAACAAGACCAAGATGAAGGGCTATGGTGAGTTGAGGACTCACAAACCTTCACATCTTGACATTTGGAATGTGAAGTGGCTAAGGGTAAGATGATGTGGAAGTGAGGTGGAAGGGAGGTACATGATATGGAGGAAGGACAAGTACCTTGGGGGGGTGAGAAGATTTCCTCAAAAAGGAACTTCTTGTCCCAAAGTGAGGATGAAAGTGACATTTGAGGAATTTTGGAATTCCTCAAAAATTTCCATGGGAAAAGAGAAAGTGGTTGGAGATATAAATGTGAATTAAAAATTCACAAGCTTGGAAGAATCTAATGGATAAGAGAGGTTGTCCAAAAAGGTGGGATTGGATGAGGTGACAAGTCAATTGTTCTAGAAGTCTTGGAAAGATAAAATGTGTATTAAAAATTCACATGGGGAGGAGAGAGACCTAGGATGAATAAATATGAATTAAAAATTCACATGGGAAAGAGGTTCAATGCCAAGAAAGGAAAATGAAAAGGTTAACTAAAAGAGGTGCTAAAAGTGAGTAATGAATTTTATTAAGGTTGTGCAAATACTTGATTAGGGTAATTAATGAGAGATTTGAAGCAAGTGGAAAATGTAGGAAGATGTGACATTAATCCCTAATTAAGACGATGACATCTTAATCATGAATTAATTAAATTAATCAAGATGAGAAAGGGATTATGGAGAATGTAACAAGGAGAGAGAAAAATGAAGAATTTTAAATTGACTTTAATCAAAAAGATTAGATGACTAAATTAAATAAATTGATGTATTTATTTAATTCAGAGAAGGAAAGGATGTAAGGTAAAGCATTTAATTGTTAAATTAAAAAAATTTAGAACCTTAGGTGGGAAGTGTAATATTAATTAAATAAATTAATATTGACGAAATGGATGAATAGAGAGGTAAATTTGATCATATGGGAGTGATCAAATTTGAATGTCTACATTTTTCCCCTCTTCAAAATATTGTTAGAACAACAGTGTTACAAAAAAATAAAAATGTTGATGGTGATGGAAGTGATAGGGCTTGAGGCCCCAGCATGAAAGAGGTTGAATGAGATGCCCAAGTGGAGGGAAAAAGGAGGGAGATGCCCCAGTGACTACCATGAAGGGATGGAGTGAAAATGGTAGGGTATGCCCCCTCGAGAGGGTGGTTGGGGAAGAAAAAGGGCCCCAAACAACTTCTCGATAGGAAGAAATGAAAGAAACCATTAGATAGAGCTCAAAAAACTAAGCAACTTTGAATTTTGAACTAAGTCGATTGGATGCACGGTTTGCAAATGGAAGCCCCCCAAGAAAGTAGGGTATTAGTTGGAGGAGAAAAAAAGTTAAATAAAAGGTAAAAATATCTTTTATTTTAAAAGGAAAAAAAAAGAGGGGGAACGAGTTAAAAGGTAATTTTAAAAATTACCTTGTCACATTATCACTGTAGTAGTTGAGAGAAGAGGAGAGGAGAAGAAGAGGGGAAAGACCAAAGATGCCACATGATTACTACTCTAATATCATTCACCAGGCGGATGAGGTGCAGAGGTTCTACACCCACTACGCAGTGCCTTGCTAGGTTAGTAACAAAAATACTATTGTATATTTTAAATATTGATAGCATGTTTTTGAATGTTTAGAGAAAATGTAAAACATGTGTTTTGTTCGCAGGATAAAATATAAAAATGGGTAGTTTTAGTTTTTTGCAAATAGATAGGGAAAAAATGACATTTGAGAGGGGAGGGAAAGGCTGGCTTGTTCCTGGGAGGGGTGAAACTACCCCAGCATGGGGTGCATATGCCTTGGCTTGGGGCAGAGTCACCCCAGTGTGGGGTGGATCTACCCCAGTTTGGGGCTGAGTCACCCCAGCTTGGGGTGCATATTCCCCAGCTTGGGGGTGTATTTTCCCTGGAGTTGGGGTGCTATTGCCCTAAATTGGGGTGGAGTCACCCTGGTGCTAGGGCATAGATGCCCCAGCTCAGGGTCATATCTACCCCGGAGCTGGGGCTCAGATGCCCAGGCTCAGGGGCATATCTGCCCCAGAGCTAGGGCATCGTCGCCCTAGCTTATGGTGGAGTCACCTCACCTCAGTGCAGTTTTTCCCTAACACGAGGGTGTATCCACCTTGGACCGGGGTAGGTCCACCTCGTTGTGGGGGCGCATCTGCCTTGGTACAGGGGTGCATCTGCCTTGCATGGGGGCAGGTCCACCCTGGGTCTAGGCGCATCGGCCCTGGTGCGGAAGCATATCTGCCTTAGCTAGGAAGACAGGTTTTCCTTGATGAGGGAAAAGTGGGAGGAAGAGGAGAGGAAAACAAGCAAAGTCCTAGGGTCAACAATAAGATGTACTAACAATCGAGTAATATGGAAGCAGAGTTTTGAGTGATTATAGACACATGAACAATGATCAGAGGTACTAACAGTGACCATAGCTGCCATGACTAGAGTAGATCATGCAACATTGGATCATGCGGGGTTATTACACTTTTGACAAGTTCAGGTGATGAGGGCACATCAAGTGATGCTGACAACATTGATAAAGAGATGGAGTTCAAAGACATTGAATTTTCATCTTTTGATAGGGGAGATGATGGTGACGTTGGAGGATGTATGGCACATCCTGAAGCTGCCGATAGTGGGGTAGAGTTAGATCATACCATTTTAGTGTTATTTGGAGATGAGGATCTTCCCATATAGAGTGGGTAGTTGGACCTAGATAGATTTTTGTCAGTGAGGGTACCACCCCTACCATTATTTCTGTGTGGACTGATTAGTGGGATATTTTTACCGAATCATAGTAGATAGTTTGGTAGTCTGATTCGACATATTGTCAAGTAGAATGAGGGATAGATCTCGTGGGGCACCTGTGTATTAGCATAGTTATATAGGGATATGCATGTTATCTACTACCAGAAGTTAGTGAGTTTGACACACACAACCCTACTACAAGTGTGGGCATGGAAGCACATTATGGTGATGAGACCCATAGTGGTTAGGGAGGGAGATGAGGATGATAGGGAGCTTATGGCTTGGGGGTATGGGGAGGCAAGGGGCTCGGTTTTGCAGTACGAGATGCAGGGGGATATGGATGGGTGGAGGAAAGTGATAGATGGCCTACATGAGAGAGACATATTATGGCATTCATATATGTATCGATAGTTCAAGGGATGGAGGGGGAGGAGGATAGACAGAAGGGCTACTTTATGAGCTGATGCATCTTGATTGGGAGTCAGTTGTGCATAGTGGAGAAGCATCAACTGGATAGAGTGTTGAGGCAGTTTGGGCTGGTACAGAATATTTCAGAGGTGCCCGTCAGGTTTTGTCAACTCACCAAAGAGTGACCATGGGGACCGGCTTTTAGACCAAGGGATGCCAAAGTGTCATGGGTGGTGACAGTACAGCTTCCCTACCCAGGGAGAGCTGTTGGGGTGGAGGACATAGGAGTGATGATACAATATGATGGGTGGTGCCACAACCACTAATGGGAGAGGATTACACTGATGGTGCCTATTGTAGGAGCTATATGATTTAGATCAAAGGATGAGCACCAGGGGGTTAGGGAGGGTGGAGATAGGAGACAAGCATAGAGGGGAGTGGAGGTGAGGGTGGTAGGATAGCAGGAGGATGTAGAGGGTGTTGGTCAGCAGGGAAGAGGAGAGGATGAGGTTGAGGCAGTAAGATAGCCAAAGAGGAGGAGGCAGAGACAGTGGAGAAGGGCTAAGGTAGAGGTGGATGTAGCAGGACCCATAGGTGCAATAGGTACAAAGCCAGATGTAGTAGGACAGGATCAGCCAGAGGTGGAAATGATATGCACAGTCAAGGGTGGAGTTGTTCAACAGACAGGCATAGGAGGTAGAGTATAGTGGAGGAGATGGGAGGGGGTGGACAACAGGATGGAGCCCAGAAGGAGATTGAGACCAGGGGTCTGTCAAAGAGGATGGTGAGTAGGAGATGACAATGGAGGGTCCAGAGTGTGGCAAAGTAGGGACCTTCCATGGTAGAGATAGGGGGAGGGAGGATGATGAGGAGCTAGAGGGGGAGGCTAGGGTTGTAGGAGAGCTGAGGAGACTAATGAGAATGGGGAGGCATGGTCAGTTGTAGAGAGTTTGGGTCCACCCCACTGTGGAGGACTGCGAAACTCAATAGGATCAGGAGTGTAGGGGGGGCGATGATGCTATGGAGATAGATGGAGATATTCGAGATATGGATATTTTAGATGTAGAGCCATTGGTGGTGGTTCCTTGTGTGGCATTAGAGGATCCTATTGTTCAGCTGAGAGATACTGTAGAGAGGCTTCAAATTACAGATCAGAGGTTGAGAATAGTTGAGGCAGAGGTGATCAGACTCAGTGTCGAGCTATTAAGGATACTAGAAGCAAGTCAGAAAGATTATAGATTTATGGTTGACCTCCTATCCACACAGGGAAAGGTGATGGAGAGGGAGAGAGATGGACTGCAGGCTGACATACAAGGGGGTATGGGATGAGTTGGCTACTATTAGTTGGGACCATGATAGACTATATGCATAGGTTGTTATATTATAGGCCAGGGGGGAGCTAGAGGGGATGACAGATCAGGGGTCAGTAGGCATTAGGCAACAGATAGATGATCTCCAATGGGAGTGGGATGAGCTATATGATAGAGTGCATTGTTTAGAGTAGATAGTCATAGATATGGGGTTGATGCAAGAGAGAGGGGGCGAGGCAAGGGAGCAGGACCATATTATGCAAGAAGAGAGAGATGTAGTGTAGACATAGGTGCATGCTATGGAGGTAAAGAGGGATGTGGCACAGGCATGAGTTCAAGTTTTGCAGACTGAGAGTTGGCAAAGGCACAGATACAATCTCTTTAGAGGAGGAGAGATGAGGCAGTTTTAGAGGTATCATCACTACAGAGAGGGTGAGATGCATTATGTTTGAGAGTAAAGAGTTACAGAGGTACAAGGATACAGTAGTGGCTTCGTCACAGGCCACACAAAGGGAGAGGGATGTTGTAGAGATGTGGATGCAGATGCTACAAGGAAAGTGGGATACAATAGTGGTTGAATTGCAGTCAGTATAGGTTGGTGATGTGATAGGGGCAGATATATAGGGGTTATAGGGGGAGAGGGATGCAATAGTGGCTAGGGTAGTGGCTTCCAAGGAGATGAGAGATCGAGTTTAGGTAGAGATGGCACAGTTATGACTATCCCAGGAGGCCTAGGAGCAAGAGAGGAGAGTGATCACTAGAGATTAGGATAGGTATCATCAGGAGCGAAACTCAAGTCCAAGTTGTTGAGCGAGAGGAGAATGCAAGGGAGGTAGGATTTTGGATGGCCACATATTATCATGCAATTCTAGACCTGACACAATAGATGTTTCAGTATGTTCGACAAACACCACAGATGCCAGCACCATCCCAGACGCTGGGGACGCGGACCCAAGGTTTCAGTGAGTCACATGGGGTTTCACCAGGTAGGAGATTACTACTTGATTCTCCTCAAAGATCAGATGTGGGTAGCTCATTTGGAAAATGATAGGATACTAAGTTTTTGATAGGTGTAGGGTGGATGGATAGGTCATAGTGATAGTGGTTATTTATAGGACCTTGTATTGGTATTTTGATCTGATGATTTTTGTATAAGATGGTCATAGATATGATGACATCGACAACATTATTAAGATATTATTCATGTGATAGTCATGATTATGAGATGTACTTGGGACTTTTGGTATATTTATATATGATACATGATAGTCCTTATTGACACCATGTTCATGCATTGGATGAATGATCATGTTTATGCATTTGTGGACTACGAATGATTTTGTAGATGCTTATATCATGATATGATGTATGCATATGTTTAATCTATGATGGCTTAGGTAGATTCTTTTATGAATATTTTATACATGCAAGATATGATGTATTATGAGTCTAACACTTTGTGATGCAGGTGGCGATGCATGTATGTATAGACCTAGTTAAGCGTGGATACTTATCATAATGATGCAAGTGTAATTAATTTATGGTAAAATAATAGTAACATTAATGGCAATAAGGACGTACATGATAATGGAAGATGGGTGCGGGTATAGTGTGAGTTTGGACCTGTAACAAACCTTTTAGTATCCTGAGAAGAATAGAGGATAGAGGGGGGAGTATTTGTACAACCAAAATCATAGGGTGAATGCAATGCAACGGTCATGATCATGAAATGCAATCCTAATATAATTTTCCATCTTTGGAGCACTAATTTTTTTTATAGCATAAGACACCTAGTGCCAAAGTATAGGAAACCAAGGCAAGTGAGCATCAAATGCATGAAATATATACATAGAGAAGAAGCCTATCCCAACACCCCAAAGTGTCAAAGAATTTGGTCAAGCCAGGTATAGGGATAACCACAAGCGCTAAGAGATGCCCCAACGTAACACAAGATCACAAGGATCTTGGTGGGTACTATGTGGGACAACCTAGTACACAACAACAATAAAATATCAAGATATGCCCTTATGTGAATCATCCAAGACACACCATAATATGATAGATTATGGTGATTGTTGATGGTGTTTTCTGCACAGCAACAACTCAGATAGAATACAATATCCTATCTCTCTTGAAAGGTAATCTTCAACAATGAATTAATGAAAATCACCCCAAGGTCTCTCGGGTGTTAGGTCATAACAATGCATAAAATAGCTCAGATAAAATGTGAAATTGCTGGTAATCACAATCGGACCTTACTACAAGCAAACTGAACCCTTTCAATTTATCAGATCTGACAATATGATGATCTCGAATCCTAAATCTAACTGAATAATAAAGAAATTGCAAAAGATAGGGAGCAAGGAAATAACAAAATCTAAACTATTGCAAGGACAAGCAATGCAAATGACATATATCTGGAATGGACCTATCTTAAATAACCAATTCCTGTGCGACCCACAAGGCAATCTTACAAGAACAGTGCAATCTTCTGAGGAATACAGATTTTCAAATCATAGACTTGCATCTACAACCGAACTTAAGCACATTTGAATATACGGTCCAGGTTGACTTTACCAGCCTACTACAATCAGATAGTTACTGGGAGTATAGACCAGAGATAGCTACAAACATTCCAAATATGAAATCACATACACCATTTATCCAACTAAACTAATTTATTTCTGAATATTAAAACCCTAGATCTTCAAGCAATTTAAAAGATAGAACAAAAGAACCATGCAAGATGAGATAACACAAAAGATTTCACCAGGAAAACCACAATGCCTCCAATTGTATTAATCACCAAATGCTGCAACAATTCAACTGTTCTGAATATGGTATTTGCTTCAAGAAATTCTAAAACTCTAACTATTGCTCCTGCTCTATTACTGTTTTGCTAATGTCTATAGCCAATGTCTTCTAACCCTTACAATGAGGCAAAAATGCCAATTTATACCAAAATTCCCCCCAAAACATGTCGGCCCAGCCAAACATTTTTACAAAATAATCAAAACCGCCAAAACAGGTCGGCCAAGGAAACAAACTAAGGCACACATTTAATGCCATCATCCAAGTCGGCCAAGGCACAGTCCCCAAGGAAGTCTGGTCCAATGCATGCCCTATAATAATAGGGAAGCACAAATCTCGAGATAAGCACTAACTGCTGCTTCCTTTGTCCTTCCTCCGCGCTGGTGACCCTTGGACCTTCGAGAATATCCCCTCCAGCTCAGCAATAGGTGGCAACGGCAAAACCCTGAGCCTGCATTTAATTGAATCAATTCCCTCATTGGACCGCTCAACAGTTTTCTTCCAGTCCTTCATGTTGGTCATGTACCTGTCTATTACTGCCAAGTATGTAGCTGCATCATCAAGCAAATGGGAGGTGACGGCTCCATCAGATTCTGGGGCATAAACCTCATGCCACCATTCCTTCAGTTGATCTAAGCTCAGATATTTGGGAGCTATTTTCTTCCTCCCTGTCATCACCTCGAAGAAAGCAATGCAACCATCATAGATTGCAGTGAGGTCAGCATCAATGGATTTTCTCCATTTTTGTATCTTCTTCAGGCCTCCCTGCCTGATCTGCAATGCCTCGAACCACTCCCATGGTTCATCCAATCTGGCTGAGGGAAGGATTCCATCTTTGCCCAACTGCTCCCTGCCATGTCCTAAAATAATCCTTGACTTCTGCAGCAGGAGGTCGATATCACTCTTATCTTGAGAGAGGATGCTCTCTAACAGTTCCTTTCCCCAGACTGCATCTTTGCCCACAGACAGGATCTCCTTGATAGCTTCATCTCCTTGTGTCTGGACACCCATCAACCAGTCGATGGCAACCTATGCAGAAGCCTTCATCTTTTCAATCCCGGAGATTGTTTCTTTGGGCAGAAATCCCGGAGTAGCAGAGGAGGAAGGATGGAGAGACTGTAGAGGCTTCATTACCTCCTCTAGACATTTATTCAGTCTCTCATTCTCTCTTTTCAGTTCTCATTTTGACTGGGTCTCCTTCTTTAGTCTGTCCACAATCACAGCACTTGACCCTTTGAATTCCTCAATATCCTTCTCTAAGGAGGCCTGCCCAAGGTTAATGGTTTGGACGTTGTAATCCTGGCATGTCACCTCATCTCTCGTTTTGTCTACAGCAGGGGTGGCAATGTGAACTACTCGGTTATGCACTTCATCTCTTTCTACCTGAGAAATCACCTTTGCAGCCTTCTTCTTCTTCCCCTTACCAATTTGAGATAACATTTCATCCCAGTCAAGAGGAGTGTCCTCTACAATCACCTGTTTCTTCTTTGCAATTTCTTTTTCTAGCCAGTCCGGGGCTACAGGGTCAGTCCGGATTCCCTTTCCTCCAGTTTCTCCCGGGTCCTCTGTGGCTTTATCCTCTTCAGCTTTCTCTGTTTCTTCCTCATCCGAGGATTTGCTGATTGTCAGAGTCTTCCACCTGTGTTTGCCAATTGGTTTCTTTTTTGCTGCAGGCTCAGTCCCCTTAGGATCTCTGACCTTGATCTTGAAAGGGGAGGTTTTAGCTGATTTCCCTTTGGGGTCCTCTTCCCCAGATTCTTCATAAGTGGACATGGGGTTGAGATTCCCCATCAAATCAAAAGTACAAGGCACATTAGCATTCTCCAACACCCAGACCTCATGTTTAACCCAGGAAAAGGTAAATCTTAGCACTGGAGCCATCAAGTCCTCCAACTCTGTCACCTCAGGCTCATTCCAATCAATATCTGCCACTGACCTATCCTTAATGGACTCATATACATGGTCTTGGACCAGTTTCCTGTCATCATCCAGCTGATCCGGAATTAGCTTCACATTATAATGTCTAATTGCCTCTACTGGCAGTCGGGAATACCTTTTCTTCCTTGCATCAAGGTCATCCTTGATGTTGACACAGTAATCCTCCAAATCCTCCTTATGCCTGTATTCCCGGGTAGCTCTTTTTTGTGCCTCTCCGGTTATATCAAAGTTCATTCTCTTTGAATGAAAAGAGAATCCATATGCGGCCAACGTTGGTATCAGATATCTCAGCCCACACGGAAGATATCTTACTTTCTGGAACCTGACTCTTCATGTCTAATCTCAATCTCTCTGTCTCAGAGACTGAAGATGCCCCTGCACCACCCTTGGACTTCCCAGCAGTAGCCTTGCTTGATTCAGCCTGCACATTCAAGAATCATTATTAGAATTCAATTATTGAGCTCATATCAATCCAAAGGGTTAGCACACGTCACATAAATCCATTAAAATCCATTGCTAATTGCCAATCTTTCGAGATCTGGAGAAATCCAATAATCTGGGAAAATCGTGTGAACTAGGAAAATACCGTCGGGGCAAAATTTTGGAGAAATCTGACCCAGATGGATTCCTACTGCCAAGGCATAGTTAGCCATATAAATAATTAATACGCTCGGAAAAATCAAAGGATAATCATTAAATCACTCATTGACAACAAGAAATAAGCATTAAACAACCATTCCATCAATCCTATCATCGAAATATACTAAAGAACGCAATCAGACAGGAAATCCAGAAAAATTCGGATGGAACGGATTTTTGCGGACAGCATAAAATGCACCGGAAATTAACCCTGTCTGCGGAATAAGCTCAAATCGGGAAAATCCAGGAGCACAGAAATTTCGCGACGGCCTCGGAAACCCAAAAAATGGCGAAACGTGCACCAGAACTCGAACGACCACGGGATCCCCACTACCTGAACTCAAAAGATCCTAAAACCGATGATGATCAACAATCTCAAGTATGCAAAGGATTCCAACTCCTAAAAGCCCTCAAAATAAGGATCCCCGTGCTAAAAAGATGATGCCCTAAATCGAACGACCGAATTTCTGCCATTAAAACAAGAGCAAGCTTTAGGGTTAAAATATCGTTTCAGGATTTACCTAAAAGCCCTCTAATCCTCGCAGGACGGGGAAGCCAACACGACACGGGGCGAAAGTCACTCAAGCACGAGATGAAACCATTGTTCTAGCCGAGACACCAAGGAAACCCTAACCTCGCAAGATAACACACTTTACGCCCGAAGCAAACAAGCAGTTCGACTCAGAACGCCGTCTAAGGGACCCATACGCAATCAAAAAGATAAACAAAGCTCGTGGGGCATGGGAGATGGGTTTTATAATAAAAACGGATCAACCCCGACTGCATAAATGTGAAAACAAAACCAAAACAAGGGCCGACCCCAAATTTAACAATACCCAGCACAAGAAAACCCCAAATCATCACGCAAGCAAAGGGAGGAGCAATAAATACATACCATGGATCAAAGCAAGCGAAAATAGAGCTCAGAAAATCAACCCACTCGACAACATGTCCAAGCAACGAGATATCGGCAGCAACACTCAAGCAATCCTCGTGCAAACAACCAAGATCAATTCTCAAAGCTCAATTGAAAATTCCGAATCGCCATAGCAGAAAGCAAGGAAGCAACGAAGTTGGAATGAATCAGAAAATGCCCTAAATTTTCCCTTATACTCGTCTGAGCCAAGGTACCTTAGCCATTAATGCGCGACAAGACATTTCTGACAAGTCCGGAAACCCGAGCCCCAAGTGGAAGTTCAGAAAATCCCAGAATGCGCGGATACACAGATTTCACGGAAATGCAGAAACCGGGAAAATAAGGAAGACCGGGATTTTGACAGAATCCGGGAAAATCCGATAGGACCGGAAAATCCCGAAGTCAGGCAAAAACTTGGAATCGGAGAATCCTGCCAGAAGCGGACAAGGAACCAAGGCCGGAAAAATCCGCCAGAGGCGAAAAATCCCGGATCCAGGTGAAAACCTGGACTTGGCCAAAAACTCAATTTCAATCAATTCCAACCTCAAGGCAAGAGCAAAGCCAGCAAGACCAACATGTCAAGACCCTAAAATGATAAATCCAATAAACTCAAAGGTCAAAGACACCAAAAAAAGGGGGGTCCCCACTCCAAGTGGGGCGTGTGTGCAAGAACTGCACAACAAATGGCGACTCCGCTGGGGAAATACTCCTGAGCATTTCGATGACAAACTGGAATCCAGAACTCAGAACTCAAAATTCATGGTTTCAACTCAGATACCTAGCCACCACCCTAAGTCAGGACAAAGGAACTCCCAGCCATTCAGACATTCCTATACCAGGGTCCTACCCTTAGCTGCAAGAAGAACCAGACTTGGTATGAATAGGCTACGCAAAGATTCTTACTCTAACAGTAACCTGGATAGAGCCTCGCTGCCATTCAGGCGTCCATAGCCCCGACGAGGTTATCGCTGTGATCCTCCTGAACATAGCTCTACTGCCAGCCGGGCGTCTATAGCCCCGATAGAGATATTCAGATCTCCCTGATGAGTTGAATTCATACCTCAGGATTTTTTTAAATATATATTTCTTTTCTTTTTGTTTTGCTGTTGTACTGATATTCCCTTTTTACTCAATTTATTCAACCTGTGAACAGTGAAGTTCACACTGAGGGCTGAGAACCACAGTGGCACTAGAGCAGAAAAAGATTTTTCACCTGTCCAGACCTTATAAGGATCTTTTACAACTTCAGGTATGTTTAAAGATTAAAGGTGTAAGACCCCAATACATTCCTGTTCAGACTGGCTGGAAAACCTTCACCTTAGCACAAGGACAAATGACATAGGCAACAGAATCCATACCATAACATTCTGGAAAAACGATCAAAGTTTGTAAGGGAAATATCTGGAACATTAGACCTGCTTTGCCACCATTACCATGCAGATGCATTCACAATCCCAAAAGGAGATAGGACCAGAAGCAAGAGCAACACAAAACAAAGCAAACAAACCAAAGCAAACCTACTCTAACCGAACAAAACAGCAAAGCAAAAGAAGGGAAACCTACCCTAACCAAAGCAAGGAAAACAAACAAAGAAAGCAACCTAACTAACTATTTACAGGGCCAAGAGCTGAGAACAGCTCAAGACTGGAAATAATGTTTAAGATACTGCCCATTGACAGGCAGTGGGATGTCTTCTCCCGTGAGAGTCCTCAAACGGAAGACATTATCTCCCAGAATTTCGGCAATCTGGTAAGGACTGAGCCACAATTTATCAAATTTTTCATGGCTCCCTTTCTGATCATGTGGCTTATCCCAATACAGGACAAGGTCAGAAATCCTAAAAGCCTTAACTTTAGCTCTCCTATCAAACCATCGCTTAACTACCCCCTGATGTTTGGCAAATTTTTCCAGGGCATTATCCCATTTTTCTTCAAGGTGCAACAATTCAGCTAACCTGGCTTCCCTTCTATCCCCTTCATCATAAAACTGGTTGATAAATTGTAGAGTTGGGATTTTAAGCTGGATAGGGAAAACTGGTTCCAGACCGTACACTAAATGATAAGGAGAGGTACCAATGGAGGACTTAACCCGAGTACGATCTGCCCAAAGAGCAAACCGAAGCTGGGTGTGCTAGTCTTTTGGGTTCCTCTCTAACAGTTTTCGGATGACAGTCAACAAGTTCTTGTTAGAGGATTCAGCTAGACCATTCCCCTGGGGATAATAATTAGATGCAAATTTGACAACAATGCCATGATCAAAAGCCCAGTTTGAAAATTTCAAAGATGCAAAGGCAGGGCCATTATCACACACAACAGCAACATGACATCCAAACCGATTCAGAATGGCAGATTCTAAAAAATCAATTACTACCTCTGTTGTACACTGCCTACAAGCAAATGCTTCAGTCCATCTTGTAAAGTAATTAGTGATGGTAAGGATATACTTGTGTCCAGCAGAAGATGGTGGATTGATGGGGCCTATGAAATCCATACCCCATTGGGAAAAAGGTTTTACCTCAATAACAGACTGGAGCAGAAGCGCTGCACACCTTTCCCGTGTCGCTGCAGTCTGACAAGTGTGGCAGGTCTGGACATGGTGATGAACATCTTTGAATAGGGTAGGCCAGTAGTACCCTGCCCTCAAAATCTGATTCGCAGTGGCAATGGTAGAACCATGACCAGTGCCATATTTCTCATGAACCTCATTTATTACTCTCTCAGCCTCCTGTCTTCCAAGGCACCTCAAATAAATACCTTCGTGATTCTTCTTGTATAGGACAGCTCCTTTCAGCATGAAACCATCACTTTTCAACCTCAACGCTCGCCTCTGTACTGCATTTAAATGACCGGGAGCTCGCTGATTCAGCAAATAATAAACTATAACATCATACCAGCCATCTGGGGAAACCTCTTCAGCATCATAGTTACAAACAGACAATTCAGGGCCTATCTCTGCCATGGTCTGGGTGAGTCCCTGTCCTCTTACTAGCTTCATGGGTTGGATCTCAATGTCATACTCCTAAAGCATAGTCACCCATTTAGCTCTACGCTCCCCTAACTCATTCTGCATCAGCAGTAACTTAACTGCAGAATCAGGAACAATTGCGAACACCTTGTTTCTGAGGATATAATGCCTAAATTTCTTTACTGCTCGAACAAGGGCATAGGATTGCTTTTCCACACATGGATATTTCAGCTCAGCATCTTTCAGTGGTGCACTCATGAATGCGATGGGATGCTCATTCCCCTCGTCAGACTTTTGTGTCAGCATTCCATCACATGAGTGGTCTGGAGCAAAGGAATAGATATAGAACAGTTTACTATAATCTGGACTCACCAACACTGGAGCATCAACAATGGCTCTTTTAATCTCTACAAAGGACTCCTTCGCTTCTATAGTCCACTCGACCTTGGCATCTTGTTTTAACATAGCATTTAATGGCTTCACAATCTCAGCAAACACAGTAATGAATTTCCTGACAAAATTAATCTTACCAAAGAAAGATTTCATCTCCTTCTTACTGGCAGGTGGCTGAATTTTTAGGATGGCCTCCACTCTTTCTGGATCTATGGAAATTCCTTTCTTTGATATCACATGCCCTAATAACTTGCCTTCTGTGACCCCAAAAATACACTTCTTGGGATTCAAAGAGATGCCGAATTCTCTGCACTTCTGGAACACTTTACGCAGGTCTGAGATGTGATCCCCCTTGTTTTTGGAGAAAACAGTCAGATCATCCATGTAAATGATAATTCACTTTCCTATGATGTCTTTGAAAGCGATATCCATAGCTCGTTGAAATGTGGCTCCTGCATTGATAAGCCCAAATGGCATCCTCCTGTAGGCGAAAGTTCCCCACTTAGTTGTAAAAGCAGTCTTGTGTCTGTCCTCATACTGGACCATCACTTGATTATACCCTGAATATCCGTCCAGAAAGGACATCATCTGAGATCCATTGACCACTTGTAGCACTTCATCCAAAGAAGGAACTAGATAATTATCCTTTTCAGATGACTTGTTCAGATTTCTGAAGTCCACACAGAGCCTAATTTCACCATTCTTCTTTCTCACTGGCACTAGGTTAGCTACCTAAGTTGAATGCCTGACAGGGAATATAATCCTAGCAGACAGTAATTTCTGAACTTCCTTCTGTATGAGGGGCTCCAATAGTGCATTAATGGGTCTCTGCCTCTGTCTAAAAGGCTTAGCACCTGGCTTGAGAGGTATAGTGTGAGTTATGATGGATGTATCATAAGTCTTCAAGTCTTCATAACCCCAGGCCACTATGTCTGGAAAGTCGTATAGGGCTCTGATTATTCCCTGTCTTTCTTCAGGAGTACAGACCTTACCAATGAAAATATTCTTTACATCATCTTCGGTGCCCACATTGTGAGTGTCACACCGTCCGCTAATAGACTCTTTCTTAGATTCCTGCTCCTGATCTCTGATTTTGTCCATATCAAAAATTCTCTCCAGCTGTACTATTCCCCTTGGAATAGTATTGGACTTCAAATTCAGCACACCTTCCAGATCCAATTCTGCTTCTTGAGGTTCTGTTTCGTCAATGATTTGTGAAGCAAAGACATCCGTGTTCGTGATAAATTCAAGGATATGTTTATCATCCTCAAACACCTAAAAATTAGTCACATTGTCAGGGACTGATGGGACAGGAGTTAATTCGACAGTGAACCTTTTCAATCCTGATAGGGACATGGGCTGCAAGGTACTGGCCGCTTGAGCTAGAGAATCAGCTGTCTGATTCTTCTTCCTTGGTATCAATTGGATATTAAAAGCGTCGAATCCCTCAATGAGGTCCCACACTCTATGCCTATAGTTGGTCATCCTCCTGTCATGACAGGCATACTGCTTTCTTACTTGTTTGACCACTAATTCTGAGTCACCAAAAACTTGCAGGACCTTGACCTTTTTCTTGAGTGTCATAAGGAGTCCATGAATTAAAGCTTCATATTCAGCCACATTATTTGTGCAATAAAATTGGAGCCTATGGGCTGCGAAGAAACTCTTACCTTTTGGACTGATCAACTCAAATCCAGCTCCAGCCCCCTGCTTGGACTTAGATCCATCAAACTTGAGAGTCCAGTATTCTATAGTGGTGGTCTTCTTCATTCTATCTTTTGGTTTATCAGTAATAGAAGCTTCCCTAGTCACAACAGGTTCCTGATTTTCACACTTTGCTTGCAGAATTTGCTCATCTGTGCTAGCCACCTGAGATGGACTCACGCTTTTGTGTACTTCTTTCACTGCTGTCTGGCACAAGCAACACTCCAATTCTGAGTGGGAAACATTGTGAACTCTGCACCAATTTGGCAAGAGTAACTCCTTAAAGCTTGTCTTCCTTCCCAAGTGAGTCTGATTCTCCACACACTGTTTAATGAAATCCTAAAAATTACTCAGTAAGCCGATCTACCTATCCTCAGGTTCTCCTTCTTCCTCAACCGATTCTGTCAGGACTTCAACAAGACTGGACCCTGTTCCAACATCAGCTGGCATCGTGTGCAACATCAGCACCTCTTCTACGTCTGATTCTTCGTATAGGGCCGATAGTAAGTAGTTTCCCATTCCAGCTTCTGATATGAGAACCTCGGTAGAGGTCTTTTGGTATTCTATTATCATGTACTTCATTCTAGGTTCCCTCTCAATCCTTATCTGATTAGGCACTCCCAGGGAAGCCACATGTGAGAGTGATCAGTGGACACATACCCATTCAGGGCCTTGGTGAAATCCCTTCCTAAAATTAAACCGTATGCATCAGGAATGTCAGCTACCTGAATGTTAATAACCTGATGGATTCTAGGATCTGAAGCTATCTGCATATGGATCATGTTCAGTTCCCCTACCACACTCACTTCGGTTCTGTCCAATTGAGTGACCTTCTTCTGGGAATCAGCAGGTGTAATTCCTAGAGCCCTACAAACTCCAAGGGGCATCACATTAGTGGAAGCACCAGAATCTAACAGACAATTGTGAAGGTTCTTACGAAAGATTCTGACCGAGATCAGAAATGGTGGAGTCTCAGTCTTCCCTTGAAACAGAGTGGGCTGAGTATCCATCTAGGCCACTTGAGTTATGTCCTTTTCTTTCCCTCTATCTCCAGGAGGTGGGTTGGTCCTATTCTGTGTCTGACTTTGTGTGTTCACAGGCTGAAAACTAGAAGTCTGGCTGACATGCTCACCAGAAGGTTTACCCAATATCTTTGAATTTATATCGTAATTACCTAAGATGGCTTTCCTAATTGCAGGAAATCTTAACAACTCAAATGCAGAAAGGTTTACCTTTAACTTCTTAAATTCCTCTGCAACATACGAAGCCATCTGCTCTTCACTCATATCAGTAGAGACTTCCTTGGACAGTTCCTCTGGCTTATCCTTACTTGCTTGAACAGACCTTTCCTTCTGTGGTTCTGCTTGAGTTTGTCTATCTTTCGAAAGGTATTGCTTGGAAACCTGCGGATAAGACAGATTGTTGCTCGCATTAGGATCTGGAGGAGTACTGAAATTGTTGGGAGGAATGGAGGTAGTGAAAGGTCCTCCGGGTGGTGGACGCCTGTGGGGCATATCCCTCAATCCTTGTCTCTGGAACATCTGTACTTCTTCAACATAAGCTTCATCCTGATCCAAGGGGCCATTGTCATTCATCTCTCCTTCATTAAACAGCTGAGCTACTTCATCTCCATTACAAACCTGACCTGTTTCATCTTTCTGGGGATCAAATTCTTCCGGTATATTTTCGTTACTGGCTGGAAAAGGAGCATGGTTTAATACCAGCACAGGAGAATCATATGAACCGGAAGGAACAATTTCCTGTCCATTCACGTTGTTCTCTACCTCATACTGAAAAATGGAGGCAGCAGTCTGGAACTCCGGACATTCCAATTCTGAATGCTGACTCATTTTATGGAGTTTGCACCATCATGATAGGGCTGCTTCTGCGAGATACACACCAGTGGGAGGTTTATCCTGGCTGACTGGCTAATTCGCAGATTGATTGACAATCTGATTTGCAGGCTGATCCAAAGGGGTGGGAACTCCTCCATTATTAGGCCCTGTATTCCAAGTTCTGTTCTGTCCTTGTGATGGCCTTTTATCAAATCTTGACCCACTTCCTTGGCCTCTATCAAAGTTTTGCCTCCTATCATTGTTGAAACCTCTATCCTGGTTGTAACCTCTGTCATTATAAAATCCTATGTCATTGCGTTGCCCCCTGTCAAAATTTTGCCCTTGCGAGAACTCTCTATTCTGATTAGATTGCATTCCCTTTTGAGTAGCTTGTAGTTGGCTATTCTGATTTCTCAAGTAAGTTACTTCTAGATTTAGCTTCTTTATTTGTTCAGCCATTTCATCAATCCTTTCCTTATTCGGGTCTCGGTAGGGAGGATGATTTGGGTTACTCAGAGGTTGGACAGGTACTGGGGCAGATCCCAAAGACTGATGTAACACTTCGGAGTTCTGTAGATAAGCAGGGAAATTATTTGGCTACAACTGATACACAGGCTGATTAACTTGCTGTTGAGGGAAGTTTGTCATAGGGGAAATCTGGTTCATAGGATGACCAGGGTGTGGCACCATCGATAATTGGGGAACCAGATTCATAATAGGGGTATGATTGGTGAGAGCCTAATTTACTGCCTGAATCTGGTTGGGATGTGCAACCGGTCCCAGAGAAGGCAATGGCCTAGTCAGGTGCTGTCTCAAGTCTGTACTAAGCTTTACAGCTTCCATATAAGTATCAGTCAAGGTACCTGGAGGGTTGGGTCTCCATTTCAGAAAGGTTGCCATTAGACTATCCAGAGCTTCATAATATACTCCCAGGGTAGTACCGTCATCTAGAACATATGGGTCTTGTAATTTGGTGAATGCACGATGGAATCTATTATTGAAACTGGCTATAGGTTCATTAACCTCTCGCTTGACTTTGATAAATTGCAAGTATAGCTCATTAGCACTGATGGGTATTCGAAACTTTTGCAAAAAGGTCTTTTCTAGGTCATTCCAATTCTGAATTGAGCCGGCAGGGAGATGGTTGTACCAATAAAAGGCTTCCTCACCCAGGGAATAAGGAAATAACCTACAAGCAACATCCTCATGGACAATTCCTCTGTCTTTGAGGCAAGTTTGGAAAATCCTTATGTGCTCTTCTGCAGTTCTATTTGGGTCATTTACATGGAATTTCGAGCAGAAATGCTCAGGATTTTTAGGAATTACATTATAAGCACCAAAGGACAAAGGTGATGGATTATTGGCAAGGAAAGCCATTGGTAAGAGTGGGGGTGGAGGTTGTGGTTGGTTAATGGCAGGCTGAGGCTGTTGAAGAGGAACCTCTTCAGGGATGGGTATGGCTTCAACCTCAGGATGAGAAGATATGGATGATGTGGGTGAAGGGATGGGTGATGATGATTCTCCCCTTACTCTAGTCCTCCTTGACCTATTGGAGAATTGTAGCTCTTCTAAATCCTCCTCTCTTGTGTTGGATCTCGTATTTCTCCTATATCTCTCTAGAGAGATGGCATTCAAGAAACGATCCAGTGTGCTCATTCAGGCCCTCCTTCTAGCGCCAATCTGTTGATGGTGTTTTCTGCACAGCAACAACTTAGACAGAATACAATATCCTATCTCTCTTGAAAGGTAATCTTCAACAATGAATTAATGAAAATCACCCCAAGGTCTCTTGGGTGTTAGGTCATAACAATGCATAAAACAACTCAGATAAAATGTGAAATTGCTGGTAATCACAATCGGACCTTACTACAAGCAAACTGAACCCTTTCAATTTATCAGATCTGACAATATGATGATCTCGAATCCTAAATCTAACTGAATAATAAAGAAATTGCAAAAGATAGGGAGCAAGGAAATAACAAAATCTAAACTATTGCAAGGACAAGCAATGCAAATGACATATATTTGGAATGGACCTATCTTAAATAACCAATTCCTGTGCGACCCACAAGGCAATCTTACAAGAACAGTGCAATCTTCTGAGGAATACAGATTTTCAAATCATAGACTTGCATCTACAACTGAACTTAAGCACATTTGAATATATGGTCCAGGTTGACTTTACCAGCCTACTACAATTAGATAGTTACTGGGAGTATAGACCAGAGATAGCTACAAACATTCCAAATATGAAATCACATACACCATTTATCCAACTAAACTAATTTATTTCTGAATATTAAAACCCTAGATCTTCAAGCAATGTAAAAGATAGAACAAAAGAACCATGCAAGATGAGATAACACAAAGGATTTCACCAGGAAAACCACAATGCCTCCAATTGTATTAATCACCAAATGCTGCAACAATTCAACTATTCTGAATATGGTATTTGCTTCAAGAAATTCTAAAACTCTAACTATTGCTCCTGCTCTATTACTGTTTTTCTAATGTCTATAGCCAATGTCTTCTAACCCTTACAATGAGGCAAAAATGCCAATTTATACCAAAATTCCCCCCAAAACATGTCGGCCCAGCCAAACATTTTTACAAAATAATCAAAACCGCCAAAACAGGTCAGCCAAGGAAACAAACTAAGGCACACATTTAATGCCATCATCCAAGTCGGCCAAGGCACAGTCCCCAAGGAAGTCCGGTCCAATGCATGCCCTATAATAATAGGGAAGCACAAACCTTGAGATAAGCACTAACTGCTGCTTCCTTTGTCCTTCCTCCACGCTGGTGACCCTTGGACCTTCGAGAATATCCCCTCCAGCTCAGCAATAGGTGGCAACGGCAAAACCCTAAGCCTGCATTTAATTGAATCAATTCCCTCATTGGACCGCTCAACAGTTTTCTTCCAGTCCTTCATGTTGGCCATGTACCTGTCTATTACTGCCAAGTATGTAGCTGCATCATCAAGCAAATGGGAGGTGATGGCTCCATCAGATTCTGGGGCATAAACCTCATGCCACCATTCCTTTAGTTGATCTAAGCTCAGATATTTGGGAGCTATTTTCTTCCTCCCTGTCATCACCTCGAAGAAAGCAATGCAACCATCATAGATTGCAGTGAGGTCAGCATCAATTGATTTTCTCCATTTTTGTATCTTCTTCAGGCCTCCCTGCCTGATCTGCAATGCCTCGAACCACTCCCATGGTTCATCCAATCTGGCTGAGGGAAGGATTCCATCTTTGCCCAACTGCTCCCTGCCATGTCCTAAAATAATCCTTGACTTCTGCAGCAGGAGGTCAATATCACTCTTATCTTGAGAGAGGATGCTCTCTAACAGTTCATTTCCCTAGACTGCATCTTTGCCCACAGACAGGATCTCCTTGATAGCTTCATCTCCTTGTGTCTGGACACCCATCAACCAGTCGGTGGCAGCCTGTGCAGAAGCCTTCATCTTTTCAATCCCGGAGATTGTTTCTTTGGGCATAAATCCTGGAGTAGCAGAGGAGGAAGGATGGAGAGACTGTAGAGGCTTCATTACCTCCTCCAGACATTTCTTCAGTCTCTCATTCTCTCTTTTCAGTTCTCATTTTGACTGGGTCTCCTTCTTTAGTCTGTCCACAATCACAGCACTTGACCCTTCGAATTCCTCAATATCCTGCTCTAAGGAGGCCGGCCCAAGGTTAATGGTTTGGACGTTGTAATCCTGGCCTGTCACCTCATCTCTCGTTTTGTCTGCAGCAGGGGTGGTAATGTGAACTACTCAGTTATGCACTTCATCTCTTTCTACCCGAGAAATCACCTTTGCAGCCTTCTTCTTCTTCCCCTTACCAATTTGAGACAACATTTCATCCCAGTCAAGAGGAGTGTCCTCTACAATCACCTGTTTCTTCTTTGCAATTTCTTTTTCTAGCCAGTCCGGGGCTACAGGGTCAGTCCGGATTCCCTTTCCTCCAGTTTCTCCCGGGTCCTCTGTGGCTTTCTCCTCTTCAGCTTTCTCTGTTTCTTCCTCATTCGAGGACTTGCTGATTGTCAGAGTCTTCCACCTGTGTTTGCCAATTGGTTTCCTTTTTGCTGCAGGCTCAGTCCCCTTAGGACCTCTGACCTTGATCTTGAAAGGGGAGGTTTTAGCCGATTTCCCTTTGGGGTCCTCTTCCCCAGATTCTTCAGAAGTGGACATGGGGTTGATATTCCCCATCAAATCAAAAGTACAAGGCACATTAGCATTCTCCAACACCCAGACCTCATGTTTAACCTAGGAAAAGGTAAATCTCAGCACTGGAGCCATCAAGTCCTCCAACTCTGTCACCTCAGGCTCATTCCAATCAATATCTGCCACTGACCTATCCTTAATGGACTCATATACATGGTCTTGGACCAGTTTCCCGTCATCATCCAGCTGATCCAGAATTAGCTTCACATTATACTGTCTAATTGCCTCTACTGGCAGCCGGGAATACCTTTTCTTCCTTGCATCAAGGTCATCCTTGATGTTGACCCAGTAATCCTCCAAATCCTCCTTATGCCTATATTCCTGGGTAGCTCTTTTATGTGCCTCTCTAGTTATATCAAAGTTCATTCTCTTTGAATGAAAAGAGAATCCATATGCGGCCAACGTTGGTATCAGATATCTCAGCCCACACGGAAGATATCTTACTTTCTGGAACCTGACTCTTCATGTCTAATCTCAATCTCTCTGTCTCAGAGACTAAAGATGCCCCTGCACCACCCTTGGACTTCCCAGCAGTAGTCTTTCTTGATTCAGCCTGCACATTCAAGAATCATTATTAGAATTCAATTATTGAGCTCATATCAATCCAAAGGGTTAGCACACATCACATAAATCCATTAAAATCCATTGCTAATTGCCAATCTTTCAAGATCTGGAGAAATCCAATAATCCGGGAAAATCATGTGAACCGGGAAAATACCGTCGGGGTGGAATTTCGGAGAAATCTGACCCAGACGGATTCCTACTGCCAAGGCATGGTTAGCCATATAAATCATTAATACGCTCAGAAAAATCAAAGGATAATCGTTAAATCACTCATTGACAACAAGAAATAAGCATTAAACAACCATTCCATCAATCCTATCATCGAAATATACTAAAGAACACAATCAGACAGGAAATCTGGAAAAATCCGGATGGAACGAATTTTCGCAGACAGCATAAAATGCACCAGAAATTAACCCTATCCGCGGAATAAGCTCAAATCGGGAAAATCCGGGAGCACGGAAATTCCGCGACGGCCTCGGAATCCCGAAAAATAGCAAAACGTGCACCAAAACTCGAACGACCACGGGATCCCCACTACCTGAACTCAAAAGATCCTAAAACCAACGATGATCAACAATCTCAAGTATGCAAAGGATTCCAACTCCCAAAAGCCCTCAAAAGAAGGATCCCCGTGCTAAAAGGATGATGCCCTAAATTGAACGACCGAATTTCTGCCATTAAAACCGGAGCAAGCTTTAGGGTTAAAATATCATTTCAGGATTTACCTAAAAGCCCTCTAATCCTCGCAGGACGGGGAAGCCAACACGACGCGGGGTGAAAGTCACTCAAGCACAAGATGAAACCATTGTTCTAGCCGAGACACCAAGGAAACCCTAACCTCGCAAGATAACACACTTTACGCCTGAAGCAAACAAGTAGTTCGACCCAGAACACCGTCTAAGGGACCCATATGCAATCAAAAAGACAAACAAAGCTCGTGGGGCATGGGAGATGGGTTTTATAATAAAAATGGATCAACCCCAACTGTATAAATGTGAAAACAAAACCAAAACAAGGGCCAACCCCAAATTTAACAATACTGAGCACAAGAAAACCCCAAATCATCACGCAAGCAAAGGGAGGAGCAATAAATACATACCATGGATCAAAGCAAGCGAAAATCGAGCTCAGAAAATCAACCCACGTGACAACACGTACAAGCAACGAGATACAGGCAGCAACACTCAAGCAATCCTCACGCAAACAACCAAGATCAATTCTCAAAGCTCAATTGAAAATTCTGAATCACCAGAGCAGAAAGCAAGGAAGCAACGAAGTTGGAATGAATCAGAAAATGCCCTAAATTTTCCCTTATACTCGTCTGAGCCAAGGTACCTCAGCCATTAATGCGTGACAAGACATTTCTAACAAGTCCGGAAACCCGAGCCCCAAGTGGAAGTTCGGAAAATCCCAGAATGTGCGGATACACAGATTTCGCGGAAATGCAAAAACCAGGGAAATAAGGAAGACCGGGATTTTGACAGAATCCGGGAAAATCTGATAGGACCGGAAAATCCCGAAGTCAGGAAAAAACCCTGAATCAGAGAATCCTGCCAGAAGCGGACAAGGAACCAGGGCCGGAAAAGTCCGCCAGAGGCGGAAAATCCTGGATCCAAGTGAAAACCCGGACTTGGCCAAAAACTCAATTTCAATCAATTCCAACCTCAAGGCAAGAGCAAAGCCAGCAAGACCAACATGTCAAGACCCTAAAATGATAAATCCAATAAACTCAAAGGTCAAAGACACCAAAAAAAAGGGGGGTCCCCACTCCAAGTGGGGCGTGTGTGCAAGAACTGCACAACAGTGATCTTAACTAATTGTAATATGGAGCTCAAATGATAAACCAAATACAAAGCATCAAAAGATCGCAATCAAATTTTAAATGTCCTTTTCCATAGGATCGAGAGGATGGATGAGGTTGATGAGGTATGTTAAGAAGCATGCATCCTGTTGAGACTAATGATGGATACTAAACTAAAAGATTGATATGACATAAGATACATGAAACTGATTGGATTTGTTGATATTAGCGGATCTTGTTTGCTAATAACCAGCTATATAAGGGCATAGTTTGATGACACAATACAAGAGACAAGTCACAAGATAGAAGACTGACATATCCTACAGGCCTAGGGGATCGGGGGCCGATCAAAGATTAGCCTTTCCTACGTGAAAGTGTAGAGCCCTCATAGTTCTTGACAAGACTATGGATAAAACAAAAAGAAGACAATGGTGATTGATGACGAATGACGTAAGACATGACACACAAATGCCTAGAGGGAGGATCAAATGATCAACCTTGCCTACGTGAAAGCACAAGGGCAATGTAGTTTGGAAAAGACAAACAACAACCAACCATGGATAAAAGAAAAAAGGTGATGATGAAGATAGATGATGGATGACCATCATGGGATGGTCAAAATGCCCCGGGGGTAGATCAAATGATCAGCCTTGCCTATGTGAAAGCATAAGGGAAATGTAGTTTTATTGGCACAAAAAGGACATTTAAGGAGGGTTCCATCATACCCTCGACGATAAAGTGTATCACTGATGATAATGTATCAGGCTAAACATTGAATAAAGGATTTTCGTTGGTTTTGTGTGAGGTCTAGGGGTAGAATATTATCATACAGATAAGCATATATGTCTTGATACCATGGGGAAGTGAGACCTACAATGTCACACACCATGTTAATCTTAGGGATATCATATGCTGGGATTAAAAATTGTTCCACAAGGAACTTGCATTCTATTTGATCTTTAGGCATGTCAATCAAGGAGCCAATAATAGCCATTGCATCAGCTACTTTGTTTTGTACCCTAGGGATTTGGTCAAATTGTATGAAGGTGAAATATTTCTTGAATCATCCACCATGTGTTTATAGGGTAACAACTTATCATCCTTTTTTAGGAATTCATTATTAACTTTTTTAATGACCAACAATGAATCACCAAAGACTCTCAAGTGAGTTATGTGCCACTACTTTGTAATTTAGAGGCCCATGAGGAGGGCTTCGTACTCAACTATGTTGTTAGTATACGAGAATGCTATCCTGAATGATTTTGGAATGTTTTCACCTTGAGGGGTAACCAACATAATTCTTGCGCCTGATCCATTATGAGTATATGAGACATCAAAATACAATATCCAAGTAGGTGCTTCTATAACTATGAAAACTTCATTCAGAAATTCAGTGACTAGAGGGTAAGCATCCACTAGGGGTTCCTTCGCCAACTGATTAGCTATGACTTGTCCCTTTATGGCTTTGTGATCCACGTACTCTATGTCAAATTCACTTCAGAGCATGACCCACTTAACCATGCGACTAGTTAAAGTGGTTGTGGATAAAAAATACTTTAGTGGATCAATTTTTGCTATTAATTTGACCAAATGGTTGAGCATGTAATGTATGAGTTTTTGTGTACTAAAGACCCTGCAAGAATTTTTTTTCCATGGGTGAATAGTTTAATTCATAGCCAACCAGTGTTAGACTGATGTAGTAGATTGCTCTTTCTTTTGATGATTCATCATGTTGTGCCAATAATGCCCCCAGTGTGATTGAATTGGTGATGTAAAGTAGGAGGGGTTTCCCTAGAATTGGTGGCATTAAGATTGGTGGATGAGCCAAGTATTCCTTGATCTTATTGAAACCTATCTGACACTGTTGGTTCGATCTGAAGTAAAAGTTTTTTTTTCAGAAGATGGGTAAATGATTGACACTTATCTGCAAGCTGGGCTATGAACCATCAGATGGATTGCAACTTTCCTTGGAGACTTCTTAATTGTTTTAGATTGCGTAGGGGTGGCATATCCAAAATAGCTTTCACCTTGGTAGGATCAACCTCAATGCCTCTTCGAGAGACTATGAGACCCAACAATTTCCCTAATGTAATACCAAAGACACACTTTTTTTGATTTAGTCATAGCTTGTAATGTTCTAATAACTCGAAGATTTTTTTTATGATGGTAGGGTGCTCTGCTCTGGTTTTGGATTTTCCTAGCAAGTCGTCAACATAATCTTTCATTATAATATGGATGAGGTCATGGAAGATTATAGTAATTTCCCTCTAATATGTCACCCCCGCATTCTTGAGACCAAAGGGCATAACATTAGAGCAAAAATTACCCCAAGGTATTGTAAAAGCAGTCTTCTGTTGGTCTTCAGGTGCAATTTGGATCTGATTATAACCAAAGAAACCATCCATAAGGGATAACATGTCAATATTGGGTAGCGGGAAGTCATCTTTTTGATAGGCTTTGTTAAGATCTTAGAAGTTTGTGCAAATCTGAATGTCTCTATTTGGTTTGGAAATAGGTACTATGTTGGAGATCCAATCAGAGTAGTCAATGGGTTTGATAAAACCAACACCTAGTAGTTTCTCTAATTCCTTCTTGACTAATAATGCTACCTATGGATGCATTTTTTGGAGCTTTTGTTTGACAGGCTTGGCATCTAGGTGAACATCTAGATGATGAACTAATAAAGCAAGGTCTAAGCTTGGAATGTTTGCATATGACCAAGTAAAGTCAATGATACCATCTTGGAGTAGCTAAACAATGACTGAATATTCTTGCTCTGATAGAGATTTGGCCACATAGGTGATCTTAGGGTTTTCTGCAATACCCAACTGAACTTCTTGAGTTTCTTCAATTAGGATGGATGATCGTGTGGATAATTGAGTTCCCACAAGGGGAAGATGAACATCTCCATCCTTTAGCACCTCTTCAAGGTTTTCACTATTAGATGCATCATTTATTTTTTACTTTTTCTAGGTCAAGAAGTGCCTCAGGGAGGTTTTCACTAGATGACCATTTTTTATTTTTCTTTTTTTTATTCTTGCGACTAGAGTGTTCATCTTCCCCCAATCCCATGAGGTTGACATATGTATCCAGCGAGACATTGGTAGGTGTGCTATCACGTAGATCCCAATCAATGAGTTTGGGATGGCGAAGAGAAAGGCTGATGGTAAAGATGGATAAACAGTCAAACATGGATGTCAAGTCTGTGTGATCAACATCATCATATGCACGTATGATGGATTTTTCCTCGAGTATGTCTTCTAAGGGACCATTCTCCACTGTAACACTACTGAAGGTATTAGATGATGTTGCAAGGCCTTTATGTTTTTTGTCATATTTGAGGCCTATCTTCTGTGGTTGCTTTGATACATCAATAGGTTGCAACCATCCCTATTCTTCCTTACCTAGGCCGTCGCCTTGGTAGTTATTCTTTTCTACGAACTTAGCTAACCAAGGGTATACTTCCTAAAAGTATTCTTTTAGAGGAGGATCTAGTTGGGGTTCTTCACAGTATACCCACTAACTGATATCCTCTTCTGGTGCATCTATCTGTATACTAGGAGATCGGAAAGTGGTAGTGGAAATTTTTTTTGCACTGAAGGTGATAGTCTTGTCTTCCTTTAGAGTAGCCTATGAAGGTTGGTGGTACATGTGTGGTGATTGTGGCATGGTTGCCACATTTAGAGTAGTATGCATTTCATATTCACCACACCCCTTGTCAATGATCTAGACTTTGGTGACTATAGGATTGGTTAAGGAAGATGGATTGGATGATGATGACTGAGATGCCCCCATTTCAGCCCTAGGACAATAATGTAGATGGGGAAATGATGCTTCTAGACTGTGACAGTATTCAAATGGTTGTGGGTCAGCATAAATGGTTATCTCTTGTCCATTAACCAAGAAGTTTAAGAATTGATGGTATGTGGAGGGGATGACTTGCATGGTGTGGAGCCATGGGTGACTAAGGAGGAGATTATATGGTAAGTCTAGATCAAGGAAATGAAAAGTAGTATACTGAACTACAGGTCAAACCTGGATAGGAAGACTAATAATCCCTTCAGAATTTCTTTCTGCATTATCATAAGCCTTGATCATGATGATTTGATTACTCAAATCTGCTTGAGTATACCCTACCTGTTTTATGAACTTCAGAGTACATAGATTGAGGCAAAGCCATTATCTACCAAGACCCTTTTTATTTTATGACGGGAAACTAGGACTTTGATGTGTAAGGGACAGTTGTGATTGGAATCAATATTTGGCATGCCATTCTAGTTGAAGTGTAGCTGGTAAGATAAAGCAAGGTGTCCTACTAAAGCTTGCAACCATGTTGGATCGATGTCATTAGGTATGTGAGTTTCTTGTAAAGCTTTGTTGAGTATTTCTTGATGTACGAGAGAAGACTTAAGTAGATCTAGGATTGAGATCTAAGCAGAGGTCTTTCCTAAGTGATCAAGAATGTTATACTAAGAGTTTACAGGATTTGATTGGGTGGATGTGGAGGCTACAGGGACAGTAATGTGAGACCATCGGGTAGCAACAACACATTGAGGATATTTAGCCTTAACATGTATTATAGACACATGAGGTTCTACCTAGTCAATGTAATGGAAAATTCCATCATAATTGAGGGGTACATTTTTATAGCTTATATTACTTGTTTTTTTGTCTTGGGGATTGTTGTTGGAGGTGCTTGCACCTTGATTATGGTTGGGGAAGGCATTTTGGTAAATCTATAATTGAGCATTGGATGATGAAGCTTGACTGGTGTCGACTTTGATATCTCCTTGAGCAATAAGATCTTGGACATAGTTTTTGAGACATTGACATTTATTCAAAGTGTTCCTTTTTATCTTATGGAATTCACAATATTCATTCTCCCTAAACTAGGCTGGTTTGTGTTTGGATTCATCAAGTGGTTTGGTGACAAGATACATGATCAAATAGTTGACTTGTAACAATTTATTAAGGATGACACTCAAGGGTTCTCCTAATTGAGTATATTGGCATTTTCCATTCCCTTGACTATTCTGGTTTGACTATTGAGGAGGGCAAGATGCCCCCTATGGCACAGCTATAGTATTAGGTAAAAATGGTTGTTGCCTTTGGGATGTACTAGACACCTGAATATGTTTAATGTTAGTGACACCATCATTCATTTTGTTTTCGTTCTTGTTCCAAAAGCGTGACTTATCACTAGATAAAATTTCTTTATCATGGTTATGTATCTTGATGTGTCCTTTGGCAACAAGGGTATGTTCAAGGATGGGTCCTTTTTCCACTATTTCAATGAAATTGGTAACACAATGCAACCTAAAATTGTGAGCCATGTCAGGATGTGAGTTCTCCATAAAGAGGGTGACCATGTCTTTCTCTTTGAGAGGGGTTTTCATTTGGCTTGCTAGTGCTCACCACCTTTGAAGGTAGCTAGCAAAGGTCTCACCTTCATGTTGCTTCTCCTTAAGAAGGTCCAAAGTATTAGTTTCTTTTACCAAATTAAATGAAAAGTAAGAAATATTTTTTTCTAAAATATCTGCAAAGGATTTTATGGACCCTCGCTCTAGACTTACGAACCATTCTAGGGCATTACCTGTCAGGTTCCATGGAAAAAAAATGGAAGAGGTAGTTGTCGTTGCGCATAACTTCTTGACACTGGGAGTAAAACTCTTGCAAGTGAGCCTTAGGATCTTTGTTCCCCTTGTATCTGTCAAACTTTGGTATCTCAAAGTGCTTTGGGAAGGGAATTAGTGAGATGGACGGATCGAACAAATAGGGACATATATCTTCAAATTTAAAGGATTGTTTATCAATCCCTACTTGGAGATCTTTCAAAGCAACTTTAATTTCCAATAGATCCACATTAACTGGTTGTGCAATTAGGGTAGGTGGTTTGGATGGATAGGGATGATAGGATGACTGTGGATCTTGTTTAGATAATGTTTGAAAATGGACGTAAGGATTTTGATAATGAGAGGATGGTGTTCCCTACTGATTTGTTGGGGGTGTTTGTTGGTATGGAGGTTGTTGTTGTGAGGTATAGTATGGAGTTGTTTGATAAGAATGCACAATGGAATGTTGAGGAGCTTGAATGTGATATTGCAGATTGGTTTGTTGGTATTGAAGGTACTGTTGTGATTGTTGGGAGGCCACATAGGGTGGTTGTTGCTGGAACTGTTGTTGGTTATGATAGTAATAATTTTGAGGATGTTATTGGTGTGATGTCGACCCTTGCATGGGCCAAGATGGGATGTTGTGTTGTGGTTGAGCTTACAGACGTAAAATGGATGCGAGGAACATTAATATGGTATGGGTGAGTGATCGGGATGGATTCCCTTGCAATTGCTATAGTGGTTGTTGTGAAGAAACTAAAACATTATGCATGGGTTGTTGCTGATGAGGTGGCTGAGATAACATAGAGGCATTCTATAAAGGAGGTTGTTGGGTACCAACCAAAACATTTGGTTGGGATGCACCTTGTGGAGGTAATTGAGGTGGTAGGTTAGATTGAGGAGGCTGTTGATATGTGTACAAAAGTGATGGTAGATTTGTGGCCCTAGGAGGTGGAGGCAATGCGGTAAAATGGTTACCCCTAGCATTGACGAGAGATTGACTCGAAAGAGGTGGTGCTATTAGCATTAATGGTGAAGGTTATGGAACATTTTGCAGCATACCATAGGTGAAAGGATTATTGGGATTAGACACTTGAGGAGCCCCATGACTAAGATTGTGGCATGTGGGGGATGGCTTCCATGATAAAGAATGACGTTTCCAAATTCAAGTTGATGCCAACCCTCTACTGGAGGAACATTGGGGATGTATGAACCATCTGGTACGTTTTGTGAACCTTGGGGTATATTAGATGTGGAACTCCTATATTTGGATAAGTCAACACCTAATGGAGGTTTGACACCTTTTTCAATTAGGTGGGCCAATATTTCTTCCCCATGTTTTTCAAACATGCGGTTAGTCATTTTCACATTGGCGGGATTACTAAAATGTTCCTCAAGCATGAGTTTGGATTGATTAGCCATACTCTCTTCACCATGTGGTGACTAGTTGTTCTGATTTTTGGTGTTGGAGTGTGATGAAATTCCATTATGAGGGTCTTGGGGGATGTTCACTCCATTGTTAAGATCTTGAGAAATATTTGTACCATTTGTAGGATTTTCATTATTATTAAGATCTTGAGACATGTTGACTTGGGAATTTTGACCTTATTGTTGTACCATTTGCTTCTTGGCTTGTGACCTAGTTTGAATAGGCATGCAAATGTGCTATGGGTGGATTATAAAGATGTACTTGATGAATGATTTGATTCTGATTAGATGAGATTGGATTTTGATTGGATCATATTTCGATTGGATAGATTAGATTTTGATTGGTTGAGATTGGATAAATTGGATTGGATTGTTAAGATAGATTGGATTGGGTTGATTGAATGAATGTGATTGGATCGATTAGATAATTGGATATGCGTGATTGGTTTGATTGGATGATTGGATAAAATAGATTTAGTGATTTGATGGGTGCAATTGGATGATGGAAGAAGTGAGGTACCCTAAATCTAGTAAAAAAACATCACCCCTAGTGACCTAGAGCATTGATTGAACCAATGGATGATCATAGAACCAAATCCACCTCAAGATAGAAATAGATTGATTTGGGCCAAGGATGATAACTTATGACATCGAATTCACCTCAAGATGGAAGTAAATTGATTTGGATCAAAGTTAGTGATTGATATGAAGGATAACAATCAAATTCAATCACTAAGGTCAATTTGGATAACAACTTTTAACATGAGGTTAAGGTGATTTGACGATGAGCGATGTTTATGTGATATTGATTAGGTGATGCAAATGGTAAGATTTTGGTGAATCAAGTTCACTAGGTAATGATATGGGCTTTCCAAATGAGTTACTAGAAAATTAAAAATGAGTGGGCAGATTGAGAGAATAAATGTATGGATGCTTGGGATGATGGTGCAGGAGCACCTAGGCTGACCTCCACTTTGTTTGTCTTCAATTTTGGCTTGTACCTAATCTTGGCCAAATCAGGGTATTAGAGTGTGTTTATTTTGGACCTTAGAAGGTCTTGGTGGAGTGTGATGAGTTAATCATTAGGATTAATATCATCTTAGTTATTATGTTGTTAAATGTTGTTTTATCTAGCTTTGGACAACATGTGTTAGTATATAATGCATTTAATGTGTTAAAGCCACATCCTCATTGTTTGAAGATGCTAAAGATTAGATAAGGGAGTTGTTGGCTTGAGATCAAGGTGTTAGAGGTCCTAAGATTGAGGATCATGACACAATCATGGAAGTTGTAAAGTTGTAAAACTACATGGTAACATCTTGTTAGGTTGCATGCAGCTTGAGTGGATTGGAATCCCTTGAAATCAGGGATATGGAGGCGAGCAATTTCCCTTGAATGATGGAGGAGGCATCTAAGTAGAGTGTGGCTCATAGTTAGAGTTAGTTTTTCATTGTAATCAAATTTTTTGGTGTGAAAGAATAGAGAGCTTGCTGTATTTTCAGTGTAACCCATGTGTTTTCAAAAATAGTGATATCAAAGGCGTTATTTTTACTATTTTAGCATTGTATTTGTATTTATTGGATAGAGTAGAGAAATATTCATCTTGTATTCAAGTTTTTTAGTATATATTTGTTGTTCTTAGTTTATAGATTAGAGTGTAAAGGTTGTAATTCCAGTTTTGAGCAGTGTGAATTAGAATGGCTCCCCCATAAGAACTAACCATGGGATCTCCCTACAATTAGTTTGAAATGAAAGGGGAGCTAGTCCATTGTAAATACTTAGCATTAGGAAACCCAAAGATCCAAGCAAGAATTTTTTATCTCAAACCCTAGGCAAGCTGGGAATGCATGGTTAGGAGTTTGGGAGAGGAAAAGTGAAGAACTCGGGCAGGGGTAGAAGGCACAGTACGGAAACTATAAGGTATTAGGTAGGTCTTGGTAATATTTTGACATAATGAAAAGGAATGAGGCTTGAACAATCCACTAGAGTGAGAAATTAGCAAGGAACTCTTAAAACCCTAGGTATTAGGCCTATTAGCCCTAGTAACCCTTGAATGTAGGAATCAGCTGTATGGTACAGACAGAGGCTTGAAACCCTATGAAAGATTTAAAAGCCTAAAAAGGGTGTCAGGAAATGTAATTTTTTTGTTAGGTCCTTTGGAAAGTCAGGGCAGGAAAAGAGAAAAAGGGACTGGTAAGAGCTAGTAAGAATTAGGCCTTTTCTAGGCAAGATCTTGAGATCGGGTGAAGTGGAAGCTAAAGAACCCCAAAAATGTATACAAGTGGATGTGAAATGCAAGGAGATAGTATCTTTAACTCCCCTACAAGAAGTTCTAGCAAGTTGAAGAAGTTGGTACTTAGACCCTTCTAAGTCCAAGGAAGAGTAATCAGTTGCAAGAAGGTGTTGATCTTCCAAAGGTAAAGCACAAGGTAGAACACTCTTTGAGAAGAGTTGGAGTAGGACTAGGATAGTCTTCTAAGCTCAACAAGAACCCTTGGTAGCAGGTTCCAGGTAGGAGACAGTGGAAAATCTTCTAGAAGATAGTGCAAGCAACCTTTGGCATCATTATACACCATATTGGTATCAGAGCAACGTTGGATTCATGGCTTGTGATTGATGTTGCAGCCCACTGAGTCAATAGGATCGAATGCACCAGAGGAAAGAACCATGGTGAATAATGCAGATTTGGCTAAAAAGGTAGAAGAGCAAGAGGAAGATAACTGGTTGCTAAGAGAAAGGTTATCTCAAGTGGAGAAGCTCTTGGATGAAGTCCATGAGACAACAGATAATGTGAAGGACAAGATAAAGCAGAAGGAAGAGCAGGAAGCCAAGGAAAAAGAAGAGGATTTGGAGGAGGAAGCTCCAAAGCTTGACCCTGTTCTTGCTGAAGAACCATTCTTGAAGGCATTGCAAGCCTTAAGTGGTAAAGCATTGGAGGGTGTGCCACTTTTTAGTGGACAAATGGACCCTGATTCAGTTGTAGACTGGATTGAGAGCATTGAAAATCACTTTGAATGTGATGGAATAATAGAGGTCCAAAAGGTAAAGATGGCCAAGTCAAGGTTGAGAGGAGCAGCCCTCACATGGTGGAAGTTTGTACAATCTGAAAGAGAGAAAGAAGGCAAAGTTCCCATAGTTTCATGAAGAGGAATGGTAACTAAGATAAGGTAGACCTATCTCCCTGATGATTATGAAGTTCTGTTGCATAGGAGAAGACACAATCTGAGGCAAAAAGATATGGATGTTCAAACATATACAGAGGAGTTTCAAAAATTGTGCCTTAGATCAAAGGTGGTTGAAGATGAGAGCATCAAGCTAGCAAGGTACTTGAATGGGCTCAAGTGGTCTATCCAAGAAGACATGAGCTTAGTAAACTTCAAAATAGTCTGCCAATGCTATCAAATAGCTGTGAAAATAGAGGAGAAAGGAAAAAAGAAACAAGAGAAAAATCCCAAAAGCAGAGGTAAAGGGAAAGATAGCAGAGGATAAAGAGGAGGTTATAGTGGAAGAAGCTCAGAACCAAGAGCCCAAGGAGAAGTCAAATACTCTAAACAGTAAGAAGGAAGCTCTAGTAGAGGTGGTAGAGGAAGAGGTTTCAGCTCCAGAGGAAGAAGTGGTGGACAAGGAAGAGGCAGCTACTTCACCAACATGAAATGTTACCACTGCAACCAATTGGGACACCTGACCTATAGATTTCCAGAGAAAGGTAGCACTTCTCATGGAGGAGATAAGAGAAGTAATATGATTCAAGATGAGACAGCTACAACAGATAAGCATCCCAAGGTACCTTTGAACTTAGAGGAAGGTGAGAACCTCATGATGAGGACTTTGATCAAAGAACCAGTTAAAGAAGAGCCAAGCCAAAGGAGGTCCTTGTTTAGGATAAAGTGCAAGATGATGGGGAAAGTGTGTAAGGTCATCATTGACTCAGGTTCTACTAACAATATTGTGTTAGAGGAGGTAGTCAGCAAGCTGAAGTTGACAAGGATACCCCACAACAACCCTTACAAGGTCACATGGCTCAATAGAGGTCAGCATGTCTTGGTGAATGAACAAGCATGGGTGGAGTTCTCAATTGGCAAGTACAAAGATAAAGTTTTGTGTGATGTGTTACCTATGGATGCATGCCACTTGCTCCTAGGTAGACCATGGAAATTTGACCACCAAGTTGTGCATGATGGAGAAAATAATTCATATACTTTCAAGAAAGACAATGTAACCTTCAAAATTTAGTCTTTGCTAGAAGATACAGAGGTGCAAACAGTAGGTTCTAAACTACTCATGGCTGGTGAGAAAGAGTTCTTAAAAGCCTTGGAAGAAGGAGAAGGAGTTGGCTATGTAGTGATGATTAAGCCAGGAGAGGTGAACAAAGAGAAAGTAGTTGAAAAGCAAGAGTTACCCAAGGAGATACAAGAATTGTTGCAGACCTATGAAGGTATTGTAAGTAGTGGTCAACCAGCAACATTACCTCCTAAAAGAGCCATAAGTCATAGGATAGACTTGATACCAGGAGCTACCCTTCCAAACAAACTAGCTTATAAGATGACTCCTAAACAAAATGAGGAAATAGCCAATCAGATTCAAGAACTTCGTGACCAAGGTCTCATTAGGAAAAGCATTAGTCCATGTGTAGTACCCACTGTCTTAGCACCTAAAAAGGGAGGATAATGGAGGCTTTGTACTGATTCCAGGGCAATAAACAAGATAACCATCGGGTATAGATTCCCTATCCCTAGGATTGAAGATCTTATGGATTTTCTAGGTGAAGCTAGGTACTATACCAAGATAGATTTAAAGAGTGGTTATCACCAAATTAGGATACATGAGGGAGATGAGTGGAAAATAGCCTTCAAAACCAATGAGGGTCTCTATGAGTGGCTAGTTATGCCGTTTGGCTTGTCTAATGCCCCCTCCACATTCATGAGACTCATGAATGAAATCCTCAAAGACTACATTGGCAAGTTTGTAGTAGTGTATCTTGATGATATACTAATCTATAGTAGAACAAGAGAAGAGCACCTCCAACATATTGAGTTGATTTTCAAGAAGCTGCAGGAGGAGAAGCTGATGATCAATCTCCAGGAAAATTTTGAATTCATCAAAACAGAGCTAGTGTATCTTGGATTTGTGCTATCACATGGCAACTTGAAGATGGATAGCAGCAAAGTGGAAGCCATCCTCAACTAGCCTACTCCAAAGACAACAATAGAGGTAAGAAGCTTCCATGGTCTTGCTCAGTATTATAGAAAATTCATAAGATAGTTTAGTGCTATTTGTGCTCCTATGTTGGATACCATTAAAGGAGGAATGAAAACCAAGTTTGTATGGAATGAGCAAGCTAACAAGTGTTTTGAGTTGTTGAAGGAAAAGATAGCTACCCAACCTATTGTGGTGTTACCAAGCTTTGAGAAGCTATTCACCATTGAGTGTGATGCAAGCAATGTAGCTATTGGAGCTGTTCTCAGTCAAGAGGGTAGATCGGTGGATTTTCATTCAGAGAAGTTAAGTGAAGCCAAGAAGAAGTATTCTTCTTATGACCTTGAGATGTATGCATTGGTCCAAGCTCTAAGGAAGTGGAGGCACGACTTGCTTCCCAAGGAATTCATTGTGTATTCAGACAATGAAGCACTCAGTTTCCTGAATTCACAAGAGAAGTTGAGTCATAGACACATGAAATGGGTGGAGTATTTGCAAGCTTACACCTTCAATATCAAGCACAAGAAAGGAGCTCTCAACAAAGTGGCTGATGCCTTGAGCAGAAGAGTTCTCACAATTCAGGAAATTCAGTTGAAGAGCATGGGAATAGATCACTTCAAAGATCTATATGCAGATGATGAAGACTTTGCAAATATTTACAAGGTATGTGTTGAGTACAAGAATCATTTCCATAGAAAATATGCTGAATATACCTTGCAAAGTGATCTCTTGTTTAAAGGCAATCAACTATGTGTTCTTAGAGGTTCTATTAGGGAAAAGTTAATACAAGAAAAGCATAATGGTGCATTGAGTGGTCATTTTGGGATCACCAAAACTCAGGAACTGGTTCAAAGGTTTTACTATTGGCCAAGGATGAACCTAGATGTCAGAAAGTATGTGGAGAGTTGTGTGGTATGTCAAAAGGCCAAGGGCACTTCCTCAAATGTAGGCCTATACCAGTCACTGCCTATCCCTTCTAGGCCATGGGAATGCTTGAGCATGGACTTTGTAGTTGGTTTACCCAAGAAAAAGCAAGGTATGGACAGTGTATATGTGGTTGTAGACAGATTTATCAAAATGGCTTACTTTGTGCCCTGTAAAACAACTAATGATGCCAGTCAAATAGCCTCTCTTTTCTTCAAAGAGATAGTAAGAATTCATGGCTTACCAATCAGCATTGTATCAGACAGAGATACTAAGTTTACGAGTCATTTTTGGAAGACTCTTTAGCAAAGAATGGGCACCAATTTTTCCTTTGGATCTGCATACCATCCCCAAACTGATGGTCAGACTGAAGTTGTGAATAGGACACTTGGAAATCTCTTAAGATGCTTGACCAAGGAGTATGGTCAACAATGGGATCAGATTATTGGGCAAGTTGAGTATTCCTACAATGATACTGTCAATAGATCAACAGGGAAGAGTCCCTTTGAAATTGTTTATGGATTACATCCTAGAGGTGTTTATGAGCTGAGAGAGTTGAAGGATGGAGTCAAAGGAAGTGGATATACTAATGACTTTGCTTATGCAATGCGGGAGATCCATGAGACTGTCAGAAAAACATTGGCAGAAAATACCATGAAGCATAAGACTAAGGTGGATGAGCATAGGAAAGAAGTTCAATTCAATGTTGGTGATTTGGTGATGGTACATTTGAATAAGTCTAGACTATAGAAAGGAGTTCCTAATAAGCTGCAAATGAAGAGGATAGGTCCCTGTCCTATCTTAGAGAAGTATGGAAGTAATGCTTTCAAGGTGCAATTACCAGATGATAGTGGATTGTCCCCTATTTTTAATGTTGTAGACCTAGTCCATTACAGAGGACCACCACCAAACATGGACCAGACCATCCAAGAAGTCATCCAAGATGTGGAAGAACTCAAACTACCCCTGGTACAGTCAAGCAAGCTGATAAGATTTCAAATACCAGGGTCTACAAGAGGACTAGGACCAAAGAGTATAAAGAACATCTAATTAGGAGGCATGGAAAACCTAATGCAGATGTAGTATGGGTTAAGGAGGTAGAGTTCAAGAAGTTGGGCATTGATCTCAACTTGCTCAATCCAAGGGTGGATTGAAATTTTCTGTTTTGGGGAGGATGGTGCAGGAGCACCTAGGCTGACCTCCACTTTGTTTGTCTTCAATTTTTTCTTGTACCTGATCTTGGCCAAATCAGGGTATTAGAGTGTGTTTATTTTGGACCTTAGAAGGTCTTGGTAGAGTGTGATGAGTTAATCATTAGGATTAATATCATCTTAGTTATTATGTTGTTAAATGTTGTTTTATCTATGTATGCACAACATGTGTTAGTATATAATGCATTTAATGTGTTAAAGCAACATCCTCATTGTTTGAAGATGCTAAAGATCAGTTAAGGGAGTTGTTGGCTTGAGATCAAGGTGTTAGAGGTCCTAAGATTGAGGATCATGACACAATCATGCAATTTGTAAAGTTGTTGTAAAACTGCATGGTAACATCTTGTTAGGTTGCATGCAGCTTGAGTGGATTGGAATCCCTTGAAATCAGGGATATGGAGGTGAGCAATTTCCCTTGAATGATGGAGGAGGAATCTAAGTAGAGTGTGGCTCATATTTAGAGTTAGTTTTTCATTGTAATCAAAGTTTTTGGTGTGAAAGAATAGAGAGCTTGCTGTATTTTCAGTGTAACCTGTGTGTTTTCAAAAATAGTGATATCAAAGGCATTATTTTTACTGTTTTAGAATTGTATTTGTGTTCATTGGATAGAGTAGAGAAATCTTCATCTTGTATTCAAGTTTTTTAGTATAGATTTGTTGTTCTCAATTTATATATTAGAGTGTAAAGGTTGTAATTCCAATTTTGAGCAGTGTGAATTAGAATGGCTCCCCCATATGAACTAACCACGGGATCTCCCTACAATTAGTTTGAAATGACAGGGGAGCCAGTCCATTGTATATACTTAGCATTAGGAAACCCAAAGAGCCAAGCAATAATTTGTTATCTCAAACCCTAGGTGAGCTAGGAATGCATGGTTAGGAGTTTGAGAGAGGAAAAGTGAAGAAATCAGGTAGGGGTAGAAGGCACAGTATGAAAAATGTACGATATTAGGTAGGTCTTGGTCATATTTTGACATAATGAAAAGGAATGAGGCTTGAACAATCCACTGGAATGAGAAATTAGCAAGGAACTCTTAAAACCCTAGGTATTAGGCCTATTAGCCCTAGTAACCCTTAAATGTAGGAATCAGCTGTACAGTACAGAAAGAGGCTTGAAACCCTATGAAAGATTTAAAAGCCTAAAAAGGGTGTCAGGAAATGTAATTTTTTTGTTAGATCCTTTGGAAATTCAGGGTGAGAAAAGAGAAAAAGGGACTGGTAAGGGCTAGTAAGAATTAGGCCTCTTCTAGGCAAGATCTTGAGATCAGATGAAGTGGAAGCTAAAGAACCTCAAAAATGTATACAAGTGGATGTGAAATGTAAGGAGATACTATCTTTAACTCCCTTGCAAGTAGTTCTAGCAAGTTGAAGAAGTTGGTACTTAGACCCTTCTAAGTCCAAGGAAGAGTAATCAGTTGCAAGAAGGTGTTGATCTTCCAAAGGTAAAGCACAAGGTAGAAAACTCTTTGAGAAGAGTTGGAGCAAGACTAGGATAGTCTTCTAAGCTCAACAAGAACCCTTGGTAGCAGGTTCCAGGCAGGAGACAGTGGAAAGTCTTCTAGAAGATAGTGCAAGCAACCTTTGGCATCATCATACACCAGATGACTAATGGAGATTTAAGATGATTAAACAGAATTTTTGCAAGCTAAATAGGGGTTTAGAGTGATAAAATGGAGGTTTAGAATGATCAAACGGGGGTTTTGGAGGTTTAGAATGACAAAATAGAGGTTTGGAATGATTAAACAAAGGTTTGGAATGATTAAACGATGGTTTAGAGGCTAAATAGGGCAATTTTGATTGTTCAAGAGGGAAAATTCACCCCACTGCGGTAAACAGGAGGGAAAATTCACCCCACTATAGTAAACAACAAGGAATATTTTCTCCACTAGTAAATAGGAGGGAAAATTCACCCCTCTGCAGTGAATAGGGACTTGGTTTTGATGAAAATGACTATGGCAAGGACTTAAAATGACAACAATAAGGCCATTTTGTCAAAAAGTTTACTAGTGTCTCACAAAAAAGCACTTTCAAACAAGCACAATCCTACGATTAGTATTAGGGGTATGGCCAATAAAGGTCTTAATCTAGGATGTATAAGGTGTCTAGGGAGTCCTCGATATACTCTCGGTATGTGAGGCACAACCGTGAACACTAGACCATCACAAGCGTGAGTCAGGAACCCCAGTGAGATACTAAAGGGCTCATACCAACTCTTCACATCTATCTAGGTATCACCCTAGGTTCAAGGCTCCACCAATTATGATGCTATTGGATTGAGGTATAGATTTCACTCTCCCCCCTTAGTATACCCTACTGGTACACATGGTTGGAATCATCCCTTGGGCTGATGAAATCTCCAAGTAGGTCCCACTAGAAAGAAGACACTAGTCATTTCTAACTACTCCCCATGCTCACACGAAGTGCAACGATAAAGTGAAAAAAAACTAATGCCCCCTTTGGGTAACACCAAAAGATAGGCACAACAAACAATGGATATTACCTCCCCTAATTAAACTATTTTTCTAGATAATTCATGAAAAACAACAAGGATAGCTTTGGAAATCTGTGTAAATAGAAGCTCCTGCAAGAAAACGCTAATTGTTTTATCCTTCTTTCTTTGCCAGTTACACAAGAATAATGCTACAAAATGTTAGAAAAAACACAAATATCCTTCCAAAAAACAATGTTAGGGGGTTAAGATCTGAAAACAACAAAAAATGGGAGAAAAAATGAAGCTAAAATGGTTCTTTTACCTTTCAAACTGTGTTGTTTTGGGGCATATCCACCCCACTGTAGTAAAGAGGAGGGCATAGTTGAAATTCTGCAGCAAAAAAAAGGGTATAGTTGAACTTCTATAGCAACAAAAGGGCATAGTTGAACTTTTGAAGCAAACGAAAGGTCATAGATGAACTTTTGCAACAAACAGAAGGGCGTGGTTGAACTTCTGCAACAACAGGAGGGCGTAGTTGAACTTCTGTAGAAAAAAAAGGGCATGGTTGAAGTTTTGTAGCTACAAGAGGATGCAGTTGAACTTCTACCACAAACAGAAGGGCATGGTTGAACTTCTGCAGTAGTAGGAGGGTGTAGTTCAACTTATGCAACAAGCGGAAGGGTGTAGTTGAACTTCTGCAGTAGCAGGAGGGTGTAGTTGAACTTTTGTGGAAAATAGAAGGGCATGGTTGAACTTCTGCAGTAGCAAGAGGGAACTCTTGAACTTTTGTAGCAAGCAAAAGGGCATAGTTGAACTTCTACAACAACATGAGGGTGCAGTTGAACTTCTACAGTAAACAGAAGGGCGTGGTTGAACTTCTACAGTAGCAAGAGGATGCAGTTGAACTTCTACAGCAAGCAAAAGGGCGTAGTTGAAATTTTTTACTAGCAGGAGGGTGCAATTGAACTTCTGTTGCAAATAGAAAGGCGTAGTTAAACTTCTGTAGTGTACTTAAAAGTATCTTTAGGAAGAGCCTTTGTAAATATATCAAAAATTGGATCTTCGCAGACATATTCAAGCTTTACTTCATTCTCCACAACCTTCTCTCTCAAGAAATGATACCTGATATATATATTCTTTTTGCTCGAGTGCATCACTGGATTCTTTAAAATCTTAATCACACTTGTGTTATCACAATAGATAAAAATAGGATTGTCATACACAATTGTGATATTTTCCAATGTCTGTTTCATCTATGTAGAACTTGTGTATAGAAAGATGGAACAATAATATACTTAGCTTCAATAGTAGATAGGGAAACTAAATCTTGCTTTTTTTCTCAACCATGCCACCAATATACAACCATGAAAAATGCACCACCACTTGTACTTTTTCTATCATCTACACATCTAGCCCAATCTGCATCTATATATGCATTTAATATAAATTCAGTATCCCTAGGATACCATAAGCCATAATCTAGAGTTTCATTCAAATATCTGAATATTCTTTTAATAGCAGCATGTGTTTCCTTAGGATCTTCTTGAAATCTAGCCACAAGACAAACATCATGCATAATATCCAGTCTAGTAGAAATCAAATACGATAGTCCACCATTCATAGATCTATATTTTCTCTAATAAGCCTTAGGTGAATCATCATCTTTACCTAATTTGTAACAAATCACCATATAAATGTGTGCCAGTTTGGAACCATCCATCCCAAACTTCTTCAACATATCTTTCACATACTTAGACTGTGAAATGAAAATTCCTTTCTCTCTTTGATTAATTTGTAGCCCAAGAAAGAAATTCATTTCTCCAAACATAGACATCTAAAATTACTTTTGCATTTCTTCTGCAAACATATTACACATAGTTTCATTTCCTCCAAAAATAATGTCATCAACATATACAACCACAATCAAGATTTTGTCATTTCCAATTTTAAAATATAGATTACTATTTTTCGTACCTTTTTTGAAACCTTTTTGAATCAAGTACTTGTCTAACCTTGCATACGAAGCTCTAGGAGCTTGCTTCAACCCATATAAAGCTTTCTTCAATCTGCAAAACATATCGAATTGATCTAACAATTGAAATCCTTCAATTGTTCCATGTAAACCTCTTCTTCTAACTCACCATTCAAAAATGAAGACTTGGCATCCATCTGATAGAATTTGAAATCTTTATGAGAACCAAACACTAATAAAATCCTAATAGCTTCCATTCTTGACACCAGAGAAAAAGTCCCCAAAAAATATATTCCTTCTACTTGTGAGTAAGCCTTACACACAAGCCTTGCTTTGTTTTTTACCACTTCTCCATTCTCATTCAACTTATTTATGAATACCCACTTTGATCCAATAATGTTCGTCTACCAGTCTTGGGACCAATTCCAAAGTTTGACTCTTCTCAATCTATGTAAGTTCTTCTTTCATAGGTTTCATCCAATGCTCATCTTTGCATTCTTCACTTATAGTCTTCAGTTCAATCTTAGAAAGTAAACACATATTTATCTCACTAGAAAAAGCTCTACTTCTTGTCAATACTCCTTTCATCTTGTCTCCAATGATTTGATTTTTTGAATGATTCTTCTACACATATCTAGGTGTCTTAGGGGACAGCACTAGAGGGTGATCCCACAAAGCTGGTTTACAATTTCTGGGAGATTTTGATTTTTGCTAAAATCACACATTTTCATAAAATATAATGATTTAAGCTCTAAAAAGCTCCATTTAAAGCATTCCAATTGAAGAGGGTTTGATCAAACTACCTTAAATCAAACTCCCTTGGATAGAACCTCCCTAGTTTTAAACCATACCTATAATAGAGTCTCCTTTACACCTATCAAAATGTTGATAAAAAACAACTTTTGATTTACTTTTTGGGGGATCAAACAAATTCATTTAAAATTTATTTTTTGTATGTATGTAGTCCTTATTGTAAGCTTCCCAAAAAAGTATAATTTAAAATAGATTTAATTTAATTATTATATTTATTATTTCTTGTGAATTTAGGTTTTTCACTGAAAATCAAGCTCTTTGTTCTGCACATGTGGAAAAATAGAAGATTATAAAAAAAAATTGAATTTCTATATACATACAAAAAAAGTTACGCATTATACAGTCCACCTATATCTGAATTGTAATTGGTTTGAATTCGAAACTTGATTAAGAAAAAAATATTCAATAAAATACTATCTAACCAAGTGGAAGCACTAGATATCAAAGTTAAAAATCTAAATTTGAAAGAATTATAATTTTATCCTTCATGGAAAAAAGGTTATGTATTATACAGTGGGCGTCACTTTTTTAAAAAGTTGTTTTATGAAAAAACTAGTTTTCAAGGGAGATGGAAAAAGAAGTGCAATCTAATTCCAAATTTTTTGAAAAAAATATATTTAGAATCTACAGACAAAATGTCACAAAACTCTAGTTTTCATTATCTTCAAATTCCTAATGGTTTACCCGCTATCTAGGTGCCCGAAAGTCAAGATTTAGTTAGAAAAAATTATTTCAGTGTACAGTTGGGCCAAAAATTGTAAACCGCTATTGTGGGATCACCCTGGAGCTTCATCTTTTTCTTATTCATTTTTTTTCTCTTGCCCATCCTTCTCCTGTTCTTCCATAATTTCTTCAATCCTTATGCAATCAGGTTCATCAAATACATATCCATCAACATCAATTGAATTCTTCATTGCTTCATCAACCTTGAAATTTGAGCTTTCTACAATCTCCATGTCTTTTATTGAAACATATGTTAACATTTATTTTAGCAGAATATCCAAGAAAAATACCTTCATCACTTTCTGCATCAAATTTTTCTAAATTTTCTCCATCCATTCTGATATAACATTTGTTTCTAAATACCTTGAAATACTTACCAGTAGGAATTCTTCCACACCATAGATCATAGGGGGTCTTTGTACTATTTTATCTTGCTTGAATTCAATTGGATACATAAACATTATATTGAATAACTTCTCTCTAGTAAACTTCTAGTAGACTTGCCTAAGTAATCATTGATCTAGCAACCTCTTGAATTGTTCTGTTCTTTCTTTCAACAACTCCATTTTCTTAAGGAGTTCTTGAAGTAGATATTCTTAAGGAGTTCTCGAAGCAGATAACTTTCTTTCTATTCCATGCACTTCACAAAACATATTAAAATAATGGGAGGTGAATTCACCACCTCTATCATACCTTAAGCATTTTATCCTCAAATTTACTTCATTCCCAACCATATCTTTGAGTGTCTTCAATCTATCTAATGCATATGATTACCCTCTAAGAATTGTAACCCATTTATACCTAGAATAATCATCAATCAAAAGTATAAAGTACCTTTTAGCTTTCAGACTTCTCACTCTTGTAGGACCACAAATATTTGTATGAATTAAATCTAGTAGTCTAGTATTAGATTGTTCCTTTGATTTGTAATGGTTTCTTTCTTTTTTTCCAAACTATAAATTCCTACAAATAGCATTAAAAATATTTGTAATCCTTGGTAAATCTCTCACGACCTGAACTGCACTAATCCTCATCAAGTTATCAAAATTCATTTGACACATTCTTTGATGCTACAACCAACTATCATTAATTTGAGTCATAAATCATTGTCCATCAACACCCTTAAGTTGATAGATATTTCCTTTCAATTTTTTTCCTGTATCAATCATTGTTCTAGAATCTTTCTTGATCTCACATCTTTCATCCTCAAATACAAGATTATATCCTTTATTGCACATTTTTCCAACACTTCAGAGATTATTCCTTAAACCCTTAACATAGTTCTAAACATCATCAACATTAGGCTTGCCATCAAAACTTATTGAACCTATCCCACAAATTTTAGCACTAGTATCATCTCCAAACATAACTAAGCCACCATCATATTTTTCAAGTTTAACAAACTTACTCTTATGACCAGTCATGTAATGTGAACAACCATTATTAACAACCCAATAGTTATTTTCATGTTTAGCATGTAGGGTAGAGATTATACTACCTTCATTTTTCTCCTTCTCTGGAGGTAATTCCTTCACCTATTTTTTAGAATTAGTAGAAGTAGGTTTATCTTTTATAGCAAAGAACAAGCATTCATTGACATCAAGATCTCCATAATCACATTCCTCATTAGATATACTAGCATAATCATTCACATAATATGCTTTATTGATATGATGTAGGAGCATCCAATGCTGTAGGGAAATCTTGCATCACCCAAAAATAATTGTTTTCTTTATTTTATTTAGTTGTTTTGAGTCTCATGATGGCACTTAAAGGGTATAAGACTATCAAGCATCAGAAATAACAAAAATGGGCTCATATGGACATGAAGTTTTACCCCAAGGATTAGAGCTAAAAAACATTTCTGATCATGAAAGAATCACCTCAATACCCTGCACGGTTTGGGAGAAATTAAGGTTTTCATCTTGAGACATTTCTCCAATGCAACTTCAAATTCAGATATAAAAATTTAGATGCCCCAAAATAGCTCAAAACATTGACAAACTAACCTACAGTGAGCTCATGGGTTGTAGAGATCGTCGAGATCTTTCCAAAGATATACAATAATAGAAAATGAGACACCTAGATCAAAAGTTATGGCCCCGTGAAGTTGGTCCTCTAAAAAGTGAATTTCATATCCAAGCTAGAAATCACTTGGTGGGACTTTTGATGCCAAAAGAAAAAGGGGAAATTTTTACTTTCTAGAACATTTGAGGGTGGTTATTAGGGAAAATAAAAAGGGTTAAGTGGGGGTTGTAGAAGGAAGCACTGATAGTGCAGATTGTGGCTCCAAATAGTAGATTTTATTTTTAGAGTTGATTTGTTGTAATGAATCAAGCCCATGAGGTTGTAGCATGTAAGCTTTAAATTTGTAATTTAATTTTCTAAAAATAAATGAAAGTAAGTCATTTTTGTGTCTCGCATATTTTGTGTTGGTATTTTTTGTTGTGATTTTTGTGGGTTCTAGGCATTGTGGCCCTCATCATGATCTTCTTACCTTTCTTTTCTTTCTCATATCTTTGTTTATTCCTCTTAGCTCTTTCCAGACACCTAGAAGCATAGTTTCCTATTCCTCCATAACTAAAAAATTTAAAGGGTAACTTTCATTCATACTTGCTGAAGCCTTTCTTCATATTTCTCACAAAGTTAGCTTCTACTTCATCAAGAATTTCTTCATTCAGATCTTCAACTTTTGTAGCCTTACAAGTGATTTCTAATTTGTATCCATTTCTCAAATTCGGCTTTCTCATCCCATAATATGTAATAGTTCCCAACAACTAATCTTTAGTGTAAGTCTTGTAATCTAAATGTTCTGCAATACTACATGCCTTTTCATTGTAATCATTAGGGAGAGTTCTAAGAATTTTCTTTACAATCCTGGATTCATCTATTATAGCACCAAGTCCTCGCATTCCAACTACTACCTCATCCAATCTCTTTACATACGCTTTAACATTATCATCTTCAAACATGTGTAGGAGCTCAAACTCTGTCTGGAAGTTCTGCAACTTTACCTCTTTGACCCTTTCATCTCCTTCATGTGCCTTTTCCAAAGCATTCTAGACTTCCTTAGCAATCTTCAGATTTTAAACTTTAATCAACTTTGAATGTACAAGACTATTCTTCAAAATGTACTTTGCCTTATTGTTCACTTCATGTGTCTTGATCTCATCAGCCATACTCAGGCCATTAGCAAGAGGAGTGTAAGTATTCTTGTAAGATTTCTCCACATCATATCCACAATACTCAAAATATTCTTCCATCAATATTTTCTAGATAGCATAATTAGTTCCATCAAACCTCATATAATCATGAATAATTCTTCCATCCATCTCGAACCTTCCTTAAGCAATTAAGCTCTTTTCCAAGGAATGAAGCTCTAATAGCAATTATTGAGCAAGACAACTAAGAGGGGAGGTGAATCAATTGTAGAATGTTTAAACTTTAAAATATTCACTGGAACTTAGATCAATCACAAATCTTTAACTCTACTAAAATGATTAAACATTAAGTGCAAGTGTAGAAACTAGAAACCATCACATAAACATAGTAACACCAGATTTACATGGAAAAACCAATGAGGGAAAAACCACGGTGAGGAGTATCACACTATAGAGAATATAAAAACTGATTACAAAGGCTCATTGCTTGAGGAAAAAGGCTTACTACCAAAAAAAGGACTCACTATCCAATAGGAAGAAGCACCTAGATGGCTCACTGCCATATAGATATAAAGAAATTAAAAGAGATATGTTACAAAGAGAATACAATCTCAATGCAACAGAGAATTCCTCAACCACTTGCAGACATGCATGAATGATAGAGTCTACCTTCAACTCACTTCATCTAGAAACTCAACATTTAGGCTTCACACTGACCTGCCACACTCACATCACATACACACATGGATTCACATCTATTTCACATCTATCTGCTCTATTTCTTTGCACTTATCTCTTTTTATGTCTTTCACCACTAACTCATCTTGTATTTATACCATCTTCAACTTTGAAACATATCTAAAGTTATCCATCCATCATTAAATTGAAATTAGGTCTGCACCAAAACATCCTAGGGTGGAATTAGAATGAGGGCGACCCAAAAAAATTCTTGATGATGACCCAAGTAGGTTCCAACATGGTTCATAAACTTCAAAGGTAGTGTTCAACACAAGGTCCACCAAACCAGTGTAAAAAAACATAGAAAATTAAGCACATGCAACACTTACCATGATAAAATCCTTCTAGATACCAAAATTATCTTCAACATCATCATAAAAACTTAACTCTAGAATTACAAGTCATAAGAAATAACGAAAGAGAAATATGGATGAACAACATTTCTCCCAGACCTTAGCTAGAAGCATATGAAACCATAGTTCACAACTGGTGAACATAACTCGTATAGTACAATGAATCGTAAGCCAAAACTCTGGATATAGCATCTTTCAACAACCATGATCAACATATTTGAACCACACAAACATAGAAGAAAATTTGGAGCAAAACCCGAACCAACCACTAAACACCTGCAACCTTTCTTTATTACAATTTTCTCAATATCCTTGACATATACAGGAAATAAATTGTATCCATGACATCAATGATAACACCTTCATTCTTGCAACACTTTTCTTAGGGATTCAATTTCTTCCTCAAGCTTTAAGCATTCAATAGTCTTGTCGCTGAGCTTCATGTTCAAGAAATCCTCAATCCTCTTGTCTTCTTCAACTTTGACTTTTAAATCTAAGACCATGTCTTCAAATTCTTTATTTTTCATTTCACATCCATTACCTCCTTCTATGTGAGCTTTCAGTTTGCTAATTTCTTCTTTTTATTCTATATTTTTCTTTCATTTTATCTATTATCTCTTTTGATTTTTCTAGCATGCACTCATATTTGAAATTTTGTAACCTTACTTCATCCAAATCTTCAAGAGCATATTATAGCTCTCCTTGAAATTCTACTTCATATTATTTTGGATTGATATCTCAACCTTTAGGTTCTATTGATTCTAGATCTGGTTCTAAAATAAGCATATCATTGATTTCTATAACATACCCCATGTTTTCAAGAGTAGGATCAACATTAGTTGTTAATCTTCTCAAGACACTTGGCTCTAATACAATTTTTTGAACACAATGATGTGTTGAGAGGGGTACAGTGAATCAACATATATTATAACTTAACCATTTTCATTTTCAAATTAAAAACTCATCACATAACTGAAAAAGAATGAAAAAGAACACATTCATCACATGAGGCACCAAGATTTTTATGTGGAAAACCCAATGAGGGAAAAACTATGGTGAGGATTAACTCACAATATATGTAGCTCACTACTAACAAGAATTATAATGCTTAAGGATCACTTCCTATAGATTTGTAGACTAAGGTATACAACCTTAGATCAAGATACAAATGGATATAATGAGAATCACTATCGTAGAGTAGGATACATGAATAATATAATGAGAAAATTGATTATGAACTACTTCAAAGAAGCATGTAATGCATGTTGAAGTTATAGTCATTGTTTTACATAATTTTCCCTTCACATTGATTTTAGAAACTTCATATATCTTTCATTCTGCTCTATCTCACATCACTGTTAATCATCACCTTCACAAAAAAAATTGATCTTCTATTTATATCCTTTGCAATAGCACAAAACACTAATTAAGTTAGCTCCAATATGATCATAGATGAAATGATTGATATTGAATGGGTTGGTAGCAAAACACATCCAAAATCAAAGAGATTTACTTGCAGATCATTATACACTATGTTAGGTCCCAAATACATCACAACACATTATTTAAGACAAATTTAATTGAAAAAGATCAACCATAGAGAATGCAACAAGTCATGTCAACCAAAATAGAATCAATACCACCAACACTCTCATAATTAGACTTCACACAACTAGGGGGATACCAAAATCATTATCTGGAACAAGATATAGGCATTGTAGACCATGAAAAATATTCATTCAACCTTTTACTTAAGTATCTAATCATAAAATACTAGTACAAGAGGAGAAACCTACTAAAGGTATAGCAACATAGCATTCCAGACAAGCTGTAATAGATTGTTATTTGAAAACTAATCTTGTAGACCACCAAAACTCCTCAAAATTGGAAGGACTAACACATACCCCTATGTGAACATATTCCTAAGTTTTCATGGTCACATATGTCTCACCAGAGGAATATAGATAATTCCAACAAGCTTTTAGCATTATATTGAATAGACTAAAACATTTTTATCTCTAACTCTTTTTGTGGAAGGTGCAAATATTTTATTTCTTAGATATAATACCTTAACATCACATCCAACTAATCTCTTGAACCACAAGTCAAGAAATTACTCTACGAAGGGATGTAGACTAAAAGGTCATGACACTGTTATAGTGAATACACTATTAATACCTTTTCCAAACTTGTCCAACTTATCTTAATGTGTAGTACATCAATTAGGAATGATATTATCATATACATGTAGGGAAAATATTGGAAAAATATTGCTAACCACCGCATCACTCATAGACACTAGTTTGATCACCATTCATACATCTAACTATATTGTTGACTATATCTCTGCACTTGCATTATCTCCAAAACATATACAGACTTCATCATACACATGATATCAATTACAATACCTATAGCCAAAAATTCCTTCCCTAAAAACTTGGACTTGAAAAGAGTAGACTAAGAAAAAACTTCTTAAAAATATATCCAAGATCTTTACAAAATGGCTCAAAATTACCTTAAATAGAGACAAGGGAGAAAAATAACTAAAGAAATGGATAGATGTCATAATTTAATTTGACAACTTGTCTCAAGGATAAAAAAAAATGGTAGAACTACTTTAAAAAATAGAAAAGCTACAATGCTAGAAGAAAAAACACTTACAAAAGTTGTTGCAAAAGATATTCCTCTAATTTGAATGATGAGAAAAAATGGATGGGCATATGATTTTTTAGTTATACTTCTCCATCCATGCTACAAATATATTTTCTAAAGGCCGAGGAGATGCTAGAATTCTCCAAACATGATTCAAATGAGAAGAATATTCCACCTCAGTCCACTTCTTTGCATCATCAAACTTTACAAGATTTGTCTCTAAATTTACCAAGCTATACATAGCTACATTACACTTGTCCATATCCATATTATCTTCTAGAAAAATATAACTTAATAGGGGAGAAAAAATATTACTAAATTCAACCCTCCATGACTTAAAATCCTTTATCCTTCCATCTTCAAAAAAAATTTAGCCATAATGCCAGACTCAAGATCTTTGAAAAACTCTAAGGATTGCTCCATAGCAATTTGATAATTTTTTTGCATAACCAAACTATCCTAAATTGTACCTAAATTATCCAAAATAATAAATAATTCAATAAGGGGATTAAAGTAAATGTTCCCTCTAATACATCTTTTCAATTAACTACCTCCTAGGACACCAACTATCTTGGATAGTCTTAAGCCAAGACTTTAGTAGGACATGAACAACATGACTAGCAATAATTAAATTTTACCCATTAGAAGCATTCTCTGGGTGGCCTAAAATGCATGATATCCTATGAAAAAATAGGCTATTAGCAACCTCTAATAGTTTTTATTTCCTATCATCCCTTATCCTTGTGTTGTAGAAAAATGGCCCCTTGTCATTTTCATGGTCTTTTATGCCTTTCTTCATGATTCTTGGTCCATTTTTATTTGATTTAATGTTGTAATGTGGCTTAAACATTCACATTAGGTCCTTAAAATTTAAATAATGGCATCTTGTGAAGGTGTTGTGAAGTGTTGTAAAACATTTCTACACTTTTCTAGACTTTATTAGTTACAATTCACCTAAAAACTACCTTTTCATCACTTATCAAGTCCTATTTTGAAGTGTTGTAAAGTCTTGTAACAAGATTTCATGCTTTTCCAGGCTTAATTTCACTAATTACACCTTTCTTATGCTTTATTTGACCCCTTTATACCCTTATAAGGCTTAATTAAATGTATTTTTTAATGTAAACCCAAAAAAACATTAAATGCAAGATAATTCCCAACACCCACTTTCAAATCCAAGGTGGGACCCATTTGCCATGGGTGGCGAATTAGTCCCTCTTGGCTCCAAATTCAAAATATTTCAAATTTTATTTTGGGATTTTATTCAAAATTACTTGATGTTGGCCTATGATGAGGTATCATTGGTTTACTAAGGCACAAGTGTGTATAAATAAGTTTTTTTCTCCTCATTTTAAATCTCCCAACACATTCAAGCAATCTTCTCATTCACTAAGTATTCAAATCACATTTGAGCACTTTGCATCATTTAATCAAGCATCAATCAAGTATATTGAAGCAGCCATTGACATATCTTTAGATTTTGAGCATCAAAGGTATGGTAAGTTTATGAAATTTGCATATTATCTATTTATCATACTCATTTCATTTCATTTCATTGTTTAGGGTTTGATTACCAAAGTGGGGTTTGACCAAGGCAAACCCCTATTCTGTAACCCTCAACCATTTTTCCCATTTTGCATGTGTTCTGGCAGATGTGTGTATGCAGATTTATCAAGAAATTAGGTTTTGAAAGGTGGTCAACAAGTCAAAAAAGTGTTTTAAGTCAAATCGATCATATTTCAAGCTTGGAGACAACCTATAGTCCATTTTTTACAAATTTGACTCTGTAAACCCGACAAGTAGACAACCTCAGATCTAGTGCTATAGAATTGGTTCATGATTTCTCAAAATTTTGGGAGAGGAATTATTCAACATCAATGGTGAATGAGTCCCACCTTAAGGCTGGAAATCTAGATTTTGTTAGATTTTGGATCCCAGCATTTAGAAACCAGTTCCCAGAAGTTTTCATCAGAAGCAGGATTGATTTTCCATTAGTTTTGAATGAGTCCCAATGATGGTTTTCAGTAATCTCTATCAGCATTCAACATATTCCATAATCTTCATCAGACCCCCAAGTGCACTCTGATTCAACCTTCTTCTTTTCTATTTTGCATTTGCGCATAATTAGTTCATGTTTGCATATCACTTTGTGTTTTCCAACATTGCATAATTCTTAGGTTTTGCATTCATAATTAGTCAAATAGTTCATTCAATTGCACTTAAGTAATTCCATTTACTCTTAATTGCATCATACATTTCATAATTTGAGTGAACCACATTGATTTTTCATGAGGTTTATCTCTCTCCTTTTATGGGAAACATCCTAAGAGTGCAAGGGTAGTCTATAAGTCTCATGCCCAAAAATCTATAGTTCAATCCTCTTCTATGTTTCCTTGCTCTCAATCAGATCCTTTGTTAAAATGAACAAGACAACTAAGAGGGGGGTGAATCAGTTGTAGCAAATTAAACCTTCAAAAACCTCAATAGTAAATAGATCCACAAGCATTCACTAAACCCTTATTCTATTAGATTGATTAATCATGAAATGTAGATAACAAAAATTAAAATCACAACTCCATACACATCAGAACACTATATTTATTTGGAAAACCCAATGAGCAAAAAACCATAGTGAGGATTAGCTCACAATAGAAGTAATAGCAAAATTGGTACAATGAGGCTCACTACTAGAATAGGTCACAATATCCAATAAGGCTCACAACTAGGGCTCACTACCACAAAAAGTATACAAGAAGATAGAAGAAGAATGTTACATAGTGAAAACACTTCTGAATGCAACAAAGAGTACACCAAAATTCCTCACACACTTTTGCAGTCTCACATGAAAGATTTTGGATGCCTTCATTCACTACCTTCAAGAACCCTACCATCAAATTCACACTTCTCTACTCAATTTCACATCAATCTCACATCTTACTTCTTACTCTTTCATTCTTACCTTTTGCATCAACACCATACATATTTATATCAAGCTCTACCTCAAAAACTTTCTCTATTGTCTACGACTAGCTGTTATACATTCAAATTCAAAATAGGTCATCACCTAAGCATTCCCATGGTGGATAGAAAAAAATGGTGACCTACATAAATCCTTAATTAGGACCCAAATAGATCCCAACACACTTCAACACATTTCCACTTGACATGTGAAAATTTTTGGTCATCTGAACCTATGAAAGTTCCACTTGCTATGGTTTGTAAAACTTAGAATTGGTGGCCTTCTTCTTCACTCATCATTTATACATTGAAAATTAGATACTATAACAGCGGGATTTGGATTTGATCTAACTTTAGCCACTAATTTATAAAATGAATTTTTTCTTCATTTTTATATTCCTTTCTAGGAAGAGTAGAGGGAATAAGGGCCAATATATAACTTGTTAATGGTAGTGCATATATTTTGTAGCTCTAGAAAATAATGTGTAATGAACGTAATAAAATAAAGAATAATTTTGAATTGGCGTGTGGATCGTTCTTTGGTTTCACAGCTATGTGGTTTGATAGGACTCCTTGGTCACAACTACATCAGTAGACCAAAACCAAATAAATTATTGATTTCAAATTTCATTGAGCCTCATTGGTTTTAATAAAATATACTATGATAATCTAAAATTCAAATAGAAAAAAAATTCAAAGCGGAAGATTCATATTTCAAACAATGAAAAATCTATAGATAGAGCTCAACAAAAAATAACAAAACATAACATCAAACAATCAAATTGATTATTTCCATAATATCTATTGTTGTACTCTTTTCTCTAATGGTAATTGATATGTGGATGATACTTTTATTGAAAGTTACCTAATTTTACAACATTTACCTAGCATAAAGTTAATGGATATGAAATGAATGTTGGAGTGCCTCAATTTATAGAATTTTGGAGGCATTGATATGGTCAAGATATAATGGTCACACCAATGGTGGAGAATACTTCATAATATTTACCTAGAATCAACTAAAGAATGGAGGGTTGAGATAGAGGTTGATGGATTGTGAATGACTAAGATGCACTTACTAAATTTAGTAAGTGGTTGTGACCATGAAGAAAATAAGGGACATGTGCATCTAGTTGGGCTGCATTCCTAGGTTTGGCAGAGAGAATAATGGAACCATAGGGACAATTGTTCTTAGGTTACCTTTTTTATTGGAATGTGTCTAACGTATATACGCATAATTAAATATTGTTATTTAATTATTTTAGCCATGTGTGAGATAAAAAATAGGTGGAAAATTGTAATTGTTTATTTATTTATTGTGAGGTGAGATGGAAAAGGTGATTAATCAAATACTGACTATTTAAATAAGTCTATTAGACTTTAGGTGAGAGGGACTTGTTCTAGCTGATGTGTTTAGTCGACTAGGATTAGGTATGCTAGGAAATATTTAGATTTTTACAAAATTATGTTATTTTGTATAAATTTATTGTCATTTATCATGTTCTAATAGCTAGAAAACAAAAAATGGAATGTATATACAATCCATAAAAGTTGTCTGAGTTGTTATGAAATTAACACATGGTCAAAGGTTGAGCTATAATTAGAAGCTATTACATAAGTTCCAACCAAAAGAAAAGATAGTGGCATGGATATCCCTTAAATGTCTTACCTCCAAGATCAAAATAATAAATAAATCTCTACACCTATGTTTGTTCTCCAGAGTGATCTAGACTGTGATGTTACATCATATGGGAGCCTCCATATGCTCCAAACAAATTCTCTGCCTTATCAGCGGGACTCCATTCGACCCACCAGTTGTCTCTTCACATCTTTACTTTGAGCAACTTTTGACTTCGTTAAAACAAGGCTCCATTTGGAACAAAGGTGTCACCATGAATAAAGAGCTTTATTTGAATGTTTGTTCTTCGCGCCACTGTGTCGATTAAAAAGAATGTATTGTCAACTAAAGAAGATTATATTCTTTTCGGAATCCGTGGAACTGCTGGACTACTAAAATTGGATTCGTTGAACTTTCCCTTGTTCCCCGATAACGGCATCTCTAACTACACGTTCATTACCAATGGAGACGGTTCAATGATTCCATTTCTAATTATATTCTATAATAATATGATAGCTTTTTCTCCCCTATAAATAATCTCGACATTTTGGGTATTCTTCAAGTTTGAAGCTCTTCACAGATTGCTTTGTAAGCCATTGTTATGGATCACCAATACCTATAGGAGAAGAGAGAGAGTACAGCCATGCTAAGATCAAGTGTAGATTTACGTAGGGCTGTACTCTCTTTCTTCTTCCATGAGTCTTAGGTGTTAAACATCAGCTCTACCGCGAAGATCTGAATCTACTTAGTATGGTTTTAGGTCTTATTCTGTAAAAGTCGAGTCAGATGAAGTTGTATTTCACTGGATTTTAATGATTTTCCTCTTATCTCTAGAGGGAAGATCTGAGTTTTCTTGTACGCTCACTTGGTAAATATGATTTTAGGTTTTAGTCTGTAATAAAAGATTCAGATGAAGTTGTACTTCTCTAGATTTTAATGGTTTTCAGATGAAGTGTCTTCTTGTGGTCATCTTTACTCTAAAATCTATTGCAGGTTTACAAAAACATGTAGTGGGTTTGGAGTTGAGAAGATAAGAAATAACTTGTGTTTACCAAGGAACAATGACTAAATCGGAACATTCGAAATGTCTCTGTATCCTATCTTTTCTGTCCAAGCAGACGGTTTTATATTTTTCATAAATGTTTCTTGCCCATAAGATAGACAGAATCTGGTGCATATTATCTCGAAGATTGAAGGCTTTTAATCATTCATAGCTTTTTCTATGTAGTTTATGAACGCTAGTTTATTTCTATGTAGTTATGATTCGTTACGTTAATTCTTGCAAAATTTGATTTAAGCTCTACGAAGCAGTTCCGTGGCATGGAATCCTATCTTATGATTATGTATTTTAATTTTAATATTTTATAATCGTTATTTTATATGATTTCAAAAATCATGGAAGAGAGGAATTTTCATGTTTCACATGTGAAAAAATATTTGTATGTTTAAATATTATTCTCTAGACACTTGAAGATTCTTTTAAAGGTGGCATTCATGGGGAAGTTTAATTATGCTGACAACACATTTAGACATTTGACATAAAGTGGAAGAGAATCTCACCATTTATAATAGTGTAAGAACCATTTATGGCAATGTAAAACATGCAAGAAAGCATTTTGGATGTAAAAAGTGGGTAGCCTTTTCTTGGACATAAGTTGTTATTTTCTCTTTCAAATGGTAGTTTTGTCCCTCGGTATCCCTATCTAGAGGTGTTATCTGACTTCCTCTTATCTATTTTTTACCAATTTGAATCTTATTGCAAAAATTCATCATGTATATGTGTTTTGGTAAAATGTGGATGTCTTTAAAATCTTTGGTTGATGTTTCAAGCTATGTGTCTTGTGATGATCCTAGTCCTAATAATGACATTTGTGTCCCTACACTTCTAAATGATTGTCCTCGTGAGATAGAAATCTTGGGTCAAGATGAAGAAATCATGCAAGAGTTCATACAAAACTCCTTGAATGTCCTTGAAAATAACACAACCTTTTATCCATCAATGCAATGGCCAAATAACCCATGTCAACAACCAACACGTCCTATCATTCCACCACTTGACATGTTCAATTTTATATATTAGAAATTGAGCCACAAGGCATATCTAACCGAAAGTGCGGAAGGACACATTGATAGTAACCATAGAACCATATGGCATCTAAGACAACATCTTATGCACACAAAGTTACCAATACACCGGTTGACTTAGAAAAACTTGACCAAGGTTTTAGGATATTGAAAATGAAAGAATGTGATATTCACATTGAGCATGAGGTCCATTCCGTCTTAGAATAAATACCTTCTAAAGATAATAAATTATTAGGTTACCAAGATCCTCCAAAATCAAATCAAATAATTGGTTAAACAGGGAAAATTTTGAAATAACAAAAAAATAGATTTTCTTCTTATTGTTTAGGACATAGAGGAAGCACACTTCACAATCATTTCATTGAAGGGAAACCCTACAGATCTCAATCTAAAGTATGCAAAGTACAAATATATCTTGTAATAGGCCTATCCTAGGGTCTGAATATAAACTAAAGAGGGTTTCACCACCAAGCTAGGGCTTGGAAAGACTAATGAAATGCAAGATCTCATGCTTAACCCTAATATTATGTAGTACTTCACTAAATGACCTCAAAATGCATGTAAAATAGAATATAAAGCTAAGAGATGAAAAGTGTACACCTGGAAACCTGAAGAGGACAAGATGAAGCTTTGAAATGCTAAAAACACTAATTTTAATGCTAACTGGGACTGATACACTAGTCTGGGTGTTTTAGTTGGGTTTTTGAATAGGAACAGGTTTCTGGCACTATAGATTATGAATCTACAAAAATCTAGAAATTGAACTATACAGGGACTCATATGCCAAAAGTGCCTTATTAGTCCAGTTAGGGTTTTATGGAAATTCAAAGTTTGGTTCTACTCTTCAATGTTTTCTCTATCCTTTCTAATTTATTTTTGGATCAGAAACTGTGATTTACAACCTGTAGAAGTCTTCCAGTGATCTCTAATGCAAGGTGACAAATTTGACAGCTTTCTCCTAGCTTTCTCTTCAATATTTCTTCAACCTAGATCTGAAAATCACACATGAAAGATAGGGGGAAAAAAAAATTGTTAATGGAAAGGGGTTTTCCTTTGTCAAACCCCTCTTTGGTAATCAAACCTTGAAATGAAATGAAATAAGAATGGAGGATGATGAATGAACAACATGCAATGTTACAAATCACCAAACACTAGCAATAAAGTTCTGCAAACATGTATGAAGTGGCTCCAATGGATGTGGATATTCACTCTTGCTTGAATGTGGTAGATCTTGTATTGAATTCTAGCTTGAATCATGAAACCCTACATCACAATTTTTAGCTCAAAAAAAAACATGATGCATGATGACTTTGACATGATGCTTGATGCTTGAATAATGCTCTAAATCACTTGATAATCTACCCTTGAATGCTATTGTGAACTCAAACTTTCTATAAGGATTCTCATTCAACTTGCTAGGTGTAAAATGAGTTAAAGAAACTTGTATTTATACTTGTTTCTGCCAAATTTCTAGAAATTACAACACTACAAGATGACATCAGGTCTAGGAGAATAAAATCTTGCCAAGAATTTGAACTAATTTTAATTTTGGGCCACACAAGACATATATGCTATAAGTGGCATATGAGTCCCATTAGGCATTAATTATGGGACAATTTTCAAAAATACTTAGAAAGGTGCAAAATCTAGATTGGGACCCAAAAACCTAGGTTGGACTCATACACCCAAGGTGGTGTATGAGTTCCAGATTACTAAATCTAGGACACACAACCTAAAAACATCTAAATTATGATTAGATGTTGGTTTATGTTAATATTATCCTTGAAAAGATGTATTAAATGAGGCTTGTGGATGCAAAATTAGGCCAATTAAAGCATAAAGAAGCCTAATTATTTAGTAAAACCCTAGAAAAAGTGTGAAATTGTGTTACAACACTTTACAACACTCCAAATAAGGTATCAATAAGTTCATTTTGTTCAAAAGGGCCCAAGACCTAATGTGAATATGTTAGACATATTACAACACTAAATCAATGCCATGTTATGGAGTACTTTTTTTATCATTATGTCGAGCCCCCACTTTAGTGAAAGGAGGAGCTTGCTTCAAACTCACAATAAAGTGTACCAACACACATCAAGAGGGGTCCAAATGTACCAATGCTAGTTAGATAGGATGACCATGATCAAGAAGGTTACACAAGCCCCGAGGAACAAGGTCCTATGGCATTAAACAAACATAGGCACAAAAGAACATGCATGAAAATGATATAAAGAGAAATAACAAGGCACAATCATAAATTTCCAAAGATGAAGAGAAAGGAAAAGAAAAACAAAAGAGGGGTGGATCAAGCTTCGATCATTTTTCCAACACAATGTGGATCAAATGGGTATATGCAGGATCATCATGGAAAAAATAGACCCTTAAGTGGCAAAAAATTCAAAAAAATCAGAGTTAGAAAATTGACATAAAATTTTGAATAAGTTATCTATATTATTTCAAAAATATGTAAGAATAGAATGAAGCAAATTGAATGTAGTTTCTAAACTACTAAGTTTATTTAAAAAAGAAAAATCTATTTGGTGAAAATTTTAGAGATTTCAATGCAATGAGTACCTAAAATTTCCACGGAAAAGCTAAGTAGGTGTCTGTCCTAACCACCTAATACCATAATAAAATGATAATATTTTTGAAGATTTTTAAATATAAGTAGAGAACTCATGTAAGTGATGTGATGCATATTTTTTGTAATTTTTTCTAAGTAAATAGTGAATTATAATTTTTTATTACAACTTTTTAAAATATAAAGCTTCGTATCTTTGACCAGTAACTTGGTCAAACTGTAAAATTTAATTTTTCTAGCTAATCCTATAGTATGAACCATAGAATGTGGCTATATTTTCAAATTCAAAATGTGATATATAAGTTTGAAAGCTATAGATATTTTTCAATCAGCCTATTAATCAGAACTTTAGTCATAATTTGAATAGAAAATGAATAATAATTAGTTATTAAATTCAAAGTAAAGCATAATTTATATTGGTGGAAAGTTGAGAATCTCCTTTAAAGACCCTTTTCGTTTCATCAATTTAGGGTAAAAATAAGTCGTCAGTCACATACCCATTATATCGCCACTTTCTGGCCCATCATGATCCTGCACATACCCAAATCTAGGCTATTTGTTTGAAAAGTGCATGCTCACTCTAAGGAAATGGAACTTTAGGCTATCCACTGGGTGAGTAATCTAAGAAGGTGAGGCACATACACATGCAGCTGGTATGCACTCACACACACACTTGAGTGGCTAAGGGAAAGTCATGCCTCAAATTGGCTTCC
>VDFB02000015.1:117550727-117580064 GCA_007258455.2 Sequoia sempervirens
GAACATTTGCAATTGTATCTTCTAGAAAGTGCGCCAACTTCCCGGGGCCATAACTTTTGATCCAAGACTCCGATTCATGAAACGTTTGAACCGTTGGAAAGGTCTCGAAGTTAATAATGTGCTTAAAATTAGCTACACCAATTTTGGAAAGTTTCAGAGCTGTTATTGAAGCTCTAAGTGCCTCAAATCTAACTCAGAAGATTTTTAGGTGCAAATCTGGGAAACTAAAACAGCAATATCTTTCAACCTAGGAATAGAAAATAAAAACCATAAATTGGGAATTTCATTATGATGAAAAGGGTATCCAAAAATGTAAAAAATCTAAAAAATAAGAAACTTGAAATTTAATTATTTTTGGGTGATGCAAGATTGCCCTTACATCATTGAATGCTCCTGCATCAACTTGCTATTGGTTTGTAAACTTTTTTGGTCATCTATAGAATTGTGGTCTTCTTCTTCAGTCATCATTTATAAATTGAATTAGATACTATAACAACCAAGATTTGATTTGATCTAACTTTCTTCGCCACTAATTTATAAAAATAAATTTTTTCTTCATTTTTATATTCCTTTCTAGGAAGGAGTAGAGGGAATAAGGGACAATATATAACTTGTTAATGGTAGTGCATATATTTTGTAGCTCTAGGAAACCATGTGTAATGAAATTGTAATAAAAAATAAAGAATAATTTTTAATTGGCATGTGGATGTGTTCTTTGGTTTCCTGGCTATGTGGTTTGATAGGACTCCTTGGTCACAAGTACATCAGTAGAACAAAACCAAATAAATTATTGATTTCAAATTTCATTGAGCCCCATTAGTTTTATTAAAAATATACTATGATAATCTAAAATTCAAATAGAAAAAAATTCAAAGCAGAAGATTCATATTTCAAACAATGAAAAAACTCTATAGATAGAGCTCAACAAAAAATAATACTAAAAAATATAACATCAAACAATCAAATTGATTATTTCCATAATATCTATTGTTGGACTCTTTTCTCTAATGGTAATTGATATGTGGATGATACTTTGATCGAAAGTTACCTAATTTTACAACATTTACCTACCATAAAGTTAATGGATATGAAATGAATGTTGGAGTGCCTCAATTTATAAAATTTTGGAGGAGGCATTGGATGGTCAAGATCTAATAGTAAGATCAACAGTGGAGAATACTTGAGAATATTTTCCTAGGATAAAGTAAATAATAGAGGGTTGAGATAGAGGTTGATGGATTGTGAATGACTAAGATGCACTTACTAAATTTAGTAAGTGGTTGTGACCATGAGGAAAATAAGGGACATGTGAATCTAGTTGGGTTATATTCCTAGGTTTGATGGAGAGAATAATGGAGCCATAAGGACACGTGTTCTTAGGTGAACTTTATTATTGGAACATTTTTAGGGAATATATGAATAATTAAAATTATTATTTAATTATTTTAGCCATGTGTGAGATAAAAAATAGGTGAAAAATCGTAATTTTTATTTATTTATTGTGAAGTGAGATGAAAAAGGTAATTAATCCAATAACATGACTATTTAATTAATTCTACGATACTTTAGGTGAAAGGAACTTGTTCTAGGTGATGTGTTTAGTCAATTAGGATTAGGTATACTAGGATATATTTAGGTATCTAGAAAACTATGTTATTTTTTTTTTGTATAAATTTATCGTCATTTATTATGTCTTAAAAACATGAAAATAAAAATATTGAATGTATGTACAATCCATAAAAGTTGTATGAGTTGTTATGGACTTAAAACATTGTTCAAGGTTGAGGTATAATTAGAGGTTATTATCCAACATTAGTAATATAATGTAATAAAAGGTTGAAAATTAACATAACATGATTCTTCTCTCTAAATTCAGTTATGAGTGATTACTTGTTCTTAACATTTTATCTTTGTAAATGGGATGAGATATTAGATTCTTGGACTGAAATGCTTAGTCATGGATCTAATATTTTTCTAAAAAAACTATATTATATCATTTATAGACATTGTGCTATTAAGATATAAATAATCAATTATGTATTAATAAAAGAAATTTCTATTTCAAAAATAACTTAATTCTACAACTCAATTGTTTCTATAATTTATTTGTAAAAATTCTTAGACAATTCATTAAATTTGTTTCATTTACTTGAAAGAGAGATTACAAGTTCAAATCCTGGAGGGGGTGAGGTATGTACACCTCTTATTGTGGAGCGCGAGTATTAGGACTACAAGGAGTCCCATATACTCTAAGCCATCTCTAGACCCAAAAACAGATTGCCTGATATCGTAAACTATAAAAAGACCTTTCCTTTTTTCCAATTTTTTTTTTTTCAATATATATATATTTTTTTATAATCTCTAAATAAAATTAAACTTTAATAAACCAATTTCATTCTAAAAATATTGTTGCATATTAATTTCACAGCTTCAACTACTTATTACTTCTTTAACATAAGTTCCAACCAAAAAGTAGATAGTGGCATAGACATCCCTTAAATGTCTTACCTCCAAGATCAAAATAGAAAAGAAATCTTGACACCTATGTTTGTTCTCCACAGTGGTCTAGAATATGATGTTACATCTTATGGGAGCCTCCATATGTTTTAAACAAATTATCTGCCTTATCAGCAGGACTCCATTAGACCCACCAGTTGTCTCTTCACATCTTTACTTTGAGCAACTTTTGACTTCGTTAAAACAAGGCTCCATTTCGAACAAAGGTGTCACCATGAATAAAGAACTTTATTTGAATGTTTGTTCTTCGCGGCACTGTGTCGATAAAAAAGAATGTATTGTCAAGTAAAGAAGATTATATTCTTTTCGGAATCCGTGGAACTGCTGGACTACTAAATTTGGATTCGTTGAACTTTCCCTTGTTCCCCGATAACGGCATCTCTAACTACACGTTCATTGCCAATGGAGACGGTTCCATGATTCCATTTCTAATTCTATTCTATAATAATATGATAGCTTTTTCTCCCCTATAAATGATCTCGACATTTTGGGTATTCTTCAAGTTTGAAGCTCTTCATAGATTACTTTGTAAGCCATTGTTATGGATCACCAATACCTATAGGAGAAGAGAGAGAGTACAGCCATGCTAAGATCAAATGTAGATTTACGTAGGGCTGTACTCTCTTTCTTCTTCCATGAGTCTTAGGTGTTAAACATCAGCTCTACCGCGAAGATCTGAATCTACTTAGTATGGTTTTAGGTCTTATTCTGTAAAAGTCGAGTCAGATGAAGTTGTATTTCACTGGATTTTAATGATTTTCCTCTTATCTCTAGAGGGAAGATCTGAGTTTTCTTGTACGCTCACTTGGTAAATATGATTTTAGGTTTTAGTCTGTAATAAAAGATTCAGATGAAGTTGTACTTCTCTAGATTTTAATGGTTTTCAGATGAAGTGTCTTCTTGTGGTCATCTTTACTCTAAAATCTATTGCAGGTTTACAAAAACATGTAGTGGGTTTGGAGTTGAGAAGATAAGAAATAACTTGTGTTTACCAAGGAACAATGACTAAATCGGAACATTCGAAATGTCTCTGTATCCTATCTTTTCTGTCCAAGCAGACGGTTTTATATTTTTCATAAATGTTTCTTGCCCATAAGATAGACAGAATCTGGTGCATATTATCTCGAAGATTGAAGGCTTTTAATCATTCATAGCTTTTTCTATGTAGTTTATGAACGCTAGTTTATTTCTATGTAGTTATGATTCGTTACGTTAATTCTTGCAAAATTTGATTTAAGCTCTACGAAGCAGTTCCGTGGCATGGAATCCTATCTTATGATTATGTATTTTAATTTTAATATTTTATAATCGTTATTTTATATGATTTCAAAAATCATGGAAGAGAGGAATTTTCATGTTTCACATGTGAAAAAATATTTGTATGTTTAAATATTATTCTCTAGACACTTGAAGATTCTTTTAAAGGTGGCATTCATGGGGAAGTTTAATTATGCTGACAACACATTTAGACATTTGACATAAAGTGGAAGAGAATCTCACCATTTATAATAGTGTAAGAACCATTTATGGCAATGTAAAACATGCAAGAAAGCATTTTGGATGTAAAAAGTGGGTAGCCTTTTCTTGGACATAAGTTGTTATTTTCTCTTTCAAATGGTAGTTTTTGCCCCTTAGTGAAATTGGATGGTTAAGGCCATTAGAAAATTCTTGGAGCTTCTAGAAAAATGCTTGTGACTTGATACTTGTCGTGAGGTATCTTTTATATATGTCACTTGGCTCATGATTTTAATCTACGGTATTGAAAACCATTTATGGTTTCATATATTACTTTTGGTTGTGTATTAGATAAGGTGGAAAGTAAGTTGTTTTGTAGGTTCAAGAAGTAATGAAGTGTTAGTTCAAATTTAGAGAGAGAAGCTATATTAATTAACTCTATTGAAGGATTAGTAGAAGATTTGGGTTTCTCAGATACAACATAGTTGTAACCACCATATCAAGATAAAAAAGAATGTAAAATGGAAAAATCATGTCATAACTAGACTTAGATATTCTCAAACCCTTCACCCAAGCATGGCATTGGGAGAATTATTTGGGAAGAACCCTCTTCCTTCTTTGGATAATTGTCCAAGAAGAATCATGATCCACGTCCACCAAAACATGAGAGAGAGTAGGGGACCACCTCTCTAAGGCTAAAAATGGGGACTCCATAGTAGGAGAGAAATGCCTAACTAGGGAAACAAACCAAAGGAAGCATGCCAATGTCACCTGTTGATGCCAAAATTTGACAAGGTAATAGTGTCTTATGGGAAACTCAATCTATCTGGGACCTTTTGTGTTAAACTAAGTGACCTTCAGATATTTATAGAAATCAACTTCTTCTATAATGGGGTTTTGGAAAGGGAAAAGGGAATAGATATAATAAAATAAAGTCTAATCAAAGGCGATGTGCCAAGAATTAAAGATAGGAACGATAAATCATAGATCTAAGGGCCAGATTGGTATTTGTAGTGTTCCAGAAAGGTAGAAAATGAAAATTAAAGTATAGATAATCCATTCATTGACATAAAATAACATTGCATACACTCCTACTACTAAGAAGAGTCATTAGACATGATCTAGATCAGCAAACTTGCATTCAATATATATAGAAGCTCCCAAATGAAATATCCAGACAATATCACCACAGTTTAAAGTTTAATCAAATAGCATGAAAGAAGAGAGGGGCCAAAAAATTGGCACAGTCTGAAAGTCTTTTGCAATAAAATAAAATAGTAATAAGGGCCTGGTGTTTTTTCCTAAAATCAATGTTCCTTCAAAATCCGGACCCTTCACTCAAAATAGAGAGAATTATATATAGTAGAAAACTCCCACTACCTGCAAAGGCGTAATAGAAAAGATTTCACAATCTCTAGCAATGATGCAGAAATAAGAATATTCCCCAAGCCATTGCAACAAAAAAGATTCGAAACCAAGCATCCGGTCATCTCAGGCTTAGGTGTATCCTCTGCAAATGATGGCGGTGGCCCTGATAAGGTTAAACAGACAAGTGTTAGCATCTCATGAGGTAGTTATGACATGCAGTGGCCAATCACAACATTTGGTTTGCTTGATTCATCCCCTGAATACAAGAACCGACGAAGAGACATGTGGGAGCATAGCATTGCCTGTGTGAACCTTTATCTTTCGCCACTGAAGACTTGCGCCAAGGTGACATGTGTCGAGTGGGAAGAGCTCTATCCAAAAGTGGAGGAAGTTTATCATCAGTTGTGTGCAAAAAAGAAACGTGACATCATTTCGCTACCCACGGTCATTATTTCATTCTTTCGCTGAAAGATTGTGCAGAGTAGACATGTAGCACAAGTCATTGTAGACACCGATCATGGGACCTGCCAAATTTCCTTGGGAAATGAGAGCTATGTGGCACTCAAGTGGGGCCCAATGAGGAAGCAAAAAGAAATGATCAAAATGGCCCATAGCTACAACACGTGGAAGCATAGCACAGATTCCTGAGATGCGAAGGAAAGGAAACCTCTAGGGTGCTCAAAGCGGACACATGGAGGGGGCAAAAAACTTTGACAAAAAGGCCAAGTGGATTACTTGCGCTGCACGGGATGATACTTAGAGCAAAATAATACCCAACGGGAGCTTGTTGAATATTTATTCACAAATTTTGGCAACTACTAGGGACATTTCGCTTGAGGAACAAAAAACCAAAAATTTCTCTGGTTTACAGACTAGAGCACCATTCACCAGGTGACAGAGTTAGAGCTTAGAAAGAGCTGCCTGCAGAGCCGATCACTCATCTTTCGATGGCCTTACTTTGTTGTGTAAATTCTCATGCACTCTGCCTAGGGCAATCGTTTCCTTATGAGGTAGCACATCAGGAAAACCGGCCCCTACTTCACAATGGAACAGTAGTTGTGCAAGCGAATGAATAACTCCCTTAATGTCGGTTATAGTGGGAGGATAATTGAAAGTCCTGAAAGCATCCAGATCATTCTCCTTCTCTTTTATTCTTTTTTCAATCTATCCATTCATAGCAATGGAGCCATCCTCAAGGAATGATGATGACTGACCCATCCCATTTAACTTGGAGAAACTCTCCCGCATGTTGTTCATTGTCTTGTTCAAAGTAGTTGCGGCTGCTTTGGTGTGCTAAAAGGTAGAGTGGTAATGGATAAACTTGTTTTTCATCTGGGAAGCAACATCCCGATCTTCAATTCCTACCTTGGCAAGGTCTTCATCAAAGATCGAATATAGCTCGGTGAGCAGATCTTTTGCTTCTAAAACCTTTTCCAAGATAAACCGTGGGAATTGCTCAATTGTATCATGAGCCTCTTGGCTCAGCCTTGATGCTTTGGCGATGAATCAAAGGGTGGGCTATAGTGCTAGGAAAAAAAATTAATCTTTTCCCAATGAGAAATGTACAACTGCCTAACCAATGGAATAATATTTGGCTATGCAGGGGAGGACAGGAGAGAGATTTTAAGAGAAGTGATCTCCATGTCTTTTGAGTTAATGGCCTCAGTCAACTCTGTCATTTTCCTTTTCTCGGATGCTAGTTGCTCCACAAAGCTTCTCATCTCTTTATTATAGTTTTCCTTGGCTCGGGAGTGATTTGCTAAATGCATGTAAAGAGAGGACTTTGTCTCTTGAAGTTTTTGTTCTAATTGAGCCTTTAGGCCCTCAAATTCAGCCTCTTTTTCTTGTAACTTCTGCTTATATTGAGCTTGCTGACCAGTGCTCCAAAGCCTCATCCTTCTATACTATCCCTTAATTATACTCAATGTGAAGCCGCTTCAGCTCCTCATTATTTAGCTACAATTTTTTCTCCGCCTACAGATTCTTAGTGCGTAGCTCATTAACCATAGCAGGGTCAATAGTCTGAACCTTCACAAGCTCGCCCTGAAGTCTATTTCTTTCATTCTCTACTACCAATTCCCTTTCTGTCAATGTGCAACATCCGCTTCTAGGGATTTCTTCTTTTTCTCCAAAAAGCTAGCCTTTTCCTTTACTGCTTTAAGCTACTCATCTTTTTTCTTTACCTGGCGACCATTTTTAAGGAAGTCAGAGGGGACCACCCATTTTATTTCCTCCATAATCTCAACCTTATCCTATGGTTGGTCCACCTTCATTTCAAGCCCTACCACTTATATTTCATAGTCTTCTAGACGCATCTCCCCTTGTGGCTTGGTTACCGTTGGGTACATAGTTGCAAACTTTAGCTCTTGTCGGGTCTCATCATAGAGAGTTTGCATTTTTGGCTCAGAAGGTGCCTTATCATCCTTAAATTCCTTGTGCTTTTTCATTCTATTTGTGTGTGCTTTATTTTTGCAGTCAATCTACGCCATGAATTGGGTTGGCGATGAAACTAGCCAGCTTGCAAAAGGAGCATTGAAAGGAAGGGCATATGGATAGGTAATTTTGATGCGCCCGGGCATTTGCTATTTCTGGAGAGTGACAGTTTGTGGGGAGAAGGGGGGAACATTCCAAAGATTTTTTTGAGAACCAGCAGAAGGGCTTGCCACTTGCCATGGCTCAATTGGTGAATAGGTAGGAGGACTCATGGGCTGGAACGGTGAAGGAGTTGTCATTATGGAGTCGGCCTATTCTGAGGGAAGAGGAGGATTTGCAATGATAGTGGAAGTAGGGGTTTATGCAAAGGGCACACCTTTGGAAAGTGAGGTAAGGAGGGCCTGAGTGGCAACAACTAGCATAAGGGTTCATGGAGGAGTAAAGGTAGGTGGAGTGATCTATGAGAACTAGCTGAAACCTCCCGCATGTGTTGGATCAAAGGTGAGAAACGAAGGGCCAATAGTTATGGTAGGAATTGCCACAAAGACAATAGATGATACCAAGGATTGAGAAGTAAGAGAAGGAGTGAAATTTACTTGTTGACTAGTAAATGGTGGCTCCAAAATCATTAGCGACTCTTCCTCATCTTCAGGTTCCTAGCTAGCTGCAAGCACCTGTCTTCTGGTAGGTTCTTGTGAAATCTTTCTGATAATGGTCTTTGTATGCTACTATTTTGTGGGCAGGGTTTCTCCAGCCCCAACATCAGTTGTTGTGGTACTCTAGCTACCCTAGAGGCCCAAGTGAGTGTATGTGAAGCCCTCAATACATTAAACTGTAGTTTTGGAGCTACATAGGTGGGTTGTCCAGAGCTTCTCTTTGGCGATATGGAGGATGGAGAAGTCGCTGCTTCTTCTTCTTCTTGTTTTTCAGATTCACTTCTTAGGTCATCACCTTTATTAGCGCTAGAGTTGGGGCTGGGACACCCCTCATCCCACCATTTTTCAAATTCTTTGTCATCCTTGAAGCTTTCATCAGGGGCATCCAATTGCCTTGTTTCTTGGCAATATTTCCAAAAAGCTTTTGTCTTCTCATCAGTCCATTCCTCATTCTTCAGCAAATGGTTGTACATGGTGCATTCCATTTGGATATTATCCTTAGTCACTGCCACAACAAAGTAAAACTTGTGCCATGGCTCTCTGCTATCCTATGTGGGAACATGTGCTAGTTCAATAAAAATTTCATCCTTGTCTATCTGCGGGTTACGCCTCTTTTCCCAGTAGGGTTGAGGAACATGAGTAACCTTCATGTGTGGCTCTGGTAGGTCATTAAAAGGGTTGTAATCCCATTTATCACATACCAAAAACAACCCTAAATGAGTCAGTTTATCCTACAATAACTGATTTGATTGCTTCTTCAATAGAGTCACTATTTTGAAATTCTTCGAACAAGTGAAGAATATTTTTCTCTTGACACTTGTGCTGCTGCAGAAGGTATAACCAATGATTCACACCTTCCTATACATTTCAAGTGTGAGCACCCTATTTGTGATGTAGGTTGGGAGTAGGAAAGGTTGACCGATGAAGGTCAACATCCGAAGAATTTTGAGATCCACTCCGAAAAACCAGTCACAAGTGGGAGTGAAACTCTGCATATATTCGATCTGATCTACGTTGAGTCAGACTATGTCACCTCCTCCTTGTAAATCTTGCAAGACTGGAGTTATAAAATAATTTGAAAATACATATTAATCATATGTCATGGAAAGAAATGGTGTCCATGTGGATACTAGCTTCCTCTTCTGCTTCTCATAAAAAAATGATAATTCAAAATATCTACTGAAGAAATCAGGGTTTTTCTATAGGAACATGTGAACCAGGAAGGAGAGAAATCTAAACCTTCCTTCCATCTGGTAATTTTTCATTTTTTGTATCATTTCTTCCACTAGGAACTTGACCAATTCATACCAAAAGGTATCGTGTTGTTTGCGGAATTGGAAAGCTGACCCTAGTTGAAAGGTTTCCACCATCTCGTTGGAGTCTCATATATACAAAAAGGCTAGCATTGACATGGAATCCTGCATGTCCTCACATAATAAACCGTGTGGTAATGGGATACTCGGCAGTCTAACACCTTGGATTCCCTTCCTACCAATTTCCTCCATTAGGAAATCTGAGCTCTTTTTCATCGCCTTCCATGTTTTTTCTCCTTTAGCAGGAGAGAAGGACTTAATTTTCTCCTTTCTTTTACTTCGGTCCGAGATACATAGCATATTCCAAATGGCTTGCGGGCTGATGTGAACACTTAAGGTTTGACCCTCGATGCAATGAGTGCTAGGGTTATAACGTTGAATGGCGGCATCAACTATCTCTGGGCAGTAATGTACCAGCGGGACCATGTATTGAGGAAGACCATTGTACCAAACATTCCTTGATGTCAATGTGTCTCCCCTAGGTGACCTCATCCTTGCACAGGCTACTTCTCTTAAGGATTTAGGGTATTTTGTGAGTCGTGGGTCATGAATATTATCCCATTTCTCCTCAACCCTTTTTTGGTTTCTGCGATCTTTGGGCCTATCTAGTTGTATCGTATTCGCCCTCTTCGGCTTGCTTGGTATACCAAGTGTAGCATATGATAAATCTTCATAGATACACACATCTTCTGACGATTGTATAGCATTAAGAAAATCCTGGCCAATCTCCTCCTGAATTTACTGTGATGAACTCTCTGACATCTTTCTTCAAATGAACGCTTCTGTAGGTTTTGAATTCTTCGTAAGTTTACTCGGCTTTTGGTATGCTTGAAAACCTCTCCACTTGGCATGACATTTTTCAAAAGACATTAAGCATTAAAAGCTTTTTCATGCAGCATTTTAGCTATCTTTTCTCAAGGTGGTAGAAGAAAGTGGGCCTTTTTCATTTAATTCAGCATGTACTATTAATTCCTTGGTTCATGCAAAAATGAATCACTTTCCATTTCGCAGTGGCAAGAATTCATTATTGCATTTGGCAATTGTGTGATATGTTATGATTTCCTTGAAACCTAAGCTAGCAATCTTCCTTCTAGCCTTGCGTTAGTATGTGCTGGCAATTAATATCTTGGATGAAATGATTAAGCCAAAGCAAATGACCACTACCTAAAAAGATATGAATCCTACCTTGGGTTCTAGGAAATCCCTATGAGGTGATGCAATGGCCTACAAACCATGCAACTTACTATTGATGAGAGCCACCATTTTAAAGTTAATTAATTATTTCTTATTAACTTAGCACACATTGAGCCATACTTTTGTAGATGCAACCAGTCAGGAAATGCGAGCAAATGTAGGCATGCCTTTCAAATTGGCACTTGGTTATCATCACATTTTCTCGAAATGGATTAGCATTTTTTTTCTCATTTTTTCTATAAATAGGTTGCTAAGTGGTGAGGAAATCACACTGAGCATTTGAACAAATTTTAGCAATAGGTCATTGGCACAGTATTTAGCATCAGTAAGCAAGTTTTCTCATAGGCTAGGTGGTAGGAAAGTTTTAGGAGTAGTTAGAAGGTAGTAGCATTTTTTTAGTACCATGGACACTCCCATTAGGCTAGTTTCTTACAAGTCACAGACAACTTTCCTCAAAGAGATTTCAACTAGGCATTTGAAAAGGATGACCAAAAATAAACACTCCCTACTTTTGATAGCCATAAAATGGGTTATGGGTAAGGAATGCATAGAGTATGAGGACAAATATTGTGTAAACACTGATATCTACTCGCACTTTGTTGTGTCAATGTTGGATATTGGTATCCCCAACCCTCTAATTCTAAATTTGGTCAAGGAATTTTTTTTGAAAAATTACTCAAGAATGGTCTAGGTGAGGTCATCACTCATGTTGCATATGGGGTAGGCCTGCCAACAACCAGTGACCTCTGACGCTACATTGAGGAAGAAGCAGTCATTGTATGGCTACCGTTTCTCATTGGATTCCACCTCTAGACATGCGATGAACATCAATAGAGGGTTACCCAGGCCTTGCACTTTCTATTCTGCAGATACAATGTAGTGCCATTCTATAACATTGATTGGTACATTGACTTCAGGAACCTAGTGTTCCCTCCGCCAATCGCGGTTGTTCCAAATGATTATACTTCTGCTACTGAAGTACCTACTAACAAATACACAATAGGCACTACCGTTAATGCATCGATTGATGCTTCCCATGCTCTTGGATGAAATGCCTCCTTGTTCCTTTGTTTTCTGTTGTTAACAATACACCACTTATTTACAATTTTTCTATATAAGCTTGAAAAAGGCCATAGATATAGCATATATGAAAAGAATAGCACGTATAATCATATACTTTTTGAATTATGGCTCTCTTAGCTATTTTTTGCCATGTAAAAACAAAAGAGTATATATATAATGACATATATCTTTATAAAATTCATGGTTCTCTCTTCTTTTTGCATATCTATTGTATGGGTTATTTCTATTAGCATATTTGCTCATTTCCTTTGCATATGGGTTTTTTTCTTGATTATTTATGTAAAGCAATTCCATGGCTCTACTCTCTGCAATGATGGGTTTCTTTCTACTGAAACACAAACTAATTTTCTAAAATGACCAGCCAACACAAAGGGAAAGAAAATAAAAGCATTATTCACATATGTATGTAATAATAAAATTTGGCACTTAATGGAACAACTTAAGATGAATCCCATTGACTGAGATTCATAAGGGTTCATATTCCATGCTTTCTAACTCAAAAGTGTTATGCTCTTTGCACTAAATGATTTTAAAGGGGCCCTCCCATAGGCTATTAAATTTTCTATGCTAACCTGGCCTAATAGCCCTTTCATTATATTTAAGCACTAAGTCTCCACACTTTAGGCCTTGGTCAAAAGCCCTCTTGTCAAACCATCACTTAACCACTTGTTGGCGGTTTGTCATGGCTATTAGGGAATTCTCCCTTTTTTCTTGTACTTCTAATAGTTCGACAAGCCGAACCTCCATGGTGCCATTTTGTTCTATCTTGAGGGATTTGAATAGAACTTGAAGTCCTAGAATCTCCATAGATATAGGCAACAGTGCCTCTTTCCCATATACCAACTCATAAGGAAAAGTCTTAAGGACTTGCTTAGGAGTTATGTGGTCTTCCCAAAGCACCACTCAGAGATTTTTGTGCCATTCTCTCTGGTGCTCCAACCCAATTATTTTAAGGAGTCAGACTAGGTTCTTTTTTGTTGACTCCGCTAGGTTGTTTTTGTGCGGGTAATAATTTGATGATGTCTTAAGGAATATTCCATTTGTTAATGCAAAGTGACATACCTTTGTGCCTAGGAAAGCTCATGAATTATTGGAAATGATAGTCTTTGGAGGACCAAACCTTGTCACCAACTCTTTGAGGAAATCCACTATCTCGGCCTCTGTTGCATTTTTAAGCAGAACGACCTCTATCCACCTTGTGAAGTAATTTGTGGCAGTCAGAATCCACTCGTGCCTAGTGTTGGAAGTAGGATTAATCATCCTGATGAAGTCTAGGACCCATTGTGCAAATGGTTCATCTACCACTATAGGCTTGAGAGGCATTGCGAAATTCTTCCTTCTACCTGTAAAGAATTCGCATTCTTTACAGGACTTCACCAAAGAGTGAGAGCCATTGAAAAGTGTGGACCAATAGTAGCATGTGCACATGATTTTGATGGTGGTGGTCTTAGCGAAGAAGTGTTCACCCACAATTTTGTTGTGGAAAGTGTCGAGGATTCTCTTCTCTTGCTCAACAATCACATATCTGCAATTTTATAGCTAATAGTATCTCCTCTTTTGGGAGGAAAGACTTGGCAGATACTTTCCTATTTGCATAAACCTGACTCTATCTATTAGCCATCAACCCTTGGATCCTGGCTCATTTATCAAAACAAGCTTCGGTTGCTCTTCCTCGATGGGTATCTCTTCTTCTTGCACCATGAATTCACATAGTCCTCTTCCTCAGATAGTTTTAGTGGGTTTGACCTCAATGTCATATTCAAGGATCTTGGTGATCCAATTAGCTCTTTTTTTGTGATTTCTCCTTCCATGATATATTCGCACATACTAGAATGCACAACATAGACAATCACTTTGTTGAAGGAAATTAGATGGTGGAATTTTATAAGTCCCTTCACTATTAGAAAGGCTTTCCTTTTGATGAAATTATATTTTTTCTCATATTCCTTCAGGGTCCAAGAGTAGAATACCATAAAATGTTCTCCTTTTCCTTCATTATCCTTTTGAGTTAAGACAGTAGCAATACTGGACTTGCTACGAAATGCATACATTATAAAATCCTTAGATAAGTTTGGATTAACTAGTACTAGAGCCACATAAATGGCATCCTTAAATTTTTCAAAGGCTTCTTGGGCTTCCTTTGTCCACTTGAATGCTTTATCCTTTTTAAGCATTAGGGTGATCGGCTTAATTATTTCTGCAAAGTCAGAAATAAAATTGCTAACAAAATTTACCTTGCCCAAGAAGGACTGAATGCCTATCTTGTTAACCAAAAGGGGAAGTTCCTTGATGGCTTTCACCCACTCGGGGTTGATTGAAACTCCTTTTTTAGACACCACGTGTCCTAACAGCTTTCCTTTGCGGCTCTTCGAATACACATTTTTTTGGATTCAGGGAAACTCCAAAATTCTGGAATTTCTGAAAAACCATTTCTAAGTGATCAAAATAATCATCTTTAGACTTAGAGAACATAGTAAGATCATCCAAATAAATTTAGATAATCTTATTGATCAGCTCCCTAAAAGCGATGTCCATTGCTCGCTGGAATGTTTCCCTTGCATTGAATAAACCAAAAGGAATTTTAGCATATGCAAATGTTCCCCATTTTGTGGTGAATGTGGTCTTGTCCTGATCCTCCTCTTTAACTCATATTTGATTATAACCGGAAAATCCATCAAGTAGGGAAAAAATTTCTGATCTTGCCACTATTTATAGGATTGTCTCCATAGAAGGTAGTGTATAATGATCTTTCAGGGATGCTCTGTTTAGGTCTCGAAAGTCTACACATAAGCGGATATCCCCATTCTTCTTTCAGACCGGGACCAGATTGGATACCCACATGCTATGCTTGATAGAGAAGACAATTTGTGACTCGATTAGCTTTGTTAGCTCTTACACCATTAATGCTTCAATTTTGGGGTTTACTGGCCTCTACTTTTGTCAGACTAGTTTTGCGCCCTCTGTCAGCTCGATGGTGTGTTGGATGATGTTGGGGTTGTATCCCTTTTGATCATCATAAGACTAGGCCACTACCCCTTCATATTTCTTGTATAAATTGATGAGCCTCTGTTTATCATGATGCAAGACATCTTTTCCGACCTGAAGGTTTCTATCGTTTGAGACCTTAAGGTCTATGTAGTTGTTTTCTCTACCACAAACTTTCATCTATCATTTCTTGCATCATCACAATCAAAAAGGTTTTTGAGAGTAACCAATCCTTTTGGAAGCTTGTTGGTTTTGATTTACATTATTTGTCCTTCATAAGCCTCTACAATCTTTAGTTGGAGCCGATCAGCGAATTCACCCAACTGTTGGATGAAAGAAGCAATGTGTTCATCACTTTCAAAAACATGCCAACTTTGATCATTATCAAGAATCGTTGGTCGAAATATTACTCGTACAAAGTGTTTGTTATGTATTAGGTCAGAAACATAATCAAACTAGGATCTGATTGCTTCCATGCAATCCGCATCTCAATTCTAGTCTTGGGAAATAGTCTGAATGTTGAAGGCTTCAAAACCCTCAACCAGGTCCCAAACTCGATGCCGATACAATCTCATGCAGACATTCCTTGCCGCAGAAATTTCCCAGACTTGGTTGACTACTAGTTTGGAATCTTCGAACACCATTAATTATTTAATTCCCATTCGCTCTGCAAGGCTTAAACCTTGAATTAATCCTTTATATTCGACTTCATTTTTCGAACAAGCAAATTGGAAGTGAAAAGACCTTAATATTTTTTCATTTGGTGGGGATAACAAAAATATCCCCACTCTGGTGCCTACTTTGCATCTTGCTCTGTCAAAGTACAACTTCCACAGCTCAGGTGCTTGGCCACCTTTGAACTCTTTGGCAACCTTTAGAAGCACTTGGTCTTCATCATAAATTACATAGGTGCCCAATCCCATAGCATGGTAATTGTTGAAAGGGTTGTTCTCCATGTGTTCACTTAATAGAGCATCTTCTTGATCATTCTGGTCTCTGGTCACCTTTTCCTCCTCTAGTAATTCAACTCAATACATTTCTTGCTTGGTGATAGAGATACGCACGACTTCAAAATTGATCATGGCTTCATCCACTACATACTCAGAATGTAACGCTTCTAATTCTATCTTCATTTTTGTGTTGTGCTTGGTTCTAAGAATCAAATGTGATTCTGCGAATTCAGATAGTGTTCAACCGCTATCTAAAGCAAATCATGCCTTATGATGTATTCAAACATATAATGATCTATCCGGTAGGTCGGCGTAAATGAAGTGATACTGAAATGCTTAGAGTCAAAGTTCGACCATGCCCGGTTATAAGCTTTCAACTTTGCTTCATCGGCGATGCGTCATTCTTTCATGGGTTCATAGTCGAAGTCCCAAAGCTTCAAACGGTTCGTTTAGGCACCGGCGGCGCTGGGCAACCATAATCAATCTATATTAGGTAATAATTCCTTTTCCCCTTACGGATAAGCGCAGAAGAATTGTTGAGGTTTCAACTGGTCTCACTGTTCTTTTGTGTTCTATAAGAAAATTAGCCGAGTCCTCCCATCCTGTGCGAATCCTGTCTATTGGTACCCGCGCTTTATTCTCAAAGTTTGGGTGCTCTCTATAATAGCTTTTTTCTCTGGAGGTTAGAATGTCCCATAAAGCATATTATTAGCAATGATGGTATTTTTACTTCACTCTGGCCAGTCGTTGTGGAAACCATATACTTTTACCTTTTCCTCTCATGAGGATGGACTTTCCTTCCATGTACTGGTTAAACCACATGAAGAAGTGCTGGCATAATCGGCACCTTAGTTCAACCCTGCTCTGTCCGACCGCAGCTAAATTCTTGGACTTAAGTATCGACAATTGTGCGAGCTTTAGATGGACGATCACAGCAAACACTGGTTCTTTCTCCATCCGCTTCATGTTGCCACCCGGTCTGCTGCCCCATTCTCGGTTCATAATATCCCCGCACGCCAAGCAAACCATCTACCAGGCGGTGAGGGCATACATAACCTTTGTGGTCTGGCATTGCGCCTTAGCTACGTTGCTCTACCACCTTTTGTTGTAAGTTTCCATGCAGATAGTTCTAGGGCATATGTGCATCCTTGCAAGGGAAGCACCATAGATTGATATCATCAATGAGGTTATATTCTCTATCCCATAGTCAATTCCCCACTGCCTTCCAAGGAAGTGCTCGGCCGCTGGAGTAGGCACCGGCACTATTTGGTTGACTATTAAAGTTGGTGAATTAGTGCAGAAATTGCCTTGGTACTGATTCTATTGATATGAAGACTATCCACCTTGATAATTCTGATAGGTACGCTTCAGAGGCATTGATTGGTTAAACTTGAGGGTGGTTATATCATTTTCCATAGTTCACAACATTTCTTTAAGATAGCTCATTTTATCCTTGGAAGAACCAGATGTAGAGGCAACATTTTGTGGCACTGCCGCATATGTGTACATTGAATGGGGAGTTGTAGGCATGCTAGTCAACGTGACTTCTTGTGTGGGCATCAATATTTTAGGAAATATTGGCATGGTAGGCCGAGGAGACAAGTTTTTGCAATCTATCAAATGATTCTTGACTTTGATGACGACACCGTAAGCATCCAATAGAGTAGCTCCCCCAAAAGAATTGATCATCATAGAATTGTCAAGATTGATGGACTTCAAATAAAATATGAACGCCAACTCAAGAGTCGGGCATATAGCAATAGAGATCCTCTGCCAATTTGTGTCAAATCGGGCATTGAAGTCCGTCAAAGCCTCTTGGGGTTTTATGATAGATAATTGATGGTATAATGAGGAGTGATCTCCATCATTCGAAAATCTCTCATAAAATGGATCTCTGAGCTCATCCCAGGTGCGGATAGTGTTGGGTGGCAGTGTTCTATACCAATCTAGTGCCTTGCCTTTGAAAGATGTAGTGAGGAGCCTTAGAGCTACATTCTGTGTAGTGATCCCATGCACCAGAAACTTGTCTACAACACCTTGCAGATGCTCTATGGGTGTTCTTGAGCCATCTCTGGTAAAATTGGGTATAGCTTTCATAGCTAATACCAAGATAGCACCCTTGATAGTGGGTGCTACTAGAGCTACTAGGGTACTTTCAGTGTCCCATTCCATGTAATTTCTATTGGTGGCTGGAAACATGGTTAGAGGAACAGGTGGCATGAGTGGAACGATTACCAACTAATTTGCAGCCTGCACTATTCCTAGTGGCGGTACTAGTAAACTAGGGTTGTTTGAAGTTTGGGATCTAGTTATAGGCTGATGGCTCATACACACTTTTAAAGCACAAATTCATTTAAACTCTATCCCACCAGGTGTTCCAAAAAACAAAAAACTGTTGATACCAAAATTTGACAAGGTAATAGTGTCTTATGGGAAACTCAGTCTATGGGGGACCTTTTGCACCAAACTGAGTAACCTCCAGGTTTTTAGAGAAGCTGACTTCTTCTATAATGGGGTTTTGAAAGGGTATATGATAAAATAAAGTCTAATCTAAGGCGATACGCCGAGACTTAAAGATAGGCATGATAAATCATAGATCTAAGGACATGATTGGTATTTGTAGTGTTCCAAAAAGGCAAAAACTAAAGATTAAAGTATAGATAATCCATTCATTGACATAAAATAACATTGCATACACTCCTACTACCAACAAGAGTCATTAGACATGATCTAGATCAACAAACTTGCATTCAATATATATAGAAGTTCTCAAATGAAATATCTAGACAATAGCAACATAGTTTAAGGTTTAATCAAATAGCATGAAATAATAGAGATGCCAAACAATTGGCATAGTCTGAAAGTATTTTGCAATAAAATAAAACAATAATAAAGGCCTGGTGTCTTTTCCTAAAATCAATGTTCCTTCAAAATCCGAACCCTTCACTCAAAATAGAGAGAAGTATATATAGTAGAAAACTCCCACCACATGTAGAGGCATAACAAAAAAGATTTCACAATCTATGGGTATGATGCATAAATAAGAATATTCCCCAAGCCATTGCAATAGAAAAGATTTGAAGCCAAGCATTCGGTCATCCCAGGCTCAGGTGCATCCTCTGTAAATGATGGTGGTGGTCCCGACAAGGTTAAATAGAAAAGTGTCAGCATCCCATAAGATATTTATGACACGCGGTAGCTAGTCGCAGCATTTGGTTCGCTTGATTCATTTCTCGAATACGAGACCCATCGAAGAGACATGTGGCAGTATAGCAATAACCGTGTGAACCTTTATCTTTCACCGCTGAAGACTTGTGCCAAGGTGACACATGTCAAGTGGGAAGAGCTCTATCCAAAAGTGGAAGAAAGTGATCATCGGTTGTGCACAAAAGAGACATGTGGCAACATTTCACTGCCCATGGTCATTATTTCATCCTTTCGCTGAAAGGTTGTACAGAGTAGACACATAGCAAAATTCATTGCAGATGTCGATTGTGGGACCCGCCGAATTTCCTTGGGAAATGAGAGCTACATGGCACTAGAGTGGGGCTCGTTGAGGAAGCAAAAAGGAATGATCAAAATGGCCCATAGCTATGACATGTGGAAGCATAGCAAGGATTCCCAAGATGTGAAGGAAAGGAAACCTTTGAGGCATAGAACGGACACATGGAGGGGGGAGCAGACTTTGACAAAAAGGTCGAGTGGATTACTTGCAATTTGTAGGCCAATACTTAGAGAAAAAATATACCGGAAGGGAGCTTGTTGAATATTTATTCACATCACCCATAGAAACAAAGGTGATATCTAAAGAAGGAAAAATAAGAAATACAAGTGAATTAGGGACTACAACATACTCAATAATAAGAGACTTCTAAACCTTCAAAGTAGGAATGCTTGCAACCACATCCACAATAAGGTGTTTTTTCTAGATAATTCTACCACCATGAGGAGGATTTAAATACCTTCAAGCTTGGGAAATACAATGCCAACTTTCATGTACCAAAGCACCCTTACACTAAAATGGAATGCCTTCATAATCCAAAATCTTACTCCAAGAGAAAATAATAACTTCTAAAATGACCTATGTTGTTAGAGGCTTCAAAAAATCAAACTCCATTAGGATATGAGTACAATTAGTGTGAGACAACAAATTTGTATGGTGATGCACCATTTTAAAATATCCCACAAATATTCAAATGCTATTTTAGGAGGAATCTGACCAAAAATAAAGATCAAGATTTGGGAGGTGAATCCAAATGTGAGCTAATTGAAGGAATCTACAATAGACTTATAAGTGGAAACCTAGTGATTCATTAGGATGGAATGTGGACCCCTAAACAAGAGAAAGAATAAAAAATAATATTCCTATTTGAGAAAAATCAAAGGTGACCAAAATTAATCCCTTGACATATGGCTAAACTTTGATTATTTCCTCTACAATAAGACACCACTACTTAGAGATATAGACATTCAAATAAAAGAAGTATATCAAATATAAAAAATCTAACATTTTTTTAGAGGAATAATTCCCATTTAAAAAAAAATCATCCCTAGAAACCACAATAGGGGGAGATAAAGTGGGAGGAATGATATCTATCTCTCAGGTGTATAAGTAGGTCGAACAATAGAAGCACCAAAATCATACCTCTTTGAAGATGAACAAACTAGTCCAAATAATATTCATATAAGAGAGTTTTCCTATATATATATATATATGGAGGGAAAAAAAGAGTTTAAAACCCCACCATTAGAAATAGGGAACACAGTGGAAAGAGGAGTTTCTTTTACACCACAACCAAGAGAACCCTTGGTTTCTAAAACCACACCACCAAACACATCAATGATGCAAGTTACATTTGTACTAGAGCTACCAATACCTAAACCTAAATGGAAACCTTATGAAACATCCAAATTTCAACATTACCTAGTGCAAGTCCCTTACCAATAGAAATATATCTCACTACAAAACTACGAGAAGAGACATTAATAGTTACACCTATGAAAAAAAGACCCCAAAGTTCTCATAGGGAAATTAAAAAATAGGTGGCATCAAATCTAGAAGTAGATGATCAATTCTAGACCAATAAACCTTAAAACCATTGAGTGGGAAATATTAAATTAAAACCTAAGAAACGAAAAAGAGTGAGTGGGAAGACTCCATTAGTTTCCTTAAGTGTTTTATTCAATTCTATAATTTTGATTCATTTTTCTAAACCATTTATCTATTCATGTATACATATTTTTAGAAACTAATACATATGGGTATGTGCAAGATCATCATGGAAAAAATAGGCCCTTAAGTGGCAAAAAATTCAGAAAAATCAGTGTTAGGCAACTTGACGTAAAAATTTGAATACCTTATCTATATTATTTCAAAAATATGTAAGAATAGAATTTGTAGAAAATAGAATGTAGTTTCAAAACTACTAGGTTTATTTTTATTTTTTAAATCTATTTGGTGAAAATTTGAAATTTCAATGTAGTCGTACTTAAATTTTAGGGAAAAAATAAGAAGTAGGTGTCTGTCTGACCACCCTAACCATAATAAACTGATAATATTTTTTTATAAGATTTTATATATAAGTAGAGGACTCATGTTCGGATGTGATGCATATTTTTTGTAATTTTTCCCAAGTAAATAATTAATTAAGAATTTTTATTACAACTTTTAAAAAATATAAAGACTCGTATCTCCACCACCTTAACTTGGTCAAAACTTCATGAAATTTATTTTTCCTTTTAATCCTATAGTATGTGAAGTATAGAATGTGACATATTTTATTCAAAAAATGATACCATTTGAAAGCTATAGATTTTTCAATCAGCCTATCAATTAGGACTTTAGTCGTAATCCTAATAGAAAATGAATAATAATTACTTATTAAATTCAAATTAAAGCATAATTTATATTGGTGGAAAGCTGAGAATCTCCTCTAAAAACCCTTTTCGTTTCATCAATTTTGGGTAGAAAAAAGGTCATCAACCACATACCCTACAAATACCCATAATATTGTCACTTTTTGGCCCATCATGATCCTGCACATACCCATATATTTATACATGAAAATTTCTATCTGTAGCATAGAAAACTATATAACTTTACAATTTCACATTATGTTTTTGGCCCCTAATTTATTGGACTTAATTAAGCTTCTAATTTTCCATATTAGGCATTCCAAAGCCTAATTTTTACTATTTTCCAAAGGTGAAGAAATATTAATCAAATGCATTCAATCATTAAATCACCTTGCATCAAGTGTGTCCTATAATTTTGGGCTAGGACCCATTTTCCCAAGGGCGAATAGGTCCCTCTTCTTAGCAAAGACCCAAGTTAAAAAAGAAAAGAGAAACACCTATAAATACCTAGTCATTTTGTCATTTGAAATATAACAAATAACACACCTTGAAGAGAAAATACTATTGTTAAGATAAACTCAAGAGTAGCATATCAGAGCATTATTAGAGAAATTCAAGATCCAACATCTTGTCAAAGTTTATGTGTGTTCATGTTTAAGTTATGTTAAGGATAACATTGGTATAGGTCATAAATCATTCAAGAAAATCAAGCAAGAAAGATCCATGATCCTTGACAAGATGTGTACGTCTCCAGTCCTTCAAGGAAGCCATTGAAGGGTGGTGAGTTGTAGCATTATGTTCATTCATCATTTCCTTCCCTTCCATTAAGGTTTTATCATTGAAATTATCATTGTGGAAGTGGAAACACTAAAATGGAGTTTTACTGAGGAAAGCCCCCATACGACATAACATTTTCCCCCTTTGTGAATGTGTAGGTTGTAGGTTTGAAGTAGATTGAAGAAATCTTGAAGACCCATTTTTCATTACATTAAATTTATTGTCACCATTCTTGTCAAGACACAAAAACTCACCTAGAGGATTTATTTATGACATTCTTACTATGGGACATGCATAAAATAGAAGCTCAAATATGACATTAGAGGACCCAAAAAGTTGAGCTAGACACCCTTACAAGGACTCAATAGCCATATGGAAACCCTATCCTTGTAGGCCTAAAAGAACAAAATTTTGTGGGTAGGTACATATCAGTTTGCACCTTCCAGATCCATCGGATCTTGTCTATTTATGTTTATAAATTGTTGGATAATTGTGTTTGTTGAATAGGTCATTCCATTTAATTATGGTAATCAATCATAATCATATACAAATCATTCCTATCCTCAAAAGGATATCGATACATGTTCGATTGGCTCAGCATTGAGGTTGATATTCAATCTATACACCTTGTTGATCTATGTCCTAATGAAATTATAGAAATTCTAGAAATGGTCATAGATTATGAATATTAATTCAAATCCCCCACACATTTTTATGCTTCATTTTGGTGAACCCGACATTTGACATCATAAATTTCTAAGTTGGTAGTCTTTCAAACCCTAGATCTAGGATTTGCATCATTGTATTATTTTGCACTCATTTAGGGTTTCATATTTCTAACATAAAAGTAATAAAAATTCAAAAATATTGCACTCATATTGCATCATGGATTGCAATACAATGTATTTTTAGTCATTTATATCAGATTTTCATTTCAAAATTGCATTAAAAAAGTGTCATTTCATTCCATTGTCATAAATTTTCATTTGTATTTCATTGAAAAAAATCTAAAAAATGAGTCATTGTACAACCTATTTGTAGGTAGGAATAGTCATCTTAAATACCATTCTAAACACTCTATTTTAAATTTTTTACAACCCTATACAAAGACCCATTCACCTAGGGGAGACTCAATCCTTGTATAGGTGTCTCAACCAACTTTTTCATATTGATTTGTCTATGTCATTTTAATTGTATTGTACTTGCATATCTCTATTATGGATTCAATAATTTAATGTTTTTAGGAATTTTTGCATGTATTTTAGTTGGTGAAAGAAAGTGCATTGTTTATAATCAATTTGTATTTAAAAAAATATCATTTTTCATGCCTCTACATCCTAAAATTGGTCAATTGTCATATTTGGTGAAAATTGGAAATTTCAATGCAGTAGCACTTAAATTTCAAGGAAAAAATAAGTAGGTGTCTGTCTGACCACCCTAACCACAATAAAATGATAATATTTTTTTATAATATTTTAGATATAAGTAGAGGACTCATGTCTTGATGTGATGCATATTTTTTTCTAATTTTTTTCCAAGTAAATAATTAATTATGAATTTTTTATTACAACTTTTAAAAAATATAAAAAACTTGTATGTCTAACCACCTTAACTTGGTCAAAACTTCATGAAATTCATTTTTTTTTATCCTATAGTATGTGAAACATAGAATGTGACACATGTTTTAGATTCAAAAAATGTGATACTCTTTGAAAGCTATAGATGTTTTTCAATCAGCCTATCAATCAGGACTTTAGTCATAATTCAAATAGAAAATGAATAATAATTATCTATTAAATTCAAAGTAAAACATAATTTATATTGCTGGAAAGCTAAGAATCTATCAATTTTGGGTGAAAAAAAGGTCGTCAACCACACACCCTACACATAACCATCATATCACCACTTTTTGGCCCATCATGATCTTGCACATACCCATGACCAAGGTTTTAGGATATTGAAAATGAAAGAATGTGATATTCACATTGAGCATGAGGTCCATTCCGTCTTAGAATAAATACCTTCTAAAGATAATAAATTATTAGGTTACCAAGATCCTCCAAAATCAAATCAAATAATTGGTTAAACAGGGAAAATTTTGAAATAACAAAAAAATAGATTTTCTTCTTATTGTTTAGGACATAGAGGAAGCACACTTCACAATTATTTCATTGAAGGGAAACCCTACAGATCTCAATCTAAAGTATGCAAAGTACAAATATATCTTGTAATAGGCCTATCCTAGGGTCTGAATATAAACTAAAGAGGGTTTCACCACCAAGCTAGGGCTTGGAAAGACTAATGAAATGCAAGATCTCATGCTTAACCCTAATATTATGTAGTACTTCACTAAATGACCTCAAAATGCATGTAAAATAGAATAGAAAGCTAAGAGATGAAAAGTGTACACCTGGAAACCTGAAGAGGACAAGATGAAGCTTTGAAATGCTAAAAATGCTAATTTTAATGCTAACTGGGACTGATACACCAGTCTGGGTGTTTTAGTTGGGTTTTTGAATAGGAACAGGTTTCTGGCACTATAGATTATGAATCTACAAAAATCTAGAAATTGAACTATACAGGGACTCATATGCCAAAAGTGCCTTATTAGTCCAGTTAGGGTTTTATGGAAATTCAAAGTTTGGTTCTACTCTTCAATGTTTTCTCTATCCTTTCTAATTGATTTTTGGATCAGAAACTGTGATTTACAACCTGTAGAAGTCTTCCAGTGATCTCTAATGGAAGGTGACAAATTTGACAGCTTTCTCCTAGCTTTCTCTTCAATATTTCTTCAACCTAGATCTGCAAATCACACATGAAAGATAGGGGAAAAAAAATTGTTAATGGAAAGGGGTTTTCCTTTGTCAAACCCCTCTTTGGTAATCAAACCTTGAAATGAAATGAAATAAGAATGGAGAATGATGAATGAACAACATGCAATGTTACAAATCACCAAACACTAGCAATAAAGTTCTGCAAACATGTATGAAGTGGCTCCAATGGATGTGGATATTCACTCTTGCTTGAATGTGGTAGATCTTGTATTGAATTCTAGCTTGAATCATGAAACCCTACATCACAATGTTTAGCTCAAAAAAAAACATGATGCATGATGACTTTGACATGATGCTTGATGCTTGAATAATGCTCTAAATCACTTGATAATCTACCCTTGAATGCTATTGTGAACTCAAACTTTCTATAAGGATTCTCATTGAACTTGCTAGGTGTAAAATGAGTTAAAGAAACTTGTATTTATACTTGTTTCTGCCAAATTTCTAGAAATTACAACACTACAAGATGACATCAGGTCTAGGAGAATAAAATCTTGCCAAGAATTTGAACTAATTTTAATTTTGGGCCACACAAGACATATATGCTATAAGTGGCATATGAGTCCCATTAGGCATTAATTATGGGGCAATTTTCAAAAATACTTAGAAAGGTGCAAAATCTAGATTGGGACCCAAAAACCTAGGTTGGACTCATACACCCAAGGTGGTGTATGAGTTCCAGATTACTAAATCTAGGACACACAACCTAAAAACATCTAAATTATGATTAGATGTTGGTTTATGTTAATATTATCCTTGAAAAGATGTATTAAATGAGGCTTGTGGATGCAAAATTAGGCCAATTAAAGCATAAAGAAGCCTAATTATTTAGTAAAACCCTAGAAAAAGTGTGAAATTGTGTTACAACACTTTACAACACTCCAAATAAGGTATCAATAAGTTCATTTTGTTCAAAAGGGCCCAAGACCTAATGTGAATATGTTAGACATATTACAACACTAAATCAATGCCATGTTATGGAGTACTTTTTTTATCATTATGTCGAGCCCCCACTTTAGTGAAAGGAGGAGCTTGCTTCAAACTCACAATAAAGTGTACCAACACACATCAAGAGGGGTCCAAATGTACCAATGCTAGTTAGATAGGATGACCATGATCAAGAGGGTTACACAAGCCCCGAGGAACAAGGTCCTATGGCATTAAACAAACATAGGCACAAAAGAACATGCATGAAAATGATATAAAGAGAAATAACAAGGCACAATCATAAATTTCCAAAGACGAAGAGAAAGGAAAAGAGAAACAAAAGAGGGGTGGACAGAATGATAAATTGACATAAAATTTTAATAAGTTATGTATATTATTTCAAAAATATGTGTAAATAATAGAATCTATAGAAAAATTGAATGTAGTTTTCTAAACTACTAAGTTTGTTTAAAAAAAAACTATTTGGTGAAAATTTGAAATTTCAATGCAGTAGTACTTAAATTTCATGGTAAAAATAAGTAGGTGTCTATCTGACCACCCTAACCACAATAAAATGATAATATTTTTTTATAAGATTTTAAATATAAGTAGAGGACTCATGTCTCGATATGATGCATATTTTATTGTAATTTTTTCCAAGTAAATAATTAATTATGATTTTTTTATTACAATTTTTAAAAAATATAAAAAACGCGTATGCCTGACCACCTTAACTTGGTCAAAACTTCATGAAATCTATTTTTTAATCCTATAGTATAGAAGTATAGAATTTAATGATATTTCTGCATTCTCCCAAAAAAATGTGATACCATTTGAAAGCTATAGATGTTTTTCAATCACCTCATCAATTAGGACTTTAGTCAGAATCCCGGAATAGAAAAATGAATAATAATTACTTATTAAATTCAAATTAAAGCATAATTTATATTGGTGGAAAGCTGAGAATCTCCTCTAAAAACCCTTTTCGTTTCATCAATTTTGGGTAGAAAAAAGGTCATCAACCACATACCCTACAAATACCCATAATATTGTCACTTTTTGGCCCATCATGATCCTGCACATACCCATATATTTATACATGAAAATTTCTATCTGTAGCATAGAAAACTATATAACTTTACAATTTCACATTATGTTTTTGGCCCCTAATTTATTGGACTTAATTAAGCTTCTAATTTTCCATATTAGGCATTCCAAAGCCTAATTTTTACTATTTTCCAAAGGTGAAGAAATATTAATCAAATGCATTCAATCATTAAATCACCTTGCATCAAGTGTGTCCTATAATTTTGGGCTAGGACCCATTTTCCCAAGGGCTAATAGGTCCCTCTTCTTAGCAAAGACCCAAGTTAAAAAAGAAAAGAGAAACACCTATAAATACCTAGTCATTTTGTCATTTGAAATATAACAAATAACACACCTTGAAGAGAAAATACTATTGTTAAGATAAATTCAAGAGTAGCATATCAGAGCATTATTAGAGAAATTCAAGATCCAACATCTTGTCAAAGTTTATGTGTGTTCATGTTTAAGTTATGTTAAGGATAACATTGGTATAGGTCATAAATCATTCAAGAAAATCAAGCAAGAAAGATCCATGATCCTTGACAAGATGTGTACGTCTCCAGTCCTTCAAGGAAGCCATTGAAGGGTGGTGAGTTGTAGCATTATGTTCATTCATCATTTCCTTCCCTTCCATTAAGGTTTTATCATTGAAATTATCATTGTGGAAGTGGAAACACTAAAATGGAGTTTTACTGAGGAAAGCCCCCATACGACATAACATTTTCCCCCTTTGTGAATGTGTAGGTTGTAGGTTTGAAGTAGATTGAAGAAATCTTGAAGACCCATTTTTCATTACATTAAATTTATTGTCACCATTCTTGTCAAGACACAAAAACTCACCTAGAGGATTTATTTATGACATTCTTACTATGGGACATGCATAAAATAGAAGCTCAAATATGACATTAGAGGACCCAAAAAGTTGAGCTAGACACCCTTACAAGGACTCAATAGCCATATGGAAACCCTATCCTTGTAGGCCTAAAAGAACAAAATTTTGTGGGTAGGTACATATCAGTTTGCACCTTCCAGATCTATCGGATCTTGTCTATTTATGTTTATAAATTGTTGGATAATTGTGTTTGTGGAATAGGTCATTCCATTTAATTATGGTAATCAATCATAATAATATGCAAATCATTCCTATCCTCAAAAGGATATCGATACATGTTCGATTGGCTCACCATTGAGGTTGATATTCAATCTATACACCTTGTTGATCTATGTCCTAATGAAATTATAGAAATTCTGGAAATGGTCATAGATTATGAATATTATTTCAAAGCCCCCACACATTTTTATGCTTCATTTTGGTGAACCCGACATTTGACATCATAAATTTCTAAGTTGGTAGTCTTTCAAACCCTAGATCTAGGATTTGCATCATTGTATTATTTTGCACTCATTTAGGGTTTCATATTTCTAACATAAAAGTAATAAAAATTCAAAAATATTGCACTCATATTGCATCATGGATTGCAATACAATGTATTTTTAGTCATTTATATCAGATTTTCATTTCAAAATTGCATTAAAAAAGTGTCATTTCATTCCATTGTCATAAATTTTCATTTGTATTTCATTGAAAAAAATCTAAAAAATGAGTCATTGTACAACCTATTTGTAGGTAGGAATAGTCATCTTAAATACCATTCTAAACACTCTATTTTAAATTTTTTACAACCCTATACAAAGACCCATTCACCTAGGGGAGACTCAATCCTTGTATAGGTGTCTCAACCAACTTTTTCATATTGATTTGTCTATGTCATTTTAATTGTATTGTACTTGCATATCTCTATTATGGATTCAATAATTTAATGTTTTTAGGAATTTTTGCATGTATTTTAGTTGGTGAAAGAAAGTGCATTGTTTATAATCAATTTGTATTTAAAAAATATCA
>VDFB02000015.1:117580164-117699321 GCA_007258455.2 Sequoia sempervirens
ATTTTTGAATTAGAACTCAAATTTTGAATTTCAATTTGTAATTTTTGGCGCCAAACCGCCAAAACTGATAACTCGAATGTTTTTCTTTGCTCCAAACCGAAAAGGGGCTATTTATTGGCTAGTTTCTAATTTTTGTGTAGTTTTTTGGGGAAAAGAGTTTGCATGCTGCGAAAGGGGAACTTCTGTAATTTCTATAATTTCTATCATTCTCTATAGCTTTCATTTATTGCAGAGCTCAAGGATTTGAAATCCTCTGCATGTAATATTTTCTTTTTTGAACAATAATAAAATTTCTCTAGTTGTTTGCATTATTTTCTGTGTCTTGGGTAACTTGCTCCCTCGTCAGATAGGCTGATTGAAAAACATCTATAGCTTTCAAATGGTATCACATTTGTTGAATCCAAAACATGTGTCACATTCTATTCTTCACATACTATAGGATTACAAAAAGAAAAAATGAATTTCATGAAGTTTTGACCAAGTTAAAGTGGTTAGACATACGAGTTTTTATATTTTTAAAAATTTGTAATAAAAAATTCATAATTAATTATTTACTTAGAAAAATTACAAAAAATATGCATCACATCGGGGCATGAGTCCTCTACTTATATCTAAAATATTATAAAAATATTATTATTTATTGTGGTGGAAGTGTCAAAGCAGAGACACCTACTTCTTATTTTTCCACGAAATTTAAAAGTACTGCTTTACTGACTGAAATTTAAAATTTTACCAAATAGTATATTTTTTAAAAAAATAAACCTAGTAGTTTAGAAACTACATTCAATTTTATACAGATTCTATTATTACATATTTTTGAAATAATATAGATAACTTATTCAAATTTTTACGTCAAGTTGCCTAACTTTGATTTTTTTGATTTTTTTGCCACTTAAAGGTCTCTTTTTCCCATGATGATCTTGCACATACCCAAGTGCATGAAGGAATGATGAATGAACAAAACTATGTAACAACTCACCAAACCTTATTTGAAACATTGGACAACAAATTTACAAACTAGCATGAAGTGGCCTCAATGAGTGTAGATCTTGATCATGAAACTTGATGTGAAACAATGTCCTTGAATTCTTTGAATAGATCTTGAAACCTATATCACCATATTAGCTCAAACCACATGCATGGTGCAATAAATTTTTGACATGATAATAGGAATCTTGATTCCTACAACAATCTTCTATAAATATGCCCTTCAATGCCTTGAAAATTCTCTAGAATTTCTCTTGATCTCATAAAATTGCTATTAGGAATTGCTCATAAAGTTGCTAAGTAAAATTAAGTGAAATAACCTCTTATTTATACATATCTTAAGATTAATTCTTGAAATTCAAATATCACAAGCTGATATTGAATTGTAGATTTGAAATCATTAAAATATTTCCAAAAACATATTTAAAATGGGGGTCCTAGGTCTACGTGAGGACCCATTCTCCATAGGGAAAATGGGTTCTAGGCCACTTACCTAGGACACACATTGCTCAATATTAAACTTTATGTTAAATTAGGGTCCTATGTCTAAGTGAGGACCCATTCACCCTATGGTGAATGGGTCCTAGTTCACTTACCTAGGACATACATCTTCCAAAGTTAAGTGTTGTGTAAAGGCATTTATGAATATCGAGTTTTATGCCTTGAAATTTGCATTTAATTAGGTTTGGATTTGAATTAAAGGGTCCAATTAAGGAAAATCAACAGTTCAATTAATTAATAAAGCCATAGATTAGTGTGAAAGTGTAAAGGTACACCTTACAACAACAAAAATGAGGCACAATGAAGGTGATTTATTTTTAAAAGGGCTCTAAACTTAATGTGAATACAAATTACAATGCTAAATTAAGGCATCATTAAGCTCATTTTACCATTACTTATTCCCAAATTAAGTGTGAAAAGAGATATCTTTTCCTAAACTACAATTTAAAAACAAAGAGGCGGAGAAAGTATTAGACAAATGGCATATCCAACATCGATTTTCTACACCTTCTTATCCTTAATCCAATGGCCTAGCCAAATTGTCTAATAAAACTATTAAGAAAATCCATCAAAAAATAGTAAACAAACATGATAAAGACTAGCACACTCAATTAACTTATGGCCTATGGGCCTATCACATGAGTGTTTGTATGACTATTGGTACAACCTCATAAAACCTCGTGTATGGTGTTGAGGCTATCATGCCTTTAGAGTTGGAAATTTTGTCTCTTCAAGTTTCCCTTAAAAGGTTAATTGATGATGACACTTACCATATCAAACATCTGAATTATCTTGAGTTTCTCAATGAGCACCAATTGCAAGCCCTCAAACATCTCCAAGCTTATCAAAGATCCATTTCTAAACATTATAATCAAGGTGTTATTTGTCATACTTTAAGGTGGGTGATCTCATTTTCTACGAGAATCAAAGAAAATGTAAATGTGCCATCGGATAAAAAGGGGAAATTCAGCCCTAATTGGTTAGGTCCTTACATCATCACCTTCGTGAATAGTTCTAGATGATATGCATTTAAAAGAACCGGTCAATGCAATGCATCTCCATTAATACTGCACATAAGGTCTATGTGGCATGTGTATCACACTCGTTCTTCTCCAGGGATCACATTCCATTATGTTATGACATTTCTTCATTAACACATAGCCTCTATTTAATTTGTGTTATGATGTAAACATGTGTATGTAGTTAATTTATTTAATTAGGAATTAAATATATATGTTTTTTATTTTTATGTTATGTATCGATGCATTGTGTTTGATTAATTTTTTTGGTCAAACATTAGATCATCATTGTATTTAATTAATCATGCATCCAATGTTAGTTTATTAAATCATGATAAATTATTTCTAAACATACATCCATCACATAATCATACATGAAAAGAAACATATGCATAAAGAGCATCATGATTCCACTAAAAAATATCATATATATATATATATATATCAAAAATATCATATATATATATATATAAAATTTCATGTACATGTGTCACACCACTATGATAAAATGTGGTTTTCGTATATCTATATGTCAATCAATACATCAAAAATACTATACATCAATGAAATGGTACAATCAAAAAATTGGCTCTCAACCCCCGGGTGCATGGCTCCTTGAGACCTCTAGCACTGGTGAGGGTGGAGGAGGATGCTAGATTGATGAATAGGAATTTGACTAGTATCATCATGAAATAGACATGATCCATGACCATAGACATTACATATATCCTCGAAGCACTACATCATCCTCTCGTAGTTGTGCAATGTGCTCCTATAGTGAACCCTCCCACTCCTAGGTCTATCAACCTCATCCCTAAGTTGTTACACTTAAGGATACTGAGGACCAGGGGTGCCATCCTCACTACCTCTACCCTACCTTTTGAGGTCATTGACCTAGCTCTATAAGGTGTCACATGCTAGTTTGACACTCTCAGCCCATGTCATGGCCAGATCTTGCTCAGATAGCATAGTAAGGAGCTTCATAGCCTGTTGGTATCTCTACTTGGTTATCAGAATTAGCTCCACGATCAACTAAACCACCTCCATTTGGCCCTCCTCATAAGTTGTCTTGAGACACACTACAATATTAAATAATAGGGCATTGCACCCTACTATGTGTGGCCTATAGGCATCTAGGACTGACCCATGTATTTGGATGAATGGTACTACCTTTGATATGCACTACCCAAAGAAATCAAGCCACTCCTATGTGATCATTGTAACCATAAAAAGAGTGAATGATGTTTGATACCATATAATGCATGTGCATATATATATATATGTGTGTGTGTGTGTGTGTTTGTGCATATATATATATATATATATATATATATATGGCTATGTGCAGGATCATCATAGAAAAAATAGGCCCTTAAGTGGCAAATAATTTAGATAATCAGAGTTAGACAACCTGACATAAAAATTTGAATAAATTATCTATATTATTTTAAAAATATGTAAGAATAGAATCTGTAGAAAATTGAATGTAGTTTCTAAACTACTAGGCTTATTTTATTTATTTTTAAATCTATTAGGTGAAAATTTGAAATTTCAATGCAGTAGTACTTAAATTTCAGGGAAAAAATAAGGAGTATGTGTCTGTCTAACCACCCTAACCATAATAAAATGATAATTATTTTTTATAATATTTTATACATAAGTAGAGGACTCATGTCCGGATGTGATGCATATTTTTGTGTAATTTTTTTCCAAGTAAATAATTAATTATGATTTTTTATTACAACTTTTAAAAAATTTAAAAACTCGTATGTCTGACCACCTTAACTTGGTCAAAACTTCATGAAATTCAATTTTTGTTTTTTTAATCCTATAGTATTCAAAGCATAGAATGTGATGCATGTTTTGGATTCAAAAAATGTGATACCATTTGAAAGCTATAAATTTTTTTCAATCAATCTATCAATCAGGACTTTAGTCATAATTTAAATAGAAAATGAATAATAATTATTTATTAAATTCAAAGTAAAACATAATTTATATTGGTGGAAAACTGAGAATCTCTTTTAAAAACCCTTTTCATTTCATCAATTTTGGGTAAAAGAAAAGTCGTCAGCCACATACCCTACAAATACGGTCCATAATATCGCCACTTTTTGGCCCATCATGATCTTGCACATACCCACACATATATGTGATAAAAGTAAAATGAAATAACATACACCATACTCGTACCTAGGTTCCCAACCTACTAGTTTGGATCTAAAGGGGGTGCACCTCTGGTAAATGTGATGATTGGCCCTATCGCTACAATCGATGGAGGTACGACCATCTAGATAGTTACTAGATCCATTGAGTTTGGTGGAAAACATACTAGTGATAACACATGTCATCTTTATCTAAGTCTTTGTTGTTCCCCACCTGCCTTTTTCTTTTTTCCTTTCCACTGCTCTTGAGGACCTCACCTCCTAACCCCTAAGCACCATCATTTCCCATAGGGGTACCTAGTGGGAAAATTGCGGTGGGACTTACCACTATCCAATCATCAACAAAGTTGATTGTGACATTGGCATCATTAGTCGCAAGTGCCTCAAGTTTCTCCTCCTTATCCAAACCATGATTCCAATTGAGTGCAATGTCTACAATGGTAGGATGGGGACACTCTCCTACTTGTGTTGCACTCCTATGGGAGTGTATATGCATTGGAGCCATCAAGGGAATCATTTCCACTTGCCCAAATTAATGAGTGACTCGGTGCAAGTAGAATGGTACTATGATATGATTTGAATACTTGACAAGGAGCCAATCATACTACATCCTCCATAGTTTCCTCCTCTTGGATGAGATCCTCATCCACCTATATTGGTGCCATCTAATATCCTAAAACTTCAATTTATCTATACACTACCACCAAATCTATAAATCTCCATACCACTAGTCATGTATCAAGGGATATGCATGCACTCAAGGGGATTCGTTTGGTAGGACCTGGGGATACCTAGTCGGCCTCATACATGAGATGTTTTTAAATTCCCACACTTGAAGTAGAGTGCAGATGGTAAGGCTATGATACTCATAATGGATTTACTACTTGGGATCGTGATAGAGGTGCACAAGCATGCTCCAACCCTAGATGAATATTTTCATCTTCACCTCCATGGATTAGATCTAATGGATGAGGCCCTCATGAAGGTGCTTGATCCTCATCCATCCAACATGACCCATATCATGACCCTTGCTCCTTCATGATCATCACCTGTGAAACCAAAGACATCACTAGTCACCCCTTCCCTAGTAAATGTATGTAGATATGGCATGTCGTGTCCTCTAGGCATATATTATTCAGGTAGTACTGTTGCACTGCTTAGGCATCCTAGGATGTCTTTCTCTCCTCATACAATACCTACTCTCTATGGATGGGTAGGTGTAGGATGTGGTAGGAATCCTCCAAGGTCACCATAATCTCCCTATTAAGGAGATGATAGGTAGATGTATATGCATCCCATCACTCCATCAATGCCATGAGCATGGGGGTGTGGAAGTAGATCTTTGACATCATTTAAACTCACCAGATACCATTAGGCTACAATAAGTCATAGTCATCAACATCAATCTCATTGCTAAGGTTGTACAATAATAATATAATGGACCCATTGCTATGTGCTCTCACGTCAGGCCACTTCTCCAAAAAACATAAAATCTAATGTCAAAGCAATCTATATATCAAAAATATTCTAACTCTACATCATCAAAAAGTTTCTAATTTTCCTAATTTTTCCTTTAAGACTACAACACACCACACAAATGTCTATGTGATATGATGGTGTTTGAGGCAAAACAGTAGTCCAATAACAACACATTAGCTAGATGCCAATAGTGTTGAAGCACATTGATGCAATGACAAGACACTACTGCGTCTAGTGGACACCTTCAAGCTGGCTAGATCCATGTGCTACTCGAGAAAACTAAACTACTAGAAAAGTCCACTAAATTGACAATTTGGGTGGAAATTTTTTGCATACCTCATCAAGTGGGTAGTCCCTTGCCAAATCAGCACGTAGTTGGTTGATCCACGGTGGTTTGAGATCTCATATATGAGACATTTTTATGACAACTCTCTCAAAATTTCAATAAATTTGTCACTATGAATATTGAAAATAACCCTTCCATGGGCCAACCTAGACATATATAGACTCATTTTTTCTAACCTTTCACGGTGAAAGTGTTCCTTCCATCCTTCCTATTTCCACCCCACCTAGCTACATGAAAAATTAGGAGGGAACATATACTCACCTCTTCACCATATTGTTCTTCTAATTCAAAAAAAATTCTTATGCATACTTCTCGCTATCATAGCTTCTTTTGATTTCCAAACTAACTCAATTTTGAGTTTTGAAAAATAGAACTTCACGTCAGGTGCTATAGTTTCTCACTAATGTTGAAAGTTGGGGGAATCATTAGTATTCATTAGCTCAACCTCTATGACCTCTATAATACCTTTTTGGCAAAAATCTATAAAATTTTCAAATTTTTAAAGTTAGCTTTTATTTCTTCTTATCTACTTTAGTGTATCTATTTTTTCTCCAAAACTTCAGCTCACTAAAATGGGGCAAAAATGTATTGTCATAAAATTGCACCTCATGATAATTTCACACCTGTGCATCTAGTCTACTATATTTCTGGAAACCCACCAAATTTATGACAAAAACCTGAGTCAAAATTTGATGATTCTAAATTTATAAGGGAAAATGGTGAAGTGATAATAGCCTAGATACCTCATTCTTGTGAAATTTTGAGTAGAACACTTGTGCAACATGTGGACATGTGTGTGATGCACTAGCGTCCTCAAACTTTATGAGATTTAAGTGAGAATATGGCATGTCCTATTTCTATGGCACATGTCATTATGGGAAAAAACACAAGTGTAATGACTCTTCCCCCCCATGCAACCTCACAAAACTCCTCTTTTCACTCTCATTCTCATTCATTCTCACTCTCTTTTGTTTGATCTCTCATTCTACTTCATTAATCTCATTCTTTCTCATTCTTTCTAGAGAAGCTTTGCCGAATTCCCATAAAACAATAGTTAAGTCTCTCTTGTAAGATAGCACGTCACATCTATCAAACCAAGAGGGGAGCCACAGACTGTTGGTAACACTCTCTTATCTACTTGTCTTGTGTATTTAATATTTTCTATTTTCTCTTGTCTATCTATCGATTCATGAGAGCCTGGGGTCTCCTCCTTAGTAGGGTTTGTTTCTATCACATGTATTTAAATTTCATAGTTTTTGTCTATCTCTATCTATTTAGCTATTCATGGAGGTGGAAAGAACAAAATGGGGATTTGACTAAGGAAAACCCAAAAAACGACCCCAACATTTTTTCCTCTATGTTTTGTGTGCAGATGTACAGACTTGGGAGGATGGACATTGTAGATTTAAATGGTTTTTTGTTTGTTTTGATAGGAATGACAACATGAGTCATATCCATACATATGCAATGCTATTGTCTTTGTTCAAGGCTTAACTCTCTTGGGGGTGAAATCTATGAATTCTTTAGTTTTTTTTCTATAAATCGTAGAATGTAATTCTATTCTCAATTTTTGATATTAAGTAATTTGTTATCATTCTTGTCTTTATTAGTTTAACATTTCAGTTCAATCAAGTTGTGTACATTATTTATTTCCTAACTTGTCACCTAATATTTATTACTTGAGGTAATCAAGGGCTATTTTCTCCTTGAAGACCCTCTTTTTCTTGAGTCTCGAAAGTATTGAATCCCCTCACATTTATAATAGAAAATGAAGATCTTGACAGATAATAAATGCCATACACTACCACTTATTCTACTGTTGATTATTGTTTAGGATACACAATTGATCAAAACAGTTTGCTAGGATTTAAAATGGTGAAAAAGAAAAAACTAATTATCAAAACCTGACAAATGAATTTAAAATTTTAAACATAAAAATACCAATAATAACATATTTGAAATTGGTCCAAAATAGGGTTGTCAAGGGCAGTGACACCCTAGACCTTTCCCATTGTGGGACTTTTGATGTACTTAAATAAATATTAAATAGTAAATTTCCCATTTTATTCTATTTTAAAAAAAATTACCATAAAACAGGCAATTTATAAGCACAATTAGGTCCAAGCACATAAGGGGGAGCAAAACCTAGTATAAGATTATCAATCGTGACAATTTACATTGCTACAATATTTTCTATGTACAATGAGATAGTAAGGAAAATATCACCATGTTATTTGTAATACACATAATTATATCATTTAGATCTCAAACATTCCAATATTGACAAAGAAGATTCAATCCATTGGTATCACATTCTAGAAGATAGTCTAAGATCATATATATATATATATATATATATATATATATATATTAATCTACAAAAGAATGACTATTTATCTTTCTAACATAGTACTCTGAGCCATGTTATATAAATATCCTCATTTACAACTCATCATGGAGGAATATTATTTTTACATCCATCTATTATGTACCTAAATCAAACGTTGTAGAGACAACTAATAGAAACTTTATAGATGTCAACTTACCAATTTTTGAGAGTCTCAGCAATATATATTCACACAACTTGGAAATGTATATTCACAACCAATCTTATCTTGTACTTTTCAATAGTACCACTTAAATAAATCTTTTTTCAACACTCATTTATAAATAATAATTTTACATACATGAAATAATTGCAGTATGTCTCATCTATCATTATTTTTAAATGAAACCATCTCCACATCTATCTTCATTCTCTAAGGTTCATATTTGTTTGTATTTATTACCTCCTTAACAATTATAGGCTTGCCACTATTACTTAACAGTGCAAAGATGAATCTATAATCAAATAGGATAAATCTATTTGGTGACTCTCTTTATTGAGTTGACCTACTCAAAAGTTTGGGTAGATGCTCTACTTTCTTTTCCAAACTCTTTGATCTCTCCACCTCATCTAACTATCTGCAAACATTTGGAACAACTTCTAAATAGTTCAATCTTCACAATCTTGAATGCTATATGAACAAGAAACTTCTCATCTTCTTCTAGGTATGCAACTAATAGACATGGCTTGAATTCTATAAGAATAAAATTTATGTAATTTGAAACTCTCTTGGTTGTAGGCTCTAAAATATTGTGACTTAAACCACACCACACCACAATTAAAAATTTGAAGCTATTGGAGTGAGGTACTTTTCCTATCTAGAGTTCCATAGTGGTTTTCCTAAAATTGTTGATGTAGAAAAGACTATTTATAAAGTAACATACAATACAAAAAATAAAATTCTCCAAGACAAATCCACTAAACATACTCTAGTCCCCTACATTAGTGTCCTCTCTACAACTCTATTATACTAAGGGGTGTATGAAATTTTCTTCCGCTTTAAATCTCATTCTATTTATGGAATCTATCAAAATATAAAAGACAAATAATCACCATTATCAATTCTGAAAATATTTGACCTAGCCTAAATTTCTAAATGAGTTTGAAATTCTTTAATCTAACTAAAGACTTGAGATTTTCTTATGAGAAAGTATACCCATTGTCTTTTAGAAAAATCATCAATAATTTAGATACATAATATAAAGATAGGTAGTCATTGAATGTAAATTAATAGATTAAATACACCCAAATGAATCAAGTCCTAACACCCTAAGACATTTATGAGAACTGGAATAAAATTGAACATGTTTGTATTTTTTATCTATGCAATATTCATATGAACTAAATTATATATATAATCATTTAACCCTTCAATAAGATATTTATATTTTAAGGTATATATACCCTTTTCACATATCTAGCCTATTCTTTTGTGCAATAGTATAGCCTTCCCTAGAACTTACTTTCTAATCTCTAAAGTAAGAGCTTTCTTAGGAACCTAGAAAGCATGACCATCATAAGTAGATACAACACTCCTCTTTATTTTTTATTTAATAATAAAAAGGAAAAATTTATATATCTCTGTACTATAGGAAGTGAACAACTATTGCATTTGATAGTTCATTCATTAATCTTAATTTGGATGCCCACATGAATACCATTATAAATAACCATAACTCGTTAAAGCATCTTACATCTTCCATAGAGGGAAAAAACATATTGATTATATTGTTAAGTTTTCCAAATAAAAATAGATTTTGTATCGTACTCATGCAGGAGCATCCAGTGGTGTAAGGGCAATCTTGCATCACCCCAAAAAAATGCACTGCATTTATATTTCCTTTGGTTACATTTTTCTAGATGTCTATGCATGTTTGGATACCATTTTCATCATTATGTAAATCCCCACTGTTAGTTTTATTTTTTTGTTTTTTTTCTAGTCAATTGTTATTTTTAGCAGCTGTTGGAATTTGTTATTGTTTTTAGCAACCTTTGGAATTTGAAGGTGTTTTGGAACAAAAATTATATGGGAGGATTCAAAAAGAAAAAATAAGAATAATGGTGAAAGAATTAGGCCGAGAGCATTCTCGGTTTGAAAGATATTATAGTTTCAGTCTCCCAGAAATGCACCTAAAAACCTTCGAGATTAGGTTTGAGGCACTAAATGGCCTAAAATGGCCCCAACACTTGCCAAAATTGGCATAGCCAATTTCAAGCACATTTCTTGACTCTGAGATCTTTCCGACCGTTCAAATGTTTCGAAAAATGGAGTCCCAGATCAAAAGTTATGGCTCCCAGAAGTTGGTACACTTTCAAAATGTGTTGATTTTCGAATGGTGTTTTTATTTTTAAATTTCAAATTGTAATTCTTGGCGCCAATCCTCCAAAACTCATAATTTGAATGTTGATTTTGGCTCCAACGAAAAAAGGGGCTATTGATGGGGGGATTTTTATGGAGGGACAGACGTGAGATCTTTGCTTGCATATTGTAGAAACTTGAGATTTGGGATCCCTCTACATATAAAATTCCCATTAATGCGAATATGTCATTTCTAGATTGTGTACATTATTTTGTGTCTCGAGGTTTTGCTCCTAAATCCGAGTGGTATCATATTGGAATTTTCTTGATGTGTGAGCAGATACGGTATTAAACGGTCCACGAGGACATAGTTTAATGGGTTTGGAATATTAGAAGATTCCTCAAGGTGATGCCGTAGGCATAGTGGTGCTGCGGAAGGGGCCGAGAAATCTTTGGTGGAAGAGATCCATTGAGTGGTGAGGTTTTGGAGCTCTCTGAAACAAAATTGATGCATTGCGAGGAGGTAGATGAGAAGCGTTAAGCAGAGAGGAGAAGAGTGGGGATGAAGAAGATGGAAGATACAAATATAGAAAGAGGAAAGTAGCGATTGATCAAGATCAAATGTGGCTGATTAGGGCCATTTCAAAGATCAGAAAAGACCTAGAATAGAAGTCCCTAGTTATTCTAGAAGTCTGAACCCAGAAGAGTTGATTGACTAGATCAATGAGCTAGAAGAGTATTTTGAGTATGAAGAATTAGAGGACCCGCCGAGGTTAAAGTTAAAAAAAAACTAAAGGTCACAGGAAACCAATATTGGTGGAAAGAGGTCCAGTTGGAGAGAAATCGAAGAGGAAAAGGAAAGATCAGTAGTTGGGATCGCATGGTGGAGAAACTGAAGAAGCAGTTCATACCAGTGGACTATGAGTTGGATCTACTGAAGAAATTGCAAGGATTGAAGCAAGGAAGCAGATCTATGAAGAATACATGGAATATTTTCACAAGATGATCATCAGGACGGGGCATGCAGAGGCTAACAAGGAGAAGGTAGCCCGCTATCTTAATGGGTTCTGACGAGAGCATTCAAAGGTTAAACCTGAGTGAATATGGCCCTGTGAGGATGCATGCCGGTTCCTGCAAGGGTGAGAAGAAGAAAGAATTTGAACAAAAGGTTTGATAACAAGCAAAAAGGAAGAGGAGGTCAAATCGGAAAGGGTGGTGGAAGATCTTCTGGAAGCCAAAATGAGGCTAAGAAGAAAAATGAAGATGTGGGTACCAGACGAGGACAAAGGAGTGATAATTTCTATCACCCTTGTGACCACAATAGTGGTGATCAAAGAGGTAGAGGATGAGGAGCAGATGTGGAAAGGATCTGGAAGGTGGTTTCAGAGGAACTTGTTTCCATTGTGGTGAAGAAGGGAATCAAGCCTATGAATGTCCACAACACCAAGGAAGAACAGATAGAAGGCCAGAAGGTCATGGAAGGGTTACACATGGAGATGAGGAGGCTCAATCTGAGCATTCAGATGATGCTGAAAGGGGAGAAGCCCTAGTGGTTAGAAGAGCCCTGGTGACTGAAGAGAAGGAGCTAGAATAGAGGAAGAATCTGTTTTGCACAAGGTGGAAGTGTGAAGACAAATGTTGTGAAGTCGTATTGGTCGTGGGAGCAAGTCACGGTATCAAAGAGGGTTGCAAACCAAAGTTAAAGGCATCCATCCGTGCGGGATTACTTAGGCTGAGAAGATCCTATAAAGTTAAATTGATGAGCAGTCTTGGTGAAGTTCAAAATTGGGAGCTATCGTGATGAGGTACTCTATGATATCATCCCCATGGATGCATGTCACATCTTGTTGGGGAGGCCGTAGTAGTTTGACAGGCGAGCTACACATGATGGTTGTGCAAACACTAATGCCTTGATGAAGGATGGAGTCTGCCATAAGCTGAAACCCCTAAAGGAGGCCGAAGAAAAGGTATGCAGTAGTGCTAGGGTTTGTTATGTTGATGGAAGGAAATTTTTAGAAGGCATGAAGCATGAGCGTCTATGTTATACATTGATTCCTAGAATGGATAAAGAGGATAATGAGAATGTACTAGTAGAAGTTTCTGGGTTATGGGGTGAGTTTCAGGAGATTTTTTATGATGATGTGCATGAGGGTTTACCACCAGTGAGGAAGATTAGTCATCAGACTGACTTGATCCCTGGAACTAGTTTGCCAAATAAGGAAACTCACAGAATGACTCCTGCAGAAAATGAGGAGTTGAATAGACAAGTTTAAGAGTTGTTGAGAAAGGGTTTGATTCGAGAGAGTCTGAGTCCATGTGTAGTACTTGCAGTACTAGCACTGAAGAAGGATGGGGAGTGGAGAATGTGCACAGACTCCCAAGCCATAAACAAGATAACAATCAAATACTGATTTCCCCTGCCTAGGATGGATGACTTGATGGATTGTTTCAGTGGAGCGCAGTACTTCACAAAGATTGACCTGAAGAGCGGGTATCACTTGATTCGGATTCGTGAGGGAGATGAATGGAAGACTGCCTTCAAGACCAAAGAGGCCCTGTACGAGTGATTAGTCATGCCTTTTGGGCTAACCAGTGCACCAAGCACATTCCTGTGGTTCATGAATGATGTATTGAAAGAGTTTCTAGGAAATTTTGTTATTGTGTACTTAGATGATATTTTGATATTCAGTAAGTCCTTGGGTGAGCATTTGGTGCATATTCTTAGATTCTTTGAAAAGTTGAGAGAAGAGAAATTGTTGATTAATCTGAAGAAGTGTAGTTTTGTGAGGAAGGAGTTAGTGTACTTGGGGTTTTTTGTTTCGACGGAAGGTCTCAAGATAGACCTAGAGAAGGTGAAGGTTATTCTAGAATGGCCTACCCTAAAAACTGCTACTGAGGTGATATCTTTCCATGGTCTAGCTAGTTTTTACAGAAAGTTCATTAGAAACTTCAACAGTATTTGTGCACCCTTGATTGAAGCAATGAGAGGGGATAGAATAGAGTTCAAGTGGAGCACTAGAGCAGTGAAGAGTTTTGATTTGTTGAAGCAGAAAGTGGCAAAGCAACCAATTTTAGCCCTCCCAGATTTCAATAAGGTGTTTCAGGTGGATTGTGATGCCAGTGGTTGTGCCATTGGAGTAGTGTTGAGCCAAGAAGGTAAGCCCATTTCCTATTTCAGTGAAAAGTTAAATGATGTAAGGAGAAAGTACTATGTATATGATCAAGAATTTTATGCAATATTTCAAGCATTAAAGAAATGGAGACATTAGTTGTTTCCGAAGGAGTTTGTTTTGTTTACTGATCATCAAGCATTACATTATCTGAATAGTCAATGGAAATTAAATCAAAGGCATATGAAATGGGTAGAATTTTTGCAAAGCTATACCTTTGTTTTAAAGCATAGGAGTGGGAGGTCGAATAGGGTTGCAGATGCCTTAAGTAGGAGGCAGACATTGTTGAATGAGATGCATATTGAATTGGTTGGGTTCAATGAACTCAAGACATTGTACCTTGGGGATCCTGACTTTGCAGAAGCTTGGAAAGTTTGCAAGGATCCTATTACAGTTGACAGGAAAGATGGTTGGATTTCATAATTTGGGATGACATGTTGTTTAAAGGAAGCCAATTGTGTATTCTAAGGAGTTCCATGAGGGAGAGCCTAATAAAGGAGAAGCACAGTGGAGGAATGGTAGGACATTTTGATCGAGATAAGACTATTTCCATTATCAGTGAACATTATTATTAGATGTAGTTGTCACAGGATGTGAAGAAGTTCATGCAGAGTTGCAGGGTGTGTTAGATGGCTAAGGGAGTGAGCCAAAATATAGGATTGTATCAGGCCTAACTTGTACCAGAGAGGCCTTGGGAAGATATAATTATGGACTTTGTTCTTCATTTTCCAAGGATGCAAAGAGGGAACGATTTAGTGTTTGTGGTAGTTGACAGATTTTTAAAGATGACACATTCCATTCCATGTTGAAAGACCCATAATGCAGTCCACATTGCTGACTTGTTCTTCAGAGAGGTGGTGAGACTACATGGTCTACTAAATAGTATAGTCTTAGATTGTGATACCAAGTTTGTGGGATACTTTTGGAGGACCTTGTGGAAGAAGTTGAAGATAGAGTTGAAGTTCAGTTCTGCACACCATCCAAAAATTGATGGGTAGACTGAGGTTGTGAACAAAGATCTAGGTAACATACTGAGATGCTTGGTAGAAGATAAACCCAAGGGATGGGACTTGATCTTACCCAAGGAAGAATTTGCTTACAACAATTCTGTCAACAAAAGCACTGGTAGATCACCATTCCAGATTATGTATGGAGGTTGTCCCAGGACTGCCCCAGAATTGAGGAGGATGGACCAGGAGAAGAAAACTAGTGTTGAAGCCGAAGACTTTGCAGAGCACATCAAGAATGTACATGAGGAGGTAAGAGAACATATCAATAAGATGAATATGCAGTATAAGGCTAAGGCAGATCAAAAGAGGAGGAATAAGGAGTTTCAGCTGGGTGATGAAGTGATGGTCCACTTAAGGAAGGAAAGGTTTCCAGTGGGAACCTATAACAAATTAAAGATGAAGAAGTTCGGTCCCTGTAAAATTTTGAAGAGGCGTGATTTAGGGAATGCATATGAGGTAGAGTTTCTAGACGGAGTCAACATTTCCCCTGTGTTCAACATTTCAGATTTGACAGAGTATTATGAAGGTGGTGCAGAGAAAGTACTAGCAATGGAATCGTGTGGCATTCCAGCATCTACTTCAGAGAATGAGGAGATTGAAGCAATCCTAGATAGCCATGTGGGAAGGAGTACCAGAAATAGGCAATATGAAGAATATCTGGTGAAGTGGAGAGGAAGGCCTATGGAAGACTCATCCTAGCTGTCTAAGGCAGAGGTTGAAAGTTTGAGTTTTCCTCAACCATTTGAGATGTGACGGTGTCACTTCTCAAATTACCCTGGGTGTTTGATGCATGAGCATCCAGTGGTGTAAGTGCAATCTTGCATCACCCAAAAAATATGCATTGCATTTATATTTCATTTGGTTACCTTTTTGTAGATGTCTTTGCATTTCTGGATACCCTTTTCATCATTATGTAAATTCCCACTGTCAATTTTGTTTTTCTACTTGTTCTGGTCAACTGCTATTTTTAGCAGCTTTTGGAATTTGCTGCTATGTTTAGCAACCTTTGTAATTTGAAGGTGTTTTGAAACAAAAATTATATGGGAGGATTCAAAACGAAAAATAAGAATATTGGTGAAAGAATCAGGCCAAGAGCATTTCCGGTTTGAAAAATATTACAGTTTCAGTCTCCCAGAAAAGCACCTAAAAACCTCTCAGATTAGGTTTGATGCACTAAAAGGCCCCAAAATGGCCCAAAAACTTGTTGAAATCAGCATAGCCAATTTCAAGCACGTTCTTGACTTCGAAACTTTTCCAACAGTTAAAACGGTTTGAAAAACAAAGTCCCAGATCAAAAGTTATGGCTCCCGAAAGTTGGTACACTTTCAAAATGTGTTGATTTTCGAATGGTGTTTTAATTTTTAAATTTCAAATTGTAATTCTTGACGCCAATCCACCAAAACTCATAACTTGAATGATTTTTTTGGAACAAAAATGAAAAAGGTGCTATTGATGGGGGGATTTTTATGATCTTAGTAGTTTTTTTGGGGAAGAAGAGTTCACATACTGCGAAAAGGGGAACTTCTATAATTTATGTTATTTCTGAAACTTCTATAACTTGCATGTATCGCATAGCTCGAGGATTTGGGATTCTCATGTAATATTTTCATTATTGAATAATAATAAAGTTTTCTAGTTGTGTGCATTATTTCTGTGTCTCGGGTTTGCTCCATCATCACATACTAAGATGTGTAGGATTCAATTTCTCTTCCTCACTCTAACATCTAGAGAAGAAATTACTAATATTGTGGCCAACTAGGCATACATGAGAGTTATAACCATGATAAAAATTCCCAACATTTTATTTAGATTACTTTGAAAACTATACCTAATAAGAGGCAACATGAACACTATTAACATGAAGTGTAACTCCTTATACCATCTTACATCCCCCATTTAAAAAAATAACCTATACATTGCATTAGTAAGTTTACTAACTGATAATAGATTTTGTGTCAAACCTAAGATTTGTAAAACTCAATTGACCCCCTTCACTTTTTCATCAATAAATCAAATTAGGATTAATATGACCATCTAGACTTAGATGAGAATCATTATAAGACACACTTTGCCAACATCACATTTTTGATGATTTGAAAACCATCTCTAATAGGAAGTCATATGGAAGGAAACTCGAAACTACGTCAACCACAAACCCTCAAAATGCATGTGTCACCAAGCTTGATTTAATTGTAGAATTTAATTAATCCCCTTCATTATTCCCTAGTACTACCATAACCAACTACATATGCATGAGTCATCACCGAGGTACATATTCTCAATACTTTCTTTTGGCAACCATCCAATGAAAGGTCATATGAGGAAATACTACCATAACCAACTACATATGCATGAGATTCATCACCGACGTGTACATTTTCTCAATACTTTTTTTTTAGAACCATCCCAATAAAAGGTCATATGAAAGGAAGCTCTAGAGTATGTTAACCATGCACCCTCAAGTGCATGTCTCTAAACTTGCTCGGTGCACATCGAACAACTTTTGAGTAACAAAGTAATTATAAATAGATAGTAGATATAGCGAAGTATGGTATAAGAATCAAGATGTTGAAAATATCCAGCCGATTCGTGGCATGACATTTAGAAATGGATGGAAATGGATCCTTTTATACCCACCATATTGGGCGATCTGTTTTTTTTGTCTACATACGACTTATATTAATATGTGACTACCCCGTACTCCATACAGGAGGTACCTATTGTGCTACAAATCAGGAGTACATACCCTACCCCTTGCAAAGTTTGAACTTGTGACCTCTCTTTCAAAAAAACAAGTTTTCCACCATTAGACCAACTCCGAAAAGGCATCCCACCACGGCTTGAAAAATACAACTGACTTCCAAAATACAATAAAAATTAGCTATAGCAGCAGAACATAAATAAAAACATACGGCTAAAACAAGTCATACTCTCACATTGAAATAACTCATATACGCCCTCTATCTAGCTCTATCTAGTGAACTTGGGAACATATCAAAGAGTCCTCATCAGGAATCATATCAAGGATAGGAATCTGGAAATACACAAGAGATGGAAAAATACACAATGAATTCTTTTCTAAAAATGTTGGCAGAAATGTCAGAAACGAAGTTATCCCATTAAAATACAGAGCAGAGGGCAGAAAACATAAGGATTGGGACAGTTTTGGATTATTGCGTGTATCATTGTACAGGTCGTTAACAATGCCTGATCAAGCTGAATGTTGAATGCAGAATCTTGAATCGAGTGCCTTCAATGCAAGGATAAGAGGTCAGCTATTTTATTTGCTGTGTATTTTTGGAGTTCGCATTGAGTGGCGAGTGTCCGTGCTTCGACATTGACTGTTTATTTTTGCATTGTGCTTCTGGTTTCTGGTCTTTATATTTATTTCAGTTTTCGATTTTGTTTTTTTTTCTGGTTTTGGTTTTCTTGTGGGCTTTGGGCTTCAAGACTTACCTATGGCTCTTTCTTTTAAAGATGATGTTCGAGTAGATGGAGCTACGACTTCTAACCATTAAACTGTCATCAAAGGGAGTTGATAATCATTTCTCATCTAATTGATGATTGAAAAAGAGTGACGTCCGTTTTATTTCGGTGATTATTTTGAAGATTTTTTAAATGATATTCTATTAATTACAATATGTTTTAATATATAAATTTATGGGATTTAGAGATGGGTTATGAAAAAGGCAAAATGAATTGATGAAGGAAAATGTATGAAAATGTATTATAGAAATAAACATAAAGACATTATATCCTCATTGTTTTCTTTTTCATAGATTGAGTTCACAAGCTGCATCCAGATTTGCTCAAGTGTTGATGGTTGATGTGGTTGCTCAATATTTGGGCAACATAATCATATGATGGAGATGGCTTCAATGGATATTTGGGATGCATAAGGATATGGTGAATGTATGTTGTGTAGAATGAGAGTCAGTGCTTCAATATATAGAATTTTGATGAGAGGGATCAATGGTTGGGATGCATTGGTGATGAAGGGATAGGATTCAATGATAAATAGGGTTCAAATCAAGGTTGTAGTGGAACTATGTGCTCACACATGTGTGAGTACACATTGGGAAGAGTTTGTGGGATTGTGTAAGAGGTTAGTGGACTTGTGTAAGAGATAGGGTGAGTAAGTTTAAGACACTTGTCACATGGTGGCATGTTTGAGGGAAGTGGGGGAATTAAAAATTAGAAAGAAATGTTAATGAGGATTAGGGATGGTGGTTAGATCACTTAATCAAAGATTAATTGATTTAATCAAGATGGGCTGACTTAATAAACCATGGGTTTATTAACTTGAGTGGAGTTAAAAGTTCCAGAATAGGCTAGGATGAAATTAAATAATAGGAATATGGTAATGTAGGTTAGTTAGCCTAAATAAATTAATTATGCAAGTATTAATAAACTTATTGAGTTGGAAGGGTTTGGGACCTAAGACTACCTTTAATTAAATAAATATGCATTTATTTAATTAAAAGTGGTGGATAAAGGTAATGGGAACATTATTTAAACAAATAATATAAATATTTAATTAATTAATTAATAGGAAAAGGGAAAGGGTTAAATTATTAAATAAACAAGTATTATTTAATTAAATATTATTCTAGGTTTCTACATGTTGTCTTTCTTTGAGAGTTGGGCATGTTGTACATGGCAACTGTAGGAGGATATGGAATAATATTGGTGGTAAATAGTTGTTTCTTCATTATTTTTCATGAATTATTGATCAAAATTTGACTTTTAAGGGTAGACTTTACTTTCATAATCAAGCTAGTTTGTTCATTAAACCTTGTTGTGAGAGGTTTGATCTAGTCAAGAAATTTTCATCTAAGATATCGATTTAGGTTCACCTTCTTTATCTTCTAATGGAATTTTGGAGACCAAATATTTTGCATTCTATTGCAACTATTTTTGGAAAATCTATGTGTCCTTCTCATCACATACTACAGAGAAAGGTAAATTCATATGGTTACATTTGTTGTAGAACTTGTATAATAATCCATTGCCTAATTCAATAATATATTAGAATAGGAAACATACATTGGATTTCAAAATTAGATTACGAGGCTCTTTCATTTTGTCATCATGTTTTTCATGATTATGGGCATCTTCAAAGAAATTAATAGAAGAAACCCTCAAATTTCCTTCGTTTCATTCTAGAGGTCTCTAGGGTAAAAAATAATGCAAACGGGAAATCCCAAAATCATTAGAGAAGCTTGACTCAAATGGTCTTTTTCTATGAAGTTTTATAATAAAGGAAGGAATGAGATATGTTAGAAGAAATATATATCAATGTGGTATTCTAATAAAACAATTGATATATTATGGAATTTTGATGATCTAGAACCTATTTGGATGGAGAAGACTTTAGTTAATTATAATTTTGTACATTTTGTTTCTAGCAAGCTCTTGTTGGAGCAACCAAGATCACTTGCAAGAATCCAAGACCATAAAATAGTTAGATTGAATAAATAACAAGCCAAATAACTATCATAGAATGATAAGAATGTGGAGCATACAAAAGTATAATAGAGACCTCACATATAAATGCAAGGATGAGAAGGAAAGAAGGTAGGAATGAAAGTCTAACTACCCCTCAAAGATGTGATACATGTGGAATCACTCAAGTAACAAGTGTGAGGAAACATGTGTTCACATGAGGTTAGACAAAAGGCTAAATAACTTCTAAGTGAGCTTAAGTGTAGTATGAATAAGTCAACTAGATAAAATTTAACTAGTTTTCTAAATTACCCTTTCACTCTAACACCTCCCTTAAATAATGATTAGGGAGTAAGAAAAGCATTTAAAAGATGAGTCTTGACAACAAGGCTTGATAAGGTACTCGTGTACATTAAAGATCTCTCATAAACATAAAAAAAGAGAAAATATAAAGGGAACATTGAAACTCTTCTCCAAAATAGATAAATGATGAGGATAAAGCAATATTTTCAAAAGATGCCCCATGAGGATAAAAAAATGAAGATGAAAGATCTTGAAGCATGTGGAAGTTGTAAACTTTGTTGAAGATGAACTAATATTGTCTACTAGAATCGACAAATCTCTGTAGAAAATGGATCAAGATAGGAGAAGAAAAAATGGCATCTAACATCAACTATGCTACTCAATAATGAATACATAGATGGAATGGACAAAAAAAAACTCAATAAAGTTAAATGTGTATACTATGATACATGAGCACAAAAACATTAGGTGAGTGACGTATAGTAAACTACTAAAATATGCAAAATGCTTTATATATGTACTATAATCTCAAAATTATGATCAACTAAAAATGTAGAATGTTGATTCACTTCTCTAATGAAACCAAGGAAGCATTAGCATAACCATGTGATGATGGACCCTGTAATGTTGAAAAGGTAAACGTATAGGAAGATCGATTGAAAAGTGGCACATAATTGTGCAAGAGAATATAGAGGCAACATCAAGTCAAAAATGTTGTTCAAGCAACTAAAAAGTGGTTTGTAAAAACCAAGGCACACATATGAGGTGAGAATCAATAGGTTTCATTGTTATAATGGAAGGATACTCACTTGACAAAGATATCATGGAAAAAACTAAGGAACTATACTTGACCCCCCATAGCACTTTATAACTTAGTGCAAGTATAAAAGAGGGACAAAACGCATTAAAAGTCCTCCCCTAAGGATTAAAAAATCATTTCATTTTCGTTGGTCTTCCCTTGTGTAATTCATAAGGTTTCTTGCTATTGTTGAATTTGATTTTTCCTCTACTTAGAATGTATACTACTATGTTAAATGCTTCTCTCCAAAAAATTTCGAGTACCATAGATTCATTCAATATTGTTCTAGCAATTTGTTGCACTACTTGATTCTTTATTTCTACAACTCCATTTTGTCTATAAATCCATTTTTTTATGGAACAATTGCAACTGAAAAGTGTATTTTAATGTCATGATTCTCACAAAATTCTTCAAGTTCATTTCAGGTATTCTCACCTCCTCAATCTGATCTCAAACACTTGATCTTTGACCCAATTCATTTTCAGCTAAGGCCTTCAAAGCTTTGAACTTCTTGAATGCTTCAAAATATTCCTTTAGGAAGATAACCCATGTCATCCTTGAGTAATCATTAATAAGCATCATGAAATAACTCACATTGTAAAATTTATGTCCTTCTTGGTCCATAGAGATATGTATGAACAAGATTTAAAGGATTTATCATTGAGTACTCCTTTCACATGATGTTATTTCTTTCTTGTTTCCCATGTTGACATTTCTTGCAATGAGTGTTTAAAGGTTTATAAATCTTTGACATATCTCTTACACCTTGTTAGGTTCTAATTTTCACAAGCAAATATTATATGGTTAATTCTTCTATGCCATAACTAGCTCTCATCTATTTTTCCCATATGGCAATTTCTCTCTTGATATCACTAATGATATATAGGTTTTTTGTTATTCTATTTACATAAGAAACCACTTTTCATGTACTTTCCTTCTTTATCGAGCATGACATTGAGTATGGAAAGCGAGACTGTGTCCTTGATCACACATTTGACTTACACTACAAAGATTATGCCTCAAACCTTAAACATATAATATTATTTATATATTTGTCTTCCTATTGTCAGGATTAAGAGTTCCTTTTCCTATTATCCTTGTAGTATTGTCTCAAAAATTTAATGTACCTTTGTTCACTTCTTTTAAAGAGAGTTACTTACTCTTATCTCTTGTCATAAGCCTTAAACATCTAGTGTCAAGGTTAGTGCAGGATCATGGGGGTGCACACTAGGTCCTTAAGTGGTAATGAAAATTCAGAAAAATAGAGTTAAGCAACTTGACATAAAAATTTGAATAGTTTATTAACATAATTTGAAAAATATGTAAGACCATAATTTGTAGAAAAATTGAATGTTGTTTCTAAGATACTAGTCCTTTTCTTGAAAAAAGTAAATCTATTTGGTGAAAATTTGAAATTTCAATGTAGTAGTACTAATTTTTTTAGAAAAAAATAAAAAATAGGTGTATGTTTGACCAAACTAATTACAAGAATTTATTTTATTTTTTTCTAAACTTTCAATCTAAGTAGAGGACATATGCCTAGATGTTTCACATTTATTTTTGTAGTTTTTTTCCATGTAAATAATTAGTTATGAAATTTTTATTAGAAATTTTTAAAAATATTAAAACTTGTTTGTCTGACCACCATAACTTGGTGAAAATTTTATGAAATTCATTTTTTTTTATCCTATAGTATGGGAAGCATGAAATGTGTTGCATCTTTCGGATTTGAAAACTGTGAAATAGTTTGAGAATTATAGATGTTGTTCAATCATCCTATCAATCAAGACTCTAGTCATAATGCATGTAGAAAATCAATAATAATTATCTATTAAATTAAAAATAAAGCATACCTTGTATTGGTGGAAAGTTGACAATTTTCTCAATAAACCCTTTTCATTTTATCAAATTTGGATAAAAAAGGTTGTTAGCCACAAGGGAAAACTTTGAAAAACTAAGAAAATTTTCTAAACATGTTTTTGCTGTTGAATTTCTAGGTATGATAGCCCCAAGCCAAATCCCAATGTGACTGAGGCAAATCTTGAGGTTGTTAACTTTTTCAGAAAAAATGAATATTCGTTTAAAACAGATATCCATTTCAAATGAGCACCTATTTGTAATGGATATTCTATACCTATACTATATTTATAATATTTTGCATTATTAATATATAAAAAATATATAATATATTATCTAATATATATTATATACTATATACTTTATATATAGTATATATAATATCATATATAATATAATACAATATATATTATATTATATATACTACATATATTATATACTATATATGATATATAGTATATATATTATATTATATAATATATTTATTAAATATTAAATATAATTTTATATATTATATTATATATTATATATTATATTATAATTTATATATTGTATTATATATCATATGCTATATTATAACAGATATAGAGTGAGAGAGAGAGAGTTATCTAGGTAGGGTGGGAGGGATAGGAGAGACCTAAGAGAGTTATCTAGGTAAGGTGGGAGGGAGATCTTCTTGATAGAAAGAGAGAGGGGGAGAGAGTTATCTAGTGTTTTGAAATAACTTGCACACGAAGAATATAATATGAAATATTTTGCAAATACTTGATAACAATATACCACTTCAAGGGGGCAACCTCCTAATCCACTTTGAGGGGAATACCTCATATAGTCTTCAATAAGGACTCAATACTCAACATGATGATGAAATAAGACTCACAACCTCCTTTACATATCTATTTATTTTTAGGATACCACCAAGGCTCACTTAGATAACCTTATATAATCCCTAGGCCAACCTAACTAACTAAATGGAAATATAATAATGATAATATGACTTAATTAATAGTTAAGGTAGCCACAAGCCAAATACTTATAACACTATACACACTATAGGGGTATGAGCATAACATTTGGGTACTTGGTGGGAGGGATAGAGGGAGGGAGAGACTTGAGAGGGAGAGAGGGAGAGAGAGAAAGAGGAGGTAGAAACCTAAGAGAGAGATAGAGTTATCTAAGTAGAGTGGGAGGGAGAGTTGAGAAAGAGAGGGAGGCAGTGAGAGAGAGATAGTTATCAAGGTAGGGTGGTAGGGATAGATAGAGGGAGAGACTTGAGAGAGAGAGAGAGAGGGAGGGGGAGTGAGAGAGTTATCTAGGTAGGGTGGGAGGAAGAGATTTGAGAGAGAGGGGGATAGAGAAAGTTATCTAGATAGGGTGGGAGAGAGAGACATGAGAGAAAGGGGGGTTGGGAGGCATAGAGGGAGGGATAGACCTGAGAGAGAGAGAGAGAGAGAGAGAGAGAGAGAGAGAGAGAGAGAGAGAGAGAGAGAGAGAGAGCAAGAGAGTTTTCCACTTCAACTATCTACATCAGATCAAACCTTCTTGCAACTAAGGATTGGAGTACCATCGTCATGCATGCTCAGGCTATAAAAAATGCTTTTCACATCAATCTTCATACATGACCACAAGGTTGACATCAATGAAAAATTGCATACTATACAACTGATTCTCATAATCATGTTGCCAGAAGATGTTAGAGTAAAAGGTTTATTTCACTTAATTAGTTTAATTAAGTCACCTTTTATTCCTTTCTTAAGATTCACTTAGTTATGCATTGTAGGTATTTAATAATTATTTTAACTATTAAATACATTTTCCCTTTAGGTTTACACAATTTCCTTTTATAATGATTGATCATTGTATTTTATTATCTCTTTGAATAATAATATCTTTCAGATTACAAAGCTTCAAACCCTCTCTTTCTTTTTTCTCCATTCTCTTCCCTGTGACAGGTATCTCTTTGCATGCATCTGTTCTTGGACTCCGAAGTTGATTTTGAAAACTTCTACATGGTATCAGAGCCTTGAAATGTAGCCACTTCTCAGATTTTCAGAGATTTTCAGTGCAGAGTACATTTGGGATTCCTCAAGGGATCTGACCTTGAGCATTTTTTTGGTGCATTCTGGAGCAAAACGAACATCACCATCGCATTTCTAGCACCCCAAAACCCTAAGATCACCTGTTGTTTTGCTCAAATCCAAGCAGTTACAACAAAAGGAATTTTTTTTTTAGAGGCATGCAGATCCATACAGATCTGAGTGCCTCATTTTGTGTGCATGTAGGGGTGGTGCTTTTTTGCTGTGATAGCTAGACGATTGTCAAATTTAACCTCGTGAAGTGCTGACATCAACATGATGTTAGTGGCCGTACGACCCTCTTTGCCCCCTTCCAGCCCTGATTTTCCTTCAAGGAGCATTTTTTTTTCTTTTTGGCATAACTTGGGTATACGGTATCAAAATCGGGCAAACGAGATATCACCAGAAAGCTGGTTCTGAGCACTATCCTGTGTTGTAGTTTATTTTTCAGTATTTTTCTATTTATCTACATTTATTTATGTTTTAATTCATATGTTCATTTATGGCCTCTCAGCTCATAAATTTTTTCCACGATCTCCAATTTTCACTATCTTTGCAGCATTGGAAAGGTATTGAGGAGCTTTATGTTAGTCCATGCACTTTTTTTTTGTATCTATCCCAAGTTGATTATCATTCCATATTTGGACCAATGGGTGTTTTGGAGATTACTTGGATGTTTTGGCAGTTGGAAGGGTGAAACTTGAATCTTTGCACTTCATTTCAGTATCACATCATTCAATAATGTATTGTTGCTTCATAGATTCCAAGGTTGTTCTAGTTTGTGAGTTTTCTAATGTTCCATGGCATCGGGTTTGTTGTTGCATTATTATTATTCTGCTTGAGTCCTTAAATTTGAGATTTCCAGTGTTTCGTGGCATTGGGTCTATTGTTGCATTTGAGCTAATTTGGTGAAAATTTGAAATTTCAATGTAGTGGTACTTAAATTTTAGGGAAAAAATAAGAAGTAGGTGTCTGTCTGACCACCCTAACCACAATAAAATGATAATATTTTTTAATAAAATTTTAGATATAAGTATAGGACTCATGCCCCAATGTGATGCATATTTTTTTGTAATTTTTTTCCAAGTAAATAATTAATTATGAATTTTTATTAAATTTTTTAAAAAATATAAAAAATGTATGTCTGACCACCTTAACTTGTTCAAAACTTCATGAAATTCAATTTTTATTTTTTTAATCCTATAGTATGCAAATCATAAAATGTGACACATGTTTTGGATTCAAAAAATGTGATACCGTTTGAAAGCTATAGATGTTTTTCAATCAGCCTATCAATTAGGACTTTAGTTGTAATTTGAATAGAAAATGAATAATAATTACTTATTAAATTCAATGTAAAGCATAATTTATATCAGTGGAAAGCTGAGAATCTCCTTTAAAAACTCTTTTTGTTTCATCAATTTTGGGTAAAAAAATAGTCATCAGCCACATACCCATCATATATATATGCATATATATATATATGTATATATACATATATGATAAAAGTAAAATGAAATAACATACACCATACTCATACCTAGGTCCCCAACCTACTATTGTAGATCTGGAGGGGGTGCACCTCTGCTAAATGTGATGATTGGCCCTATCACTACTATCGATGGAGGTACGACCATCTAGATAGTTACTGGAGCCATTGAGTTTGGTGGAGCACATACTAGTGATAGTTCACATGTTATTTCTATCTAAGTCTATGTTGTGCCCCACCTTCCTTTGTCTTGTTTCCCTTTCCACTACTCTTGAGGACCTCACCTCCTAACCCCTAAGCACAAACATTGCCCATAGGGGTACCTAGTTGGAAAATTGGGGTGGGACTTACTACTAGCTAGTAGTCAACAAAGTTGATTGCGACATCGACATCATTAGTCACAAGGGCCTCAGCTTGCTCCTCCTCATCCAAAACATCATTTCAACTAAGTGTGACATCTACAATGGTGAGATGGGGATAGTCTCCTACTTGTGTTGCACTCTTGTGGGACCGTATATGCATTGGAGCCATCAAGGGAATCACTTGGACTTGCCCAAATTGATGAGTGACTCGGTGCAAGTAGAATGGTACTATAATATGATTTGACTACTTGACGAGGAGCCAATCATATTGCATCCTCTATAGTTTCCTCCTCTTGGATGAGGTCCTCATCCACCTATATGGGTGCCATCTAATATCCTACAACTTCAATATAGCTATATGCTACCACCAAATCTATAAATCTCCATACCACTAGTCATGTATTAAGGGATACACATGCAATCGAGGGGATTCAGGCGGTAGGCCTTGGGGATACCTAGTCAGCCTCATACATGTGATGTGTTTAAATGCCCATACTTGAAGTAGAGTGCAGATGGTAAGGCTATGATACTCATAATGGATGTACTACTTGGGATCGTGATAGAGGTGCACAAGCATGCCCCAACCCTAGGTGAATATTTTCATCTTCTCCTCCATGGATTAGATCTAATGGATGAGGCCCTCATGAAGGTGCTTGATCCTCACCCATCCATCATGACCCATAGCACGACCCTTACTCCTTCATGATCATCACCTATCAAACCAACAACATCACCAGTCACCCCTTCCCTAGCAAATGCATGTAGATATGGCTTGTCGTGTCCTCTAGGCATATATTCTTAAGGTAGTATTGTTGCACTACTTAGGCATCCTAGGATGTCTTTCTCTCCTCATACACCACCTACTCTTTGTTCATGGGTAGGGGTAGGATTTGGTAGGAATCCTCCAAGGTCACCATAATCTCCCTAGTAGGGAGATTATAGGTAGATGTATCTGCATCCCATCACTCCATCAATGCCATGAGCATGGGGGTGTGCAAGTAGATCTTTGACATCATGTAAACCCACCAGATCCCATTAGGCTACAATAAGTCATAGTCATTGACATCAATCTCATTGCTAAGGTTGTACAATAATAACATAATGGACCCATCGCTATGCGCTCTCACCTCGGGCCACTCCTCCAAAAACATAAAATATAATGTCAAAACAATCTACATATAAAAAATATTCTAACTCTACATCATCAAAAAGTTTCTAATTTTCCTAATTCTTCCTTTAAGACTACAACACACCACACAAATTTCTATGTGATATGTTGGTGCCCGAGATGAAACAACAGTCCAATAACAACACATTAGCTAGATGCCAATACTATTGAAGGATGTTGATGCACCGACAAGATGCTAGTGTTTTTGGTGGACACCTTCAAGCTGGCTAGATCCATGTGCTACTCAAGAAAACTAAACTACTAGAAAAGGCCACTAAATTGACAATTTGGGTGGAAATTTTTTGCATACCTCATTAGGTGGTTAGTTGTTTGCCACATCGGCACATAGTTGGTTGATCCACAGTGGTCTGAGATCTCATATATGAGACATTTTTATGATAACTCTCTCAAAATTTCAATAAAGTCTTCACTATGAATATTGAAAATGACCCTTCCATGGGCCGACCTAGACATATATAGACTCATTTTTTCTAACCTTTCATGGTGAAAGTGTTCCTTCCATCCTTCCTATTGCCACCCCACCTAGCTAGGAGAAAAATTAGGTGGGCACATATACTCACCTCTTCATCATATTATTCTTCTGATTCACAAAAAAAAATTTAAGCATTCTTCTTGCTATCATAGCTTCGTCTGATTTCCAAACTAACTTGATTTTGAGTTATGCAAAATAAAACTTCACGTCAGGTGCTATAGTTTCTCAATAATGTTGAAAGTTGGGGGAACCATTAGTATTCAACTACTCGACCTCTACAACCTCTATAATATCCTTTTTGGAAAATATCTGTAAAATTTTCAAATTTTCAAATTTAGCATTTATTTCTTCCTAACTACTTTAGTGTACATCTAATTTTTCTCCAAAAATTTAGCTCACTAAAATGAGGCAAAAATTTAGTGTCATAAAATTGCACCTCGTGGTAATTTCACACTTTTGCATCTAGTATGTTGCATTTATGGCAACCCACCATATTTATTACAGTAACCTATGAGTCAAAATTTCATGATTCCAAATTTATAAGGGAAAATGGTGAAGTGATAATAGTGTAGATACCTCATTCTTGTGAAATTTTGAGTAGAACACTTGTGCAATGTGTGGATGTGTGTGTGATGAAGTAGCATCCTCAAACTTTATGAGATTCAAGTGAGAATATTTCATGTCCTTTTTTTATGACAATTGTCACTATGGGAAAAAACACTGTAAGTGTAACACATATTTACCCCATGCAACCTCACAAAACTCCTCTTTTCACTTTCATTCTCATTCATTCTCACTCTCTCTTGTTTGATCTCTCATTCTACTTCATTATTCTCATTCCTTCTCATTCTTTCTAGTGAAGCTTTGTCGGATTCCCATCAAAACAATAGTTAACTCTCTCTTGTAAGCTAGCATGCCACAACTATCAAACCAAGAGGGGAGCTGTAGACTATTGGTAACACTCTCCTATCTACTTGTCTTGTCTATTTAATATTTTCTATTTTCTCTAGTCTTTCTATCTTTTCATGAGAGGGGCTCTCCTCCTAAGAAAGGTTTGTTTGTATCAAATGTACTTAAATTTCATGTTTTTTGTCTATCTCTATCTATTTAGCTATTCATGAAGGTGGAAAGAACAAAATGGGGATTTGACTAAGGAAAACCCAAAAAAAGCCCCAACATTTTTTCCTCTATGTTTCGTGTGCAGATGTACAAACTTGGGAGGCTAGAAATTTTAGATTTCAAGGGTTTACTCTTTGTTTTGATAGGAATGACAAAATAAGTCATATGCATACCTATGGCATGCTATTGTTTGTGGTGAAGGCTTAACTCTCTTGGGGGTGAAATCTGTGAGTTCTATAGTTTTTGTTTCTATCAATCATAGATTGTAAATCTATTCTCAATTTTTGATATTAAGCAATGTTATCATTCTTGTATTTATTATTTTAGCATTTTAGTTCAATCAAGTTGTGTATATTATTTATTTCCTAACTTGTCACCTAATATTTATTACTTGAGGTAATCAAGGGCTATTTTCTCCTTGAAGACACTCTTTGTCTTGAGTCTCGAGAGTACTGAATCCCTTCCTTTATAATAGAAAATGAAGATATTGAGAGATAATAAGTGTCATAAACTACCGCTTATTCTACTCTTGATTATTGTTCAGGATACTCAATTGCTCAAAATATTTTGATAGGATTACAAATGGTGAAAAAGAAAAAAACTAATTATCAAAAGCTGACAAATGAATTTAAATTTTTAAACATAAAAATACCAATAATAACATATTTGAAATTGGTCCAAAATAGGGTTGTCAAGGGCAGTGGCACCCTAGACTAGACCTATTGTGGGGCTTTTCATGTACTTAAATAAATATTAAATAGTAAATTTCCCATTTTATTCTATTTTTAAAGAAATGACAATAAAATAGACAATTTATAAGCACAATTAGGTCCAAGCACATAAGGGGAAGTGAAACCTAGTATAAAATTATCAATGGTGACAGTTTACATTGCTACAATATTGCCTATGTACAATGTGATAGTAAGTAAATTATCACCATGTTCTTTGTAATACACATAATTATATCATTTAGATCTTAAACATTATAATATTGACAAAGAAGATTCAATCCATTGGTATCACATTCTAGAAGATAGTCTTTGTGTTGGATCTCAATTGTGTTTATGTTTTGTCCTTGATGACAAAATCTCTTTCAGTTGGTTCTCTTTTGTGATCTTTCTCTGTTTGGATCCTTATGATTTATTATGGCACTTCTTTGATGTCTCTTGGCTATTACAGAAAGTTATTTGTTATGATTCAAATTCATGGTGATGAGATTTCTAGTTCATGTTATGAATGCTATTTCTTTGACTGATAGAGTTTGACAAATGGCTTCTTTGTCAGGATGGTTCTCTTTGCATATCAAGTGTATTTCACATGACTACATTCTTTGAACTCACATTTTTAAAGGCATTACAGTTACCTTGATTTTGACATCTCATTTGTCTAATGGTATTGGTTGTTTCTCTTTCGGGCTTACACATATCGGAATGAAAATGGCAGGGTCTCCCTGATTCTTTTTGAAATGTTTGTGTTGCCTATTGGCAAGACATTTCTGATGTTATGTTGATTGAATTTAACATACAGGCTGCAGTCGGCAAGACCTCTTTTTGTGTTTTAGCGACTGAAAGTGATCTCTAACGGCATATGGTATTCCATCAGTATGTGGTCATAGTGAATTTGGTATGTCACACCGACCATCGTTGAAAAATTGCATATCGGTAAGAGGTTGGTATTATCTCAGTGACTCTGAGTGGATAAAGTTTTTTCGGCCAAACATAAAGTAATCTCCAAGAGGTCTCCTCGACATTGATATGTCTCGACGATGCATAAATCAAAAGGAACATTTCGGTATGACTCATGAGCATCGAAGAAAGGTCTTGGAGAGTTCGATTTGTTACACCAACTGACAACATAAAGATAGCTATTTCGGTAAGAGCTAGGGTTTTCGGTGTGAGGTCTCGGCGAGTGACCTTCGGTCTCGCCGATGGAATACATAAAAAGACTTTATCGGCATAAGTTCTGAAATGTCTCAACAACTCACAAGATGGGGGGTGATCTTCGGTGAAACAAAATCTTATCTGTATGAAGTCTCCCCAAGAGCGATATGTTACGGTGACAATGTGTATTCAAGTGACTTTCGGAAAAAACTTTATGAAGTCTACAAGAGGTCTCTTCGATATCGGTTGGTCACAACGATAGTGAATGAAACTAAAGGGCATCTCGGTGAGAAGTTTCCTTATGTCTCAGTGAATGAATAATACTCTAAGGAATCACATCGATGAAACATGATGCATTCGTTATGTCTTCTCCCCGACTTTGATGTGTCACAGCGAAAGCGATAACTAAGGGGATTGTCTGGCGTTAAAGTTTCCTTCAGCATAACATTACAGCGATGGAAAAGGAGAGATTAGGGAAAAGATGAATTTCATTATTGTTTCTGTAATGAATGGTATGGCTGCTAATGATTGGTGCACCTCACTGGTTGGAAGCTCGATAGTGGTTGAAGGAAATCGTGGCAGCAGCAAATTCTGTCTGATATTCATGCATTTCATACTACACTTACTGGTTTGTATTCACCATTTTAAGGCTCTCTGCATTTCAGTTACGAATGTGGAAAATGATGCCCTGACTGAGTATTGTCATTCATGCATTAGAGGTTATGATTTTCTGTGGTGGACAGTTGTACTTTCTATGTTGTAAAATGAACTCATACGTTACAGATTTGTTGAGAACAACTCTTAGCTGGGTTGGTTGTTCTGTCGTTACTCCTTAAGACAGTTACCTTTCTGGCAGATGTTTAAATAGAAGCAGAAAACTCTTTTCTGCTGCTGTTGTTATAATTCTAAGATTATCATTCCTTGGTTGTATGAAAATGTATGGATAAATCTCTGCAATAAAATCTGAATAACAAGATGCAGAGATATTGTAAATTTCTTCTCTATATAGTATTTTAGGGATTCAATTATTGAATCTTTAAGGTATTCTGTAGACTAGAAAACAGAGAAACATGTGCTTAACTGAAAACAGAGAAATCCTCAAAGTCATTATTATTGTTCAAAACATAATTTGAGGGGTTGGTACTCCTTGAGATGGGTGTCTCAAAATGAGGGGTTGGTACTCCTTGAGTGGGTGCTAAAAAATCAGCCTATAAGGCATTGTGAACAGTTGTTTAAAAAGATTAAGCCTACAAGGCATTTCGGGAGTGGTTTTTATACCCCAGGAGGGTTTTCCACTCGGAAAAATCTTTTGTCTCTTTGTTCTTCTGTGTGCTCTCTACTTTACAATGTTAATGTTGTTTCTGTTCACTGTTGGGATTATTACTTTTCTCAATTCTGTTTATGAATGATTACATTCAACTCATGAATGTTTTAATCAGAGTAATATTGAGATCAAATCTAAGCTATTTTTTTGAATTTTAAAAAATTGGTCAAATCTGTTAAGACACTAATTCACCCCCCCCTCTCAGTGTCATTTTAACTCCAACAATTGGTATTAGAGCGTAGGGTCCTCTGAAAGGTTTTAATCACCTTGGATTGATCTTGGTCTTGGAGTTTGTTTTAAATGGCACATTCTCAAGACGGTGCCTCTATAACCAGAGCTCTGTTATTTGATGGAACATATGATGTGTTTTGGAAAATCAAAATGGAAGCTTTTCTTGTTTCTTTTGATGTCAAGATGTTTGGAGCATGGTTTTAAATGATTATAATGTACCAGCCACTATTCCCACTGATCCTGCTGAAAAAAAGAGGCATGAAACAAATGCCAGAGCTAAGCATGCCATCTTGTGTGGGTTAACTAAAGATGTGCTCATTAAAGTCATGCATTGTAAATCTGCTCATGAAATCTGGGAAAAACTTGAAACTATATATCAAGGGAATGAGAAAGTCAAACTGTCAAAAATCATTACACTCAAACATCAGTTTGAGGAGTTGAAAATGAAGGATGATGCAAAAGTGGTTGAATATTTCCTAAGAGTTGATGAAGTTGTCAATGCAATGAAAGGTCTAGGTCAAGAGGTTATTGAATTTGATGTGGTCACAAAGGTTGTTAGAACCTTACCATCCAAATTTGAATCTAAGGTTTCAGCCCAGAAGAAAAGAAACACTTTGATAAGCTTACCTTAGACAGCCTACAAGGAATACTTACTGCCTATGAAATGAGAACTAGCAAAAACAATTAAACAGGAAAAGAAAGAAAAGGTCGAAGTCAGTGAATCAGAGTTGTCTGATTCTAAAGAATCCCATTTTGTTAGAAGATTTAAAAAGGGATCAGTAAAATATAAGGGAAAACTTCCCTTTAAATGATTTAACTGTGGAAAAATAGGTCACTTCATTGCAAAGTGTCCCTATGATGGTCAAATCTGTGACAACGAGACAACTGAAAAACAACCTAAGAAGAAGGCCTTCAAACCTAAACGAAACTTCAATTTCAAAAAGAAGGAAAGTCTGTTTAGTAAGGATGAATCTGATATTGAGTCTGAAAATTCATTAGTTGAAGAAGATGAAACTTTGTTCATGGCTGAAATTACTCAGCAAAATGATTCAAACACCACTAATATTGAAGAAGGTGAAGTAGATCTTGAAAGTGAGTTGAAATGTGCTTTACAAGAGGTCAAAAAACTCAAAAAACAAGTTCTTGCTCAAGAACATAAACCAGATCAAGAAATGGTCTCTTTGAAAACTCAACTTGAAGAAGCTAAAAGAGTTGAAGACTGTCTTCGAGAGACTGTAAGCTGCAAAGATCAAGAGATTCAAAAACTGGAACAAGAAGTAGTCTGTCTTAGGAAGGAAATTGAAAAATATGAAAGCACTCTAAAACTGAATAAGATGCTCAGCAAGTAGAAGATGTACAAAGATAAAACTAGTATTGGTTTTGAAAAGGGTGAATGCTCAATTGACCATGCAAAAAAAAACCCCTCCGAAGTCAAAGGTTCTAGTTCAAATCACTCAGAATTTAGTAAGGATCATGGTCAGTCTTTAAGAGGTAATAGATCTTCATACAGAGTTAATCCTTTCTTTTATGGTTATTATTTTTTCTGCAACAAATTTGGGCATAAGGTGAACACATGCAGGCTTATGAATCCTAGGATGCCCAGGTTTGGTCTTAGGCAACACTATGGTTTTGTTAGACAGATCAGATGTTTTAAATGTAATGCTTTGGGACATTCAATCAAACAGTGCAGAACTAATCTGCAATCAAAACAATAGAAAATTAAAAAGGTTTGGAAACCTAAGACTGTTAACAACATTGAGCAAACTATGTTGGTTCAAACTGCTTTTCATTCCAAGAAAAAGGAATTATGGGTCTTGGACAGTGGATGTTCTAACCATATGACTGGTGACAAGGATAAGTTTATAAATCTTGAAGATTATGTAGGTGGTTATGTTAAGTTTGGTGATAACTTTGGTATTCAAAATAAAGGTAGAGGTTCACTTCTTCTAAATGAAGACACTCCTATCTATAATGTGTACTATGTGGAAGGTCTCAATCACAATCTTCTAAGTGTTAATCAAATCTGTGATAGTGGTTATCATGTTCTTTTCAATTCGCAAGGATGTGAGATGAAGAACAAGCTAGGGAAGGCTGTTGCAACTAGGAGGAGGACAAAAGGAAATGTGTACAATCTTCTTGACACATCAAGCAATGAAAATAATCAAGGTATGTGTCTAATGGGCCAAATTGAAGAGAATTGGTTATGGCATAAAAGATTAGGACACATAAACTTTGAAAATTTGTTTAGAATCAGCAGAAATCAGAATGTTAGAGGTCTACCAGTTCTTAGCAAGCTAGAAAACTCTGTGTGCAAAGAATGTTTAAGTGGTAAACAGAAGTTAAAATCAGCTTCAAAACAAAAGAACATTCTTCTTCAAAACCTTTACAGCTTGTGCATATTGATTTATGTGGACCAACCAGAACAAGGTCTATTAATGGTGAAAGGTACTTTATGTTGTTTGTGGATGAATATACTAGAATGATATGGGTCACATTTCTTAAGCACAAATCAGAAGCCTTTGGAAGGTTCAAATTTTTTTGTAAAATGGTTGAAAAGGAATCTGATCTGAAACTTAAATGTCTGCGATCTGACAAAGGAGGTGAGTTCACTTCTCAAGAGTTTATTGATTACTATGAACAACACGACATTAAAAGACAGTATGCTGCAACAAAAACACCTCAGCAAAATGAGGTAGTTGAACGTAAGAATAGAACTATAAAAGAAATGGCTAGAACCATGCTATATGAAGCTAAGTTGACTGATATGTATTGGAAAGAAGTTGTTCATACAGCTGTATACATTTTGAATAGAGTGCAGGTTAGGGTGAAATCTAAACACACTCCTTATGAACTTTGGTATGGAAAAACTGCTTCTATCAAACACTTTAGAATTTTTGGAAGTAAGTGTTTTATCAAGAAAGATGATGATAACCTTGGGAGCTTTCAATCAAAGAGTGATGAGGGTATCTTTTTGGGATACTCAACTCAAAAAAAAGCTTATAAATGCCTTAACAAAAGGCTTAATAAGATTGTTGAAGTTGTTAATGTAAAATTTGATGAAAGACCACATTTGTATGCTGAATCTTTGCAGGATAATGAGGAAGAAGAACTTGAACTTGAAATAATTTCAGAAGGATCTGAAACAACAAAGTCTAATACTGATTTAGCAAGCCCTAAAAATAAAACAGCAAGTCCTGAAAAGGTTGCATCAAAAGCTCTAGCTAAATATCACCCCAAAGATCAGATTATTGGGGATAAAAATGCAGGAGTTCAAACTAGAAGAAAGGTTGCAGAATCTGATGAAAAGGCACAAATTTCTTTTTGTTTAGTTACTCAATTTGAGCCTAAAAATTTTAATGAAGCTCTCACAGATTCATGTTGGATTAATTCTATGCAGGAAGAAATTGATCAGATTGAGAAAAATTAGACTTGGGAGTTAGTCCCAAGACCAGATGACAACAATGTCATTGGAGGCAAATGGATATACATAAACAAGGTTGATGAAAATGGTAATTTTATTTGCAACAAAGCAAGATTTTTCTGCAAAGGCTATGCTCAACAAGAAGGTATTGATTTTGGTGAAACCTTTGCACCTGTTGCTGGACTAGAATCTATCAAAATATTCTTGGCTTATTATGTTTACAAAAACTTTACTGTTTATCAAATGGATGTCAAAACTGCTTTTTTAAATGGCTATTTAGATGAAGAGGTCTATGTTGAACAGCTTGAAGGATTTATGTGCAAAGATAAGCCTGATCATGTTTACAGATTGAAAAAGGCTCTCTATGGCTTAAAACAAGCACTTAGAGCTTGGTACTCTAGGCCGGACAGTCATTTGCTTTCAAATGGGTTTGTTAGAGGAGGTGTAGATAGCAATCTTTATGTTAAAATTGAAGGTTTTGATATTCTGGTTGTTGAAATTTATGTTGATGACACTATCTTTGGCTACAACAATGTTACATTGAGTAAAAAATTCTCTTAGCTAATGGAATCTGAATTTGAAATGTCATTATTAGGAGAATTAAATTTCTTCTTGGGTCTTCAAATCTCTCAACATGAAAATGGAATATTTCTTTCTCAAACCAAGTATGCTAGAGAGATGCTTAAGAAATTTTAGATGGATGAATGCCATCCAGTTAGCACTCCAATGGTTACTGGATGCAAACTTACTAAGGTTGATGATTCTCCTGATACAAATCAAACTAAATATAGATCAATGATCAATAGTCTTTTATATTTAACCTCCTCTAGACCTGACATTATGCAAGTAGTTTACACTGTTGCACGGTTTCAGGCATCACCTAAAGAATCCCATGTCACTGTTGTTAAAAGGATTTTTAAATATATTCAGGGCACTCTTGATTATGGTCTTTGGTATCCTAGAAACAATTATTTCTCTTTGATTGCTTATACTGATGCTGACTGGGCTGGTCATTTGGATGATAAGAAAAGCACCAGTGGTGCTGCATTCTTTCTTGGTGATCGTTTAGTTGCTTGGCACAACAAGAAACAAGTATATGTTTCTCTTTCTGCTGCTGAAGCAGAATACATTGCTGCCACTTCATGCTGTACTCAAGTTCTTTGGATGAGTCAGACTCTTTTAGATATGGGTATTGATGTTTCTAAACCTGTTTCCATTCTTTGTGATAACACTAGTGCGATAAATATTTCAAAAAATCCTGTTATGCACTCTCGCACTAAACATATTGCTATCAAGTTTCACTTTCTTCGAGAAAAGGTTTTGGCTAATGAAGTCTACTTACAATTTGTTGGATCTCAAGATCAGGTGGCTGATATTTTTACCAAGCCTTTAGCAAAAGAGTTATTTGAAAGGCTGAGACTTCGATTGGGAGTTATCTCTCAATCGTTACTTCACTAAATCTCCAAGCTACTGCTTAGGGGGAGCATGTTATATGTTTTGATTCACTTAAAGCTCTCCTACAATCTTGGTTGTTGCACTGGTACTCTTTTTTTTGCAACTGTTTCTCATGATATTTTGGTTGGCTTCTCGGTTGTGTTATGGCAATGCACATTTTCTTCTATTCTTTGCCTTGTGGCAAAAAGGGGGAGAGTCATTTGTGTTTTTCCATCAAGGAAAAAGGGGGAGTTTGTTGGATCTAAATTGTGTTTATGGTTTGTCCTTGATGACAAAATCTCTTTCAGTTGGTTTTCTTTGGTGATCTATCTTTTTTTGGATCCTTATGATTTATTATGGCACTTCTTTGATGTCTCTTGGCTATTACAGAAAGTTATTTGTTATGATTCAAATTCATGGTGATGAGATTTCTAGTTCATGTTATGAATGCTATTTCTTTTACTAATAGAGTTTGACATATGACTTCTTTGTCAGGTGGTTCTCTTTGCATATCAGGTGTATTTCACATGACTACATTCTTTGAACTCACATTTTTAAAGGAATTATAGTTACCTTGATTCTGACATCTCATTTGTCTAATGGTATTGGTTGTTTCTCTTTCGGGCTTACACATATTGGAGTGAAAATGGTAGGGTCTCCCCAATTCTTTTTGAAATGTCTGTGTTGCCTATTGGCAAGACATTTCTGATGTTATGTCAATTGAATTTAACATACAGGCTACAGTCGGCAAGACCTCTTTCTGTGTTTCCGTGACAGAAAGTGATCTCTATCGGCATATGTTATTCTGTCGGTAAGTGGTCACAGCGAATTTGGTATGTCACACTGACTACCATTGAAAAATTGCATATCGGTAAGAGGTTGGTATTATCTCAGCGACTCAGAGTGGATAAAGTTTTTTTGGCCAAACATAAAGTAATCTCCAAGAGGTCTCCCCAACATTGATATGTCTTGGCGATGCATAAATCAAAAGGAACATTTCGGTATGACTCATGAGCATCGAAGAAAGGTCTTGGCAAGTTTGATTTGTTACACCGACTGACAATATAAAGGTAGCTATTTCGGTAAGAGCTAGGGTTTTCGGCGTGAGGTCTCGGCGAGTGACCTCCAGTCTCGCTAATGGAATACATAAAAAGACTTTATCAGCATAAGTTCTGACCTATCTCAACGACTCACAAGATGGTGGGTGATCTTCGATGAAACAAAATCTTATCTGTATGAAGTCTCCTCGAGAGCGATATGTTATGGTGACAATGTGTATTCAAGTGACTTTTGGAAAAACTTTATGAAGTCTACAAGAGGTCTCTCCGATATCATTTGGTCACAGCAATAGTGAATGAAACTAAAGGGCATCTCGGTGAGAAGTTTCCTTATGTCTCAGCGAATGAATAATACTCTAAGGAAGCCCATCGATGAAACATGATGCATTCGTTATGTATTCTCCCTGACTCTGATGTGTCATAGCAAAAGCGATAACTAAGGGGATTTTCTGGAGTTAAAGTTGCCTTCGGCATAACATTACAATGATGGAAAAGGAGAGATTAGGGAAAAGATGAATTTCATTATTGTTTCTGTAATGAATGGTATGGCTGCTAATGATTGGTGCACCAAACTCGCTAGAAGCTCGACAGTGGTTGAAGGAAATCGTGGTAGCAGCAAATTCTATCTGATATTCATACATTTCATACTGCACTTACTAGTTTGTATTCACCATTTTAAGGCTCTCTACATTTCAGTTACGAATGTGGCAAATGATGCCCTGATTGAGTATTGTCATTCATGCATTGGAGGTTATGATTTTCTGTGGTGGACAGTTGTGCTTTCTATGCTGTAAAATGAACTCATATGTTATAGATTTGTTGAGAACGGCTCTTAGCTGGGTTGGTTGTTCTACCATTACTCCTGAAGACAATTACCTTTCTGGTAGATGTTTAAACAGAAGCAAAAAACTCTTTTCTGCTACTGTTGTTGTAATTCCAAGATTATCATTCCTTGGCTATATGAAAATGTATGGATTAAACTCTACAATAAAATCTGAATAACAAGATGCAGAGATGTTGTAAATTTCTTCTCTATATAGTATTTTAGGGATTCAATTATTGAATCTTTAAGGTATTCTGTAGACTAGAAAATAGAGAAACATGTGCTTAACTGAAAATAGAGAAATCCTCATAGTCATTATTATTGTTCAAAACATAATTTGAGGGGTTGGTACTCCTTGAAATGGGTGTCTCAAAATGAGGGGTTGGTACTCCTTGAGTGGGTGCTAAAAAATCAGCCTATAAGGCATTGTGAACAGTTGTTTAAAAAGATTAAGCCTGCAAGGCATTTCGCGAGTGGTTTTTATACCCCAGGAGGGTTTTCCACTCAGCAAAATCTTTTGTCTCTTTATTCTTCTGCGTGCTCTCTACTTTACAGTGTTAATATTTTTTCTGTTCACTATTGGGATTATTATTTTTCTCAATTCTGTTTATGAATGATTACATTCAACTCATGAATGTTTTAATCAGAGTAATATTGAGATCAAATCTGAGCTATGTTTTTGAATTTTCAAAAATTGGTCAAATCTGTTAAGACACTGATTCACCCTGCCCTCTCAGTGTCATTTTAACTCCAACTCTAATATTGACAAAGAAGATTCAATCCATTGGTATCACATTCTAGAAGATAGTCTTTGATCATATATATATATATATATATATATATATATATATATATATATATAATCTATAAAAGAATGATTATTTATCTTTCTAACATAGTACTCTAGCCATGTTATATAGATATGATCCTCAAGTATAACTCATCATGGAGGAATAATTTTTTTACATCCATCTATTCTATACCTAAATCAAATGTTGTAGAGACAACTAATAGAAACTTTATAGATGTCAACTTACCAATTTTTGAGAGTCTCACCAATATCTATTCACTCAACTTGGAAATGTATATTCACAGCCAATCTTACCTTGTAATTTTCAATAGTACCACTTAAATTAATCTTTTTTCAACACTCATTTAGAAATAATAATTTTACATACATGAAATAATTGCATTATGTCTCATCTATCATTCTTTTTAAATGAAACCATCTCCACATCTATCGTCATTCTCTAAGGTTCATATTTGTTTGTTTTTATTACCTCCTTAACAATTATAGGCTTGCCACTATTACTTAATAGTGCAAAGATGAATCTATAATCAAATAGGATAAATCTATTTGGCAACTCTCTTTATTGAGTTAACCTACTCAAAAGTTGGGGTAGATGCTCTACTTTCTTTTCCAAACTCTTTGATCTCTCTACCTCATATAACTATTTGTAAACATTTGGAACAACTTGTAGACAATTCAATATTCTCAATCTTGAATGCTATATGAACAAGAAACTTCTCATCTTCTTCTAGGTATGGAACTAATAGACATGGCTTGAATTCTATAAGAATAAAATTTATGTTATTTGAAACTCTCTTGCTTGTAGGCTCTAATATATTATAACTTAAACCACACTACACCATACCAAATGTAGATACAATCTATTATCTTGTTACCCTACTTTGACCACTCTTCTTTAAGCATGATGAGCATATTCTTCAATTAAAAATTTGAAGTTGTTGGAGTGAGGTGCTTTTCCTATCTAGAGTTCCATAGTGGTTTTCCTAAAAAATGTTGATGTAGAAAAGACTATTTATAAAGTAACACACAATACAAAAAATAAATTTCTCGAAGACAAATCCACTAAACATACTCCTTGTCCTCTCCATCAGTTTCCTCTCTACAACACTATTATACTAAGGGGTTTATGAAATTTTCTTATGCTTTAAATCTCATTATATTTTAGAATCTATAAAAATATAAAAGACATAAATAATCACCATTATCAATTCTCAAAATATTTGACCTAGCCTAAATTTCTAAATGAGTGTGAAATTCTTTAATCTAACTAAAGACTTGAGATTTTCCTATAAGAAAGTATATCCATTGTCTTTTAGAAAAATCGTCAATAATTTAGATACATAATATAAAGATAGGTAGTCATTGAATGCAAATTAATAGATCAAATACAACCAAATGAATCAAGTCCAACACCCTAAGACATTTATGAGAATTGGAATAAAATTGAACATGTTTGTATTTTGTATCTATGCAATATTCATATGAACTAAATTATATATATAGTCATTTAACCCTTCAATAAGATATTTATATTTTAAGGTATATATACCCTTTTCACATATCTAGCCTATTCTTTTGTGCAATAGTATTGTCTTCCCTAGAGGTAACTTACTTTCTAATCTCTAAAGAAAGAGCTTGCTTAGGAACCTAGAAAGCATGACCATCATAAGTAGATACAACACTCCTCTTTATTTTTTGTTTTAATAATAAAAAGGATAATTTTATATATCTTTGTACTATAGGAAGTGAACAACTATTGCATTTGATAGTTCGTTCATTAATCTTAATTGGGATGCCCATGTGAACACCATTAGCAAGAACTGTAGCTCCTTAAAGCATCTTACATCTTCCATAGAGGGAAACAACATATTCATTATATTGTTAAGTTTTCCAAATAAAAATAGATTTTGTATTATACTAAGATGTATAGGATTCAATTGCTCTTCTTCTCTCTAACATCAAGAGATGAAATTACTAATATTGTGGCCAACTACACATACATGAGAGTTATAACCATGATAAAAATTCCCAACATCATATTGAGATTACTTTGAAAACTATACCTAATAAGAGGCAACATAAACACTATTAACGAGAAGTGTAACTCCTTAGACTATCTTACATCCCGCATTAAAAAAAAACCTATACTTTGCATTATTAAGTTTGCTAACTGATAATAGATTTTGTGTCAAACCTAATATTTGTGAAACTCAATTGACCCCCTTCACTCTTTCATCAAGAAATCAAATTAGGACTAATATGATCAGCTAGACTTAGATGAGAATCATTATAAGACACACTTTCCTAACATTACATTTTTGATGATTTGAAAACCATCTCTAATAGGAAGTCATATGGAAGGAAACTGCAAAATACATCAACCACAAACCCTCAAAATGCATGTGTCACCAAGCTTGATTTATTTGTAAAATTTAATTAATCCCCTTCATTATTCCCTAGTACTACCATAACCAACTACATATGCATGAATCATCACCGAGGTACATATTCTCAATACTTTTTTTTGGCAACCATCCAATGAAAGGTCATATGAGGGAATACTACAATAACCAGCTACATATGCATGAGAGTCATCACCGAGGTACATGTTCTCAATACTTTTTCTTGATAACCATCCCAATAAAAGGTCATATGAAAGGAAGCTCTAGAGTATGTTAACCACACACCCTCAAGTACATGTCTTTAAACTTGCTCGGTGCAGATCGAACATCTTTTGAGTAACAAAGTAATTATAAATAGATAGTAGTTATAGCAAAGTATGGTATAAGAATCATTATGCTGAAAATATCCAACCGATTTGTGGCATGACATTTAGAAATGGGTAGAAATGGATCCTTTTATATCCATCATACTGGGCAATCTGTTTTTTTGGTCTACAAATGACTTATAGTAATATGTGACTACGCCGTACTCCGTACAGGGGGCACTTACTGTGCTACAAACAAGGCGTACCCTTGCAGAATTTGAACTTATGACCTCTCTTATCAAATCGAATTCTTTTCCAAAAATGTTGGCAGAAATGTCAGAAACGAAGTTATCCCATTAAAATACGGAGCAGAGGGCAGAAAACATAATGAATGGGACAGTTTTGGATTATTGCGTGTCATTGTACAGGTCGGAGGACAATTGTTTCGATTGTGGGGACTGTCGTGGGGTCCCATTTTTATTGTCCTTGCGTGTTAACAACGCCTGATCAAGCTGTCAGGTGTTTTATTTGTTGTGTATTTTTGGAGTTCGTATTCAGTTGGCTTGTGAAATGATTTAGGCGAATTCTTTCAGCGTACCTTTTTATGCCGATTCTTGCGTGCTTGTGCTTCGGCATTGACTGTTTATTTTTGCATTGTCAGTTTTTGTATTTGGTTTTTTCTTCTTGTGGGCTTTTGGCTTCAAGACTTACCTATGGCAGGATCAGGTGGGGCCTTCTGGGGACCTTTGTCTCTTTCTTTTAAATATATTGTTCGAGTAGATAGAGCTACGCCTTCTAGCCATTAAACTGTTCTTAATCCATTTTTCATCCAATGGATGATTGAAAAAAAGTGAGGCCCGTTTTATTTCGGCGATTATTTTGAAGAATTTTCTAGATGATATTCTATTTATTACAATATGTTTTGATACACAAATTTATGGGTTTTAGAAATGAGTTGTCTTTCTTCGAGAGTTGGACACATTGTATATGGCAAGTGTAGGAGGATATGGAGTAATATTGGTGGTAAATAGTTATTTCTTCATTATTTTTCATAAATTATTGATCAAAATTTGACTTTTAAGGGAGGATCTTATTTTCATAACCAAGCTAGTTTGTTCATTAAATCTTGGTGTGAGAGGTTTGATTTAGTCAAGAAAGTTTCATCTAAGATATCGATTTGGGTTCACCTTCTTTATCTTCTGATGGAATTTTGGAGACCAAATATTTTGCATTCTATTGCAACTATTTTTGGAAAAATTGTGTGTCCTCATCACATTCTAGAGAGAATGGTAATTTCATATGCTTACATTTGTTGTAGAACTTGCATAATAATACATTGCCTAATTCCATAATATATTAGAATAGGAAGCATGCACTGAATTTGAAAACTAGATTACAAGGCTCTTTCTTTTTGTCATCATGTTTGTCATGATTATGAGCATCTTAAAAGAAATTAATAGAGGAAGCCCTCAAATTTTCTTCATTTCCTTCTACAGGTCTCTAAGGTAAAAAATAATGCAAAAGGGAAATGGCCAAATCATTAGAAGAGCTTGACTCAAATGGTTTTTTCTGTGAAGTTTCATAATAAATGAAGGAATGAGATATGTTAGAAGAAATAGATATCAATGGGGTATTCTAATAAAACAATTGATATTTTAGGGAATTTTGATGATCTTGAACCTATTTTGATGAAGAAGACTTTAGTTAATTAGAATGTAGTACCTTTTGTTTCTAGCATGTTCTTGTTGGAGCAACCAAGATCACTTGCAAGAAGTTCAGAACATCAACAAAGTTGAATTGCATAAATAACAAACCAAATAACTATCATAGAATGATCAAAATGTAGAACGTACAAAAGTATAATAGAGACCTTGCATAAAAATGCAAGGATGAGAATGCGAGATGGTAGGAATGAAACTCTAACTGCCCCTCAAAGATGTGACACATGTGGAATCACTCAAGAGACACTTGTGTGAGGAAACATGTGTCCATATGAGGTCTGGAAAAAGTCTAAATAACTTCTAAGTGAGATTAAGTGTAGTATGAATAGGTCAACTAGGTTAAATTTAACTAGTTTTCTAAAGTACCCTTTCAAACTAACACCTCCCTTAAATGATGCTTAGGGAGTAAGCAAAGAATTTAAATGGTGAGTTTTAACAACAAGGCTTGATAAGGTCAACTATTTTTGGAATTTATTTGCTTGGATCTCAACACTTATAAGAATTAAAGAATCAAAATTAGAAGAGAAATGAAATATAGTGATATACGAGTTCAAGAAAATCAAAAGGGCATTGTCGTTATCAATAGCGATAGTGACTCCCAACCCAACACCATGTGATAGCTTGGAAAACAAAAGAAAGAAAAATGGGTTAATGAAAAGGGGGTGATTCAAATAACCTCTATTAGGGCTATGGGTGTCTGGTTAGTAGTAGAGCTATGTTTGAGGGAATCAGAGGTATCTTTGTCAAGGCTATGGACACTTGGCTAGCAACACAACTATTCCTAGGTCACACCAACTACAGTTCTAAGGTAAAACAAAACAGAGATAGTGAAAATAAAGTTTAACAAAGTAGTTGGGAAAAAGGAAAGATCAAATAAATGGTCTTGATTAATTAGTTATTATGTTTCATAGATACTTGCTCCTTGAAGGGAATAAACCACATGCTCACACTTCAAGATTCATAAAACTTATTGTGAAACATGTAATTGGTTGAATATTGGGATGCATATTGACTCTATTGTTTAATATTAAAATTATGGTATCTTTTAAGATGGAAACACTCCTTGAGCATTTCGTTCATTGGTTGCTATTTTTTGTGCCTTCACACTCATGCCCCTTTTTCTTTTTGGAAAAATAAGGACCCCCTCCCCTTTGTTTTTGCATGTCTTTATTTCCCTTGTGCTTTTCTTTTTCTTTTGTTTTCCTATTTCCTCTATTATTGTACTTTGTTTTTTGTTGTCTTTCGGGGTTTGTGTTGGGCTTCCAAGGAAGGGTATACTTTCCTTGTCAAGCCTGAGCTTCAACCTTTTTCCTTCATTTTGTTGTCTTTCAGGGTTTGTGTTGGGCTTCCAAGGAAGGGTGTACCTTCCTTGTCAAGCCCGAGCTTCAACTTTTGTCCTTCATTTTGTGCATTATTTTCCCTTGATGATGTTCATGACATCATCATTAGGTTTGTGTATTTTCGTGTGCGCTGGACCGGCAATGTATGGTGACAATGCTTCATTTGGCATGCATGTCACATCTCATCTTATCATGTGATATCCTAGATATTTGGAACTCAATGTCATATCTTTTTGAATTTAATGAATATTGTCAGACTTAACACTATGCCTCTTGAAGTAAATGTAATTCCCCTACATTTAATACTCCATCGATATGGAAACATATGGGTGTTAAGTTATGATTTTTCTCATTTCAGCACACCTATTTGTTAAAATTGTGTTCAGTCAAGCTTTGCAACTTTCTTGTGTTTGGGAGTTTATCATTATGATCGCTGGTTAATTTGTGCTTTGGCTTTGAGTTGTTGAGTTTTGTGGAGTTGCTCTCTTGCTAGTGTTTATTCACATTCATCTTCCTAGTAAGTTGTTTTCTTGTTTCACCTTAGGTTCGTTGGTCCTTGCCTTGTTTCCCCCCACTCTATTGTATTTTTCCAAGGTGGTTTATTTCCATGGCCTTAATCTGCGAATTTCATCAATTGGTTATTTAGGAAAGCATGGGTTAACTATGCAGGGTTTCAATTTAGTTTGTTTTGCTTTTGTCCTTCATTTTCTTTTTGTTTTTGTTTTTTGTTTTTTTTCTTATCTTCGATATGGTTTTGGCATTCTCCTCTTTGTGATTTTTTTGGTGATTTTTTGTTTGTTTTTGTTTTTGTTCTTGTCATTTTTTGACTCTTTTTACCCCATCAAATCAAGTATCTCTTTAGCGCATCATTCAATGATGTTCATGACATCATCATCGGGTGTTAGATCTCGGGGTTACCTAAGGTTTCTTCCCTATTCGTTATTGGGTTATTTAAGATTAATAACTTTTGGGTGTCAAGCATCACCATTTTTCCTTGCTTCATACGTTAAAATCTTTTGCATAATAAAAGGTGAAGTCCAATCATCGATCCCAATCTCGCTTTCAAAGAAATGGTTAAAAAATTTAGACCTTGGACATCGAGGATACTTCCTACCAAGTTCCTTATAGAGGTGAAAGTGGTAAGGAGTATGTCTGATCACCGAAATCTAACAAAAAACCAAATGTTTGATTATAGGCCTAAAAATTTCCAAAATGCATTCTAGATGCTTTAATTTTTTATTCTCTTTCAATTTAACTTAAGTTCATTCCTTAACACATAAAAGAATAAACATACTTCAAGTTCTGGACTTCACAAGTTCCTTTTGTTGTATAACTTAGAACATTCACAACTAGTAAGGGGAAACCCCGATCCTTGACATGTGACATCTTTCCTTGGACCTAATGAATTTATGAGAACCCTTCGGGTTTCAAGTATCAGAAATACCTCTTACCCATTTCTTATAGAGGTGCAAGGGGTAAAGGGTATTCCCGATCCTCGACCCCCGACTATAATTAATAAAAAAAATTAACCAAAATTCTTGCTTTTGCAAAATCTCTTGGGCATCAGTTATTGATAATACTTCTTACCCATTGCTTATAGAGGCGCAAGGGGTAAAGTTCATCCTCGACTCCTGACGTTTGTAGACAAAAAGTGTTTTCATTAGCTATATGATAGTTGCATCTTCATTTTTGAGGCTAAGGTTGAAAACGAAAAATGAGATTATTAAAAGCCACAAGTTTGGTGGCAAGTATTAAAATAAAAGCTCGAACTTTGATTCTTGAAGTCATTTCAAACTTTACAAGTTAGAGATATTGTTTAATCAATAGTAATGCTAAAAATGTAAAGGCTAAAGATGATTCCTAAACCCCAACACTTGATCAATCAATGAAACATTTTCTCCAAGATATTTTATTGATTTGAAAAGGGTAAAGGATATCTTTGATGTCCAATGCCTGATAAGCTTGAAACTTAAAAAAAGGAAACCCATTCTATGAGTAATGGGAATGGGTGATCTCCTCCCCGATACCTGAAGGTGATAATAATGAAACAATTCAATGTTTAAGTGTAGATGCTAGTGATAAAGAGTAAGGGGTAAGCTCGAAGGATGATCTTTGAAACTTTATATACAACTCCTTGAAAAGTTATAAAGTTGAAATTATAAAAGCTGATATGGTCTAACATGACTTTTTTTTGCAAGTCTTCTCTTCTTTCTAGTATATGAAAAATGTTAATACATGGTATTGGTATTTATAGGAGATATGCCTACAAAATATCTAGAGGAAATGAAGTATCAATAAAAGGATTACCATCTGCCTTCCAAAAAATTTTCTCCTTATAATGATATTGGTGGCATGGACCTAGGTCATGTCAATATGGATGAGTTCAAAAGAAGGATCAAGGATACTAGTACCAAGACCTCAATGGCAAGGGCTCTTGCTAATTCTATATTGGTGGAGGTTGTTTCTTTCTTGTTTATAGTGAAATCTCCAAAACTAGTATTGACATGTGCTCAACACTAAAATCATAAGACCAAGAAAATAAAAAGGTCCAATGGCGAGATTATGTTGGAATTGACTCTCGAGATGATTGAGAAGGTTTTCAGAATCCCTGCTCACCCTGAGCATAAAGTAGTGGATATGAAAAAGGCCATCAAGTACTTTAATGATGCTGCAATGGACAACTTGATCTACATAAATGACATCTTATTGGAGAAACCCAAAATGTTCGTATCCAAATTTGCAAGGATACAACACCAAAGTGAGTAAAAGATGTGAAGGAATGGATTTTGTTATTGAGATGAGTGTTTGGAAAACCTAATGTAAAGGATTTTTATCCTTATATGTTGAGATTCATCAAGATTATCAATCCTCCTCACAAGAATAAAATTGATTGGGAACACCTTATCAGTGACAACGTCCATGAAAAAATGTGAAAGTTCCTTTCATCCACTAGATTCTTTATGAAACCATACCTTGTGTATCTAGTGGTTTCACAAGCCTCATTCCTAGGTCTCACCAAGGTGGGATCCTATGACCTGGATGAAGTCATCATCTATCAACATTAACCCCAATTGGAGTTGGAGGAATTTTTTTGTCATTTTGACATTGTGAATGACAATTTTATTTACATGATAATTAGAGGTTTGGAAGGATACTTTCCTAGGAAGATCTCCCTCTAACCTATGAAAGTGATTGGAGATATTGGGTACTGATTCATCTAGTATAAATCATTTTCTTACATTTCAGTGGTAGGCTTCTTCAAGATGCCATATAAACTTCCAAGGTATCCTTTATACAAGCTACTTATGTTAGAGGTTTTTAGGAAAATGATCAAAGTACAACAACTCATTGTAGGGAAACATAAGCATGGATATTCTTTCCCAATTAAAATATGAGTGTATTCTTGTGCAAATATATAGAATTCCAAGAATACATAAATTGAAATGTCTAGGTATAACTTTGATTTGTACAAACATTCTCAGAGAAGATTTGACCCCATTGGGAATATCAACAAAGTAATGCGAGCATACTTCATCCATGATCCCAATTTGGAAGATCTTTGGGAAAATTGCTAGGAAGAGTTTGAAGTAAGACTTAAATATTATTGTCAATTGACAATATTTTTGCTAAGACATTGGTTAAATGCTAGTATCCATAAAGAACATGTAGAATATTGAAGGGTTTTGGATCCAACCTATGTTTTCCTGAGGATCTCTGAGGTTCCTATTTTCAATGTAGATTGTTTAGTCAAGGAAAATGAAAACATAAAGAAAAGGTATTAATAGGTGGTGACACACTCTCAACGTTGGTTGAATACACCTTTTTCCATGACCAAACCTCCAGAGAAGCCAAAAGTGATTGATGAAAAAGAAGGAGAAACTTCAACTAAGGTAACTGTAAAGAAAAAGCACAATAAGCCTTCATCTAGCACCCCTACAACCAAAAAGAAAGACAAGGATGAACCTGCTAGAGAAGCAAGGAAGAAAAAGAAAGAAATAGGGCCAATTAACATTACTTCTAAGGAAGAGGATTCTCCAAAAGGAGAACAAATCTATAGAAAAAGGAGAATGAGGGTAGCAACTAGAGAAAGAGTAGCCTAATTGGAAATTGAAGAGGCTTACTCCTCTACCTCTCCTCATGGGTCTCCATTATCTATCCCCCCTCCATCACTACATAAAAAGAGTACTTATACCACTACCTCAACCTCAATTTCCAACTCCTCTCCTTCCTACAAGTGGATTGCCCCTTGGCGAAGGAATCCCTATTGAAACCATTATAGAGGAAAAGGAGATTGAAAAAGAGTCTCTCAGAGAATAGGAAGTGCCTAAGGATGTTGATGATGTTTTTAGGAATGTACAACTTGATGTTAATATAGAGGTCCAAGTGTTACAAGAAGAATTGAATAAAGAAATACCTCACATAGATGAGAATGTTTCTCAAGAGGAGGTATTGAAATAATAAGAGGTTGAAAAAGAAGCCAACCAAGAAGATAAATTTGTTGAGGAGAGACCTCAAGATGAAGAAATGCACCAAGAATAGGGCTCAAGAAGAAGAAAAGAAAAATCCAAAAGAGTCAGAGGAAAACATTGGCGCTTCTTAGGATGCAAGAATAGTTTCTACTCCTCCTAGAGAAACCTCTATTGCAATACTAATTTGGTTGAACTAGACTATCAAGAAAAGGTAGAAGATACATGTAGAAACTCTAAAGCCAAGCTTAATAGCATTTTCAAAGGCCCTCCAATCTCTTGGAAGAAGAAGGAAGAAGGCTCAAAGGATTTATACCTTCTTAATGGATGAGCAAGGAAATATAATAACTAAGATAACAATCCCTTTGGTAGACAAGTTGGAATCTGAGATGACACCTTCTAATTACCAAATCTGTCAAGTGGATTTGGTGGTGCAAAAAAGGGAGGGTGAATAGTAGGGATTCCAGATATCAGTATCTATTATTTTGAGAAGGATGCAAAAAGATGAGAACATGAAAGATAATCTCAAAGCTCAAGTTCAATAGTTGACTGTCTACATCAGTAACCTCATTGGACCTGTAGATGATAAAGATCTTGAGTCTGCACTTCAAGCTACCTTGAAAGGAAAAATTATTCCCTCGAACCCTGATGGATGGATTCTAGTAGTGCAACAATGGAAAGAAATCTTTTTGCAGTTGGTCGAAACCGTTTCAAAATAGCTTGTCAAATCCTACCATGCTACTAGTGATGAGAATATCTACCCTCAACAACTTTCTCTAAGTATCAATAAAGAATTTTTGACATGGGAGGAATACATTCCAATCCTCCACCAAATTAATGGAACCAAATAAGAGGAATTGCTCAAGGATGCAATCATTAAGGAAGGAGAGAAAATGTTGATTCTTATTTGCGTACGAGCAGCTGAATTCTAGGTGGAAATTTTGAATGGATGTAAGGATAAGTTGAACAATGACTGAAGTCAAGTTGAGATGGAAATGAGTGATATCCATAAGCCATAGAAGATCTAGGATGCACATTTTGGGAAATCCCTTCACTAGTAACAAAACCTAAGAAAATGTTTGGAGAATTATGGAATTTGATGTAGGGATAGTTTACCCAAGAAGTTATAGACAACATGGTCAGTAAGAAAGTGAAGCTCCAATCTCTTCAAGAGGATTTGGAAGCTTTTGTTAAAATATAGAAATAGATCAAAAAGTCCACTTTTGAGAATATGTGTGTTGGATTTCTAAAGAATCACAATTAGCTTCAGTTTGACTTGGCTCTCGATCATAGTTTTCTTTTAATTTCTTTAATTGTTATTTGATAAATGAACTATATTTGGTTGCACCCAACTTTGGGTTTATAACATTCTTATTTATTTTATACTTTCCTTAAAACTAGCAAAAGGACTTGACTCCAACTAGGGCATCCAGTTCGGTCTTATTTTATTTAAAGTTTAAATTTTAGTTCTATTTCAGTTGAAGACTCAAGCACTCGAGTCAATTCCAGTTATCTTCTATTTCAAATCCATAATTGTGGGAATTTGATTTTCTATAAATGGTAAATTCTAGACCATTCTAAGGGTCTCAATTCTTATGTAATTTTTACAACTACAAACAAATACAATCTTGATGTGGAGTTTTTCCTAATCACCATGACACTGCAAAGTGTTGATTTATTTATCTAAGGGTTACTACTATGTTGCATACATTTGGATTTAGCACCATGGTGATCTTATGATCATCCTGTTTTAATTACAAATTGCTAAATTGATGAGATCTAAGTTTAACTTGTGAAATTAAGTAGGATTTTTTCCCTGAACTGCACATGATTAACAGTGTTTTGGTTGAATGAAATTCAAAAATCTTATGTTTTTTGTGTTTCATTGGAATATTATACTCCATTAATAAGAAAATGTGTGAATAATGTTTCTATCAATGGTTGTTTCTATTGAGATATCATTTAAAAGTGTAGATGTGATTGATTGAATGATTGATTTCATTGTTTGGTTATAATAGATTTATATTATTCCTCATTACCCTACTTATTTTTTCACTTTATTTTATAAATGGTTTATATGTTTATTGAAAGAGGAATAAATTGATTCTTAATCAACTATGTTATGAAATGCAATCTGTTATTTTAAGTTATTAAGATTATATTTTGTGATTGCATATAATTATCCATTTATCCAAATTCTAGATCCCCTCGTGAAACTACATTGATCTTATAACATTGCTATGCATATAGTCAAGACCTGATGGAAAGGAACATTGGAGTATTTATCAAAAAAATTCAAGAGAGGCAATGAACCCATATTTCCTATTATGTTGTGCATGACCAAAATCACCCTCAAAAACTCTCATTCTCATTCATTCTCACTCTCTCTCGTTTGATCTCATTCTACTTCATTCTTCTAATTCTTCTTCATTTTCACTAGAGAAGCTCAGTCAAATTCCATCAAAAAAACAGTTAAGGCTCTCTTTCAAGCTAGCACGTTCTAACAAGACAAGAGGGAATCCATAGACTATTGGTAACACTCTCTTGTTTGCTTGTCTATTTGATCTTTTCTATTTGTCTATTTGTAATAGGGTCTCTCATCACCAACAAAGAGTCCTAAGTCCACCCCTTCTACTTCTTCTTCCAAATAAAATGCATGTATTGGTGATGATTGAGGGTACCCAGACTTTATTAATTCTTGTATCAAGTACAAAATAGACCCCATCCACATAGACATTCTAATAATCCCATTCACCTATGTTAAGAAAGATGATTATCCTATTGCTCAGAGAGATGATCATACTTCTACTAAGAATTGCAATTGTGTTTTTACTAAGAATGATGATTATGTTCTTATAAAGCAATGTGATACCTATAGCATGCATTATGCTCTTTACACTAATCCTCCTTCTTTCCATGAATCATAAACATGTTATGGTATAGGATTCAATCTATTTTCTAAATATAGTTATGTAAGTAAAGGTTTTAGATGCAGCAAACAAGGTATTAAAGTCTCCTTAGAGGTTGATCCTCGTAAATATAAGATTGGACTTCGATAACATCACACAAAGTCTAAGGTGAAACCATGGTGGAATGTTAACATGATTTCTGCCAAACCTCCTCTTAAATTAGTTCATCTTGAATACATTGAAATTAAAGTAGAATCTAATGAAGTTCCTGTAGAGTCTTCTCTTCAGATGATGCACTAGAAGAATTCTTAATTTTCTACTCTAATGTATCTTCTTATCACCACAAGTGACATGAGTCCCATATTTCTAGAACAAATGTGCATATTTTGGAGAATCCATTATGAGTATCATTGCAAAGGATCCTTTACATAATGTGAATGATACTACTCCTATATCTCATCTTGAGGATTGCAGTACTCTCCTTAAAGGAGATAAATTTAATGTTCTCATGGATCCAAAATATTCTAATTTTTTTGTTAAGATTAGAAAATGTATTTTTCCAAAAGAATCTAAACAACATGCTAATATATTAAATTCTCATCCTAATATTTTCACTTTGTCATATGAGAGTATTCGTGGTACTGATGAGTCTATGGTGGCTCATAATATTGTTCTATGTCTTGATGTAAACCTCATTAAGTAAAATATCTATAAGATAAATCCCAAGGTTACTTTATTAGTCAAGACAAAGATATAAAATCTTTTAAAAGTTAGATTTATCTGTCCTACTGATTATTTACCTTGGATATTGAATATCATCATCATTCTAGTAAACTTGATGGTCATATTCACATTTGTATAGATTTTTCATGATCTCAATAAGGCTTCTCTTAAGGATGATTTTACATTGCCTAATATCAACATGATTGTGGACTTGACTATAAGCCACGCCTTATTGCATTTTATGGATGGATTATAAGCTATAATTAGATCTATATTAAACTAGAATATTAGTATAACACAACCTTCACTACCCCTTGGGGTACTTTCTATTATGTAGTCATGTCATTTGGATTAATGAATGTTGGAGCAACTTTCCAATGGGAAATGATTTATCTTTCACAATTTCATTCACAAGATCCTACAAGATTGCATTGATGAAATCTTGGTTAAGTCCATGACTCATCAAGATCACATCAAAAATATTCATCTTATCTTTGAGAGGATTCAACTTTACAAGATGATCTATTGAATCCTCTTAAGTGCATCTTTGTCATAGATGTCAACAACCTTCTAGTATTTATTTTTTGTCATCATGGGATTGAAGTTGACATGAATAAAATTGATGCAATTATTAATATGCCTCCACTAAAAAAATCTCTCAACTATGTAGTTTGCAAGGGAAATTTTAAATGGTTCATAGATTTGTATCTTAGTTGGTTGATCCTACCCTTCTATCCATGTGTTTATTGAAGAAATATTTTTCAGTTTTGATGGGATGATGAGTGTGATAGATATTTTGAGTCTATCAAAATTTATTTGTCTAATCCTCTTATCTTGATACCCGCTATGTAGGATAGATTCCTTTTACTTTATCTCTGCATCACCTCATGCTTTAGTACCTTTATTAGATCAACATGGAGATGATGGTAAGAAAATATAACTCTACTACATTAGTTGCATTCTAGTTGATTATGAAACTCGATATTCTACCATAGAGAAACAATATCTCGCTCCCATTTTTACAACATAGAAGTTATGACATTATCTTCTCCATGCAAACATCCATGTGAATGTAAAATGTGATCTACTTAAATATTTGGTTACTAGAACTGATCTCATGGGAAGGTTAGAAAAATGGGTAATGTTGATCTTTGAGTTTGATATCAAATTCATAAATCAAAAGGAAATGAGGGGATGAGTTGTTGTTGATCAATTGGCAGAAGCTCCATCATTTCACTCCTTCCCTAATCTTGATTTATTTTTGGAAAAAAATTCATTCATGTTAGACCATGAGTTTTTGTGGGAGATGTATTTTAATGGATCAAGATGTCAAACCAGCTCCAAGGCATGTGTAGTTTTAAACTAACTTGAAGGTAAGTTATTTACTCTATCCTTTCAAATAGAATTTCATTGTACCAATAATATCACTGAGTATAAACCCCTTTATTATAGGCTTATGTATTGTGATAACATTAAAAATTAAACTTATTTGCATTCATGGTGACTCTAAAATTATCGTAAATCAAATCATGGGAACGTATCAAGATAAGCAGAGAAAGCTATATCAGTATAGGGATTTGGCTTTATCCTTACTTGATCATTTATCTTACTTCATGATAGACAATGTTCCTAGGAGAGAAAATTTCCATGTGGATGCAATGGTGAGTGCAACCTACCTTGTACCCTCAAATGATGGTGCGAAAGAGTATCAGTTTGTGGTTCAGATTCTCCACTCTCATGTTGTCCTAGATCAACTTGAACCTAACAATCTTGTGTCTGCCCAAATAGACTTGGGGGTGTGTGCAAGTATGAATTCCTACTCTAAGATGCAAAACTAAACTAATGCAACAAAGAAAAACACAAAAAAAAACATTTTGATTAGGCCTTGTTGAATCTAAACAAAATCACAAGAAATTGAAACATTTTACCTTGTTTAGATTGATAGTCTTGGTTGGCCCTTTTATTGTTTGAAATGTATGCTCCTTGGTAGAAAAATAGTTCAAAATGGTGCTCTAACTCATCATGGAGAGATGAGGATTCTAATGATGCAAACAGGTATTTTGATAGATGTAATATGTAGGCTCAAATTCTACAACAATGGTGGATGGAAGTCATGGCTTGAATGCTTGATTGTGGATAGTGAAAATGGGGGCCTTTCCATAATTTTTAGGGGAAATTCCTCTAAAGGAATGAAGGGCCAAGATTGATTCATGATGGGAAAGATCAAGGGCCAAGGTGAGTTGAGAACTCATAAGCCCTCACATCTTGACATGTGGCAATTGATGTGTAAGAGAGAGGTTAATGTTGAGGTGACATGGAGGTATTAGGTTGTACCTTGGGAAGGGATATGATCTCCTCGTAAAGGAGGTCCTTGTCCACATGTACTTCACGAGGAAATGTGAGGAATTAAAAAATCCTCACAAATCCTCATGGGGATGGGAGAAGGAAATTAAAATTCCTTAAAATGCATTGGATAAATAAATGTGAATTAAAAATTCACATGGGAAAGTGGGTTCCTTCTCCAAAAGGAGAAAGAATTTAATATGGTTGACTTAGGACACATGCCATAAATGGCATGGAGATTAGGTTAGCCTAAGAAGGTGATTAAGGTTGTGCAAACATGGGATTAGGCAAGTTAATGAAGGATTAGAGGAAAGTGGGGGATTATGGAGTATGTGACCCTAATGATGATTAGGGGTGTGCACATCCTAATCATAGATTAATTAGATTAATATGGATTAAGGAGGATTATGGAGGATGTGACATGAGGAGAGAGAGAAATATGAATTAATAATTGATTTAATTCATCTTGGATAAAGTGAAAAAATTAAATAAATTGCAATATTTATTTAATTTGGAGATGAAAGGGGTAAGATATTTAATTGATTCACTGGGGGAGGGATGATTGTGAAATCTCCTCTCCTCGATAAGGGTGAGATTGCACAATGCAGGGGAAGACATGAACCAAGAATGGTGATTGTGAAATCACCAAAATTAGGAAAAATTGAATGTGAATTCACCCCAAAGGGATAACAAGTGGATGCGAATATGTCTTTCGGGGAAAAGGGGGAGTGTGAATTTGCCACTCAGGGAGAAAAAGACATAGGCGTGATTTTGAAATTTCCCATTGGGGAAAGGGGTGAACGTGAATCCACCTCTTAAAAAAAGAGGGGTGTATCCATGCTTGGACAAGAAATGGGTGGATTTTCTTGGAAAAAAGGTGAACCCGCCAAAGGATGACAAAGAGGTGAGTGCACTAGCTAGACTGGTAAATGTGCTAGGAAGGGGAATAGGTGAACTTTCCTTGCACAAAGGTGAATTTTCCAAATTGGGGTAGGGATGAAAATGAAAGACATGAAACAAAATGTTAGAATATCTAACAAAATGGTTTACATGGATTCAAAATTTCTAGACATTTAGGATGCATGAGAGACACTCAATGATGATGAAGGTAATAGTTATGGTGATGAATTCCCACAATCATGGATTGCTAGCATAGGCGTGATTGTTCCATATGTTGGGGCATCCCAACATCAGAGCACATAGAGGACGACTAACTACATTGATGGAGAAATGGAGCTTTGAGACCTCTTCCTTTCATCTCCCAACATGGGAGATGACAGTGACTCTTGCGGACGTCTGGAGGATTATATGGTTTCCCATCTAAGGGCACTCGATAGTTGGACACACAATTAGGCAGAGGATAGGATCCTATGGGTTGTATTTGGACCTGTTGAGCTTCCCCATCCATGAGAAGGAGTTATATCTTGACACATGCTTGGGTCTAGAGATTCCAGCTCTACCATTATAACTTTGTAGCTTAATCAATAGGATTTTGTTACCAAATAAGAGTGGACATTTTTGCAGCCTCAAGGTGATTGAGGTGGTTAGACATATTATGGAAAGATGAGAGGGAGAGTTCATGTGGGTAGTATACATGTTGGCACAATTGTACTAGGAAATGCACGTCATTTGTTACAAATGAGCACTCAACATTACCCATGTGACCCTACTCTAGGTATGGGCTTGAGAGCATATTAGTGTTGCAAGACTAGACATTTTGATTATCGTGACATAGAATGAGACACTACTAGTAGCATACTAGTGGTGGATGGAGTATGGCTAGAGGTTGCACTATTAGGATGTGAGTGATTTGGAGGCTTGGCAGTGAGGGTTGGATGGGTTGAGATGAGAGGACATCACCTGGAGGCCATACATGGAATAGTGGTTTGCAGGGTGGAGAGATGATGATAGGAGATGGAGGGGTTACTTCTCAATTTTCTATTTGATTTGTTGGGACTCCTACATTGTTGAGCTCCATAGACTAAATAGGGCCACCCATCAGTTTGGGATATAGTAAGACATTCTTGTAGGGCCCCAAGGATTTTTTCGGATTAGCCAGGAGCTAGCAGTAGTGTGGGTGAGTAGATTATGATAGATTTTTCTCAATAGATGTGGGAGGGATTCTAGATGATACAATACCTGTGTAGGGAAGGACTAGTGGATGTAGGTACCAAAGTTCAGTATTCTGCATGGTGGGTAGAGAGGAGACCAGGGAAGATCATGATAGTGTAGCTGATTATAGGGACCCTAGGATTCATATCTGATGATGAGAGAGAGCTGGAAAAACTGTAGAGGAGGAGGAGAGCTGGGAGACAAAGGAGAGGGGGAGATGGTGTTGTTGAGATGGAAGAGAAAAGAGGAGAGGAATAGGCAATGGAGGTGGATACCCTAGATGTGCATCCATTGGCTATGGTGCCATATGCACCACCACCACCATAGGATCCCATTGTGTTTCTTATAGAGGCCCTGTCTCTACTGAGGATAGCAGAGCATCAACTCAAAAAGTTAGAGGCAAATCAGGATAGGTTGCAGATAGAGGTGGATAGATTATAAGGGGAGGTGGATAGATTATAGGGTCTATAGAGAGATGGAGATAGGGATTACGAGGCCTTGGAAGATAGAGCAGGGGAGGAGATGTTGGAGATGGAGAGAGAGAGGGATGAGGCTCAGGATAGAGACAAGTGTGCAGAGACAACATTGGGAGATGCGGGGGATTGCTAGAGAGGGATGAGGCAACAAAGGCATAGGCGCAAGTGAGTGGGATGTAGGTGGACAGAAGATATCCTAGCTATAGGCATAGGTGGATCAAATGCAGCTAGCCTAAGAGGCTTGGGAGAGTAGAGGTGACATATCAGCGGGCTGTGTGATAGGTACCAAATAAAGTGATACTTGGCGAGGGAATAGGTGGTAGAGGTGGCTAATGCCAAGATAGAGGTTGACTATTATATGTTTTCTTATCATTAGGCCATCCCAGATCTGACACAGAGGGTGTCCCCATACATCAAAGTAGTGCCCCAGATGCCAACACCCTCACACATAGGGGCGACACATACATGAGGATACAGTAGCTTCTGTGAGACCCTTCACCCCCCCGAGGTAGAGGTTCAGTGCCAGACTCCTCCCATAGGTCAGATAGAGTGAGCATAGGGTAGAAAATATGGGGATATAGGATCTATATTTTGATAGGTACATAGTGGATGGGTAGCATATAGAGAAAGAGGCTATAGATTCTTTAGCACAAATTTCAAAGATTATTTCATTCATTGATTCATTGATTTGTTTATTTTTTATTCTTCATTCTTTTAGGAGATGTAGTCTCTAAACTTGATTAGATCTTTGTACTTGTATCTTATTTAACAAATGTTTATGGACATGATGATGGATTTTTTATGTTATTATGGACTTGTTATGGACTTTTTATTAGGGATTATGATGGACACTATATTTTTTGATATATATATGGTATGTGATGGACATTGCCGACACTATGTGGTTATTATGTGATGCCATGGATGTTTATTATGTGCATTTGATTATGATGGTTATGATATATGCATATGGTTGTGATGATTTATGCATATGTTTATGGGAATGTTATGGATTATATGCATTAAATCTAATTCTTTGTGATCCAATATGTGATGGATGATTCATAATTTTATGATGTATGATATGGATATGGTACTAATGGTGTGTGATGTAGGTGGTGATGCTAATGCTATTTATCATGTATGCATATGAAATATGACATGATGATGAATGTGCTATGGGTAACCATGTATGTGTGATGTGATATGAGAATGCAATGTGATGTAATGGATGAAAATATGTTATGTATGCATATGTGATCATGTTATGGAGGAATGTAATAAATATAATGTAATGAAATGTATGTGGTGAAATGAACTTAAGATGCTTAGAATAACCACTCTAGATAAATCTAAACAACTTAAAATGAATATGAAAATGATAATGCAATGAGATGAAATGAATTTAAGATGCTTAGAATAACCAATTTAAATTAATCTAAACAACATAAAATGAAGATGAAAATGATAATGCAATAAGATTAAATGATATAAAATGAACTTAAGATGCAAAGAATAGCCAATCTAGATTAATCTAAACAACTTAAAATGGATATGAAAATGATAATACAATGAGATGAAATGATATGCAATGAACTTAAGATGCTTAGAATAGCCAATCTAAATTAATCTAAACAACTTAAAATGAATATAAAAATGATAATGCAATGGGATGAAATGAACTTAAGATGATTAGAAAAACCAATCTAGATTAATCTAATCAACTTAAAAGGGATATGAAAATGATAATGCAATGAGATGAAATGATATTCAATGAACTTAAGATTCTTAGAATAACCAATGTAGATTAATCTAAATAGCTTTAAATGAATATAAAAATGATAATGTGATGAGATGAAATGACATGAAATGAACTTAAGATGCTTAGAATAACCAATCTATATTAATCTAAACAACTTAAAAGGGATATGAAAATGGTAATGTAATGGATAATGAACCTACGTGCACAATGATAGGTGTGACAATGTATCACATAGAGAGATGAATGACGATGGATGTGATATTGCACCTTCCAAAAACCATAAGAATGCTAATAGGAACAAAGATGGATAAAGAACATTTGCACAACCAAAATAAGTAACCATAGGCTAGGAAAAATAATGGATCCAGGGATAAATGAAATGCAATGGAAGCAAACCTAATGCCATTTTTCCATCTTAGGAGCACTAATTTTTGCTATAGCATAAGACACGATACACCAAGGTATGAGGAACCAAGGCAAATTAGTGTCAAATGTATAAGAAAAAAACAAAAAACAAGAAGGCTATCCCAACACCACAAAGCTGCAAGGGCTTTGGGTGGGCTACATATTAGATAACCACAAGCACAAAGGATGTCTGAACATAACACAAGGCCACAGGGATGTTGGTGGGTACCACATGGGACAACCAAGAAGACAAAAATAGACAAAAGATCAAGTTATTCCCCTATGTTTACTAGTCAAAGTGCACCATGATATGATGGATTGTGGCAACCCTGACAAGGTATAATAGGAAGCTCAAATGATAAACAAAATGCCAAAAGCATCAAAAGATCACAATAAATTTCAAATTTCCTTTGCCATAAGATCAAAAGGGTGGACGGGATTGATGCAGTCTAATTTAGGAAGTATATATCTTGTTAAGACCAAGGATGGAGGATAGATTAAATGACTGACATGATTCAGGATAATCGAAAATGATTGGACCTTAGGATACTAATTGATTTAATTGTTAGGAACTAGCCAGGTAGGGACACACTTGATGACATGACATGACAACAAAACACACACTAAAGACCTAGGGGCTCGGGAGCTGATAAATGATTAGCCTTACCTATCTGAAAGTGTACAACCTTCATAGTTCAATAAAATACTGACAACTGACTATGGATAAAAGTGGAAAGAGGACAATGGAGACCATAATGGAGGATGAAGATTGACATGACATGATGGAAAAATGCCTTGGGGGCTGATCAAATAATTAGCCTTGCCTACATGAATGTGTAGGGGCAATGTAGTTCGACAAAATGGAAAAAAGATTACATGAGACCCAATGATAAGCAACATGATGAAGGATCCTAGATGAGGAAATGAGACTAAAAAATGACACCGATGTACAAATGACAACAAGCTTAGATTTTAGGATAAAAGCTTAGATTTTAGGATAAAAGCTCATATTTTAGGATAAAAGCTCAGGATTGTGGGTTGCCAATTTGAATCATCCAATGCTCAACTAGAATATACCAAGAGGCAGATAAGTGGATATCGATGGGAGGATGGGATTGATAGGATGTGATGATAGGATGCAAGGACATGATGGAGGGAAGCATAAAGTAACTAGGATGCAAGGTAGATAATGATTAAGCCCTCTAAAAATGTTTCCTTTTGCCATATTTTCACCAAACATACTTATCCAAGGTGCCACCAAGGGTGGTTTTCACCATATGACCTATTATTTCTCTTTACTATTTTTGGATTTTTTTGGACTTTTTTATTTTTTTTGTATTTTTGTTGATTTTTTACTTTTTTTGGTATTTTTCAGGATAGGATAACCCAACTGACTTATGTATAAAACCTCTTTAGGTGCATGATGTTGATAGGATCCTTTCAGGGTTCCCCCTTAGTTGTATCAAGTCAATATGCCCCAAAACAATATTTAGTCGTGACAACATATGGACCCAACCAATTTGCTTCAAACTTTCCTTTCTTGTCTCGATCTTGTTGGGCACGCTAATTCTCCTTAGGGACTAGATCACCAATGTTGAATTGGCATGGACAAACCTTCTTAGTGTACCTTCTCCTAAGATGATGCTAGTATGCTTGCAAATGATTATAGGCCTTGATGCACTTTTCATCCAGGAGTTCCAATTGACTTAACCATGCGACTTGAGCATCTTCATCATTGATGAGATTCTTTAGAGAGATTCGAAGTGATGGGATCTCCAACTCCATTGAAAAGATAGCATCAGTGCCATAAACAAGGGGTATGGGGTAGCACTAGTTGGTGTGTGGATGGATGTACAGTATGCCCAAAAGGCAGGATGAAGATGGAGGTTCCAATCTCAAGTAGTATTGTTGACAACCTTTTTAAGGATTTTGATAAGCATTTTGCTAGTCGCTTCAGCTTGACCATTACCTTGAGGGTAATAGGTGATGGAACAACGATGTTGGATATGATATGTATCACAAAGGGATTTCATGTACTTGTTTTTGAATGGCTTTCCATTTTTAGTGATGATGGTGGAGGGAATTCCATATCTGCAAAAAAATATGGAAAAGGATGAATTTGGAGATCTGAATACTCATGATTTGGGACAGTGGAATTGCTTCTGCCCACTTGGGAAATTATTCAATGGTGGTTATAATGAATGTATGGCCATCATGATGGAGTGTAAATATTTATAATTAGGTTGAAACCCCATTGTGAAAAAGGCCATGAAGCAATTATAGTCTATAAGTCTTGCGTAGGAGCATGGATTAAATTTGCATGTTGTTGGCATGGTAGACATTTCTTTATGAACTCACATGTATCATGTTCCATAGTGGGCCAATAGTATGTTGCTCTGAGAATCTTCTTGTCTAAGGCCATCCCATTAGAATGAGACCAAACAAACACCACTATTCACCTCATTTAACGCAACATAGGATTCTGATTCATTGAGACACTGATGGAGAGTGCCATCATACCCTCGATTATAAAGTGTATCTCCTACGATGGTATAGTGGGAAGTACGTTGGATAAATGATTTGCATTGATTTCAGGTAAGGTTAGGTGGTAAGATGTTGTCATGAAGGTAGGTATAAATTTCATGGTACCAGGGTGATTCAGGACCTATGATATCACACACCATCTCATTATCAGGGACATCATATGTGGGGATTAGTAGTTGTTCAACAAGGAACTCATAGTATGTTTGATATTTGGGCATGTTAATGAGGGAAAAAATTGTAGCCATTGCATGTGTTGCCTTGTTTTGGACTCTAGGGATATGTTCAAACTAGATGAAGGCAAAATACTTCTTAAAGTCATCGACCATGCGCTTGTAAGAAAAAATTTTGTCCTCTTTTGTCTGGAACTCATCATTGACCTATTTGATTATCAGTTGAGACACACTGTGTTAGAAATGTAAAATTCTAAAAAATTTGCAAGTTGTTCATACCCATGCGTCTCCAAATGAGTCTTTACCATAAGCACAAAAGCCTCTCTTCATAAAATTTTGCCCATATTCTGTCATGTAGTCCTGAAGAATCCATCTAGTCCTGAATATTTTACATTATAATTCCTATCGACATGAGATGGTTAGGGTCTCCCTGATCCATAATGCTTTTTATACTAATGTATACTTGTTGCAGTCTATCCGCAATACTTCAGAGATGTCACACAGATCAGAATTCATCTACAAGCACCTATCGATAGAACACAGTTCATTGTCTCAGCGACAGAAAGGTCACATCGGTAGGAAAGCTATCATTGGGATAAGCTCTCACCGAATGCATTATGTCTCATCGACTAGTGATAGAAAGAACATATCAGTGAGAAACCTTTCATCGGGATGAGTCATAGCAAGCCATTGTAAGTCATGCCGATCGAAATGCAAAGAGTTATGTTGCCGAGATAATAGTCATCGGTGTAATGTCTTGCAGCATTTGTTTGGTCTCATCAATAAGGCTGAAGGTGGGTCCCATTGTTGCCATCAGAATGAAGTTACATAGTTTTTCCAACCCATATGTCACACCGATAAGGATATGCATTGGCAAGAGTCAAATCATCAGAGTGAAGTCTTAGAGAATTCGTTAGGTCTTGCTAACAAAGCATAAGGGGATTCTATCAAAAGACTATCGATGAGACATCAAATGTTGATGAGACGGTGGGACATTATAGTGATGCACATTTTTTGACTATCGGTGAGACATTGAAGATCGGTATGACTGCAGGACATCTCAGCGGGTGATTGGTGAATGTTAGTAAAAGCCTGAATACAACTGATTTCTGACATTTGAATATGAAACGACGTGTCTTTTCAGATACTGATGTATAAATTTTCATCTTCGATTATGAGATAGAAGTTAGTAATATAGAATAATATAGAATATAGGATATGAAAAGATACAATTTTTACAGATCTAAGACAATGATGCATGTTTTAAAAATATGGAGATATTAATGAGAATTAGTTGATGTGGCAGTGTATTTCTGGTGTCAATTATCTGTTGTGCTCATTGAAAGTATTAATAAAGTTGTCTCCAAGATTGATGCTTTCTGGTTATTTAAATTGATATAACAAGTTTATATTTAGTTTATCAGTGCACATTTGTTGTATCTATGTGGTTGATTGATCTGTTTTTTCAAGAAAAGATTAAATCCTTTTAATTGACCACAGTAATCAGGGAAATTCATCTGGATCATTAAGAAGAACTTGGTAGTCATAGTCTTGCATGTTTATACAAGTTATAAACTAAAACATATGCCAAAAAATTTGATTTTTTTCTAGAAAGAAGTTTCTCATTTAGATTTCATTTGACTCCACATACCCAATAAGGCACTAGTCTCTGCATTTTTACCATTTAGTTTCATTCATTTTTTACATCTGTTAACTGAACATATTAGGTTTTAGTTTTGAATATTGCTATACAGTTTATACCAAATCAATTCTTCTTTGTCCACTCCCATCTGCCATTGTGGACAAAACACTTCAAAAGATAAGCACAAGTTAAGTCTGCTTTATTCATATAGGTACACCCACCTAGGTCTAGCAACACCTAAAGAGTAGAAGGTCTAAACCATTTTTCCTTGTCTGTTACCCTAAAACGTACAAAGAGATTGGCAACCTCTTGAGGTATTTTTCCTGTGTTTTTGAGTTTGCTTGCTTTAGAATAGATTTTCATATGCTTTCAAGTTTCATTGTGTTCTTCCTTTCATTTTCTATCTCTTTTGCTATTCAAATGAATTTCTTGGGGAATCCTTATTCTTGCTTGTATTTCACCTTTTAATGTGTTTTTTCATGTTGTTTTGTAGGTGTTGGGATTAGGGTTCAACTACATGTTTTAAAAATATGGAGATATTAATGAGAATCAGTTGATGTGGCAGTGTATTTCTGGTGTCAATTGTCTATTGTGCTCATTGAAAGTATTGCTAAATTTTTCTCCAAGATTGATGCTTTCTAGTTATTTAAATTGATATAAGAAGTTTACATTCAGTTTATTAGTGCACATTTGTTGTATCTGTGTGGTTGATTGATCAGTTCTTTCAAGAAAAGATTAAATCCTTTTAATTGATCATAGTAATCAGGGAGATTCATCTAGATCATTAAGAACTTGAAGATCACAGTCTTGCATGTTTATACAAGTTATAAACTAAAACATATGCCAAACAATTTGAATGTTTTCTAGAAAGAAGTTGCTCATTTAGATTTCATTTGACTCCGCATACCTAATAAGGCACTAGTTTCTACATGTATTTTTACCATTTAGTTTCATTCATTTTTTACATCTGTTAACTGAACATATTAGGTTTTAGTTTTGAATATTGCTATATAGTTTATACCAAATCAAGTCTTTTTTGTCCACTCCCATCTTCCATTGTGGGAAAAACACTTCAAAAGATAAGCACAAGTTAAGTCTACTTTATTCATATAGGTACACCTACCTAGGTCTAGCAGCACCTGAAGAGTAGAAGGTCTAAACCATTTGGCCTTATCTGTTAACCTAAAATGTACCAAGAGATTGGTAACCTCTTCAGGTATTTTTCTTGTGTTTTTGAGAGCTAACACACTGAAGACATGTAGATAGGTTATATTCCATTGAATGGTAATTCCTAGGCTAGTGATAAGAGCTTCATATTCTGTGATATTGTTGGTGCTTGGAAATGCTAACTTGAATGACTTTGGAATATAATCACCTTAAGGAGTGACCAATAGAATACCTACACCAGCTCCATTATGCATATATGACCCATTAAAGTAGAGCATCCGTCTATCTATTTCTGCAGTTGTAAGGAAACCTTCATTAGGAAACTCGACTACTAACAGATATGCATCTACCAAAGGAGCATCGACCAATTGATCTACTATTACATGTCCCTTGATTTCCTTATGGTCCATGTATTCTGTGTTGAACTTTCTCAGTAACATGACCCACTTGGCAATGTGGCCAATCAAAGAAGTTCTAGATAACAGATACTTGAGTGGGTCACCTTTTCATATTAGCTTGATGGGATGACTAAGCATGTAGTGACAAAGATTTTGTGAATTAAATACCACTGCTAGACAATCCTTTCCCATTGAGGAATATTTGAGTTCATAACCCACCTATGTTTGACTATTGTAATATATTGCACACTCTTTAGAGGACTCATCATGATGTGCTAGTAATTCCCCCAGTGTAACCGATGTAGCTGAGATATACAATAGGAGTGGTTTTCCTGGAATGGGAGGCATTAGGATGGGTAGATGAGCCAAGTACTCCTTAATCTTGTTGAAACATTGTTGACATTCTGGATCCAACTAGAAAGTGGTCTCTTTTCACAAGAGATAGGTGAATTATTGACACTTGTCAACAAGCTAGGCTATGAAATGCCTGATGGACTGTAGCTTCCCTTGAAGGCTCCTTAATTGGTTGAGATTATGTGGTGGGGGAATCTCCATTATTACCTTGACCTTAGCTAGATCTACCTCAATACCCCTTCTAGAGACTATGAAGCCCAATAAATTTCCAAATGTAACTCTAAACACACACTTTTTTGGGTTGAGACACAACTTGTATTGCTCTAATCATTCAAATATTGTTTTCAGGATCATGGGGTGCTCTTCTCTGGTCTTGGATTTTCCTAACAGATCATCAACATAATCTTCCATTATGATATGGGTGATGTCATGGAAGATAACATTCATGGCACGTTGATAAGTTGCCACTGCATTTTTGAGACCAAAGGGCATGCTATTATAGTAGAAGGTGCCCTAGGGGGTAGTGAAGGCAGTTTTATGTTGATCTTCAAGTGAAATTATGATTTGATTATAACTAGAAAAGTTTTCCATAAGACATAACATGGCATGTCCAGCTATGAGGTTGACCAACATGTCATTGTTTGGAAGTGGGAAATCATCCTTTGGGAAAACTTTGTTTAGATCCCAAAATTCTATACAGATTCTGATAATCACATTTGGTTTGGTGACAAACACTATAATGGATATCCAGTCAAAATAATCAATAGGTCTTATGAACCCAACCTCTAACAGTTTCTCCAATTCTTTCTTGATGAGAAAGGACACTTGGGGATGCATTTTTCTTAGCTTCTATTTAATAGGTTTGGCATCTAGGTGAACATCCAAATGGTGTACAACCAATGCGGGATCTAATCCTGGCATGTCTGAATAGGTCCATGCGAAGTTGATGATTCCTTCCTTTAACAATTTGACGATGATAGAATGCTCTTCCTTTGACAATGATTTTACTACGTCAGTGATTTTAGGGTCTTCTTCTATTCCCAAATTGACTTCTTGTGTCTCTTCGATTAGGATGGAAGACAATTTAGACAAGTGAGTTCCAACAAGGAGAAGACGAACATCCCCATCCTCTAGTGCCTCATCGAGGTTTTCACTATCAGATACACCCTTTATTTTGACTTTTTATGAGTCAAAAAGTACCTCAGAGAGGTTTTCACTAGATAACCCTTTTTTGTTTTCCTTCTTTTTAATTTTGTGATTAAGGTGTTCATCTTCCCCCAATCCCATGAGATGCACGTAAGTGTCCACTGAAGGAAAATTATTTAGAGTTGTGCTACTCTGTAAGTCCCAATCAATGAGGTCAAGATGGCAAAGGGATAGGTTAATGGTAAAGAAAAATGTGGAGTCAAATAGGGAAGGGAGATCTACATCATCATAGAAGACTATAATGGCCTCAAATGCAGGACCCTTTTTCTTTTTATCATAGCCTAAGCCCAAATTTCTAGGTCGCACATGTGTTTCAATTGGATACAATCTTCCCTATTCTTCTACACCAAGAGCTCTACCCTAATAATTGCACTTTTTAGCTAACTTTGACATATGAGGATGTCCCTTAGAAATACTCAATAAGAGGGGGTGAAGGTTTGGGTTCTTCCTTGTAGATCCAATAACTAGTATCATCATCTTCCTGATCTTGTTCTGTTCATGGGGATAAAAAAGTGTTACACCCCATGTTCTTAGAGCTAAGTGTTATTGTATTCTCTTCTTCCTTTAGTGCAGACTACGAAGGTTGGCCTAGGTACGAGGGGATGGAGGCATGGTTGCCACATTTAGATTCATATGCATCTCATATTCTTTACAACCTTTATCTATGATCTAGACCTTAGTAATGGTAGATTCAGATGTGGTTGATAGAATGGATGATGTGCTAGATGATGAGTTGGAGGATGGATTGGAAGAGGATGCCTGAGGTTCCAACACTTCAATGCCTAGACAGTACTGGGAATGAGGGAAGGAAGCTTCTAAAGCACGAAAATACTCAAAGGGTTGAGGGTCTACATGTATGGTTACTTCCATCCCATTATATGGGAATTTAAAGCATTGATGGTAAGTGGATAGATTGGCCTACATGACATGGATCCACAGGAAGCCAAGGAGAAGGTTGTATAGAAGTTCTAGATCAAGGGCATGGCATGTGGTGTACTACACAATGGGGCCAGCTTGAATAGGAAGACAAATAATTCCCTCAGAATTTCTTTCTATGTTGTCATAAGCTTTGATGGTGATATTATGATTATTCAAGTCAACATGGGTATACCCTACCTATTTTATGAACTTTAGCATATAGAGGTTGAGGAAAAAACCATTATCTACTAGGACCCTTTTCACTTTATGGTGGGCTACAAGGACTTCGATGTGTAGGGGGCGGTTATGTTTTGAATCAATTGAAGGAATATCATTTTGATTGAATCCCAATTGGTATGTGGATGACAAATATCCTAATAATGCTTGAAATTGAGTAGGATCTATATAATTAGGCATGTGTGTATCTTGGAGAGCTTTGGTGAGGGTTTCCTAATGGATGGGGGAAGACTTAAGCAATTATAAGATGGATATTTGAGCGGGAATCTTTCCAAGAATATCAAGAATATTATATTGGGAGCTCAAAGGAGATGGATGGGATGACATGTATGGTCCAAGAATGGATATGCAGGTGTGGCGCATGGTAACAACACATTGCAGGTCTTTTCCTTTAAAATGAATTATGGATATGTGTGGCTCTACCTAGCTAATGCACATAACTATTCCATCATAGTTATAGGGTACATTTCTATAGCTAATACTGTTGGTGTTGTTATTTTGATTGTTGCTATTACTAGGCTTGGAATTAGCATTGGAGGTACTGAGACCTTGATTGTGCATGGGGAAAGCATTTTGATATATTTGTAGTTGGGCATTGGATGATGTCACCTAATTAGCATCCACTACTATATCTCCTGGATCTATGAGATTTTGGATATACGTTTTAAGTCGCCAACACTTGTTAGTGGAATGACCTTTAATTTTGTGGAAGTCACAATACTTGTTTTCCCTATACCAGGTGGGTTTGGGTTTTGAATCGTCAAAAGGCTTAGTCACAGGCTAAGTGACTAGATAACTTTCTTGTAGGAGCCTCTTAAAAATGTCATCCAAGGATTCTCCTAAAGGAGTGAAGGTGTGCTTGTTATTTCTTTGGTTATAATGATTGGAGTATGGAGGAGGACATGGTGCACCCTGTGGCATGGATATGACATTAGAAATAGATGGTTGATTGAAGACACATTGTTATCTTTGTGAGGTATTGGCTACTCAGACATGCTTGGTATCAGTGACACCATCATTGAAAGAATTCTTATTCTTATTCCAGTAGTGGGACTTATCTCTAGATGACTTATATTTTTTGGGTTATATATTTTGATTTGTTACTTAGCAATGAGAGACCTCTCAATGATAGTGCCTTTTCTTATGACGTGAGGCAGGTGTAGATCCAGGAGGCAAAGGTGGCATAGTGAAAGGATTTCCCCCATTATTCCTTGTTATTTGACCTAGTTGGTTTGGTGGAAGAGGTGGTTTAGATAGTACGGGGATTCAAGCTTGTCAGATGTTCATGCTTGGCAAATTGTGAAGATCTTGTGGCATACGAGGACCAAGAGGATTGTTAGGATCAGGGCCTTAAGGAATGTTTGGATCAGGTGCAACCATAACCAAAATTAGAATCCAAGGGGGTGGTACTTGATACATAATAACATTTCTAAATCCTAGTTACCAACCTTCTTGTGGTGGACCTTGGGGGCATATGAATTGCCTAGATCATTTTGAAAATTTTGAGGATCTTGTGGCATAGGGGGCACAAGAGGTGTAATGTTGACATATTCTGATAAGTCAAACCCTTAGGATGGCTTGATACCTTTTAGGAGTAATTTGGCAAGGATCTTATCCCCACACTCATTAAGGAGAAAATCTGTCATTTGGACATTGGTAGGATTACTAAGGTATTCGTTGATTGTGACCTCAGGTTGGTTGACCATGCTTTCTTTAGGAGTGGATGAATTGTGAACCTCAGTATTAGATTGAGATGAGCCACTATTAGTGAGTTGATCCTGAGGAATATGAGACTAAGCACCTTGTGGTTGTTGTTATGCCATGAGTTTCTTCGCTTGTAATCGGGTAATGGGCATGAAAATGCAAAAATACTAGGTGACTAAGATGATACTAAACCCTAAGATTCACTTAAAAGATGACCTAAATGATGACCAAAGGATTGATTGGATTGGATGATTTATTGATTAATTTATTGAATTGATTAGGATGGGATGATTTTGATAAGTGATTGTATTGTATTCAAGTAGGATGATTAACTAGATTGGATAATTGATAAGATTAGGTGATTGGTTGGATTGGATGGATGTGATTCACTCTAAATCATGTTCAAGGGTTATCTAGATGGCATATGATGTTGATGATCAAATTGGAATACAAAAAGGATTATTATGACACCAAACCTACCTCAAGATGGAAGCAGATTGATTGGGCCATAGGTGATTACTGACTTAGGATGGATAACAACCCTACGTAAGCGTGAAGGATGATGATCAGGATCAGAAACCTAAGCCAACTTGGATAAAAACCCCTAAAATGAAATCTAAGATATTGGGATTGATAAACCAATGATGGATATGCAATCTAGAGATGTCCTAAGATGCACCTATATGATTTGATTGTTGGATTGATGACTTTTGGAAAATGAAGACAAACTAAAATGATGATTACAAGAAAATGGATGGTAATAAATTTTTTTGATTAGAGGAACATACTCAAAAAACACCAAGCTTTTAGTGGCCCAAAGGATTAACTCTCAGGAGTTCTATATGGGAAGTACATTCACCCTATGTGTGACAAGATAACCCCTCCACGTGATGGGATTGCTTATCTAAAGGTCAAAAAATTTTACTCTATGTAGTGCAAATTCACCTATCTAGGTCACAAGATCAACTTTGTAGGACACAAGATTGCCTGAATCTTGGATGCTCAAAAGAAATAGGCACACACGAGAGACAAAAAGCACCTATCTATAGTTCAATATTAATCCTTTCTTGAGATGTATGGGCATAGGAAAAATCACTTATGTAAGGATTAGGATTGCACCTATCTTGAAAGGTACGAATAGGAGAAAAATTTCCTATCAGGGTGACAAGTTCCCCTATTCCTCAGATGTACAGGAGGGGAACAAGAATTCCTATGACAAGATTGCCTATCAGACAAGCATGATAACCTATGTATTGAACTATATAGAAAGGATGGTATGTATGCACATGGGATTGCCCCTGTGGACAATAGGTTTTCCTACTCTAAGGGACATATAGACAAGGGATACATAGACGTGACACATGATCACCCTTATGGATAGCAGGTTTCTCCAAAGAAGGTGATAGGATCACCTATTCTAAGGGAACACGTGGAATCAAGAGGTACAAACTAGACACAGACTTGCCTAAAAGGATGACAAGATTTCCTATTCAGGGAACAAGAAAACATGGGGTCCCTTAACTAAGGGACCCACAAACAAATTTACCTCTGACAAGGATGAGCTATCCTAAAGGATGTTCTAGACTAGACTCGAGACATGCAAATGCCCCTTTCAGGGTAGGATTTCCTATCCACAATGTAAGTTTTCCCCTTTGAGAAGAAAACTCACTACTAAGTGTAGGGACAAACTATGGAAAAGGAAAAAAAATGGCAAACAACAAGTAGAATGGATGGAATGAGTTGAACTGATGACAAGCATTGGCATCACACAAAGAAGACACTAGGTAGCACAATCCTAGAATTATTGATAAGGGTTTTCAAACTTGATGTAGGCCCACCACCTTGAGGGGAAACCCCAAGGTTAATACTCTGTGATACCAAGGTGGCTCTCTAGATCACCCTTTCTCATGAAGGTGAATAACTAGCAATTTAGTAGCACAGGGTCATCAATAGAAACCATGGGCTCACCTTCACACTCTCTCTCAGAGACTATCATAGTCCACCATGAGGATTTCTATCTTAACCCAAGGGAGTATGTGGTGAGTAAATTTGGGGTATGGTGCACATCCCTTACACTACACTAAGCTATGACTAAAGCATAGGTCTCTATCTAGGATAAAAAAGCTATCTTGTGTGTCCTTGATATATGCTAGGTATGTGAGGTGCAATTGTAAACAACAACCCATCACAAGCACGGATCAAGAGCCACAACAAGATACTAGAAACCTAGATGAACCATGCACATATTATCTAGGTATCACCCTAGTTTTGATGCTTCACTAGACATGACGTGACTGGATTGGGGTACAAATTTAGTTCTCCCCCCTTTATATACTCTACCAGCAGCACGTGGTTGGAATCATCCCCTAGGTGATGAAATCCCAAGAAAGTCCCACTAAAGGAAGGAAATACTAGACACTTCAGCTAGTCCATAGGATCTCATGTTGCGCAAGGGGAGAGCCTAGATGCATTAACACTTCCTAGGTAGATTGGAATAGGCTGGAATGAATTATAATTTCTCATCAACCAGGATCACTGAAAGGTGCAAGGGGAGTGGATACATCAACAATTCACTCCAAAACACAACAAACAAGCTAATTGACCCTTTAATTAATCTACGTGTGCTTAATTTAGTGAGAAAAAAATAGAAAGAGATAAATAGAGGCTTTGAATGCTCATCTTGCAACACATTTGTTAGTAGTTTTGACCTCTGATCTTGGAAAACTATGGTAGAATAAGTTGCACAAACTATTAGTTAAAATGCCCCAAATCACCGACAAACAAGTTAGCTTGACAGTACCCAAAATCGAATTCAAATTGTAGCTCAAATTAAAAATTTAAAGGTCTTGGATTATTACCAATTCGCCTCTTTGTGAGATGGTTTTGGCCTTTTTTGTGAAGCAAGATCGCCTGTCTACTAAAAAAGGTAGGATCGTTCACGCCCCTTGGATGAAAATGCATGTGTTGTCGCCCCTGCAGCTCGATCAAGTTCACCTCTATATCCAGTAGTATCATCTATTGGGCTAGCTCTCCACATATCCACCTTTGTTTCTAGTGATCTAGATTATCAGTTGCAAGTCTGCCCCTTTTTCAGAAGGGAAAAAGTGAGATTTCCCATCTTCAAAGTAGTTTATCCCTTGTATGAAGCAAACTCGCCTGTCAGGGGAAAATGTTTTGTTGCATGTGAAGTTTGAACCCATAAAATTTAAAACAATAGGCAAACATAAAATTGACTTGTGATGTGGGTCCCACTAGGCATGCTAGAAATGTGTGCATGTGTGAATTCCTACTCTAAGATGCAAAAATAAACTAATGAAACAAAGAAAAGCACAAAAACAAACACTTGGATTAGGCCTTGTTGAATCTAAACAAAAACACAAGAAATTGAAATATTTTACCTTGTTTAGATTGATGGTATTGGTTGGACCTTTTATTGTTTTAAATGTATTCTCCTTGGTGGAAAAATAGTTCAAAATGCTACTCTAAATTATCATGGAGAGATGATGATTCTAATGATGCGAACGGGTATGTTGATAGATGCAAAATGGAGGCTCAAATCTTGTAATAATGGTGGATACAAGTGATGGCTTGAATGCTTGATTGCCAAGTGTGTTTTTGAATGCTTGACTATGGATAGTGCAAATGGGGGCCTTTCCACCATTTGTATGGGAAGTTCCTCTAAAGGAATGAAGGGCCAAGATTGATTCATGATGGCAAAGCTCAAGAGCCAGGGTGAGTTGAGAACTCACAAGCCCTCACATCTTGACATGTGGCAACTGATGTGTAAGAGAGAGGTTGACGTGGAGGTGACATGGAGGTACTAGATTGTACCTTGGGAAGGCACAAGATCTCATAAAGGAGGTCCTTGTCCACATGTTCTTTGAGAGGGCATGTGAGGAATTAAAAATTCCTCACAAATTCTCATGGGGATGGGAGAATGAATTTAAAATTCCTTAAAATGCATTGGATAAATAAATGTGAATTAAAAATTCACATGGGGAAAGGGGTGCCTTCTCCAAAAGGAGAAAGCATTTAATATGGCTGACTTAGGACACATGCCATAAATAACATGGAGATTAGGTTAGCCTAAGTGGGTGATTAAGCTTATGCAAACATGGGATTAGGCAAGTTAATGATGTTGGAATTTGTGCCTCAATCCTTACTGACATGAAACTCCTTGAAGGAAAAGTCAGTGTGACATCACATATGTCTGGCTGACTAACTGTTCTAAAGTTCTAAAATGTTCATATTGCTATGACAGGGTTTAAGTCTTGCCGACAATGTTTATCATTGTGACTTTGTGCATTTGGCATGACCTTTTGGTGAATGTAAACCTTCGGGCGACAGTGTGTTCTTATCAGGTGTCAAGGAGAGTTGGCTGAAGAAGTCTATTGTTGGTATGTGGTCTCACCGACTTGGAATGTCTCACTGATAGTATGGCTCTATCGATGAAACATGGGTTTCGGTAAGATGTCTCCGCGAGTATGAAAGGTCACATTGACAGGAGATGTCACATGGTCTTCGCGGTGACAAAAGACTTCGCTGGGAAGTCTCAGTGACTTGGTTAATTCATGCCGACAGTAAGTCTTCGGTAAGACTTAGGGTGCTCGGAGAAAGGTCACAGCAAAAGACATGAGTCTTGCCAACAGTTTGTGACTTTCGGGGTGACATGGGATGTTCACTATGACATCTCGGCAAAAATGTTTTTCGGTATGTCGTCTCACCGAAAGACATGGGTCTTGCTGATATCAAATGCTTATTGATGTAACTCGAAGACTTTGTTGTGAGGTCTTGGCGAGATCGGTATGTCTTGCCAATAGTTTATCTCATCGCTGTGACTTATGACTTCGATATGAGTCTCTCTGAAAATGATTGTCACGCCGAATGGAAATCTCATCGCTGTGACTTGTGACTGTGACATAAGGTCTTGGTGAGAACGAAGTGTCTTGCCGATGGAATGTCTGATCGATATGACTTGTGCTTTAGATATGAGTCTTGCCGATAAGGGAAACCCTTGCTGATAGGAATGAAATGGACATCGATGGTTTCAGTAGAATTGTTTGGTGTCTTGCCAACTATTGGAGACTTAAAGTCGATATCGATAGAGAAACTTTGTGGCATCGGGGAGACACTGTTAGTGTCTCACCAATATGCCAACAAAGTTTGAATGCCGTTGACCGTGTGACCATCCTATGTGGCTTCCTGCTGGACCAATCAGAGGAAGTGATTTTTCAAATGGTTGACGGTTGGATTTTTGCATCAGTTGTAGCACTGGAGAAAAACTGCATGCAAGAAAAAATATGAAAAGGCATGGAAACTTTCTTTGATGGAGCGTTGGTGGATAAGGATGAACAAAAGACAAAAATCTGAATGTGTTAAGATTTAAAGTAGATTGATTCTGATTTGAAATTAAGTTGAGTAAGATTTCTTTTGAGAGCTTTTCTGAGAGAGAGATTGAACAGTGAATGTTGAAGCTACTATGAAATACAAGAGAGTTTTATTTCTGATTGTATGTAATTTATTATTACTATAATACAAAGAGATTCAGCTTGGTGTGGTGGGTTTTTTCCCGAAAGGGTTTCCCACGTAAATCTGTTGTTCAATTGTCTTTGTGTATTTGCTCTATTTCTATTAATCTTTCTTGTGTGTCTTAGTTAGATTGTAATTTGAAAAATTAAAATCCCTGTATTGCATTCTTCCTTGTGGATTTGACATTAGGAAAGTGTTTCCGCACCTCTGCTTTCCTTACAAGTGGTATCAGAGCCTGGCTAGTTGTGTTGTCCTTGTGAGTGGGTTGGGTTTTTTGTGTCAATCATTTTCTAGTGGGATTTTTGTAGAGGTCTGATAATTTAATTACATATTAAGATATCGAGCACATCTGGAAAGATGGAAATAGAGAAATTCAATGGTAGCAACTTTGAGTTGTGGAAACTCAAGATGGAAGATCTGTTAGTGGATCGTGATCTGTGGCTTGCTGTGTCTGGAACTATGCCTCAAGGCATGAAGCAAGAAGATTGGGATTTGTTAGATAGAAAATCAAAAGGGCTAATAAGGCTCTATTTAGCAGACTCTATTCTTTTGAACATGCATGAAGAAAAGACTGCCTCTTCCTTGTGGAAAAGATTAGCATCTATTTGTCAAGGCAAGTCCTTGGTGAACAAGTTGTTCTTGAGGAAGAAGTTGTACTCATTGAGAATGTAGGAAGGAGGGTTTGTTGCTGATCACTTAAATTCTTTCAACATGTTGATTGCTCAGTTAACATCTGTTGGTGTAAAGATTGAAGATGAAGATCGTTGCATGCTATTACTGTGTTCTCTGCCTGACTCTTGGGATCATTTGGTGATGGCCATAGGGAGTACAACATCCACATTCAAACTAGAAGATGTTGTTGCTTCTCTATTATCATAAGAAATGAGAAGAAAATCTTCTGAGATGGCAAAGGAGGCTCTGGCTATCAGAGGTAGACCAAAGGAGAAAGGCAAGAAGAAGGACAAGTCCAGATCGAAATCAGAAGGGAGATCAAAGTCTCCTGGCAAGAAGTGAAAGGTGAAGTGCTAGAACTGTGGGCAACCTGGTCATGTCTGAAAGGATTGCAAGGAGGAGAAAAAAAAGAAGAATAACTCTTCTAAAAACAATTCTTCTCATAGTGATGCAGACACCTTCATTATAGCTTTGGCTACACAGGCATCAGATGATGTCTGGTTGATTGATTCTGGAGCATCTTTCCACATGACATCTCATAGAGAATGGTTCATGAAGTATGAAGAATACAATGGTGGAAAGGTGTATTTGGAAAGTGATTCATCTTTGGAAATTGTTGGTCGTGGAAGAGTCAGAATTCAATTCCTTGATGGAAGAGTAAAGGGAATCAATGATGTAATGCACATACTAGGTATGGCTCATAATTTACTTTCTATAAGTAAGTTGAATGATATCAAAGTGTAGGTCACATTCTCTGGAAATGGCTACAAGATGGCTAGAGGCTCTATGGTGCTGGCTAGAGGTGCTCGAATCGGTACCTTGTACAAGTTGGATGCACATGTTGTTCAATGCAATAGTGTCTTTGCAAAGTCACTAAAAGCATCTCATGGAGAAGAGAAGGAAAATGTTCCTGATGGAGTAAACACCATGGAGGTTAAACTTCCAGCAGAAAAGACTATGCTTTGGCATCATAGGCTTGGCCACATTGGTGAGAAAGGTTTAAAAACCTTGAAAAATAAAAACCTGGTAGAAGGGCTTGAAGATTGTAACCTTGAGTTCAATTTTTGCGAACATTGCATATATGGAAAACAACACCATGTTTCATTTTATTCCAGTCCTCACAAAACTTCTAATTTGCTTGATTATATACATTTTGATGTGTTTGGTCCAGTGAATGTTCCTTCTTTGTCTAAATCAAGATACTATGTGTCATTTATTGATGATTATTCAAAAAGAGAATTTGTATATTTTCTGAAAAAGTAAATTAGAAGTGTTTAGTTGGTTTAAGGAATTTAAAAACCTTGTAAAAAATCAAACTGGTAGGAAAATAAAATGTTTAAGGATTGATAATGGCAGTGAGTTCTATTCAGATGAATTCGAAAGGTACTATAAAGATCATGGGATCAAAAGACACGAGAATACACCTTACACTCCACAACAAAATGGAGTTGCTGAAAGGTTCAACAGGACAATAATGGAAAGAGCACGAAGTATGCTGAGCAGTGCTGGCTTGGAGGAAAATTTCTGGGCTGAAGCAATCTTTATAGCATGTTACTTGGTAAATCGCTCCCGTAACTCTACTCTTGTTAAGAAGACACCTTTGGAAGCATGGTCTGGAAAGAAGCCCTCTCTTAGACATATTCGTATTTTTGGCTGTGAGGCATATGCATATGTGCCATTTGAAAAAAGATCTAAGTTGGAAAACAAAGATGTGAAGCATATTTTTATTGGCTATAGCGCTGGAATAAAAGGATACAAGCTTTGGAATCCTGAGGCTAAGAAGGTTTTGCACAGCAGAAGTGTTATCTTTTGTGTGCTGAAACCTTCTACTTTGGATCTGCAGTTAGATAAGAAATCAGAAAATGAAAAGGATGTAGCAGCAATTCCTCAGACACCAGATAAAGAGGAATTGAAAAATCAAAATGTACCTGATACTGAGGAGAGCTCAAGTAGTTCTGAAAGTTCTGATGAAGATGAAGAACCAACTTAGCCACAGCCTGTGAGGAGGTCAACTCATGAAAGAAAGCAACCTAATAGGTATGAGTTTTCTTTAATAGAATCCACTTGTGCTTATGCTTTAATTTCTAGCACTGATGAACCTAGGACTATGAAAGAGGAATTTAAAATGTCTGATTCAAACTCTTGGTTGGAAGCCATGAATGAAGAAATGGAATCATTAGAAAAGAATGAAACCTAGAGTTTGGTTCCATTGCCTAAAGGAAAAAAATCTGTAGGCTACAAATGGATATTCAAAAATAAAATAGGTCTGGACGACAGCGTGAAAAAATATAAAGCAAGGCTGGTTGCAAAAGGTTATTCCCAGGTAGAGGGAATTGATTATGGAGAAATCTTTTCTCCTGTAGCTAAGCTAACATCTATTAGATTTCTTTTGTCACTTGCAGCAGCGTATGACTTAGAAATTGAGCAGATGGATGTGAAGACAACATTTCTTTATGGTGATCTTGAAAAAGAAATTTATATGTCTCAGCCAGAACACTTTGTGGAGAAAGGTAAAGAAAGACTAGTTTGCAAGTTAAAGAAATCTCTGTATGGTTTAAAACAGTCTCCTAGAATGTGGTACCAAAATTTTGATACGTTTATTTTATCATTGGGATTTGTAAGATCAAAATGTGATCACTGTGTGTATTACACAGCTGAAAGTGATCAAATTCTTATTATTGCTCTATATGTTGATGAAATGTTGTTTATAGGCAATAGTAAGCTAATGATTTCTGATCTTAAGTCTCAGCTGTTTGCAAAGTTTGAAATGAAAGATCTTGGTGTAGTAGGGTACATTCTGGGAATGGAAATAACCAGGGATAGGAAAAATAGAAAACTTTGGCTCAGTCAGAGTAAGTACATCATGATTGTTCTAGAGAGATTTTGTATGACTGATTGCAAACAACTAGTTGTTCTAGTTATGTAGGGAACAAAGCTATCTGTTGAGGATTGTCCAAAATCTTCTTCTAAGATGGAGGACATGACTAGTGTGCCTTATGCAAGTGCAGTTGGTAGTCTCATGTATGCTAGATGCTCTGTACAAGGCTAGACATTGCCCAAGCAGTGGGAGTTCTCAATCGTTTTATGGAAAATCCTGGAAGAACACATTGGGATGCTATGAAGAGAGTGTTTAGATATCTGAAGGGTACTTCAGAATATGCTTTGTGTTACCATGGTAACTTGGTTGAATCACATAAGACTCTCAACATTCAAGGATATGTTGATTCTGATTGGGCAGGGGACATTGACAACATAAGATCCAGCAATGGATACGTTTTCATGACGAATGGTGGTGCAGTGAGTTGGATGAGCAAGCGACAGGCTATAGTCGCTTTGTCCACTACACAAGAAGAATACATGGCAGCAACACATGCCTATAAAGAAGCAATCTAGTTAAAATGTTTTTGTTCTAACATTGGTTTTGATGCAGAGAAGATTACTATCTACTATGACAGTCAAAGTGCTATATGTTTGGCAAAGAATCCTACTTTCCATGCCAGGATGAAACATATAGATGTATAGTATCACTTTGTACAAGATATGGTGGAGGATGGGAAGGTCTCTTTGGAGAAAGTGGATACTCTGGAGAATGTTGTAGATGCATTGACGAAGCTTATGAGCACAAAAAAATATAGGTGGTGTGCCAGTTCGATGGGCCTCTTGGCCTATGAATTTCAGTAGTTTTATGATGCTCTGGAGGTGTCAGTAAGATCTTCATCAAGTGGGAGCTTGTTGGAATTTGTGCCTCAATCCTTACTGACATGAAACTCCTTGAATGGGTATGTGCAGGATCATCATGGAAAAAAGGCCCTTTGGCAAAAATTCGAAAAATCAAAGTTAGGAAACTTGATGTAAAATTTGAATAAGTTATCTATATTATTTCAAAAATATGTAAGAATAGAATCTATAGAAAATTGATTGTAGTTTCTAAACTACTAGGTTTTAAAAAATAATAATCTATTTGGTGAAAATTTGAAATTTCAATGCATGGTACTTAAATTTCGGGAAAAATAAGAAGTAGGTGTTTGTCTGACCACCCTAACCAAAATAAAATGATGATATTTTATATATAAGTAGAGGATTCATGACCCGATGTGATGCATATTTTTTTGTATTTTTTTTCCAAGTAAATAATTAATTATGAATTTTTTATTACAAATGTTAAAAAAATATAAAAACTCGTATGTCTGACCACCTTAACTTAGTCAAAACTTCATGAAATTCATTTTTTCTTTTTTTAATCCTATAGTATGCAAAGCATAGAATGTGACACATATTTTGGATTCAAAAAATGTGATACCGTTTGAAAGCTATAGATTTTTTTCAATCATCCTATCAATCGGGACTTTAGTCATAATTTGAATAGAAAATGAATAATAATTACTTATTAAATTCAAAGTAAAGCATAATTTATATCGATGGAAAGTTGAAAATATCCTTTAAAAACCCTTTTTGTTTCATCAATTTTGGGTAAAAAAATAGTTGTCAGCCACATACCCATCATATTGCCACTTTTTGGCCCATCATGATCCTGCACATACTCGAAGGCAAAGTCGGTGTGACATCATGAATGTCTAGCCGACTAATTGTTTAGAAGTTCTAAAATATTCATATCATTGTGACAGGGTTGAAGTCTTGTTGACAAAGTTTATCGCTATGACTTTGTGCGTTCGACATGACCTTTTGGTGAATGTAAACCTTCGGGCGATAGTGTGTTCTTATTGGGCGTCGGGGAGTCTTGGCCGAAGAAGTCTATTGTTGGTATGTGATCTCACTGACTTGGAATGTCTCACCAATAGTATGGCTCTATTGGGGAAACATGGGTTTCAGTAAGATGTCTCTGCGAGTATGAAAGGTCATGCTGATGAGAGATGTCACATGGTCTTCGCGGTGACAAAAGACTTCACTGGGAAGTCTCAATGACTTGGTTAAGTCACGCCAAGAGTAAGTCTTCGGTCAGACTTAGGGCGCTCAGAGAAAGGTCACAGAAAAAGACATGAGTCTTGCTGACATTTTGTGACTTTCGGGGTGACATGGGATGTTCGCTATGACATCTCCGCTAAAATGTTTTTCGGTATGTCATCTCATCGAAAGACATGGGTCTTGTTGATATCAAATGCTTATCGATGTAACTCGAAGACTTCATTGTGAGGTCTTGGCGAGATCAGTATGTCTTGCTGATAGTTTATCTCATCGCTGTGACTTATGACTTCAATATGAGTCTCTCCAAAAAGTGATTTTCATGCCAAATGGAAATCTCATCGCTATGACTTGTGACTATGACATAAGGTCTTGGCGAGAACGAAGTGTCTTGCCGATGGAATGTCTGATCGATATGACTTGTGCTTTCAATATGAGTCTTGCCGATAAGGGAAACCCTTGCTGATAGGAATGAAATGGACATCTATGGTTTTGGTATAACTGTTTGGTGTCTTGCCGACTGTTGGAGACTTAAAGCCGATATCGATAGAGAAACTTTGTGGAATCGGGGAGACACTGTTAGTGTCTCACCAATATGCCAACAAAGTTTGAATGTCATTGAGCGTGTGACCATCCTATGTGGCTTCATGCTAGACCAATCAGAGGAAGCGGTTTTTCAAACGGTTGACGATTGGATTTTTGCATCAGTTGCAGCACTGGAGAAAAAACTGCATGCAAGGAAAAATCTGAAAAGGCATGGAAACTTTCTTCGATGGAGTGTTGGTGGATAAGGATGAACAAAAGACAAAAATCTGAATGTGTTAAGATTTAAAGTAGATTGATTCTAATTTGAAATTAAGTTGAGTAAGATTTCTTTTGAGAGCTTTTCTGAGAGAGAGATTGAACAGTGAATGTTTAAGCTACTGTGAAATACAAGAGAGTTGCATTTCTGAATGTATGTAATTTATTGTTACTATAATACAAAGAGATTAAGCTTGGTGTGGTTGGTTTTTTCCCAAAAGGGTTTCCCACATAAATCTGTTGTTCAATTGTCTTTGTGTATTTGCTCTATTTCTGTTAATCTTTCACGTGTGTCTTAGTTAGATTGTAATTTTAAAAATTAAAAGCCTTGTATTGCATTCTTCCCTGTGGATTTGACATTAGGAAAGTGTTTCTGCACCTCTGCTTTCCTTACAAATGAAGGATTAGAGGCAAGTGGGGGATTATGGAGGATGTGACCCTAATGATGATTAGGGGTGTACACATTCTAATAATAGATTAATTAGATTAATCTAGATTAAGGAGTATTGTGGAGGATGTGACATGAGGAGAGACAAAAGCATGAATTAGTAATTTATTTGGGATAAAGTGACGAAATTAAAAAAATTGGGATATTTATTTAATTTGGAGATGAAAGTGGTAAGGTATTTAATTGATTTATTAAATACCTTAGGGAAATTAGACTAAAAATAACTATTAACCAAATAATAAATTATTTAATTAATGTGGATGAGGGATGCAGAATAGAGGAATACAAGGGTGAATTTGACCATATGGAAGTGTTCAAATTTAGGTGTCTATAGGGGGAATGGTATTATCACATTTGGAATTATCTAAAGAATAAAAAAATTCCAAATGATGTGGCTAAAAATATTTATATTCAATTACAAAAAAAAGTAGTTTGATATATTATCCTTTGTAATGTTCTTTATCAAAGATCTTATAATGGCCTTCTCCTTGGGTGTCTCACTAAGGGTGAAATACGCCTTGCCCCTCGAGAAGCTCAAGCTCTAGGGGTGGAAATTTTTGTAGTAAATCTCTAGTCCATAAACTAGTTCACATGGAATATTATTGGAAAACAATGGATTAAGACTCCTTTTACTTTTTCAAGAAGTGTCCTCAATGTCAACAACACAACAATCTTATTTGAGCTCCCACACAAGAGCTTCAATATCAGACCTTTCCTTAGAAATTTACAAAATGGGGGTTGGATATTATTAGAAAAATATCACCTCCTTCTTCTAAGGGACATACAAGTTCATCATCATTGCTAGTAACTACTTTACTAAGTGGGTCGAAGCTATTCCACTCTGATCGACTAACGTTAGAGAAATCTGTAGCTTTCTTTTGAAAAATACCATTGCTCATTTTAAATTTCCTTGTACCCCCATTTGTAAAAATAGTACTTCATTTAAGAAAAAATATGTGAAGCAATTCTTAGATAAGTTTCATATCCAACATTAATTTTCTACACCTTATTATCCTCAATCTAATGGCCAAGCTAGAGTGTCTAATAAAACTCTTGACCTAATCCTTTGAAAAATAGTAAAAAAAACATGGTAAAGTTTATCACACTTAGTTAACTTATACCTTGTTGGAATATTTCAAGAGTTTTTGTATAACTAGTAGTACATGGGTATGTGCAGGATCATCATGGAACAGGTCCTTAAGTGGCAAAAAATTCAGAAAAATCAAAGTTAGGCAACTTGACATAAAAATTTGAATAAGTTATCTATATTATTTCAAAAATATGTAAGAATAGAATCTATAGAAAATTGAATGTAGTTTCTAAACTACTAGGTTTTTTTTTTTTAAAAAAAAATCTATTTGGTGAAAATTTGAAATTTCAATGTAATTTTACATAAATTTTAGGGAAAAAATAAGAAGTAGGTGTCTGTCTGACCACCCTAACCATAATAAAATGATAATATTTTTTTAAAATATTTTAGATATAAGTAGAGGACTCATGTCTGGATGTGATACATATTTTTTTGTAATTTTTTTCCAAGAAAATAATTAATTATGATTTTTTTATTAAATTTTTTAAAAAATATAAAAACTCATATGTTTGACCACCTTAACTTGGTCAAAACTTTATGAAAGTAATTTTTTTTTTAATCCTCTAGTATGTGAAACATAGAATGTGATGCATATTTTAGATTAAAAAAAGTGATACCATTTGAAAGTTGTAGATGTTTTTCAATTAGCCTATCAATCAAGACTTTAGTCAAAATTTAAATAGAAAATAAATAATAATTATTTATTAAATTCAAAGTAAAGCATAATTTATATTGGTGGAAAGCTAAGAATCTCCTATAAAATCCCTTTTCGTTTCATCGATTTTTGGTAAAAAAAGAGTTGTCAACCACATACCCTACACATACCCACCATATCACCACTTTTTGGCCCATCATGATCTTGCACATACCCACAATCTCATACAACATCATGTATGGCGCCAAGGATATCATTCATAGCATGTTGAATGTCTAAATTAGCTTGAGTTGCTTGATGATCATCGATTTTAGGCCCTCAAACATCTCCATGCTTATTAAATATCCATTTCTAAACATTATAATCAAGGTGTTCTTTCTCATACTTTAAGGTGGGTGATCTCATTCTCTATGAGAATCAAAGAAATGTAAACATGTCACCTAATCAAAAGGGAAAATTAAGCCATAATTGGTTAGGTCCTTACAACATCACCTCCATGTATGGTTTTGGTTCCTATAGATTAGTGTCTATGGATGGTATGCCTCTCAAGATTTGGTCAATGTAGCCCATCTCTGTTGATACTATGCATAAGGTCTATGTGACATGCATGATGCTTGTTCCTCTCTAAGGATCATAATCCATTATGCTATGGCATTTCCTCATTAATACACAATCTCTTTTTAATTGTGTTATGATGTAAACATGTGTATGCAATTAATTTCTTTAATTAGGAATTAGATATACATGTATTTTATTTTTATATGTTATGTATCTATGTATTGAGTTTGATTAAATCTTTTGGTCAGGCATGAGATCATCATTGTATTTAATTAAGCATACATTGATTGTGTGTTTATTAAATCATGATAAAATCTATCTAAACATATATCTATAAACATGCATTCATCACATAATCATACATGCAAAGAAAGATATGCATAAAGAACACCATGATGCCACTCAAAAATCACATATATATATATAAAATTTCATGTACATGTATCATACCAATATAAATAAATGTGTTTTCTGTATATATATATGTGAATCTATACATAAAAAATGTTATACATCAATGATATGGTACAAACAAAAAACTAGCTCTTAGGCCTCGGGTGCATGGCTCCTTGAGCCCTTTAGCACTAGTGGTGGAGGAGGAGGATAATGGATCAATGCATAGGAATGTGATCAATGCAATCATGAAACATAAGCGATATATTATTGTAGACCTTGTATTTATCCTTGAGGCTCTACGACCTCCTCCTGAGTTATTTGACACACTCTTGTAGTGAAGCCTCCCACTCCCAAGCCTATCGTAGCTCATCCCTGAGCTATTGCATCTGAGGATCCTAAGGACTAGGGGTGTCATCCTCACTACCTATGCATACCTTTTGAGGCTACCCACCTAGCTTTTTCAAGCATCACATTATTTCTCAACACTCTTAGCCCATTTCATGGCTTGATCTCAATTGAATAACATAGTAAGCAGCTTTGCAACCCACTAGTCTCTCTACCCGATCATCATGGTCAGCTCAATAGATTGCTAGACCATATGCACTTGGGACTACTTCTAATACATCTTGAGATGCACTACATGGTCAAATAATAGGGCATTGTTCCCTATTGTACGTGGCCTATAGGCATCCAGAATTGACTCCTAGATCTGGATGACTGAGACCTTCTCTGATATGCATTGCCAAAAGAAATTGAGCCACTCCTGTGTGAACATTGTAACCATAGAAATAGTGAATGATGTTAGTATCATATCATACATGTACATATATATATGTGTGAACTTGGTTCCCCAAACTTCTAGTATGGGTTTGGAGAGGGAGCAATGCTCCTAGATGTGATGCTTGACCCTATCATTGCTACCAAGGGAGGTACGATCCTTTGGACAGTCGATGGAGCCACTGAGACTGGTGAAGTGCATATTGGTGATGCCACACATCATCATAATCTAAGTCTCTATAGTGCACCACCCACCTTTTCCTTGCTACCCTCACCACTACTCCCAAGATCCTCACCTTCTGAGCCTTGAGCACTAGCATCACCGATAGGGGTGCCAAGTGGGAAAATTGGGGTGGGACTTGCTAGCAGCCACTAGTCAGTAAATCCTACTATGAAATTGACATCATTGGTCACAAGGTCCTCAAGCTATTCCTCCTCATTTGAACCATCATTATTGTTGAGTGTGACATCTACAATGGTGGGATGGGAAGGTATCATGCTAACATCATACTCTTGTGGAGCCATGTATACATTGGAACCATCGAGGATTGTCTGCACCTGCCCAAACTAACGAGAAACCCAATGTCAGTAGAATGGTACCATTATATGATCTAACCCATCAATGAGGATTCGATCATGGTGCATCTAATATAGGTCCCCATCCACCTATATAGGTTTCATATAATATTGTGTGCCCTCAATATATGATCCATAAGTTTCCATTAAAACTATAAATGTCCATACCACCATTTTCTTATTAATGGATACATGTGCACTCAATGGGATTTAGGTGGAAAGCCTTAGAGATAACCAATTAGCCTCATACACCATATGTGTTTGAATTCCTGTAGATAGTAAGGTTATTGTAAGAGATGGGACTAACCACGTCAAGGCCCCAAGTCATGGAGAGCCTAGAGCAAGAGGCTTCCATAAATTACCTCACTCTAAAGGGGTGTTTGAAATAAGGGATGAGAATGATGAGGACTATAATGTCCTTTGATCACTCTATAGACCCAAAATCAAGATTTGAGCTAAGAAAGCTAGTTTTTTAGATTTGGTACTATACCTCAACTAGCTCTTTACCTAAGGATGAAAGCACAGTTCTAGGATGACAGCGCGATGTGCTAGCGTCTCTTAGGTGTGCTAGCATTCGTATGACTAGAGGATAAAAAATATCATATGAACTATCATAAAACAAGATGATAGCCTAGCTAGTGACTTCAAAAGGAATGAAAAAACAAAATGAAAAAGTAGGTAAGATACAAATGGATATGATTAAGTAAATCTATGAGGGCTAAGATAAAGAAGAGGATCTCATCGAGATGCCAATTTTCTAGCTAGCTCCAAAAAGGCACATCCTCTTGCACACACAAATAATGGAAATCTGTTGGGTCTATATTGGGGCTTGCCTCAGTTAGACCCTCATTTTGGTGTTTCCACCTCCATCGACAACCAAATAGTAATGATAGATAAATGTATGATAAATAAGTAAAGAAGGAATGGAAATAACACTACAAAGTAGTAAGGAGCTACTCAACCAAATCACAAAAGAGAGGAGTGAAATGTTACCACCTCCACCGAGAGCTCACTAGCCAATGGAGGAGAAAAGAGGAATTAGGCAATCACCACGAGCTTGACTATGATGAAGGAATGTTTCACAAAACCTCAAGCATGTATTATAATGGGTTGCTTCACACTTGCTTTATGGAGATGATGGAGTGTTGAAGTTCTATTGAGAGTGAACTAAAAATTGAGAATGCTTGAGAATGCCAAACAGATGGAAAAAAGATGAGTTGAATGAAGAATGGATGAATTTGAAGGAGAAGAGGGAAGAATCTACCATTTTTGGGGTCAGTTGGCTGAAGAGGGACGTTACAAATCATTCCCAATAGGATGTGTAATGCCTCTACCAACTTCAGACACAGGAATCTATTAGGAATGTAAGCACGTTACGTGGATGTCTGCGGACCATGTGGGTGTCCTTGAAAAATATTCTTCTACCAACACAACAGATAGATGCCAAGTGGAATAAAGTTAGCTAGCTGATGTGGAATTTTGACTTTGAATTTGGTTTTCTAAGGCGGGTGTAAAAGGGGAATTTATGTAAGGGTTGCAAATTTTCTCCTATACATTTTTCCCCAACTTTAGTGAGCAAAAATATTTGTGAGTGCTTTGGTAAAGTAGATCGAAGAGTAACTAGGGTTAGAAAGTTATACCTTAACTATCAAGGAAGTAAACCACAATCTGACAAGATCAAAAGAACAGGGTATGTAAAGGACTCCATAGCCCCACATAAATATTAAGCTATAGAATGAAATCATCTTACAGTCCTATAGGTCTACAAGGAGGCAACCCCCAAGATCTCTCACATGAACAAATCCTCAAGAGGTAAGAACCTCATAGGCCCACAAACCTACAAGGAAGGTGTCCTCCAAGATCTCTTACATGAAGCAAACATCAGAAAGAGTTCCCTATAGGCCCATAGACCTATAGGAAAGGCATCCTCCAAGATCTCTTACATGAAGAAAACCCAAAAAGAGCACCCTATAGGCCCACAAACCTGTAGGGAAGGTGTCCTCCAAGATCTCTCACATGAAGGAAACCAAAATAAAGCACCCTATAGGCCTACAGACCTACATAGAAGGTGTCCTCCAAGATCTCTCACATGAAGAAACCCAAAAAAAGCACCCTATAGGTCCACAGACTTGTAGGGAAGGTGTCCTCTAAGATCTCACATGAAGAAAACCCAAAGGAAGGAGACTCCGTAGAGTCAAAAAGAAGCTTCATAGTATATTCAAATTAATGTTTGCATTGTGTTTATTTAGCATTTTCATGTCATTTTAAATCCATGTTTCATGTGTTGTAAGGTTTCTAGGGTAGATATCTTGCATCATTTCAATCAATCTTGCATGTCTTGTTCTAGAGCAATAGAATAGGACCCTTCTTGTGTTTTATCCTTTCTTAGTCTTTAACACATTTAAGGCTAGGGTTTATGCAGATTTTTCTCTATTCAAGGTTTAATTACCAATCTAGGGGTTTGACCTAGGAAAAACCCCCATTAGACCAACTCTTTTAAGTAGTTTTGTAGGGATTTTCTAAGATCTGGAATCGGGTTTCCGTCAAAATTTGTTGTGTAGGTGTCAAGATACAGATTTGAGTTTTGAGTTTGCAGAAATCAGAAAGTGGATTAATTCACCATGCTTGGAAAATGAGTTCCACGTAAAGATGAAAATGTGAGTTACATGTTGTTTCAGATCCTGAACTATCAGAAAAGAGGTTCTACGCAGAAAATTCCTAACCCAGAATTGATTTGCCCAAGGTGGCGAATGAGTCCCAATTAGCCCAAGTTTAGATTTCATCAACTTTTTAGATTGTTCTCCAATCCTCTATAGATTTCTAAGTGCACATATTTTGAGAAACAACTTTCTGTTTGGTTAAAAGTTGCAATTTTGTTCATTATCTTAATCTTTTTGCAAACAATAGTATGTTTTCAAACAAGGCATAAATCTTAGTCTTGCATTCATTTTCAGTCACCTAGATTAATCTATTTCATTTAATTAACTTTATTTACATCGTATCACATCACACACATCCTAATTTGAGTGATACATTAGGATTTTTTTCCCTATCTCTCTCCTTTTAGGTGAAAAACCCTAGAAGTGCAAGACTAGTCCATAGGGTCCCAAAAATCTATGTTTTAGCATCAAAATAAATTTATTGATCTCATATATATATCCGCTACCAAGAATTTAGTTGCTATATGTTGGCTTGAATAAAATAGAAAATATCTTCCAATTGTCAGCTAAAATCATGAACAATATTTAATGTGCATCCACCAAAGTTAGCCATAGGATAGTTAGGACCCAAAAAAAATCTCCAACACAAAAATACTTCAATTTTTTTTCCTTACACATATGCAACACCCAACATTCACTGAGTTGGTCTTTATATACTAATGAACAAAAAATTGAACAATCAGATCTCCTAACTCATACACCACTCGATGTGACAACACAAAACTTGAGAATAACACATTTTATATACCAAACGACTTTCCCTAAGATCCATGACCACAATTGCTAGATTGATAATGCAAACCACTTGATAGATTCAACTTAAGCTAGATACCCTGTTCTTCACTTTGTCATCCGGTATAGTCAGATACTATAGTGTGGATCAGATCAATGACTTTAGTGCCATCAATGACAATACTAGAAGCCATATGCCAACAATCTCCCCCTTTGGCATTGATTGAAACACTCAGTGAAAAATTACTAAGTTTCAAAATGCCATAGCTGACAGAACTCAACAAAACTCCCCCTAAGTTTGATAAGGCATTTTTCACTACTCTCTCTCCCCCTTTGACATCAATGAAAAAAATATAATAAAATATTTTTTTCTCTCCCCCTACGAAGCATAACCAAATACTTACTTATGCAAAAACTTGAAGAAATACAATTGCTATTTGAATATTATTTAATACTTTTTCTTCATCTCTGGAAGAGACTTCTTCCATGCTTCCACTACAATCCGGGTGATTATGATCATACTATTGTTTTCAGATGTCTGATTGATAATCTTGATGAGGGATTCTGGAATGGTAAAGGAATCTTCCAATACTTCTCCCTTCTTTAGTAACTCAATCAATTGTTCCATCTTGCATTCATTTATATCCTTCACTTTCCAAAAGGAATTGACAATCCTATTCTTGGTGTTATGAACATTTGTATGCTCTGTCTATAATTCCTGAATCATTTTCCTGACTGCACCATCATGATCCAAAGACATGTTAAAATTTTTTCCAATACCATTTAGCTCTATTACAATTTTTTCAAGCTTCTCCTTGTACTTGTTGATTTCATGAGGCCATCGATGTTGTTTGTTGTGCTTATACATTGCCTTAGTTCATTCGTGTGCTTTTTTAGCTTAGTAAGTGATAATCTATATTGCTTCTTCAGGTGTAGGATCACTTCTTCTTCTTCCTTATTATGAGACTTAGAGTCCATTATTTCCTTAATACATTCAATCATCTCTTCTAGAAACTTATTCTACAAACTCTGTAGTTTGATATGATTGTACACAAGATGAGCACTTAGTATGCTTAAGATCATGTCCTGCTCATATGAAAGTCTAATAGACCATATATTCACAATTTTCTACATTCCATCTTCCTCATGAATAAGCTGCAATAACTCTTCCTTGGTTAGATCACTTTCTCCTTCACGTTCTTCTTTCTTTTCCTTTTCTTGTTCTGATTCAGGTGATTCCAATTCTTTTCCTCGGGTGTCCTTAGATTCCTTATTAGATTCCTCATCTGGTATGTCCACAATTACTTTTTCTTTTCCTTTCTCTTCAACTTTTGAAGTCTTGCATGTCGGTGGTGTACAAACATCAATTTATTTTTCTCTTCTCTTCTTTCTCTTCATCTCATTGGAGGAGGACCCAACTTCAATTCCTCTTACTAGAATGGAAACACCAGTTGATCCAAACTTCCTTAACAAACCCTTAAAGAAATTTTCATATAATTGATAACATTTTTCCAAATTGTTAGAGTATATGTAGATTTTCTTGCAAACTGGTTCACTTTCTTCCCACATTATATTGTCATTTAGGGGTAAGCAATTCAGAAAGTAAATCACAAGACATATAACTAAAGTGTCAAACCTGAAAGGGTAACCTATCTCCTTTGTCAATTGCATGTTCTCCATCAATTGATCTTTCAATAATCTACAAAGATCAAAATCCTGATCTTCCATTATCATCTTGTGTCAAATGTAAACAACACCTACTGAAGTTGTACCTTCTCTATTTCTAAAAGATATTTTGTAGGATATTCCATGTGCAATGTACCTTGTCACTGAATCTTTGATTTTGGATATTATTAAAGCCCTTTGATCTCTAGTTACTCCAGATAGGGTTTTGACTTCTTTGTTTCGAATTGACTTCTTCTTTGGCAGATACCCAACTTTTCATAACCTGATTACAACTACAATTTCTTCTTTCAAGATATGATAGGGGTTATCTAGAGTTAGAATGTCATCATTCAATCTATCCAGAATAAAATTAATGACTTATGTGATTCTGAAATAGGTAAATTCATTCCAAATATCTAAGCTCTTATGGTTTTCCTCTTTCAACCATTTCAATTCATCGTGCGGCAACTGATTTCTTTGGGCTCTAATCTTCTCACTGCTATATTCTTCTAATTTTTTCATCCCTTTGATTTGTTCCATTTTCCCTTCTATACAAATGTCTTGAAAATACCAAAGAATTCCTTCAACAACACACCAAATTAAAATTTCTCAATATAACTAAAGTACTTGATGGATTAGGGTTTCACCACCGAATTCTCTTTACACATTCAAAATTTTCATGCAAAGTGCTCTACTACTTCTTTTCTTCAACACAAAGTGTAAAATGATGGTTTCAAGTTTTTTTTTATAACTCACACACCTAACTTTTTTTGTAATATATGTTTTTTCCCTATCATATCCAGATACCCTATTTTTTTAGTTTGTGAGAGATAACTCTTTTTCAGATCTTTGACTTAGCATAACATCCTTTCCAACTATTCCAGCAACATCTGTAGATCATCAATGCAACCACTGCACTCATCCTCATCTTGGTGTCATTTATTGGTAGGGGGTTTGAAGAATTTTCTTGATAGCTCCCCCTAGGCCAAAGGCTTATAGAATTAATTCCCGGAGGAATTACCAAAAGCAGGTTTTGGTGCTAGCTCATTTTATACAATAGAGGGACACTTCTTCACCCATTTCTTCTTCATCTAATCTCTTATTTCATCCATAGTCACTTTCCCTTTTCCTTTATCATCTTTCTACATATTTTTTCCTTTGTATACTGGACCTCTTCTATCCATATTCTTGTTTCAAGCTATAAAAATTCTTCAAAATAACTTAGATCTTATACCAACTTTTGGACTTAAGCAACACTAAGAGGGGGGTGAATCAGTGTTGCACAATTTTTAACATTATTAATGTATTCTCTCAAGTGTCTAAGACATTCAATCAAAATAAATATGCATGAACATAGAAAAATAAGCCACAACACCATAACACAAGGATTTTTGTGTGGAAACCTAGTTAATGGAAAAACCATGGTGGAGTTCAATCTGCAAATTTTGAGTACTCAAATATAAGTGTTTTACAAAATGGGAATGCACTTGCATTTAGGCACACTACCTAGAGATCACTGCTCAAAATGAGGAAGGCTCACTACTATACAAAAGATTTGGATTACATCAAAAGGTTGAACTAAGAAAATAACATCTATAAATGCTTGATTATAGTTTCGGTTAGGCTCATGGATCATATTTTGGACCTTCTATCTGATTCTGCACTTCGCTTTGCTCTGCCTTAATTTCCTTCACAAAAATCCTCTCTTGCACAAATGTAAATCACTTAATTTCTCATTTGATAGTCACAATACACATCCACACACATTGAATACTTTGCACATGTATCAAAATGAATTTATCGATCTCATATATATATTCGCTACCAAGAATTCAATTGGTATATGTCGGATTGAATAAAATAGAAAATATCTTCCAACTTTCAGTTAAAATCATGAACAATATTTAACGTGCATCCACCAAAGTTGTCCATAGCATAGTTAGGACCCAAAAAAAAATATCCAACATAAAAATACTTCAAAAGATTTCACCTTACACATCTGCAACACCCAACATTCACATAGTTGGCCTTTATATACTGATGAATAGAAAATCAAACAACCGGATCTCCTAACTCGTACACTACTCGGTGTGACAACACAAAACTCGAGAATAACACATTTCATATACCCAATGACTTTCCTTGAGATCCATAGCCAAAAATATTAGACTGATAATGCAAACCACTTGACAGATTCAACTTAAGTTGGATAGCCTGTTCTTCACTTTGTCATTTGGTATAGTCAGATATTGCAGTGCATACCAGATCAATGACTTCAATTTCCATCAATGAAAACAATAGAAGCCATATTCCAACATGAAGTTCCCTTGCTAAGCTTCACATGCACTTTTATAATGGCTTAAAATCATAATTGAGATTTGTCAAGATCATCAAAATAAGGATGCTGCATTACTTTTTTGGCTAAGATTCTCTTGGATGGCTCACAAATCAATTTTTAGTAGGTTACTTACAAATAGGTAAAGTAAAAGAAGAAAATGAAAGAACATCCAAAATGGAAATGGAATGAAAATATATGGGAGACACTTACTGACAAAAAATTGAAACCATTTGGTTCCAAGTTGAGAACAACAAGGCTTAAATCTTGATGCTTCCATTGAGGATAGGTACGCCAATCTCTCAACTTAGTCACTCTTGGAAATACATCTTGATTGTGAGTTCCAAGATACCTATTGTAGACAACAACCTCTAATGAATAAAACATGAATAGAACTTAACCAAACTATTGCTTTCCACCCTTTTGGAAACTTGTAACCTATTATAAAAATAGCACAATTTAATCTTCCACTTAGTTTACTAATCTATTAAGAATATCCTACATCATTCTTTTTGCATATTTTTGAGAAAAAATGAAATACCATTGAAATATGTATCCTTTTCCACAGTTCTAAACACAAAGTGGGTATGTGTAGGATCATCATAGAGAAAAGAGGCCCTTAAGTGGTGAAAAATTCAAAAAAATTAGAGTTAGGAAACTTGACGTAAAAATTTGAATAAGTTATCTACATTATTTCAAAAATATGTGAGAATAGAATCTATAGAAAATTGAATTTAGTTTCTAAACTACTAGGTTTTTGTTTTAAATCTATTTGGTGAAAATTTGAAATTTCAATGTAGTAGTACTTAAATTTTAGGGAAAAATAAGTAGGTATTTGTCTAACCACTCTAACCACAATAAAATGATAATATTTTTAATATTTTAGATATAAGTAGAGGAATCATGTCCCAATGTGATGCATATTTTTTTGGAATTATTTTCGAAGTAAAATAATTAATTATGAAATTTTATTACAACTTTTAAAAATATAAAAACTCGTATGTTTGACCACCTTAACTTGGTCAAAACTTCATGAAATTAAATTATTATTATTTTAATCTTATAGTATGAGAAGCATAGAATGTGATGCATGTTTTGGATTCAAAAAATGTGATTCCCTTTGAAAGCTATAGATTTTTTCAATCAGCCTATCAATCAGGACTATAGTCATAATTCAAATAGAAAATGAATAATAATTATTTATTAAATTCAAAGTAAAGCATAATTTATATTGGTGGAAAGCTGAAATCTCCTTTAAAAACCCTTTTCGTTTCATCAATTTTGGTTTTAAAAAAAGTCGTCAGCCACATACCCTACACATACCCATCATGATCCTGTACATACCCAAGTGTGTTACATTCACAAGTATAATAACTCCATCAATCACCTACATACATGATATAAACATTAGATGATAATATTGCATCATAGCATTGGCATTATACGAATTAATGTGCATACAAGTATAAATTAATAAGAACCAATTTGTATACTTACAAATAATCCAATGAACCATTTGGGTTTGCTCTACTCTTTATTGTGTCAAGCATTGCCTCATGGTCAAACTCACAGACCTTCCACAAGGTCTTGTTCAAAGGTCTACCCCCATATTTGGTCAAAACATTGGATGCCATGATAAGGTTTGAGTAATGATGAATCTTCTGATGAGTGTCAAAGTCTTGAAATAGCCAATATTTAACACACTTATGTGGGTACCTTCTAAGCCACATTCCAGTAACAACGATTGAGCCTGTATGGTATTCAATGTTTTCTCCATCTATAATTGGGGGCTCCAATTTCTTTTTTGCCTCAACATAGTGACACAAATAATAGTCGATTCCCTCTTCATTAAATTCATCTGTAGTAACTACATAAAAATTCTGCGCATTGATATTTGCAACAAATTAGATGAAATTAGTCAACATTAAAAATACACTACAAAGTATGATAACAATAGGAATTTCAAAAACTATGCAAGTAGATATATTACCTAGTTGAACTAGATCTAATATGTGACCAAATTCAACCAAAGAAACCATCTATGTTAGTTCCAATGTCGTTGGAGGGTGATACATGTGAAGTGGGATAAGATAACTTAATGATCATTTCTCAACCCACTCCTTTGACTCATAATCATCCCAAACTTGCATTGTACATGAAGAACAAAAGCATACCATATTTTGTGTATTGATACTCAATGAACCTACATTCGAGCTAAGGAAATAGTGTAGCTCACTCGATCCTATTAGTGTACAACAATCCTCATATGGTGCAGTGTTATTATTATCTATCAAACAAAAAAATCTACAAACTAAAGAAATACCTTCATTACCTGGACCCATTGAAGCATTACATGGTCACTGGACAATTTATTTTAATCTGTCAACTTTGTATTGTCTTTATACTTTAACTCTTTTCATGCTAATGCTCTTTTCACACAAGCTCATGCACCATCATGCTCCCCCTTTCCATGCTTGGCCTCACAAAATTTCTACATATTCTAAACAATTGTAATGACATGCATCTTGCTCAACCAGTAGAAAATGCATGAGTTCTTGAACTATGCTGCATAGTTATCCAACCATATTATATGCCGACTGTATGCTATGCCTCTCTTATCCAAATCACTATAGAAAATTTGGAAGCAACCTTGCACGAACTCTAGAGAATGTGTGTGATCATCAGTAGTAAAAAAATGATACTCCCTCAATACCTTTTTTTGGTCCTCTCTACTATCAGTTGCATAAATGTATGATATGTGCACAAATATCGAAACTTGTGTGGAGTTTTAATATTGTGACTACACCTCACATTGTGGTTATAGAGTGTAGTTCTTTGCAAAGTCAACCACTGAAACTATGTTGCCAACTAGAAAGGTGTCCTTGCATAACTTGAGTTGTGTGTCCAACAATCAGGCTCTATGGGTATGCCTTGAATTCTCATACAGTATTTTTTCATGAAATATAGACATAAACTAATACACTGGAATCTTTTGAATAATTAAATCGCACCTTTTTGCTTGATTACCATCTTTTGTAATGTATGCCACTATTTTATACTTCATGAACTCTACTATTTTCTATCCCACCTCATGTGTTCTTTCCATATGTTGACATACTAGCATACACTGAAAGCTACCACAACACTGACATGAACCATCCAAGCATAGTTTCCTATAGAATACTTGGCCATCCTCTATTTCACATAATTTTTTTGATAAGAAATCTCTTGAAGATGTTGGTGGGGATTGTATGCCACAATCTTGCAAAACATTGTTAGTATGCAAATCTAAACATATAGAACGATAAGCATCATAATGGTTAAAGAATTCAATATGTAATATACAACAAGTAGTGCGTGTGTGATTTATCTTGGCATAAAAAGGTTTAATCATTTCAAAATATCTTTGAAAATTTTAATTTGAGGATAATATTGTTGAAATTTATGAAAAAAATGGGTTTGTCATAGATTAGATATGTAGACAATAGATTTTTCCCAATTACTATGAAATTAGTGTCAGAATGATTACTTTGAAAATGCATCTTAATCAAAGTATAGCTTGTGACACTGTAACATTCAATATTGCATTTAGTCTGCCCGCTCACATTTACTTTGCTTTTCTTGGGCCCATTGTGCAACAATGATAGGATGCATTAAGCCTCACATGAGCACAGACTTACTACCCAACCCTCCTTGTCCCGAGGTTACCAACTCCTCTACATGTATATGTATGTCATTGCATATGCATAATGTACGTATATGTATACATGTATTTTTTTTTTCATATGTCTACATGTATATGTACATGTTTTAATATATGTATATATTAGCCATGAAACTAATTTTATATGCACCAAGTTCATAATTTTCAATTGGTCCTATGTTAACCCTTCCACCAGCAGATATGCATATGTATAACTAAAATAATAAATGGAGGTCAATAGAACTACTAACCCTAAATATATCTTTTTAGGAAAGGGACAAGATTCAACTAGAATTTAATATTTCCTAATGTTGAACCTATGCTATTCCTTTTTTTGGTCATTCACGGATATTGGTTCATATACAAATGGATAGACATATATATTTTGTTATATGTTTATGTATAATTTCCACTTTCAATGTATGCATGGGTATATATGTATATTCAAAAATCCTAATGTACTTGAGCTTGTATGTATACTCATAGGTTGTACGGGTAGAGTCAAGTTGCATAGTCCAATCAATTGTTGAATTTAAAAATGGTAAAAAACAACAAAAAAACTATTTCTACTATAGGGAGCATAGAGAGGAAATATCCATGAAGCATCACAAAAAATACTTATAGCAAAGGATAGCTACAACAACCACATCTACATGTGAAAATGGTAACAGTGCTCCCTTGCAACATGCAATTCCAATGGAAAATGCCAACCCTTGTATACAATCTCAGAGGAGCTCCCTTATTGCATGAACATAAGAACAATACCTCAAAGAAATATTCAATGATAGCTATCTTATTGTGGTAAAGCGATTTTGACACTGTATAGATGCGCTTTCCAACCTTTCTATTTTCCAAATATGTAGGGGAAGCTACATAGGGATGTGCATTCGAATGTTAGGGTTAGAAGCCATATGTGTAAGGTGTTATTTAGAAAAAGATGCCCATCGATTCAGCTCCACAAATGGAATGAATCCAAGCCCACAACCATTGTTACTCAAAAAGTTAACACAAGTTGAAGAGATGCTTATTGCTAGGGTGGCTCCAGTTTTACATGTCACCCATGATAGAGGAGGCCAATTTAAATATAGTGGTCACATGATAACCTTCCCTCAGGATATCTCAAGCATCAAATTTTTTTTTCCACATTGTCTCCAAGACCTTGAGGTCATTATCATTCACAGGACCACTATTGAAGGCATGAATTATGATTGTTATGTTAATAAACATCATGTCATAGATGCATTGAAATAAAAAATCCAATATGACAAATACTACAATGATGTTGAGGCTCTTAATATGTTACCTGATGTTGTTGTTAATGTTTCCATTTTGTTGCATACAACAGAGCAAGTTTTAGGTGAAGACCTAATGCCACCAACTAGCTCAAAAAATGTTGGACAAGAAGAAAATGGCTCTTAAAAATTTTCATCATTTATTCCTTGCTTACCAAATTGTAGACGAGAGCTACAAGCAATAAAAGACATCTTGCAAATTGAAAAAAAAGACTAGAATATCTTATTTTGGCCTGAAGTTAGCTCTTCTCCTATTAATGAATACAACACTGAAGGTTTATTTTTAATGTCCTTCCCAATATTGTTCCCCACTGGAGCAACGCTTCCCCTTCAATCAAGAAATATTAAAATTCAATTGCATGAATATGCCCTCCACCTAATGAGATATTTTGACCACAGGTTTGGAAAACATATTAGGTTTAGATATTTTCTCTACAACTTGATTATGAGACATCGCATCCAACAAAATATCTCTATTTTTTAGAGCAGATGTAGAGGATAGAATCCCCAAGTCATTGACTGTTTTGAGGCAACAACTTCAAGTTGCTACCGACCACCAACAAGCCAATCAATTGATGTGATTTGGTGCATCATTGCATGGGACCTACTCTTTCTGGAGCTCTTGTTGGGCCCAGCTAACTGTTATGATCGAACAACTTGGTACACCCACCCTTTTTTTCACTTTGAGTTGTGCAAACACAAAATGGGTTGACCTACAAAATTTTTTCTTTGTCACATCTTGTTTAGCAATGGATCCTTAAACAAAAATGCTAATAGATAGTGTTGTTCAGAATCCACATATAGCATCTTTATATTTGCATAATAGATTCTCAATTTCCATGAGGAGGTGATTGAAAAGCTTTTGCATGCAAAAGATTATTGGTATAGATATGAATGGAAGCATTGTGGCTCTACACATGTGCATGGTTTTCTATTGCTTTCAAAAGCTCCTGGCATGGATACTCTTATTGGTCCAATGACCATGATCTTACCATAGCAAGGAAATTTTTTGATAGATATGTTTCAACTTAGAATCCACATTGCCCAGACACAAATATTGCTTAGAACATATCATTTCTATGAAGAAAACTCATTCTTGCTTGCCACGAGCTAGATCCTGACCAATGATCCAATCATAGACTATGAAAATTTTCTAAAAATATTTTAAATGCACAAAAAATTCTATGAATATACTTGTTTAAGAAGAAAAGGAGAGCAATTGCAATGTCGGTACAAAGCACCATGGCAGCAACAACTTTCCTCTACATTGACATATGATGTTGACTCTAACAAATCCTACAAACCAACAAGAAATGATGATCACCTAAATATTCAGAGCCCAGCTATGCTTGCAATTTGGCATGCCAATGTTGACTACCAGCCAGTTGTTTCTAGGAAAATTATTTTGAATTATATTTCTAAATATGTAGCTAAATCTGAGAAAAAATTAGAAAATTATCTAGATATGTTAAAAAGAGTTGCAAATACAAATATAGTTGAGGATAGAGCACTAGTTTCATACCAAAAATTCATGATGAATATGCTTTTGGAATGTGACATCTCTGCACAGGAGACGTTTCATATGTTATAGAAATCGCCTCTTCTTACTTCAAGCAGACGATACATTCACTTGAATGTTTACAAAAAGACATGGTTTCATATAAACAAAGATGATATTGATGAAGAGTTGCCAACAAACTATATTAATTGATATATGCGAAGGCCTCCAGAGTTAGCTTCTTTATCCCTTATTGACTCAGTCCACCTATATACACACTGACAACAATGTAAAAAGGATAAATGGAAACCAAGGCTCTAGCCTGTAGTTGTCCTTGTTTAACAGTTATTCAAGACTACTCTTGTTGGAGATACAAAGATATTTGAGACATTTTGTTGGAATAAAATTATGTTAAACAAACCTTTCCAAAACATACAAAAAGATATAGGTCTTCAAAGAGAACTAATAATAGAAAATTGGAAACTTTTTTAAATGGTTGGTTATCATCCTTGGCATGTTAATAGAGTTCCAGTTACATCCACAATTGAGGAACGGGATGATATTGATACTGATCATTTGAACCATCATCCTTCTATGGATGAATATGAATGGGAAGTTTTCTCTTAGCTTGGTGCTACTACTAACTTTAGTATAAATTAGCTTGAACTATTGGGTAGGTGGGATTTTGATATGAACCAACCATGGAATGAAAACCATGTTCCTGAAGAACTCCATAATATTTCTTTGCAATTCATCTCATTAGCAATGGTACAATGTGAGCAGACTATGGTTCAATTCTTTCCTATAGATATGTCAACCCATCAACTTTCACCAAAGAAGCAATTGGCCCTTCAAATAATCCAAACCCACCATATGAAACCTTCACCCAAAGCCCCTCTCCGCATGATTATTCAAGAGATAGCTGGCACTAGAAAATCCTTCCTCATAAATTAAATTTGACAACAAATGAACACCTCTTTTTCTAGACCCAATAGTTGTTTTCTCACTTTGGCTTCTATAGGTGTCGCTACGTACAACATATGTGCCTCTATAATCCGTACAACACTTCAGATTCCCATAAAGGATATGAGTCCTTTGCAAGGGCAAAAATTGACATTATTCCAAGAAAAATTTAAGTATATTGAGTACATATTGATCAATGAAATGAGTTTTCTAGGCCCAAAGTTGCTATTGAAAATAGATAGCCGATTACACCAAGTGTTCCCAGATAAGCAAACAGAGCCATTTGGTGGTGTTTCTATAATCCTTGTTGGTGATCTTGCTCAGTTGCCACCTATCATGGATACACCTATTTATGCTCCATCATCATTAGTTGTAGCTTTGTGGTACACTTTCATGGTCTCAATAACCCTAGACACTACCTTTCACCAAAAAGGAGGTAGCCCTTCACAATGAAAGTTTAGGGAAATCCTTCTTCTATTAGAAATGTTGAGGCTCTCCACAATGATTGGGAAGAGCTTATGAAACAAACAAATAAAATTCTCTCAACCATAGAAAGACAACAATTTTATGTTGCTACACATTTGTTTGTGAAAAATGACTTGGTCACATTCCACAACAAAAAATGGATCAAATAGTTAAATCTACCAATAGCCATTAGCATTGCTCGAATGGCTTAGCAACAAGCATTTGATCATGAAGATAATGACCAGCTTCTCCCATAATTGATACTTTTTATTGGTGAACAGGTGATGCTAACAACAAATTTGTGGATTCAAGTTGGCCTCGTCAATGGATCCCTTGGTGTTGTTATGACTATTGTGTACAATCTAGATTCTAAACTACCAAACCCACCTGACTATGTTGTTGTTCACTTCCAAAATTGCATTGGCCCACCATGGGACCCAAAACATCTGAGAGACATCCCCATCCTAGCTATAAGTCAGGGGAGTCGAACACAAATTCCACTCACTATGGCATAGGGAATCACAATGCATAAAGCACAAGGCTTAACATTAGATAGAGCAACAATAAACATAGGTACCAAAGAGAGGCAAGCGTTGAATTTTATAGATATTTAACATGTAAAATGAATTGAAAGGATTCGTATTGATCCACCTTTTTCATTTGAGAGATACTCTAGGCTTGGCACCAACAAGTATACTACTCGTCATCACAATGAAGAAAAAAACCTCGAGCAATTATAGGCCTTGCCAAGTGCTTCTAGTTCCAGCTGTTAGGCCGACAAACAAAAAAAGCTCTAGGATAATTATTCTTGCATCTACCTTAGCTTGTGTGTCATTACCTCTTCAAACATTTTCTAAGTTGTATCTTTAAAAAGATACCAAGTAATAATTTGTGTAAAATGGGTATAGTGCCAAAGATGCACAAAGATACCACACACAAATAACTAGATGCCATAACTTGTACAAGCCAATTCCATGTTTTGATGATTCTATTCTATTAAATTTTTGACTTCTTTGTCTAAGATTTCATTGTGCAATGCTTTTACTATATGACATTCAAACCAATACACTCTTTTGTATATTTCATTTTCCCATCTTTGTTTAAGTGTTTTAGAATTCTATGAAGTCAACTATTTATTGGCATACGTATAATTCTCTCACAACTGATTTTAACATATAGTGGTGTAAACATATAGTTACAGTTGTTACACATTAATAGATATGCAAATACAAACAACTACAACTATCTAAGATGCACGGAGATTGGAACCAACAATAACTAGAGAACAAAAGTTCTATAAGTAAATAAAGTTTTTGCAACATTCCAATATATTAAGCTTTATATGCACATGTTGTAGATGCATTCTCAAAAAAAAGTGTCTTCCATTTGATTAATAAGTTTAAAATCCTCCAACGATGTTGTGTTTTCTATTCTGATAGCCTATATACGTTGACTTCTGACATTCCTCCTTCGTAATTTCCTTCCACAGATTTAAATTTCTTCCTGTTATCTTTTCTATTAGCTTTATTTTATTCAAATTGCTACAAATGGTTGCCTACAAAATTATTTTCCCACTGTTTCCATGTTCCATTGTTCCTATATATTACATTCATAAATATATAGTGTTGTGTACATTGATTTTGTTTTCCGTGATACATGATAAAATTCCATGTTATTTGTCTTGCCTTGCTCGAGCATCTCCACAATGACCATGGAGTTTATTGCCTTCATGGTTTGCTTATCGTACCCTACTCAACAAACAAAAAATGGTAGGTGTTTGCTCATATTCTAGTTAATAATATTCATTGTTCTAATATAATGATATCAATTGTTTTGGTTTCCTTGTGAAATAACAAACTATGGTTTTTGTTTCATAGCAGACCTATCAAAGAAAGTGATATGCACCTCCCTTGTGTGCCAGTTTGGAGAGCTCCACATCTACCCTCATCCGTAGCCAACAATACACTTCGCTACTATTCTTACGGTGGGCCATTCCGTAATTCCTTTTCCCCATTCCACAATGTATTTTCCCCATTCCTTACTTATCTAATTTCACAAATGTATTCTGACATAACAATACAAAATGTTGTTTTTTAGTTGTATGATGTTGCACTCAATACAAAGATAGATCAACAAGAAAAAATACAACCCATGTATTCAATAATTGGTTCTTGAAAGATTCCCACAACTCTAATTGTAAACAAGGTTTGTTTTACATATTTATATTTTCCTGCTTTCTACAATCAATTTTCCCCTCCCTCCATGGCTACATACCCTCTATATATTTGTTGCTTTATATAAACAATCATGCATAGATTTATACATGTACTTGAATACAATAACTATAGTCTATTGTTTAGATTATATTTTCCCATGGCCCTATACTTACCTCTTATGCAGATCCCAATGGGAACTTGAAGCAAGTAGTTGATAGGAAAATGTGAATTGTTGAATCAATTACTTTTTTTGTATTCTTATGTCTGATGATATTCTATTTCCCTTCTCTCTTTCAACCTACGTATATTTTGTATTAATATGTTTCATGTTATTCTCTTTCTATTATATCTTAAAGCCTACATTAAACATATTAATACGAGATAAGCAATTTGCATAAGAATTTAGCTATGAATTAAAAATTCAACTTATACTCTTTTCTTGTCAACCTAAACGAATAAATAAATTATAAAAGAGCTATTAGAATAATACTTCACAACCATAAAACTACTCTTAATCTGCAATTGCTCATATGTTAATGGCTATAACACAAAAAGTGCATAGAGATACCTGCAAACAACAAACAAACAACAGGGTATAGAGTACCGCTGTCCATATTTCCTAGCAACAACAACAAAATTTAACTGTAATTTCTCAATGAAGGTTGAAGCTTTTTATTTGCATGGAATGGTGACACATATGTAGACACATATATACACTTTGTGCATCTTTGGTGCTATAAACATTTTCTACAATTAGCCCCTTCGAATCCCTCTAATTGATTTCACTTCAAATCCTTACAAAGAGGGCACTGTAGATTGTGAATGGCTACATAATTTATTCTTCCCTTTTCCTATATAGATTTGCACAATCATTGAGCTTCCATGGTTTTCATTTTTCTTTGATTCCCACCTTTTTAGTGTGCTAACAAATAGAGGAATTGTATAACAACAACTACATTATCTGCCATTGACTATTATAGAAAAATGGGGTAATTGTAATATAACTATTAGTAAAACATGCATACATATATTTATCCATACATACATATATATACAAGTGCAAGTAGACATGCATTGATCTTTTCAAAGACTTCAAATTATATTTTCCTTAGCCATTCTATCCGTGTGTTGTGATGATATGCATTTTCCTTCATTGAACTTGTTTGTCTTATTCTAATACCACTTTTACAATTTCTCTATTACTCTATAGTATTTAGTAAGAAACAATGCATGTGGAATTTTTAATGAGGTTTGTGGGGTTATACGCTTTTTTACATGGGTGTTTTGTATAGATGATTAATTTATTCTTAATTTCTTCTTGCTATATGTTTTTCAACAGGGCTTCCATCAAGCCAACCATGAATACGATTTACTATCTAATAGCTCTCTATATACATGCATACATCTATATATATATACATCTATACATATATATATACATGTATACATATGTATATATATAATATTCTATACATCTGTATATATATGTATATATGCATAAATAGATGTATATATATTTTACTAATAGTTTTGTTACAATTTCCCTATTTCTCTATAATAGTCAATGTGAGATAATGCAACTGCTATTATATAATCACTCTATTTGCTAGCAGACTAAAAAAAGGATCTATCTAAATCTTCCTCATTGCTCAATAGACATAGATAACTAGAACCATAAACCAATGACGAACAAATTTCTAACCCTCAACATATTTCTTAGGGAAAGAAAGGACATTTAATTGCAATTCCTCCATCCATACAAAATACTCTAATCTTTTTCAAACCTCCACAATGGGTATAACGGAAAAGATACAAACATTTGACAAGAACACAAACAATAAATTAACCATCTATGCTAACTACTCATCTAGCATGACATACAATATATATATATATATATATATATATATATACATTGCATCTATATATATAGATATATACATCTATATATATATATGCATGTATACATATATATACATGTATACGTATACTGGATTACATGTATATCTTCATGGATATATACGTGTATATGTACACTGGGTACTTTCCATTAATGATTAATTTATTGTTCATGTCTTTCAATCTCTTCTTATTGTTCCTTTTGATAGTAGGTTGGAGGGTTTTAACACTCATGTGTTGCAAAATCTGTGAGGAAGTATATTGATTAAATTGCATTCTCAAAAGACTCATTAAATGTGTTGAACTTTATATCTTTAGTTGATACACTGTTTATTTGAAGTTTCTATTTGCTAAGAATAGACCTCTGACAATGCAATTGAATAATCCTATTTTCTTGCATATTTTGGACCACATATTCATAATACCAAAATGCCTATTCTCACAATACAATTGAATTAAAAATATTTTGTTGCATATTCTGGTGTATACTTTCCCACATTGCTACATTCTCTTCTCTGTGCATCTTTCGAGCATTCTAATTCATTTAAGTGGAAATCCTTAGAAATAGGCTATTGTACATTGTTAATTGCTACGTAAGTTATTCTTCTCTTTACATATATGAATTATCACAATGATTGAATTGCTTCTTTGTACCATCCTAACAAATAGAGTAATTTTATATTCTAAGTGTTTTCTCACCCAAGCCCTAATGCATTATGTGGTTGTTGTACTATGGTGGTGGAAAAAGTAAATGCAATATTGAATGTGCTAGTGTTGGAAAGTGTATTTTGATTAAGTTGCATTACATGTATATATATATATATATATATTCACATGTTGCCATCCAATATATGTATACATGTATATATATGTATGTAAATGTAATATTGAATATTGTCGTATGGGAGAGTATAATTGCATGAAGTTGTATTCTTGGAAGAGCCATTGTGGTGTTGCTTTGATAACACACTATTGTTAAATTCATTGCGTTCGGCTCCATTTTTTGGCAAGTTGGAGTCTATTCAAAGTGTTGGGTTGTGTAATCAGTAAGTTGTTTTGCTTGGGTATTTTGCATAAATGATTAATTTATTGTTTATATCTTTCATTCTCTACTTATTGTTTGTTTTGATAACATGTTTCAGGGTTTGAACAATGATGTGCTATGTAAGTTCCAAATTGTTCAATGCTCTAACAACTCAATCCAATCCTCCTTCTGGTTCTCAAGCATAACAAACAATACATGTAAGTGAAAAACTTCTCCATAATCAATAAATAGATCCCATTACCACCTTGCAAATATTATTCGTCATTTCTACTTTCTAATTTTCTTTATTGATATTTGTTATATATTTACTAATTTGTGATCCTTCCTCACTCATCTTCTTTCACCATCCATTGGCATACCACTCTCCTCTATTTGCAGGTGTTAGGCTAAAGCATACATGACAATTCCAAAAGATGGAACTCTGCAAATTCCCATTGGACATTTCATATTGCTTTTGCTTGAGGGTTTGGCTAGGGTCCCCAGGGTTCCATGATGCCAATAAGGAAGGATGGATAATGAGCATGGGTTTTCTTCTTTTCCTTTTCATTCCATATATCTTTTCTCACATAGATAAATGTATAGAAAACATGGTTTGTAGCAACATGTTTCTTATGTACTACCAAGTGGTTGCATCTTTAGCTTATGTGCTATTTGTTTCAAGTTTCTATTTATTGAGAAGCCAACATTTAATTGTGTAGTATGTGTAACATATGTATAGTGCCAAAATGGCTCTTTTCAGAATGTAACTGAATCAATATATTGTCTTCGATATTTTGTACTGAACTTTCCCCTCCTGCAACATTATCTATTTTGACTCTCCAATTTCACTATGAAATCATTCATTTAAAAGTGGATTTTTCTATTCTCAATTGGATTGTAATCCATAATAGTTGTGTTCTATGAAAATTTTTACTATGGATTATGGCTCATCTGTGATTTAGCTATAATTTTTAACTATTATGTTAGGAGTTGTTACACAATTTCCCTATTTTGTCTATAATATTTAGTGGCAAATAATCTAGGTTGAATCTTCAATTGGGAAACCAATTGTTACATACAAAATTGGTGTCGCACCTTGTCTACATAGCAATAGAATTACAAGCGGAGATGCCTATAGCTAATTTTCATCTCTCACCAAAAAACGCATGCATACTAAAACTTTAATTTCCACAACTATAGAAATATACTAATTATAAAAAGTACTCAATATTGAATGTCTTCGTTTCATGAAAAATATGTGTACTTTTTTTGTCCAATTTTTAAAAATACACACATGCGTGATAACCCTTACAAAAAACTTCCATTAACTTCAAAATAAAATGATTAATTAATTCAATAGGCTACACAAAAAGTGACAATATACATGTGCATCTATTGCCATTAAATATAAAATTCAAATATTCTTGCTAGAAGAAACAATTATTTTAAATTTAATATTTAATTTAATTTTTAAGTTCCCACTTTTAAACAAATTTAAAATTTGATTTCCAAATTTTCTAATAGTATTAAATAAAATTTATACAAAATTTTCTTCATGATTACTTGATTCATACAATCTAACTCATCTATTTCATTCATGGTCACCTTTCCATGCAAATAAAAAGCTTCAACCCTCCTCACCACAAACATTCCCTACCACGATAGGCCCTTATTGGTTGATTGTTGCATGCATGTGCACTCAACTGCTAGTATATATTATATTATAATATATATATATATATATAATATAATATAATATAATATATATTATATTATATTATATTATATTATGTTATACTATATATAATATATATTATACTATAATATAATATATATTATATTAAATATGAAATATTTCAAAAAAACCACGCGCAGTTAAATATTGTCAGGTCTTGAACCCAACCATTTTATTAAAAAAATTGTAAATCATAACATGGATATCCATTAGGCAATATATATCCGTTATTTGTGTTATAATTAAAAGAAACCCCGAGAGGTCATATTATATAATATAATATTATAATATATGTATTAATATATATTATATTATATTAAATATTAGATATATCAAAAAAACCACTCACAGTTAAATATGGTCGGGTCCCAAACCCAACCATTTAATTAAAAAGGTAGTAAATCAGGAAACAAATATCCATTATAAACGGATATCTTTTTCCTCCACTATAAACAAACTTGAAAAAAACCGGAGACTTATATTTTCACTGTGCTTGCACATTGGTTTCAAAAGTTTGGGAGAGGTGAAATTACCAAAAAATTCATCAAATTTGTAAGGTATGATTGATTTTTTCAATTTTTATTCAATTTATATTAATTTTGCTTCTTTTTTTTTGAATTTTAATGAAAAATAGGGTATATTTGATAGAATTTTTATTAGATTAAAACCATTGTTAATTTTAATTTTTTTTATCAATTAGCAAGTTTAAAATGGATCAAAATGAAAACCCTAACCCCGCACAAAATGAAAACTTTAATCCTACAGAAAATGAATACCCTCCAAATCCTCCACCACAACCATTATTTCTGAATGAAAATGTGCCAACAATACATGAGTCTATTCATAGAAATTTAGATCAATTAAGAAAAGTATGTCAAATCTATGAGACACCTAATGAACTATTAGATATGAAAAACACTTTGGAAACAATCATTGTAAATGTTCAAACTTTGGTAACTCGGCATAATAGATTTGCATAGTGGCGAGAGAAACAAAGACAATTTTATGTTGATGGGTTATCATATGATAAGGTGAAGGTTCTTGATATTGAGAAAGCCCAATTAGCCCAGTTATTCATAGATTAGAGAATTGGATAGCCTATTAATGTGCAAAAACCAAAATTTTCAAATAAATGGTGCACCCATAGAGGCATATTAGATTATTTTTGGAGACATTGGTGGATGGTTTTTGATCAACCACCCAACAACAATCTTGATGTCCCTTAGTATTTTCTCTAAAAATTATATGCTAAATTTGTGCTAGGGAATCATGCCAATTAATTTGACATGTGAGATTTCCAAGGTGTTGGTAGAGGGATGCCACAAGATAGACCTAGGACATGCCAAGTCACCCCAATTCATCCTCCACCTATTGTTGCTTCGACTCCACTACCTTACCCTGAGATTGTTGTAGATTCAAGGACTTTGAGCATTTATGCATTACATTCATTGAGTGATCATTTGGTGAGGCATAGTCATCATGTTGCGCAACCATTTGATGGTGCATCCCATCACGGTGGTGCTACACCTAATACATCCTAGCATGATGGTGGTCCACCTACTACAATAGCTCCCATTGGTACACAACCATTAGCTCCCACTGGTACACAGTCCTCTATAGGACATATTTGTGTGCCTCATTGTTACATGACATGCAACAATTTATGTTTTGGTCCTCTTCGATAGTCCACTGAGGCTCCCATAGACACATCTGACTTTTAGGTTCATGATATGCCAGATGTAGGAGTTGATAGGCCACGAAGTGGAGCATTTGTAGGAGAGACAACAACTGCCAAGGATGATATGGGAGGACCGGTAAGTCTTAAAGCAATTTCATAGTGTGTTTTATGTAAATTCTTTCATATTTTATGAAGGATATTTTTACTAATATATGTTTATGTGCTGCAATCTTTAATAGTTGTTGACAAAGGAGTAGTTGTTGGAAGTCCAGTAGGCTACGCATACTACCATTTCATTTTCCTTAGACAATCAATACATGGTAAATAATTTAAATTGTTCTTTTAGATGTTAATCTTTGAAATCTATTATGTTAAATACATGTACTACATATATTGATAGTATAATGTAATCTTGTCTTTTTATGTAGCAACATGGTTCTTATATAGCCTTGTTGACCGAATCTGATCCATTGGATGAAGTTGTACAACAGGTATATTTTTTTTTTATTGTTGAAATTATAATATATATACACGTGCATTTACATTCTTGTCATTTTTTATATAGGAAACCATCTTAGTTAATCCATCTACTATGAGCCCATCTAGTGTCATAAGCATCACAAGAAGTATGTGTTTATTTTATATTGTAGATCATTTACATTTAGATAGGAGAAGACATGTGATTAGTATATATGATTATATGTCAAGGGTATGTGCAAGATCATCAAGGAAAAAGTAGGCCCTTAAGTGGCAAAAAATTTAGAAAAATTAGAGTTAGGAAACTTAACATAAAATTTTGAATAAGTTATCTATATTATTTCAAAAATATGTAACAATAGAATCTATAGAAAATTGAATATAGTTTCTAAACTACTAGGTTTATTAAAAAAAAAATCTATTTGGTGAAAATTTGAAATTTCAATGCAATAGTACTTAAATTCGGGAAAAAATTAGAAGTAGGTGTCTATCGATCACCATAACCACAATAAAATGATAATATTTTTTTATAAGACTTTAAATATAAGTAGGGACTCATGTCCCAATGTGATGCATATTTTTTTGTAATTTTTTTTCCAAGTACATAATTAATTATGATTTTTATTACAACTTTTAAAAAATATAAAAAACTTGTATGTCTAACCACCTTAACTTGGTCAAAACTTCATGAATTTTTTTTTTTTTAATCCTATAGTATGTGAAGCATAGAATGCCACACATGTTTTGGATTCAACATATGTGATAATGTTTGAAAACTATAGATGTTTTTCAATTGCCTTATCAATCAGGACTTTAGTTTTAATTCAAATAGAAAATAAATAATAATTATTTATTAAATTCAAAGTAAAGCATAATTTATATTGGTGGAAAGCTAAGAATCTCCTTTAAAAACCCTTTTCATATCATCAATTTTGGATTAAAAAAAGTCATCAACCACATACCCTACACATACCCATCATATTGCCACTTTTTGGCCTATCATGATCTTGGACATACCCTCAACAATTATATGTTAATTTGCATCTTTTTTATTTTATCTGTTATAGTCCTCTGTTTGAATCAACATTGTGACAAGTGAGAGACCATTACTTTATATCAGGACTCTTGATCATCCTAAGGGACAATCATATGCAGAACATCTTGCAAAAAAGAGAGCAAGATTTGAGGTAAACAAGAATTGCATTATTGATATAATATAGTACATGTATGGGTATATGCAGGATCATGATGGGCCAAAGGGTAGCAATATGATAGGTTTGTAGGCGTGGCTTTTTTACCCCAAATGATAAGAGCTCATAATTTTAAAAGTTACAAGCTCCACCAATATATGCTATTTAATTTAATAAATGATATTATTTATTTTCTATTAAATCTGACTAAAGTCTGATTGATAAACTGATGAAAAACATCTATAACTTTCAAATGATATCACATTTTTCTAAATCAAAACATGCATCCATTATGCTTCACATACTACTATAGGATAAAAAATAAAAATTTCATGAAGTTTGACCAGAGACCAAATGATTCTATGATTTTATATTTTTAAAATTTGTAATAAAATTAATAATTAATTATTTATTTGGAAAAATTGCAAAATATATGCATCACATCGAACATGAGTCCTCATATCTAAAATCTTATAAAAATATTATCATTATTGAGACCAGAGTGGTTAAACCGGTTACCTACTTCTATTTTCCCTAAAGTTAGTACTATTGAAATTTCAAATGATATATATATATATATATTAAACATACCTAGTAGTTTAGAAACTACATTCAATTTTGCTCGGATTCTATTCTTACATGTTTTTTGAAATAATATACAGTGTATTTCAATTCCCTACGTCAGAGTTAACTTAACTAATTTTTCTGATTTTTGCCATGGCCCATGATCTATCTATCTTTAATTTTGATGTTAAATTTGTAATTAATAAATGATGGTATATAAGTTTACTGTGAACTATGAGGAAATGGTTTTGGGCACAAACTTCCATATTCTTCATGGTCATTATTCTTCATGGTCATGATTAAATAATGTCAATTATTTAATTATTCTCTATAGTCTTCATTTCTTCTATTGATTAAATAATCTTAATTATTTTAATTAATTCATCTTCTATTATTTCTTCTATTAATTAAATGAAATGTATTTATTTAGGTAATTCTGCTTTCTTTATTCTATCGATTAATTAAATAAACGTTTTTTATTTAATTATGTTACTAATTAACCTTATTCTTCTTGTCAAATTAAATAAATTCTTATTTAATTTATTCTTTATCATATTTCAACTATAATTAAATAAATTCAGTATTTATTTAATTATTCATTTAAAATCCCTTCATCATTTAATTAAATAAATATTATTTATTTAATTATTCTTCAAATATCTAGTCTTGAATTAAATGAATTATTTAATTCATTAATTCTATTTTAACACATTCCTCTATATTTTAGATAATTATGTGAGTTATCTAAGTATTCACTTTTACTCGACTCGACATCTATTTTAATCATTCAGTTAGCTCTTCATTTTGATGTCTGAGTGGCTGTCTCGAGTAATCTCTTCATCAGATCAGTCAATCATCCAGTTTTAACTCATTTGCGTGCATATGCATATTAATTAAATATTATTATTTAATTAATTAAGTGTTGTGAGTGCATTCGAATAGAGAGTCTTTATAATCAATTTTTATCTTTGTCATGCAAAGATATTTCTTATGTTTTCGAATGACGAACTGAAGATTAAATCATTTATTTAATCTTTAATTCTATTTCTAATTTGAATCACTCATGCCATTACTGTCAGTTATCAGAATGCATGTCTAATCTATCGATCTCAACCGTCCGTTCATATTTCAATCTTGGCCTGTCGTTCGAATAATCAATTTTTCTATAAATTGATTTGTCATTCATCATTCCAATCTCTCTCGAAAACTCTCTCGAAATCTCTCGCGAATTTTATAACTTTTTAGAGCACTTTGTCTTGAATCTTCGATATTTTGCTAATCACTATCTTAGGCTATACTTGCACGAACTCTTGGAATCTGAGGGCAATTATACTACACAAGCAAAATGGAGAAGGGAAATCGAGATGAATCATGGTAATACATTTGAAAATTAGTGAGATTTTTCTAGTTTTAATTATGTTTTTACTTTCCCATGTTCTTTGTTGCTTAACGAATGAATTTGCATTTTAGATTTATTGTATGCATGTGTGCTTCTAATCTTCTTTGTTGTCTATTGTGCAAAGCTTTTATTTGGCGTTACATTTGGTGAACCCGACGTGAAGACACCATCTTCGCGAATCCGTAGATCTTTTAATTTTGGTTTTTGTAGATTTTTCATACGGAACGACGCATCTGACAATTCTTGAACTGCAATTGACTTTCTGAACCGCATCTAACAGAGGAATGATGTATCTGACAATTCCTAAATCGCAATTGACTTTATGAACCGCATCTGATAGAGGAAACGACACATCTGACAATTCCTAAACCGCAATTGATTTCCCGACCCACAACTGAAAAAGAAATGATGCATTTGACTGGTAACGAAGTGACGCAATTGACTGGTAAAATTTTATTTTTGCTTTCGGCAATCTAGAATTTTCAATTGATTTGTGTGTTACTAATATCTTATTTTCAGCGTGTGGCCTTTTGGAGTTAACAAGCTTTTGCAGGACGATTGACGAAGACAATATTGAAAACTACTAACGAGTTTTTCTACAGGATGCTTGTCGAAGACCCTAGTTAATTTTGAAACAGATTGATTGATAGCGTAGAAAATATTTTGTTTGGTTAAAATTAACAAGTGTCTACTATGTTTGGTGTGAAAGCACAAGTTTGGTTACCCTTACAACTTGGTATATTGAAGTATCCTCTCCCCTTGCGCATCCGTGCGATCCTAGGTGTAAGAGAAATGGTTACCAACTCTAGAACTTGGGCCTATTTTGGTGGGAAAAAGTACTCACCCTAGGATGACTTAGACCGATAGCACCCTGAACCCGAGGGACTTTCAGCCGGTATATAAAAGTGGGTTCTTGGGGAAACCCCAAGAATCACGAGTGTGGTTCCAACGAGATGGATCCGAAAGGGGACTTGCGTCGTATGGATCACACCCCAAGAACAAAATGCCAGAATTAAATACCTTTTGTTTTAGAGACCAACCTATTTGTGGCCATTGCTTGGTATTAGTGCAGGGTACAATATCATGCCCGAAGATACTCACTACTGATCCCCTTGAGTAGAGATAGCAGTTCTTGAGAGGTCATTGCCCAAAGAATTCAGAATTGGTGTGCTCGAAAGATGTTAATGAGCTGTGGAGTGGAGCCAATGCCACCAAATTCCTAAGCTATCCACTCTCGCGAAGGAAAGGTGTTCATCACCAATTCGGGGTATAATAGGTGGGCTATACCAAGTATACAAACCCTAGGCCTTTGGCCTATTAGGATGTGCTTGTCTGTTATCACTTTAAACATTCTTTGAGTCCAAAATCAAAACTGAAAACACTTTGTCTTACGATTGTCTTTGATTGTCCGAATTTGATCACGGAAAACAGAGTCAGTTTAAATTTCATGTCACTAAAAATTCACAGAGTCGCAACTGTTCACCAGAAACTCACATCTAATTTTTAGAGTTGCATCTATTAAATTTTGAGTCGCATCTGTTAATTTTAGAGTCGCATCTATTAATTTTAGAATCGCATTTGTCATTGTCAGTCGCATCTGTTAAGATTGAGTCACAACTGTCAGTTTGGCTCGCATTTGCTTTGAAAAACCACATGTGTTATGTTCTGAGTCACACCTGTTAGTCAAAGTAAAATCTACTAAATTTTGAGTCGCATATGTCAGTTTAGACCGCAACTGTTAAACTTGAATCGGATCTGTGAGATCCTACGATGCATCTGTCTGATTATTAGAAAACCAGAATTCACAGTCACTATCTGGTCAACACGGTCATACCAGTTTCTGTTATCTTCCCACAAACAGTCTTTGAAACAAAAACCTAAAATGATTTGCTCATTTTTGCATTCTTTAGGTTCATTTAGTCATTACCATAGTTGTCTTCAGTTAGATTTTGGCTTCATCTTAGGGTACATATCACCTTGCATTAGACTTCTAGAAAGGTCACTTTTATAGACTTTAGGATTCATTTACCATCTACACTCTAGAAAGGTCATAGTGTCAACAAAATTTGTCATTGAACCTAGTCCTATAATCTTATACTTTGTCCTACAGAGAGTCATCCTAGCTCATCAGTCTAGTTAGGAAACTCAACTTGTCTTTGATCCTCGTCCTACATTGGTTCCTTGACTTAACTAAATTGACACCTTGGTTTGACTTTAGGCAGTTGGTCCCTTCATCTTAAGGTTTATAGAATTGATCACTTTAGGGTCTTGCTTAGACTTTGCATCTTTAGATTCTAGACTAGTGTCATCCTAGGACATTCATTATTTGCATACGAAAATCCCAAAAACATAGACTAGAGTCATACAATTTGTAGATATAGTCTTGCATATCCCGCATATTGAGCTTGTCTTACATGGTTGA